>OZ038433.1:4939047-6139047 GCA_964036275.1 Litoditis marina | reverse complement strand
AACTCTATTTCAAAAAAAGAAGATATACCGTCATCGCTTTTTTGGGGAACGATCACTCACTAGTCCTAAACTTACAGTTCTGACGAAATGGAGCAGACGGAAGAGACAGTGTGTGAAGAGGGAGGGACCCAGACGGAGGTGGAAACAAAAGAGGAGGGTGTCGTAGTGGAGACGCAGACAGATGGAGTGACGTCTACTGACGTGGAGGCCCAGACGCCGCGGATAGAGACTTCTGAAGCGGACACGATCACCGTCGCACCGCTTCTATGTGTGAGTGGCTGGTTCATTGAAAGGCGCTGTCGAAAATGGGAAGCTCAACTTTGAGCTGAACAGTCTGGTTAGCACCTTTTTCAGGTTTAAATTACCTCAACTGTGTGGCCAGAATCTGATAACGTTCATGGTTAGAGTACTCGAAATTGTAAACAGTGAATGAGATAGACAGTCACCGCCCTTCTTTGAGGACAAATACTGCGGACCGGAAACCGGGAAATTTGACTGAAAGTTTAGCTGTTTGAATATAGTCCGTTTCATACGCACTGAGATCTGTTACCAGTGTGCCAATATTTTCGGATGACTATTGCTCAGAGAAAACAGAAGTATTCCGAAAACTTTTCTCTATTTTGTGTTCTCATGAAACAGAACAACCCCCAACAGAGGTTTGTCGTTTTTTTCGACTCGTCAGTGGTGAAAAATAGTTGAGAATATTTATTGGCACGCTGCCAAGTCTCAGTGGGTATGACCTTACCTATACTATTCCTAGCATGTTCTGAATGTCTAGTGTAAAACAAGTCTACACTTCAAAGAACAACACAATGATTGGATGTGAATTCAGAAATAATGAATTCCCCTCTAAATGTTGAGTAGTTCATTGCGGTATAAATGTTATACGGAATATATTTAGACCCTCTACCGACCAAACAATCGTAATTTCATTTCAATACGCCACTCAGCCTATTTATATGACTATATCAAAAATAGGCTCAAACGCTCAGAAACAGCCTTTTTGCATGGAAATAGTCTTTAAATCGATTGAATTTCCGTTTTTTCCAATAGTTACCTTTTGATACTTTTACTAGAGCGAAAACTTTAACATTTTACTGTAACTAATTGATGGATAAGTTTGGTAGAACACTCTTCCGTAGTGGATTAGTGTTTAACTTATTCATTTTCTGTTTCTCGTAAACACTCATCTTAAATGCAGTACAATGGACATATATGACAAAGTCTATTTTCGGATATTTTCGAATTAGCCCCCTCTCTCCCTCGTCTAAGCCTGTTTTGCAAGATTTCTGAACATCAGACAACTGCGGAGTGTAGTTGAGAGAACGAATAGGAACATTGAACGGGGAATAAGATTTTCAAATTTGTATTTTCAAATAGTTGGTCATATGCCATTTCACAAACAATTCATTCAAACGTCGTTTCTAGAAGGTACTTCGGCTAATTCTATCAGTCTTATTGGGGGAGGTGTCCCACAGCATAACTTTTGCATAATCATCGTGCTCCTTGAGAAGTTCTCTTGAACCGAAAGAACAGATTCAAAAGAAAATATGACCGAATCGCTAGGTAATCTATCAACTTTTCGCTTTAACTATTTTGTGTGATTCAAGTTTTGCAATCCTAGAGCTCCTTGCGAGCCCATTCTCAAGAAAGGAACATTTACTAAGGGTCAATGTGTTCCCTTTCCTAGTCATTTTCTGCATTTTGCGAGCCTCCCCTAATTGAATTTCGATCCTGGCTGAGACTAAAGAAAAACCTATTCATTGGCAACTGAAATAGACAGAAAAATGATTAACCGGAAACAACAAACCTTGTTTTTGTACAAATTTGATGAAACTTTTGACAATGATCGATTAGTTGGTTTATGTAATCTGAAAAAATTCATATTTCGATAGTCCATTGTGAAATTATCGTCACATAAACATTCGGTATTATACTATTTCAAGATCTTCATACATAGTATACAAACATTCTACATTCATCCAATATTCAATAATCATACGTTTGTGAGAAACCCTGATTTTCAGGAACAACAAAACCAGACGGAGGCTCGTTCCACCATGGAGGAGGAGGTGCAGACGTACATTGCAGAACAGATAGATGCGCAGAATGGTGGGTCCCGCGGGGAAGGGAATACGGTAGTTTTAGGCCTTATCAGAATTACGGTACACTATTAGACTCAAAGGTAAGGATGACGGTATGTTTTAGGCCCTATCAGAATTACGGTACGCTATTAGACTCAAAGGAAAGGATTACGGTATGTTTTAGGCCCTATCAGAATTTACGGTACACTATTAGACTCAAAGGTAAGGATGACGGTATGTTTTAGGCCCTATCAGAATTACGGTACACTATTAGACTCAAAGGAAAGGATTACGGTATGTTTTAGGCCCTATCAGAATTTACGGTACACTATTAAACTCAAAGGGAAGGATTACGGTATATTTTAGGCCCTATCAGAATTACGGTACACTATTAGACTCAAAGGTAAGGATGACGGTATGTTTTAGGCCCTATCAGAATTACGGTACACTATTAGACTCAAAGGAAAGGATTACGGTATGTTTTAGGCCCTATCAGAATTACGGTACACTATTAGACTCAAAGGAAAGGATTACGGTATGTTTTAGGCCCTATCAGAATTTACGGTACACTATTAGACTCAAAGGTAAGGATGACGGTATGTTTTAGGCCCTATCAGAATTACGGTACACTATTAGACTCAAAGGAAAGGATTACGGTATGTTTTAGGCCCTATCAGAATTTACGGTACACTATTAGACTCAAAGGTAAGGATGACGGTATGTTTTAGGCCCTATCAGAATTACGGTACACTATTAGACTCAAAGGAAAGGATTACGGTATGTTTTAGGCCCTATCAGAATTTACGGTACACTATTAAACTCAAAGGGAAGGATTACGGTATATTTTAGGCCCTATCAGAATTACGGTACACTATTAGACTCAAAGGAAAGGATTACGGTATGTTTTAGGCCCTATCAGAATTTACGGTACACTATTAAACTCAAAGGGAAGGATTACGGTATATTTTAGGCCCTATCAGAATTACGGTACACTATTAGACCCACGGGGAAGGGTGACAGTTTGTTGTTTGTAGTTGGATCTAGGTGTATTTTGGCGTCATTCGGAAGCTCTGCTCTGTTCTTGAGCCGTTTAAATGTATACTCCTTCTCATTCCAACGTGCAATGGCGTTAAACTTCCTAAGAAAGACCGTTGTCCGGAAAACAACTGTTCAACGTGATAAGGTTCAACTTGAGGTTCCAACTTTGCAGGTTTACATCTGTATATTACATTTGTATATCTGTGTATGTTATAGATTATATAAATGTTCCTGTTACAGGAACCGATATTGAGACGAAAAATATCCGGATACAGACCCCGTGCCCGATTATCGAGGCGAAAACCATACAAACTGAGGACTTGGTAAATGTTCGAACGTTTGCATTTCTTTAGAGTTTTTCGGTAGGCGTTTTTCCCGTTTTTGAAATTTGGCAACACTTTCACGCTCACGATGGAACTTTGTTTTGATTTATTGGCCCTCGTAAACCCAAAACTTTATCACACTATTGTCGAAGTTGTAAAACAGTAGACTTGAAGACTACGCTTATAAAAATTAACATAGATATACATAAACAAGTTGTATTTCAATTTCCTGTCTCTTTGTAACATTTATTTTGATTTTTTTCTATTTTTAAATTTTCAGGAAGACCGAAAATCGCCGTCCAAGATGTCTGTGGCCAGAAGACGTTGGCGCCGGGCCTTCGGAGGGAAACCGAAACAACAGAGATCACTCGACCCCTCTCCCGTCATGAGCGAATGGAGGGTCGGTCATCTCTTTTTCTTTCCTTTTCTCTTTCTCTATCACTCTCTTTCACACCTATCTTATTTCTTGTTTTGCTCCTGGGTTTCTCCTCTATCTATCTTTTTCTCTCTGTATCTCTCTTCATCTATATTTCTCTCTATGTCACTCTCATCTTTCTATCTGTCTTCTCTTCTCTCATAACTTCTTTCTATCTCTTTCTCTTCCTCTTGATGGACTTCTTTCTGTTCTTTTCTTCCTGGTCTTCCCTTTTCTGCCCTTCTCTCTTTATTTTCAATGTCACCCCTCCCTGCTCCCTAACTAGTTTCGCATTTCAAAACAGCATGACTTGCCATTGACCACTTTCAAGGCTAGACAACCACGAAATAGTAAACAAGTGGAGAGGGCGCAGACATTTGTTGTCAGACGAAACTCGTGTTGAAATCTCTCCTCACAAACATATTATATGTCTGCTCTTGCCCAGACATGTAAATAAGAGACCAGAGATGAGCCCGGGCATCATAGAATATGAAATTATCTGAGCCCATATGCAACGATATCCCGGGCACCTTGATACCTTTCTGCGTCTCTCGCTTTCCGTACTATTTCGCGAGATTTGTATCCCCGTAGGGTGTGAGAACAGAGAAATTGCGCATGTTTGATGAAACCCAGATCGAAAATTCCATTCACCGGAAACGTTTCTCAAGAAACGCTGTAAAGATGTACACGAAAATTTCTACGGAAAATGTTGAAAAAGGAAGGTGACATCTCAAATTTATTGATTCATTCTGTTGAAGTTCCACCATAAGAAACGGCAAGAACTATACAATCACCAATTTACGGTAGCACTTTCTGTAACTGGGTTCAGTTTCTTTTGCAAGGGAACATCCCTCTTTGTTCTAATTGAATAGAGTGACATTCATCATAGTCGAATAGGGGAAAAACAGATAATATTATTCAAAGGGATAATGTCCGCAATGCATTTCTTAATGAAAAAGAGGGATTTGTATTTATCTTGCCATAATACAATACCAAATCACTTAGCTTGGAGTGGAGCTCAGAGGAGTTACTCGCAAGAAAGCAAAGCTCTGAGCAGTACATCTTGCGTACAAATGCAGAAATTAATGAATTTAAAAAAAATTATAATATATAACTGGGTTCTTGAACGAAAGGAAATCATGAAGATTTATGCTGCGAAACACGCGGAGTCCTCAATTTATGTGCGAAAACAAACCTCAGATTTTCTTTACATCTAAACAGGAAATGTTGTTATCACCATTAGAAGAATGAATTTACACTATTCACTCAAAATATATATCATGGTATGGTACTACCGAACTACGTGAGAATAAAACACTCATTCGGTTTTTCAGAAAGTTCATATGAGAATATAATGTTAACTTATCTCAAAACTTATTATTTGATCGTTTTCGACTTCCAAACCACCTCCCCTCCAAAATCCAGTTGTTGTTCCCAATCTGTTCCCAGCTCCATAACTAATCCTCATGGCTTTTTCATAATCTAAGCTTCACATTGTAGAGAACTGCGATATCGATTATTATATTGATTTTTACATTAACATACTCATTCACAATGTGAATCGATAAAGCCGAACATCAACTTGAATAAATCCCCAAAAAGCTCTCCCTTGTCTATTACCACCCTCTATGAAGTTCATCTACGGTTGAATGTACTTCTAACTATTTTGTGTGGAACAAAAAATCGGATGAAACAGGCCGTACACAAAAAATATGAATCAAAAATAAAATCAATATTATCGATTTTCCAGGACGTGAATGAACCGGATGAGTCTAACGACGTGGAGGGCGAGGAAGAAGTGGAGGACGAGGGATCCATCGAGTCACTTCATTGGGATCGGGTAATTATCGATCGGAATATTGATTTTTCTCCTATTTGAATTCATTTATATAGTGCTTGAGACAAAATTCTCGCTCGAAAATTCTGCTGTGCGTGGATCAAAGTACAAACTGCAATTAGGTTGCAATGCGAACATGTTGTTGTGTGCACCGATCAAACTGAAGATCACACTAAAAACTACAGTTCAACCCTTACCATACGTTTCCAGGTGGACGGAATGCACGCGGAAAAGCAGTTGCCGGTCTCGCGGCTGGCCAAGATGTTCGAGCGAAATGCCTCCATTGACTCCGGCAAAAAGAGACCACTGTAAATTTCAGTTTTCACTTCGTGGCCCGAGTTTTTCTCCTAATTTTCATGGAGTTTTTCACGAATTTTCTCTCATCGTTTGATGTACATAGTCACGTGAAACTAAACATCGGAATTCATCAACATTCCGGATGTTTCTGTACGTTTCACGAGACTAGTTCACTTTCACGAATTTTCCTCAATCAAAAGTATAACTTTCACCAAAACTGGACGGGAAACAAGTTTTGAAAAGTTTGAAAGAATAAAAATGTAAGTTTTCGAAAACGAGCGAAACGACGGCCCATCTTCTCACTCGCTCATAATACAATGCTTGTTTGCTCTTGGTGAACTCTAATCTATTGCTTCATTATGTTTTACGCCTTTCATGTTTTAGATACAGTCTTCGTACATTTATCATGTTCTTTCGAATGTAGTACAACCCTGTGAAGTATGCAGGATAAGAATGACACAACAAAATTTACTCGTGCATTTCACGTAACTTTCACGTTTCACGTGATTTACATGTGTGTTTCACGTGACTTTCTCACGTCCCTGTATCGTGTGCCGTTCGTGTTGTGTGGTAGCTGTTTTCCCTCCTCTGTATAGCTATCTTCAGGGGCCGCAAACATTCGTCCTTCCAGAAGAAACGTGAAAGTTCACGTACGAGGAAATCATCGGAATAACTGGCTTTCTGCAAAGTTCACGTGCAACTCACGTGTTTCACGTGAGAATGTGCTTTCGCACTACATTAACAAAAAAACGTATATTCACTTCAAATCCACTACTGTTTCTACGTATTGTATGTTTATGCACGTCTTTTTTCGGTGTAATAGATCACAGAAGGTCAATTCAAGTCCCGAAATTGTAGTTTGTAGTCTAGCCCCTGAATTAATCGTCCCACTCCTAACACCTAACACCTTCAACTCTAACCCACATTTTCTCCTTCATTTCAGAATCAAACCAGCGAAGCCCTAGTCCGAACTGGAATTAAGTATCAAATCTACCCTCTCCTCTGTTCACCTTTTCTCTCTACCTATACTTTCTGTCTCATTTCATGAGATGTTGCCTGTTTTGTGGGGAAACCTCAGAGTTCACAAGCGGAAGTCAGCAAATTTGACGTTAACTAATCAATATGTGAAAAATAAGTTGTAACCACTCTCAAGCCGAATACGCACCAGTCTAGAAAGGGGGTCAAAGTTCAACTTTCACGTTTATCATTTACCTACGTTTTGAGAGGCGTTAACGTAGCTCTACGATAAAATGGTCAAATTTCCACGTCTCGTAAATAGAAACAAAACATTAATACTCACCAACAGTAGGGTTTCCACATAAAACCGTGAATTAATTTTTATTTAACATCTTCGAACTTGCTCAATTTATATTTGCTCCACATTCTTTCCTTCTTTTTCAGTTTTAACAGTATTCTGTTTATAGGTTTATGGCCTTCATCTATACTTGACAAAGTTTTATCTCAGTTTTGCCAGTATATAAATGTATTCAAATGAACTCACTCTACTAATCATTGTGTTAAATATAAGTTCTAAACTACTCTTTCACAAATCAACTATTCAAGCTTTGCTCATGTTGTGCTATTCATTATCAATTACTTGGTTTTGTTTTATCTCAGTTTTCTGTTTACGATAAATTATAAGAATGATGTATTATCAATTCAATTTGCTTGAAAATGAAACAAACAGAAAGATGAACTGAAAAGGAACAGTCACCAACAAACATAATTTTGTAAAGTCTGGGCTGTGAACTCGGAAAAAAACCCTACTCCGTCAGGCACCGTAGCAAAGTTATGCTGTTCGTAAATTGCACAGTCACGTGAAACATGTTAAACACAGCAGAACTCAGAAAAGTGCAATGACAAAGCGCACGATGTCTCATTGGAATGCTAACTATACGTGGCCATTCAGTTTAGTTCTAGTATATGCAAGTGGTGAGCTCCACCTTATCAAAAACCTTATGGCCACATTCTTCTCCCACATGGGACATGGTTCCCAACTTACTCGAATCATTAGTAAATAAAGGTAAAGCTCAGAGAAGTAATATAAACTAGAAAAACAGAAAGAGAAAGAGTATAGAAAGTGGTACGTTTCGCCTCTACCCCAGCCCCCCTGGTACGTTTCGCCTCTAAGTTCGGGGTGGCCTTTTCATGATACTTTGCTACGGTGTCCAGGTATTCTGTCTAACTTGCCCGTAGGTACAGGTATTGCAAAGCAGTTTTTCGCCACCCGTTTGAAACCGATACTGTGAGAGTCAGAAAGCAAACAAAACAGATGTAGGTTAGAGGAGAAACATTCGGTGAGGTGAAAAGGTACTATTCACACAAACGAACAAAAGAACAAACAAACACACAAACAAATCATCCCGGTCCCTCCTATTTTGGTTCCCACGCTCCTCCCCTTTTCCCATGTTTCCCCGCCCCTCCATCTAAGCCCCGCCCCCATCATTCGACCATGTTGCGTGTAGCCGGCCTCGTTCTTCTTCTCTCCTGCTCAGTCAATGCCGGAGTCCTCGATGACGTTTCCGGTAGGTCAAAAATGAGTTGGGGTAGATCAGAAGAGGTTTCCGGTAGGTCAAAAACGATTTTTGGTAGGCCAAAAAGGGTTTTCAAAAAGGCTTGGGTCAAATGCAGTTTCTGTCAGGTTAAAAGAAGTTCCAGAATCTTGCTGCGACAATTGTTGATATATAAATTTTGCAGCATGTTGTCAAACTTAGCTGACCGCGTATTTTATGACTAACGTTCAATAGACACAATATGGATCACAAAATTGCATTCATGTAGTGATGTAGTTCAAGATTCTGAGCAAAATTTACGTTTCTCTACTTCTTTCTCGCTTCAAATTATCTTTATTTTCTTTCTTGTCTTTTTTCTTCGTTCTCCCGTTACAAACTTTCGATGTCCTTTGGTCAGTGGTCCCCAAAGTGTGAGATTGAGCTCCCCTCTCTAATGTGATTTATAGCGACATTTCGTGACAGACAGACATACCCTATAAGACAACTAGGGACCCATACATCAAGTACTTCCGCTTTATAGATACATCCAGAAATTGAAAAAGTGTCACTGGTTCACTAACAGGATAGAAGTCAAAAAAACCTTAAATGTGCGTAACTCATTTTGAGTTTATGTGCGTGTACGCTGCCACAACTTGTTGGAAACCTAGCCATTACTAGAAGTAAGTCACGCAAAAACGTGGAACATCATGAGGAATAGTGCATTTCATCTCTGCACGTCCATATAAAAGTTTTTTCGATTGTTTCTATATGTATTTGCGGTAGTTTCCTATATTGAATGGGGGCACCGAAATCATTCCAAATTCTGAATTTTAGCATGGGACGTCGATATAACGATGAAAGTTTTCCCATTGTTTCTATGTGTTTTTTTTTGTATATTTGCGGTGTTTCTCCATATTTTGGTAGAAAATGGAAACCGGATAGTTGTTTTGGTGACTTGGCCTTTGATCAGAGCAGCGCGCGCGCCGTTCACAATGACCTCCAAACAAATGTTCAGCCGTTTTTCAAGAAAGCCGGGAGTTCACAAGAAAAATGAGGAAATTCACTCGTTTTACGAGTTAAAAACTATATTAATCAATCTCTTGTAGAGAATAACTTGATAATAACGACGTAATTAATGGTTTTGTCTCTGTAAACATACTGGTATCTAAACCTATAGAATGAGTGTTATTAGTCCTTTAGTTCGAGAAAAGTTGTATTTTCTGAGTAGGAGTGGACGACAAAACCTGAAAATTGAAAAATTGTCGGTATTCATACTCTGTGAAGTTTTGCCATACCGACCGACCCTTAAAATGTGCAGATTGTGACTTTTGAACTTTTCAAAACCCTCATTTTGCGATTTCAGGAATGGCCGGAGACGTCGGAGACTTCTTCTCGAAACAGTTCGAGTCCGTGAAGGACCTCTTCGCCAAAGACCAAAACGTATGTTCATATCTATTTGTCTAGAGTTGTCAACATGAGAAAGCCAGAAAACTCTTGTGAACTAATCAAACTTCTCAGAAAAATGTTGGCTATACATTTCTTAGAGAGCATGAGAAATAGGAGAGCCCAGCGTTTTCAATCTACGAGATCTAAAAAACTCGTTGGTAACTAACTAAACTTTTCTAGGAACTGGAGAAGAACATCAACCGAGTAAAGGATCTTCTCACCGCTATCAAGGAGAAGGCTAAGGTACGTTGAAACACTTTAATTCTCAAGAATTCTCGGAATTATCTTTTTCTTTCTCCTTCTTCTCTTTCTTTAACTCCCTCTCTCTATCTCCCTCTCTCGCTTTGCTTCCTCTCTCTCCTCTCTTTCCTCTTAGCTGTCGCTCTTCCTCTTTTGTATATCTCCTTTCCTTTCCTCTCCATCATTCTCTTTCTTGTTATTTCTCTCTCTCATGTTTGACTTCAAGGTGCGATAGGCTATTCAACATACTTGCCATTCAACAAATAATCCTTTTCCATGATTCCACGAGATAGATTGACGTTTTTTCGTAGATTCGCGACAATAGTCCATTATCCGCAGCTCTTCAAACAATATACCACCACATGAATGACAGAAAAAAAGCAATTATATTAGATAATGGAAGTATCTGCTAATCGAAATAGAAAGAAGTCTAGCAGCTGATGAAGTTCCTTCTTTTTATTCCGAAAAAGATGCCCATATTCTAGTTGTACTTTGACAGAAAGCCACAGCAGACATTTATAACAGCGCTACGAGGATCAAACTATTAACACAGTAAAAGTTCAAATGACTAGATAAGTTTGTTCGAGATGTGTCATATTATTATGAAATGCACAAAATTGCAGTGTTTGAACAAGTCTGCTAGTAATCAGTAGGTTTATTAAACTTGGAAAATTTGAGGAAAACAACTACTTTTCTCCTAGTCAAAACGTACATAGCGGTCATATCTTGATTAACATAAGTTGAAACTCAGTACAGTTCAAATACGTATTGATTTATTGATTTGTCTATTTATTTATCGATTTTCAGATGTTGGAGCCAATGGCGAGCGATGCCCAGAAGGCTACCATGGGCAAGGTGGACGAATACCTCGAGGAGGTCAACACTTTCCAGAAAGAGGTAGGTCACAGATCAATCCATAATGACCACACCAATCAATACTCATGATGAAAGTGCTCAGGTCAAAGACCGACTTAGCTGAGTTTACCGGCACACGATATGCGACCTACCACAATGTTTCAGAATCTATAGTGAACGTTCCGCTTTATCGAACCTTCAAGTAACTTATTTTAAAAACCAACCTTTTGAGCATAAAGTCGTATTCATTTTCGAATTATCGGTAACCTGTCATTTTTGAAATCTGCTTCGATTCATTAATTCCTAATGGTCGCCATCTGGTGCGGCGCCCATGCTGAAACAGCCGAAATTTCACGCTCAAATCTCAGATTTCAGAAACGGGGAAATTAATTGAAAAAAAACCAAATGAGTAAGAAAACGGATGAAACTTCGAAATCATTGAGTTGAGTTACTTAAGAGGTGACGATGTTAAAGGGGAAAGCCTAGAACGTTTTTTGATCTGACTACTGTACCAAAAAGTTTTGAACAGATATGTAGGGAAACCGACAATTAGAGCGTAGTGTTTCAAGTTACAGCTGAGGATGGCGTATTTTGCAGATTTCAATCAATTTCGTACGATTTTATATTGGGGAAATTTGGAATCGGTTAATTTGCTGCTCTGAGAGCTTTTAAGACAGGCCCATTAGGTTTCCCAGGGGCAATTTGGGTAAGACATAGATAGAAACGAAATATCGGAAATGGCAAGAGGGAATATACTAATAGTAAATTGCACAAACCTGTTACACAGCAGAACTTAGAAACGTGCAATGACAAAGTGCACGATGCCTCATTAGAATTCTAACTTTACGTGACTATTCGATTCACTTCTAGTATAGTCTCCGTCGTTTTAACGTGGACTGCGAGAAACGTGGTCAAAATGTTTTCTGACGTTTTTGTCATGGCGTCAGTTTTAGAAAACCTTCGTATACCTATTTCACAATATTTGTAAAGCACCGTCGATATGTGAGTCATAATTTCGTAACTAACTGAAATTGTCCAAAACGCAAGGTCTTCTTTTTGTTTTGTGGTTGAATTGTGGTGAGTCAGAGCGCAAATTCACAACCCTTGTAGAGTAGTGAATGACTATTGAAATGAAAACAGCATACGGTATCTGAAAGTGTTGATGTGTTTTGATAGAGTTCTGGTCTATTTTCCAATAGCTAAAACAATATACGTCTTTGCAAAAGTTCTCTTGTTGGTTTGGTGTTTGGTCATAGCTTCAGACACCCTAATTTATTCCAACGCACAAATATAATAACACCCTGCAAGTGAGAGATATCCTGGAGGATTGGAAGATATATCTGTGTACAGGGTTAGTCATTACCAAGACTACTCATATATTTCAGATGTATTATTTTTGTGATTGCTTTTGAAAGTACATATAACGCAAGCTATAACACTAGTAAATTTAAACCAAAGTTAGAAAACTTCCTAAGTTAAATTCTGCGACCTTTAGTGAAAAAATTCTGATAAAGACCAGTTTTTATAGAAAGGTACACTTCTACTAGTTTTTCTTCAATTTTTCTCGCGAATCTCCCCGTTCCGCTTTCTAAGTCCTGTCATAATATAAGCCGGCTCAATGGCCACAGCTTACACCGGAAGCAATCTGGGCAAAGTGTGCAGTTGCTTGACATAAAACCTCCCTTTTTAGTCAGGGGGAATAGAAAAGAACGAAAAAAAAGGAATGTTACTTCCGATATGAACCGAAAGTGAAGAGCCTTTGTGGGACCCTGCTTTCTAGTTTCGGTTGTTGATTTTTGCAGTTGCGCGTTGCCACTTTATGAAGTTGGTATGTCTAGTAACGCAGAGGAAATGCTATTTTCTTTATGGCATAGACGGATGAAAGAGATTTTTATCTCAATTTTCTAGTAGTATATTGCAATCTTTATTAAAATTAGGGTTTGGATGAGGACATACAGATCAACTGTGTCATCCAAATCTTTTTTTAGCAATCTTACACAGCAAAAAGCAAAAAAAATTACATTATTTGTCATTTATTTGTCATTGACTGTTTGAACACAAAAATGGGTCGCGCCATTTGTTTTGTAACTTGGGTGGTGAAACCAGTTGGGAAAACAGAGTCAGGCGGAATAAGAATTGATCGTGTAATAACAATTGGCAGAGAACCTGCTCAATTATCCAAACTTTTTGTCGAATTCCACCCTTTCCACCGCGGAAGTTTCTATAGTAAAGGGGTGGAAGTAAAGTTTATAGTCTATAAATATAGATTGAACGGAATGAAAACTAAATAAAGTGAAAGTATCCACGCCACAAGGGGAAAGTGTCCAAAAGTCGAGAGTGTACCATTAAACATTATTGATGCTCTTCTACATTGACGGAATACGAAGTTGAAAATTCTGCTGTGCACTGAGATCAAACTACAAATCAGCTATGGTCTCCTCTATACGTGATAGTTATTCAGTCCCATACATCGACTAAAAACCACTCTTTCTGTTCCATGAAGAGCGAGATCTTTCTGTTATGCGCATAATTTGATGTTATACTAGAGATATTTCCGCAGATACTTGGAACAACCTGAGTTCGATTGAAAAAGGGCTATTAGTTACTGAATTTTATACGATCTAGATGAAAACCTCATTGATATGTATCATAAAGTAATAATACCGCTAGCCTAACGTGTTCGGATACCGTACTGCTCGAGCTATCGATTATATATGACGTCACACTAAATAATCATACTTTGATGTGCTTACTACAGTAGTACAAAGCTAGTCGAACATGTGGTTGGCTACTTTGAACCCGCTAGTTTTGGGCAATTATCGAGATTAGACTACAATTCAATTATGGTCATCTTCTATAAATGCCATAATTTATTACGCATTACAGAAACAAAGCGTTAAGTGTTATTCTAAAACACACTCGAATCGTACTTTGAGATGTCTGATACAGTAGTAAAACCACTAACCAACTATACCGTGGATACCGTACCACCTGAGATATGGTTGAGACTACGACTATAAATGACGTGATTTCAGACGGTAGACGAAGGAGAGGCGAAGTTCGCCGAGAACAAGACGAAATGGGAGCAGATGGTGGAGGACATCTTCAACAAGGGAGGACTGAAGGACGTCATGAAACTACTCAACGTCAAGACATCCACTCAGGTATCATCATTTTGTCAAAAAAGACAGCGAACGACCAGAATGACTACTTCATGAACGGTCGTGTAGGGTTCAAAAAATATAAATCACTTGAACTGATAATTAGGAAAAGAAACAACCTTTCGTTTTTTTTACTAGATTGAACTCAAAGTTTTTCTATTCTTTTCGAGGGGCAACCAAAAAGTTTCGGTCAACTTTGTATATTCGGCGTGTAACGAGTTCAAACCTACAACTCACCTATGGTTATCCCCCTTGTAAGTTACTATTAGTGAATTATTCGAGCAAAACTATTTCAGATATATTTATTATTTGTTTATCTTCTGTGTTCCAGACTTCCTTCTGTGCTGCCGCCCTGGTACCGGTAGTGTTGGCTCTCGTTCGTTGATCTACAAATCCCTCCATTTCGATTATATGATGCTCATTTAAATACCTGTTCTTGCTTTTATTCGATTTTTCAATTTTCATAATTACTCGCATCTAGTTGTTTTGTTTCGCGAATTCACAATTGTATTATATAATATTGGTAATGAATCGTGTAGTCCCAATGTGAATGTTATTTTTAATCATTCCAAACGGGTTATTCGACTTTCGCTCGGATTTGGAAAAGTATTGGGAAATTATTCTAGTTTACTCAGGAAAATTTCAGTGGTATTCGAAATTCAGTGAATGATTCCCAGACGAATAATTTCACGACTTCCTATCTAAGTTACTAAAAAAGTTATGTATTCATCTGAAAGCTTTGACATTCTTTATCAATATAGCTTTTCTCGAGTCGAACTACTCGGCACAAATGCTAAGCATTATTTGAATGTCTTCTAAGAGAGACATCTCATTTAGCATGTTCATTGGGGCGATGGCTAATTAGTTACTCCATCAATGTCAGACGTATTGGTCATCTATTGCAAGCTATTTCTACTGCCGCCAACCCATGAATTATAATATAGATAGGGTATGAATTCATATGAAACCACTAACAAATAACAACAAAAGATACTGAACACACAAACCTAAATTCACTAAACTACAACAATTGGACAGGAAAAACTCCAACGAAGACCTCATTTGCTTGTAGATTCTACAAAAAGTTCCTAATCAACTTGTTTCGTTCTATACGTATACATTATTCAAAAACATTTGGAAGCATGGAGAAAGAAATTAAATTCGAAACAACTCATCTCAACAATATCATCAGACAATCTTTACCTCGGCTCTAATGAGTGAACCTACAGTGAACAGTGTTATTGCCAACCCATTACTATTGTTATTATTGCCGGAAGCTGTATTGCAAAAAGACAATACTCAGAAATCAAAATGCTTATTTCTTTCTTCAAATTCAATGGTGTTGACAACAACCATGTTCGAGAGTAGAACTTAACGAAAACTTAGGCCATCGCAACACTTTCGAGTTCAGGCTCCTCAATCTCGCACTCAAAGTTGTCCGCGAAACTTCGAACCATTGCAGATTGCGCTTCGGCCACAGAAACATCTCGCGAAGTTTCCACGGAGAGGGAAGTCGTCTCCAGACCCGCGATACCACAACCAACTATCTGGAATCAGAGTACATGTCATGTGAATCGTGAAACCAATTTCATACACCACGAAGGTGTCACTATTCTCTGAAAAGGACCCCATTTATATTTGAATACGTGAAACTTCGTCATTTCGCTCGAATTAGGCAAGTTTTTCATTCTTTCGATTATATAGCTTTTCGGACAACTCTACTGTAGTATGACCCAACCGTAATGATCGAAAAAAGGTGAAAACAGAAGATTTACTGAATTATTCGTTCACGTAGCAGTGATGAACCCTTAAACAGTAGGACCTCGTACCTGATCGAACCACGTGAGATCGGTGTTGCAGTTGAGAGCCAGCCCGTGATGAGAAACACCGTGGGAGACGGCGATACCCAGAGCGGCCAACTTTCGAGACCCCTCTACCCACACACCTGAACAAACAACTATTCATTTTCACAGAAATTTAAAAGAACACACAATATGATCTGTACAACTGATATGCATGTATAATTCAATTGTGTGTTCAGTGCTCATGTTACTTTATGACCATAAAACTTTCGTTTCAAATAGATAAAACACTGATATGTAGGTAGGCCATAGACCTATTCATGATAGATTACGGCAAGCGTGTGAGGCTGTGAGGATATACAAACGACGAAACCACGGAGAAATCTGCGGTTAAGGTGTGATATCATCGAAAATATACCAGTTAGGCGTATGGATTGAAATATAACTTTGTTACAGAGTAGACACTAGAACATTGTTCATGAGCCATTTTTGCGTTTTATCCTTTAGTTGGTTTAGTAATTTAGTAAAACAAGAGGTGCTAGAAATATGCGTCGATCTCGATAAGCAAAGGAACTTAGGAACACACCTGTATTCTCAGTTCTGCCGACATCCCCAATACCAAACTCTTTAGTTGCACAGTCGATTATTGTCTGAAATAATCAAAATTTCTAATAGCTTCCAGAAAATCAAATGCAGAACCGATAATAACATTAAAAAACATCCACCAACCAGTAAGGTATGACTGTTTTCTGGAACTCACTCATTTTTTGACTAAAATACCTCAAACTTCATAATTTTGGGCGAAAAATATCAAATTTTCCAGGCTTCACAATTCACGAAATAAAACCCTTCCCGGTTTCCGACTTTTCGAGAAGTTTGCCAGAGTATGACAACATCTACAGACACTTTTTTTACAGAACACCATAAAAATTCCGAAAAAAACTGTTTAAGAATATACAATTACCTGTTCCAGCTTTTCGACATAGGCCCGAACCCCGAGTGGGCGAGAGGTGATACGACGTAGATCAAAGATGGGATACATGACGAGCTGACCGGGACCATGAAAAGTTATTAGACCACCTCGAGATGTCCTGAAACAAAAGAAGCTAATTTAAAAAAGCCTCAAATTCGTTTTTTTATCCCTAGTTTTATAAGTTTTCATATTTTTAAAAAAGTGACTCGAGCCTAGACCCTAGCGTAACATACTTGCGGTACTTCGTTCAACATACACCAACTTTCCGAGATAGGAATAGTCTCGCTCGCAAATCATTTATTTTGTCGATTGTGATTACAAGTAATAAAGTGGGAATATCTGACTGACCTGTGAAAATCTGCTCCCAAATCTCGCAATCGTTGCTCTTCTTCGGCTGAATATTGCTTCGATCGAACTCCGACTGTGTATACGGGACTGTGCTCGAGGCACAACAGGAAATTCCTGAAAAAAACATGGTAAGTTACAAAAAACTGATATGCCTACACCTATAACTATGAAGAGTATGAAGTCAGCAAACCGAAAAAATGCCAAAGTGCTTTTCTTTTTCTGTTACCGATCACAGTGGCAGTGTGAGCAGGAAAAGAATAGTTTCAAAGAAGCCCAATTAATAATTAGGGTACTTTTACAACTATGTCAATTCGCCAGGTTTCATTTTAGCACATTTCATGAAAACATAGGAAATCCCTCTGTCATATCTGTCGGTGTGCTTTGAATACACCTGGAGGGAAGTCAAGGAACACCATCTCGAAACGATATAAATCTTCATAGGAAAACAACTCACGCAGGTGTTTCATTCGACTTGCTGGCCTTGCAGAGATTGACATACTTTTCTTGTTGAGATAAGCCGGAACGATAGGAAATACTACCAAGATGAACTACTTTAAAACTACTAAAATTCTTAATTGAAAACCGCATATCGTAAATGAGGTGGGCTTTCTACTTTCTCTTGGGGAAAGGAGTGGATACGCTGTGTAGCCGTTCCTCACGTGATCTGAAAAGATATAGGGTTAAGACGGTTCTCACAGTTGCACAAATTCTTGAGGTCAACGTTGCATAATTGCACTTTTAGATCATCTCAAATCAGAATAGATCTGAATGTTGCCAAACTCCCTCATTTAAATTTGAAGCTAGAAACAACCATACACCAGTGAGGTCTGACTAAGCTACAAAAAGTAATCCGTTTTTAGATGTGAACACGTGTAAATTTGGGATTTTTCATCAAAGGTAGACCGATTTTCATCTTTCCGGCTAAAAAGTAGTCCGTTTTTCGAACTTTTCTGACTATTCGGACAACTTTACTGGTGTATGGAAACAACCTGTCTTACAGCTCCTTAGGAAGAGGCCAACTTTTCGCTAATTTCGGCTTCATAAACATGACCTAAAATCAATTATAATAAAAAGGAAAATCGCCCACCTAGTGTACCACTCGTTCTTGTCCGTGTAGAAAATGTCCTTCAACTGAGCGTTATTCGGACCGGAAGGCAACTTGGCCGAACTTCTCACGGCTCCAGAGAGAACGGACTGAATGAAAAAAAACTATTCCAGTAAACACTTTCGTATGGCTATAAAAGTGTCATTTCTCGAAACTTAGGGCCGAAACGGAGGTCTCATGACCGTATGGCTTGTGAAATTTCGGATTTCGATTATTTCGAAAGATCTTTTACGCATGAAACTTATATTCGTTGTCATCGACAAAGATGCAACCTTATGTGAAATGAATGAGAAACCCGACCTTTGTGGCTGTCTCTTCGGATTGAGCAACAGGCAGAGCTCTCGAATGTTCGAAGGGAAACTGTTGAGGGGGATGCCAACTGGCGACTGCACCGTTCGAGCACACTACTACTTTCCTGGAACAAAATAGAATTTGAATTCCAACAATGATTATAAAAATAGCAGCGCAATAAGTGTTCATGTTTACGTTTGTACTCATTGCCATTTGCCACAGTGAAACTCGGATATGGCAACTGAATAACAGACACACGAGAATATGAAGATTGACACCTCAAGAACCGAATCACGAAAAACTTGACGTACCTGGGGTGAGTGGTTTTTGAGGAGAAGAAACGGAACACACTCAGAGATAACGGAGCGCCTTTCACCATCACAGCAAGTTTTCCAGCGAAGTTCACAATGATATAGACAACCAACGCTGAAGAAGGATTAATTAGACAACAATGAAGAAAAATAGAAACAGAATTCAGCAAAATTAAAAAAAAGTTGAGCTGGAATATCCCAAAACGATATCAACAAGTTGACATTGTAAAACACATGCATCACTGGCGCAATTAACTGATCGGCGTTGGGACACGTGTCGCGCGATCGTTTCTGCTGTCATTCCTGTTTTATTAATTTTCTAGTATTGATTATTGATTCTTTCATATATTTTTCAATTGAGCTTGTTGGACGTTAGTCGAAGTCAACGCGCATCGTCAGCACATATTTAATTTGCTAACTTTGAGCTGAGAATTTCTGGGAAATTGGTTTTTATTTTTTAATTCCCATTCTAGATGGTTCCTACTCTCATAATACCACCCTCGAAAACTGGTGCAGTTAAAGGTGAAAATCATGTTGTGTTGTGGTCGTGATTGTTCGGTTGTAGAAGTCATGTATTCAAAAAAGTTTTATCCAGAAACGTGGTCCCATATCCAACTTCAGGTTCGCGAAATATGAAGAGAGACAAGAAGGACGAGGAAGCTAGCGGCAACCCATTCGCCAACCTCGACAAAACCTCCGTCCTCCAAGAGGTGGGAGTTTCCTTTCGTGCATGCTCTTAAATAACACAATCATCACGAAAACTGAACGAATTAAACTTTCGGTTCAATGTACGCAAACTGTTCTGTTTGAGAAACATCTGTGGTCGTGTTCAGAAACTTCCACAAGCTCCCTGCGGAAGTTTTTAGCACGAAAAAATGAACGGTACAAAGGGAACCTCCATCAAGTTTAAAAAAATACAGTTATATATCTCACAGGTCATTCATGCGTTTAATCATTAAGGAAAACATAACATTTTCTATCTTCAATCAGTTTTTCTCTGTTTCAGGCTCGTGCGTTCAACGAGACTCCCATTAACGCCAGGAAATGCAGCGCCATCCTAACCAAACTTCTCTACCTCATTCAACAAGGTACATATACATATTGGTTTTTAACGTATTGTTTCTGTTATCTAGTTATCTGCCAGCCCAGCCAATTTGTCCAGCCAATTTCTAGCGTGTACTGGGTTACAAAATACAACGTTTTAGTCAGGTTTGAACCACAATGAAGATTAGAAGCAAAAATGAGTCCGACATGACCGAACCACCAAAGACAACTCACGTAAACCGATCCGCGTGATTCACAACCAGTATGAAGCTACACGTGAATCGAAAAGGCAATTTATGTTATTTATAATTATGTATGTGCAGGAGAGCAAATTGGCCGTACCGAAGCTACAGAAGCATTCTTCGCTGTGACAAAGTTGTGGCAGAGCAAGGATGCCAATCTTCGCCGTCTCGTCTATCTGGCCGTCAAGGATCTTTCCGGAATCTCGGATGACGTCATCATTGTTACTAGCAGTCTCACGAAGGTTAGATTCACAGATTCACACACCATTAGGTTGTGATTTTTCTATAGAACATATGCGTGCTTTTGATTTACCCACGTGGAACTTCATGATTTTGCATCAAAAATGATTAAATTTGCACGACGTCGACCAAAAGGGAGCTTTTTTGTAATTACCCGGACAAATTCACTGTAGTATGGTTTCAGGACATGACTGGTCGCGAAGACGTGTACCGGGCGGCGGCCATTCGTGCCCTCTGCAAGATCACGGACACCGGAATGTTGCAGACGATTGAGAGATACATGAAACAGGTAGACGATTTTATACGTACTGTGGTTGTGGTCGGACTCATTTAGTTGAGCTTTGTATAGAGTACAAGGTAGGGCAAATAGGTTTTGGCAAACCAAAATCCAAAAAATCAAGTAATGCGTTTTTGGTGCATTTTTTTTTCAAAAGGTACTCGACGACTCGACTTCAAACCATTTTTTGTTCACCTTATGGCTTTGACTACAGCCAAATGCAGTATGCTATCACATGTTACCCAGTAATAATCTATCTTGCTTGCAGGCTATTGTGGATAAGAATGGCGCAGTTGCATCAGCCGCCCTGGTCTCGTCCAATCATCTCATGAGCAAGAGTGCCGAGGTGCGTGAAGAGTTGTCTTTATACCAAACTCTATAGATGAAAATCAGTTTTCGAAGGAAAGTAACATTTACAAGAGCGTGTGGGTAAATTATTTTGATTATGAGGACGAGGTCGCGTGGGTAGATACGCCGAACTGATTTAAGGAACTATGGCCAGCTGGCTGGCTTCAGATTTGAAGTTGAGACGCCGTCCGTATTCACGAAACTTGCGGGATCTTACCGCTAAAGTATTCTCCTCTCCAGGCTACTATGTTATGTGAATACGATAAATGTTTATAGGCTTCAGTACCAAAAAAGGACGGAGCACATTTTATGGAACCTGGACTGGTACCGTGGTGGAAATGGTTTCATTTTTAGGTGGTTCGTCGATGGGCTAACGAAGTGCAGGAGGCGGTTACATCAGACAACCACATGGTCCAGTACCACGCATTGGGTCTCCTCTACCATATCAGAAGCAACGATAGACTGGCTGTCAACAAGATGGTACAGAAGTTCAGCAAGACCGGACTCAGGTTAGTTAGAGCTAGGAACTACCTCGCGGAGAAATATGCGGTTACCAAGGGCCAAACAAAAAAGTTCCAAAAAATATTTGTAGAAAATTTAATACAGAAGTGTAGCAAGACCGGACTCAGGTTAGTTAGAGTTAGGAGCGTAAATATGAATATACCTGGCCATTTTTAGACGATTTTGGTACAGAAGTTCGATGAGATGTTCAGGTTGGGGGTTCGGGTTAGTCAGAAAAATTATTAATGTACAATGTACCTGCCTTACATAATACGGCTAGATAGGAAGAAAATTATGTGCGCTGTGAGCCGTCGTTTGTCCTGATGTATTGATTTGAATTAGTGCCATTGATTAATTTTTCAACAGTTCAAAAGTATATATTATGTCGATCAACGCTTTCTTATACATTTCATTTCAGATCCCCTTATGCTGTCTGTTACCTGATCAGAATCGCCTCTAAGCTTCTGGAAGAAGACGAACAGTTAGTTTTTTCTTTAAATCATATGTGGGATAGTTCTGGTTAAGGGTCTAAAGAGTTAATGATCCCTCCCGCTGAATAATACGAAAAGTTATAGGTCCCTCTCTAGTTCAGTGGCATGAAATCACGAAAATGAGTGATTTGTCAAATAGTTATAGGGCCCCTCTCGTCCAGTCTGTTAGATAGTTAAGGGTCCCCCGGTCAGCGGACCGTGGCATCCCACCTGTGCTTTAAATGCCAAAAACTTTTTTTGCTTTTTTTAGACTTCAAAGCTCCAAACATTTGTAACAAAATACAGTACAATTCGTTTACCGAAGTCGCCATACATTTTTTTTAACAAAGTCGCCCTACGTTCGGGTTTAAGGGTAACCGGTTTTTCATGTTAGGTTACCAACGTGGTACCTACTCGGGTAATCTGAAAATGTACCAAACCGGTTAGGTTACTTACCAGAAAGCCTGGTTAGATAAGTTATTAACCAGATTAAGAGTGTGAATACTGTAATTCCCCCTTGTTGCAGGGCCGACTCAGCCATCTTCTCGTTCATCGATTCTTGTCTCCGCCACAAGAGTGAGATGGTCGTCTACGAGGCAGCCAGCGCCATTGTCGCATTGCCCAACACCACACCGTTGGTTTCCATTCCCATAGCATAGACCTACGATCGGGTGCTCCGCGGAACTATGAGCTAAAATTTGGCAGAACATAGCTTTCGGTAGTTCCGCGGAACACCCGAAACAGCTACAAAGTCCGCGAAATGCTACTGCCTTGGGCTCCCATTAGAGAGACGGCTGCAAACATTTTTGGTGAAAAGGGGGGAGGTTTCTTAGTTTCATACAAAAGTTGTGCTAAATTAATTAATAAGAGGTACAGTTTATAATTTGGGTATTTGTATTTGGTAAGAGTCAGGACACAAAGGTTATTAAGGGGTCGCGAGATCTGACAGCAGTTGTGCTTATCTTTCTACTGATTCTATGCTGATGGTTAGGGAATTTGTTAGCGTTGAACGCGAAGCTCGAATGAACTGGTCAAACTCAACATAGGAGACTGGAGACTTCGATTTCGCCTACAAATTCACTGTTTTTCTCTCCTCTGCCACCAGTCATCGTTCTTTTTTTTCAGATCCGAGTTGTCTCCTGCCATCTCTGTCCTCCAACTGTTCTGCTCGTCTCCCAAGGCAGCCCTGCGATTCGCCGCCGTTCGCACACTCAATAAGGTAGCCTTTTGTTGATCTGAGGGACGTTCAGTCAAAGTGTTCAAAAGTTTGATCTTGTTTCGCTACAATTGTTTTTTGGAAGTGTGAAAATGAGAGTAAGGGGTGGAAAAAGAAGTGGGCATAGAGTTTCGGTTTGTTTTGTGGGCATGTCAACCTTACTGCCACGTAATTCTCATCACATCTTTATTTTCTAAATTCACTTTTTAAGGTGTCCATCAAGCATCCTCAAGCTGTCATGAGCTGCAACGTGGATCTAGAGAAGCTAATCACCGATAACAACAGGTGTATTCATTGTAACTTTAAAACATACGAGTTGTTTAGTAAATTTTACAGTTGAAAGATCGTACACGGACACGCCAAATGATTGCATGAATAGTTATATTCGTAAATTAAATATTTTCTTCGTTCCTTGGAATCTGTTTCCTCGCTGAGATTTAGTTAATTTTTCATCTCAAAACTTAGTCGAGGTGCAATTTCTTTCAACTTTCAACTTAGTTTTTATTTTGTTGCAGATCTATTGCTACTCTGGCCATTACCACCCTTCTGAAGACTGGCGCCGAGAGCAGTGTCGAGCGACTCATGAAGCAGATCAGCTCGTTCGTATCGGAAATCAGCGATGAGTTCAAGGTAAGCCCGGTCTGGTTAGGGTTTTTACGCAGGAACCGTTTTTACTTTTTATGGTACATCCCGCCCTCTCACAGTTTTACCTCTTCTGAATTTGTGAGGTTTTGGAATAGGTGGGAGGTTCAAGCTCCACGAGGCTAGACTTACTTTCGCAACAGGTTAATGAGAGTTATTCAGAGTTGAACTTGAACGTGTAGCTTTATGGATATGGGTAGATTTTAAACCACTTCTATTTCAGATTGTGGTTGTTGATGCCATCCGCTCGCTGTGCGGTAGATATCCGCGTAAACACGCAGTCATGATGCCCTTCCTCGCCAATATGCTCAGGTAACTATTCACTATTCTGTAAAATGAATAATTCCGTCAAAAAAAGGAGTAAGTGAGTAGTTGCATCTATAATTCTTCACTTAACTATCTCCTTGTTTGTAAACATTCCCTTCTCATTCTGTTCCCAAACAGAATGTCAACCTTACCAACAAAATATTTTTCTGTTGTGGTGATTTGTTGTATTTGACGACAGAAATATAATGAAATTTTGTCGGGTCTTATATGCTGAATTTAATATACTAAATATTCAGAGAGAGGTCAACTAAACTAAAGTTAGTTTCCTATAAAGTTATTACATAAATGAACTAATATTAATATAGTAACTATTAAAGTATGTCGTTTTAGAAACGACGGCGGTTTCGAGTACAAGAAGGCTATCGTGGAGACTATCATTGCCATTGTGGAGGAGAATGCGGACGCGAAGACCGCGGGTTTGGCCCATTTGTGCGAATTCATCGAGGACTGCGAGCACGACAGTCTGGCCACCCGGGTCCTCCATCTACTGGGAAGAGAGGCTCCCAAGACCCCGAACCCCGCCGGATACATTCGCTTCATCTACAACAGAGTCATCCTGGAGAGCACCAAGGTATGTGCGGGCGGGGGATTTTGGATATATGGAAATTCATATACAATATGATCATTCTGGAAAGCACCAAGGGTGGGTTAGATATATATGGTATTGTATGACTATGACCATAGTGGAGCATCTAAAATAGAGTGATAGAGTCATTCTGGAAAGCACCAAGGTAAGTGCGGGTGTTTAGGTTTAGATATATGCTAATGACAGGGTGAAAGTTGGGGATTTGGTTTTGGTACTGTATCACCTTGACGGAGCATTTTCTCACAACAAGAAATTCGGAAATGAAAAATAATTCTTTAAATTTGATCTTTACTCTCCGTGTTGTGTATATAGTTCTCTTCTACTCTGTTCTTTTTAGGTCCGTGCCGCAGCCGTGACAGCTTTGGCTAAATTCGGAGCCCAATGTGCGGATCTCCGCCCCTCGATTGAAGTTCTCCTCAAGAGATGTCTGCTGGATAGTGACGATGAGGTTTGCTCGTCTATGAAATGCAATGAGCCAATAAGTTGTTTTATTCCAAGTCCTGCCCCTTCCGAAGCAGAAAATTTGTATCCGAGAAAGAGTTGTAGTAGTCCAGAAGTTTTTAGTTTAAAAATCAATGTTTCATATGTATTCCAGGTTCTCATATTCATTTGAATGTCTCATTACACAGAGCTGGCTGCGCTCAAAAATTTTGAAGAGTGGATATTGACTTAAAACTCATTTTGTGCGTTGCAGGTGCGCGACCGTGCCACCTTCTATCTGAATCTGATCTCAAGCGCCGCGGCGCCAGTCATCAACACGTTCATTCTGGACGGGCTTCAGGTTGGCGAATAACAGACATTCGATCGATACTATTGGCCAATTTGAGGATTTCTGTTGTTTTTGTTTTTAGAACCCTTTAGGTTATCTCCCATTCGCGTCGTTTTCAGCCTAAATTGACGAAATTCAAATTTTCCAAGATCATGCATAGTAAACATATATATTAGTATTTAGTTTTTTGGTTTTTATTGATTTTAACCTCAGGTCTCCCCCTCCGGCCTGGAACGTTGTCTAGCCGACTATGTGAGCGGAAACAACTTCTCGACGCCCTTCGACATGCGAGTAGTCCCTGTGACCAGTCAGCCCCTGTCCCAACCGGAGAAGAGGGCCCCCGCCCTCGCGGACCCCATCGATAAGCCCAAGGTCGTCAAGAAGGAACCATTTGCAGGTGGGGGTATATACCAGTTTAGTGAAGTGGTTCAAATTTTCACACTACAATGGTAAATATTACATGCAATATCAAATGGCCAGACCACAACTAAAAAAATAAATAACACCAGTAATGGTGTCTCATCGAGAAACCCAAGGTGTTTAGAAAGGAACCATTTGCAGGTGGGGTCATACGACAATGAAGTTGTCCACTTAGTAACGAAAATATACACAACGAGCTCCTTTTTTCGCCAAATTCGGAAGAATTAGCCTAATTTGATGCAAATTGATGAATTTGATGGATATCACTCGAAGAACGAGTTCTTTTGCTAAATGGTGAAGATTTACGATCAAGATCGAACAAGAGTTTCTTCTCGTACAATAGTCACAGCATTGTGTATTGTGCATCCATATTGCAACAATATGAAGTGAAAGTGAATGAATAAATCTTGAAATCCTGAATTGTGTGATTATGTTTTCCTTCTGAGCAGTTGGCAGCAGCTTCCCCTCGTTGCTTCTACCTTTTTTAAATATATTTTTAATACTTTCGTGTTTTTCAGAGCAGCTGGCGGCCATTCCGCAGTTCGCTGCCCTCGGTCCGTTGTTCCGTTCCTCGGCCCCGGTTCCCCTCACGGACTCGGTCACGGAGTACACGGTCAACGCCATCAAACACGTATTTGCCAATCACGTCGTCTTGCAGGTGGGTACTGGTCTGAGGGTGGTTTTTGTATTTCTATGTCTACCACTTTTCACGGCACAACTTCACGTGTCTCTTCAGGACGTAACGTGTGACGTGGAAATCAACCCCTTCTGTTCCATAAACCATAAATGAAATTAGTTCAGTTAGTTCATCAATATAGAGTTTATCTTTTCAAAAATTTCCACTGATTGGCTCTTTATCTGTGCAAAGTGGCATGGAGAAACCCAGATCTCATAAAGTTATCAATTTGCACAAATTTGTCCAAACTCTGAAACTGGGAGAACGCTAGATAGGCCTTTTATCTTGTTTTTCACAGTGCGTTATGGAGAAACATTGTTTGTTACCGCTGTACTTTATAGTTTGACTGTCGCAACACGTTGAACGATCAACTACTGGAGGATGTCTCCGTGGAATTGGAAGATGCCGAGGGAGAATGGAATGCCGGCCTGACTATTCCCATCAAGAGTCTGCCGTACGGAGATCCTCAACCGGTCTACGTTCTACTCGACTTCCCTGATTCAGGTGAGGATCTGAATATGCTGCGTTTTGTGATTGTTCAATTGATTTTCCGAATTTGGGGTTTCTAATCTAATACGTCAGCTGGATTTTTCGCCTTGGCGTGTCGACCCGGTTATTCAACCAGACGGTTAAAACGTTATGTGCAGCTGATTTTGCATATTATGTTTCTCTCATACGAAAACAAATCAGCTAAGGTGTTGTTTGGCCGAAAGAGCTCTCCTTTACTTGATCACATTCTGGCATAAATTGTTTCGATGGATTGCAGGTGCGGTGAGCGGAACGCTGGGCGCCACTCTGAAGTTTAAGGTGAAGGACGTGGATCCATCCACTGGGGAACCAGAATCAGATGACACCTACGATGACTCTTATGTGGTTAGTCTATTTATCATTCTTCATTCATCTACCCTCTTTATAATGGATATTTGACTGGTAATGGGGTTTGGAAAATGGTTAAGGAGTAATGTTGTTTGAAGACACTCTTGGACTCATCAATACCCAGACTCGAAGTTTTTAACCTAGTTCTCTAGTTGCCATATGTTTTCTACATCACAGGGAGTAGCGTGTTTCTCGCTTGATTTTGCAACAACCTAACAACTTTTGTTTACTTGTTTACTAAACTTTTTGTTTGCAGTTGGAAGAGCTGGACATTGGTGTGGGTGACTCGGTGCAGCCCCTGTCGAAGGCGAACTTCGCGGCGGCCTGGGAGGCTCTGGGCGAGGGAGAAGAGTTTGAGGAGACCTTCCAACTATCCAATGTCAACCATCTATCTGATGCCATCAAGAAGGTACGGTTTTGTTGGAAAGATAGAGGTTCAAGTAGAAAAAATGAAATATCAAGACGTGCTCATTGATATTGCACTCAGAATCAGGACTCAGAGGGATATACCCCAGCAATGTTTTCCGAAAATTCTTGATAAATATGAGAAAGAAGTGTATTTTCGTTACCTATTTTCTTTATTTCAGGTTGCCGACCAACTCGGTCTGGGCGCCTGTGAACGAAGTGACCGCGTGCCGGACGGAAAGACGCAACACACGGCAGCACTGGCCGGAGTGTTCCGGGGCGGTCACGAGGTAATATTTAGGGTTAACAGAAGTTGTAAAATATATCATAATTGTAGTTTTATTGAAGAGCATTTAGCTGTGCTGTAGTAAATTCCATTGCTTTGGCGCGAGTTTCATGGTGCCTGAATGTACATTTATACCGAACTCGAAGCTGGAATCAACTGAATTTGTTCTTTCTTTTCAGTTCGAATTTATCTCTGTTAACGTAACATGGTCATTATTACTTAATTGGTGAAGTGGGAAGTTTTATTTATATTCATCTATATTTCAAGGTGCTTGCCAGAGCCACAGTTGCCATCGATCCTAGTGACAAGTCGATAAACATGAACATTGTCGTCAGGTTCGTGGTGTCATATAGCTCATATTTTTCTCTTTGCTTTGTCTCTATCTCTCTATTTCTTTGCCTCTCTCTCACTCTCTCTCCTGTCCCCTCTCACCTATTCACTCAGTCTCTCGCTCTTTCTCTCTCTCTCTCTCTCTCTATCTCTCTCTCTCTCTCCTTCTCCGTCTCCGAAAAGGTCCCATTTCAATGACAGCAAGTGGTGTGTCGTGCTATGCAGTCGGCCACTTGTTTGTCCAGTTAATGACTCATCTCCCAGTTCTTTGTCTTTCGCTTCCTATCTTCTTACTCAATTTTATCTCTAAAATACATTTTAAATAAGTTTAATAGATATTACCCCTAAACAAGATCGAAACATTCAAGTAGATGTGAAGTTCGTGTCTCGTCGCGAAATATTTCAAGTCTCGAATTTTCAGGTCCCAAGAGCCGATTGTAGCTGAGTTGATAGCCTCTTCCATTGCCTAATTTTTATAATTTATTTATTTCTGATTGATAAGTAGTTATTTATGTATGTATTACTCGTTTGAATGGTTTAGCGCATTATATTTCTGTGATGGTTCTTGTTTTATCTGTGTGTGTGTGTGTTCAAATCGATAGATATTTCATTGTTTTACTTTGCGAGAATAATATGAATGAATATTAATTATCTCAGGTGTTGTAGTTTTACAGGTCTCATGTGTTCACGTTCACTGTAATTATTTGCACTTTTTTGATACATTTTAGAAAGGGGGGTGTTTTGGGCAAGAGGTATTGGGAGTGGTTTCTGATGTTTGAGGGGGGGGGGGGGGGGAATTCTATATGTAACCGGGTTTTTAGGTAACCTGACCCTGGCCAATTCACTGGAGAACCAGGTCCTTCCCGAACCGAATCGCGAACCAGTCACTGGAGAACCGAACCGAACCCACCGAACCGACTTTTGAACCGACCGGTTCTCCAGTGAATGCTTCGAACCGAACCGGGATAGACTCATTTTACCTTGTCTACGACTTGCTTGTTTAATTCATGATCAATGTCGGTTCGGTTCGAAGCACTCACTGGAGAACCGGTCGGTTCAAAAGTCGGTTCGGTTCACTTGGTTCGGTTCTCCAGTGACCGGTTCGCGGTTTGGTTCGGGAAGGACCCGGTTCTCCAGTGAATTCGCCCCTGACCCTTTTTTGGTAACCTTTTTTTCAGGTTACCTCAGTAGGTAACCGGGTGGTAACCTAAAATGAAAAACCGGTTACCTGTTTTTCTAACGCAAAATGTGGTTTTTGCCGTTACTTTGAACGGTAACCGGATTTCAGTTTTAGGTTACTTTCAGGTTACCTACTAAGTAACCTGAAAAATAGGTTACCAAAAAAGGGTTAGGTTACCTAAAAACCCGGTTAGTTGTAGAATTGGCCTTGAGGGGGCGTAGTCAGCTGGTTTGGTTTTCATGGATCAGTTCAAGTCATACATCTCCCATACAACTATCTATATTTTCAATGCTATTTCTGAGAGTAATTTCTTCATAGTTTCTCTAAAGAAACCTTTATGAATACTATGAAAGCATAAGATTACTTTCTTTTTCCGGCCTGTCATAAAATGATTCAAAGTTGTTATATTACACAATATTTTTGAAATAGATTACGGATGACCGTAACTGTTGTTTTGTTTACGTAACGTGTTGATTTGTTTACAGAAATGTTGCGAGTCCTACTAGTATCAGTTGTTGTGTCCCTAGTCTCTTCCAACACGGAATGTCTCTGGGCTACCGGGGAATTGGTGTGTCAGAAAGATCAGACGAGGGTCAAGAATACGGTCATCGAAATATGGGACAAGGACGGACCAGAGAAGGTACGGTATCATTATAGCAGACTATGACTAAGGGTTTGAACTGGTTCTGATCTAGTGTATGTATCACACCTCCTGGCGAATTATTCATTTAACCCGGTGTTTTGTTAACCCCTGCAGTTAACCATTAAAGGAGAGCGGAGAGCAACATTCTCGTAAAGCTGCTGTATCCTACTTTTGATTGGACGCGTTGCGTGTCGCGCGGCATTGTCATGTGAATGTCACGGGGACTGATCTAACTAATTTACGAGTTATTTGTGCTCTCTGATCTCAATACAGTTGGAAGCAGCCCGAAACAAAACCTCTGCTCAAGTTGTGTTCCGGTCTCCTTTAACGGGGTTACCTGGTTAACCCTTTTTCCTGGTTTTGTTAACCGTAAGATAAAATGATATCTTCAAAAGACATTGGAAAAAGGTTACAAAGAGGTTAACAAGAGGTAAATAGTTAACCGATAACGAAGTACTCGGTTCCTTGTGGAATTGGCCAGCGAACCTTTTGACCCGTAGAGAAGTTTACCTTCAGAAATTTTAATGATTTCCTTTCCCTCATTCGAATCACTATCAGAAAACTGGCGATAACTGTCATACATTTTCATTTGTCTTGTTGTATTTGTAGTTTGATCCCGGTGTATTTTGGGCATAGTTCCGAAATTGTGCTGTGTTTCGGCGATCAGACTACAACTCATGTGGTCCAATCGCAACGCTTCAGTCCTTTAAACTGCAATACATTTTTCCATTGCAGTTTAAAGGATCGTTGTCACGGGATTGGTCCACATAATCGTCTTTCTTTAATCTTTGTATTGCAGATCGGTCCGATAGACGCAATGGACCCGGATGACATGGCCGGTCTAACGGTCGTCGACAATGTCAACGGAATATTCAAGGTCGAAGGTACGTTTCACTTTTTTCGTGCCTTTCTGGTACCCCGGTTACTTTGGCTTTCACTAACTGTTCGGTTACTTTTTTCCGTTACTGTTCAGGTTTGCAGAGAGAAATTCGGGAAACAGAAAAAATTTCAACATTATGGACCATTTTGGATTATCCGAATAGGATATTCTGTTATTGCGAATATTTTATTCAACGAATGAGTTACTAAGAAAGAGAAACCAAATTGAAAGACTGTAAGTGTATTTTTGTAGGTTGTGCTTCCGATATCGACTGGCTGGGTCCGTTTCACAAGAATCGACCAGAGTTCTTCCTGAAAGTCAGGCATCGATGCAACTCGGATGCGTGAGTTGTTATCTCTCTCTCTCTCTCTCTCAATATTTTTATGTGTCTTTTACTTTTACAATGTTTCATTATGTGTATTACTCGTGTTTATTACGTTGGCGAAATTCTAACCTTGAAAGACTAGTATCGAGGACTAGCTAAAAGTTGAATTTCAACCCTAACCCTACTCTGGCAAATTTTGCGATATTTTCCGCTTTGAACTTTACTGGTATGTAATTACAGTGGTGAAGAGCTTATTCTACGCCCGCCGCAGAAAATCTTCGCTCCCATAACAATGGACTACTATATGGAAAATCCGATTATACTGGACGCCTGATTCAGGTTGGAGGCGCCAAGTTCAAACTGGTTTATTTACAGTAGGTTTTCAAAGATTTACAGGTTTTTTACATGTAGTTTTCAGAGATTTAGAGGTTCAACTTACAACTCATAACATCACCCCAAGTTGTTTGTGTAGTTGAATAGTGTACACAATTCATGATTCAAGACGCATTATCATAAGTAAGAACTTTATTGTCTTCAATATAATATTCACGATTCACTAGGTTTGATGATAATGTATAGTTCGGTTAGTCAGCTTGAGTGGTTCGGCAAATTGAACAGAGTGAAAAGTGTGATTGGCCGCCAATTGAATGAATGAATTTATTACGCAAATGAAGCGTGTGATAAGATAAATTGGTAAAATGGAAAACATTGTCGAGATTGCAAAGACAGTATGGTTCAAACGCGGAAAGATATTACAGCAAGTTGGAGGCAAATTCTACACGGAACCGAAAACATAGGTAATATACAGTACAAGAATGGATAATATGGCAATAGTTACATCGTAAACAGTCAGTCAATACAGTACATATGTCACAATATTATGTTATTATTCGTTTTAGCCCAGCAACTGAAAATGGCAAAGTCTTCTTTTTACTTAGTTTTAAGTATTTTGAGCCTGCTCGCACGGAGAAAAATTGCTGACGCAATTTTGTTTTTGGTATTGGAAAACTCAGTTTTGAGTTTGATCCTCTAGTTCTGGAGTTTGAAAAAGTATAAAAGTTTGAAGGTTTCAAACCTATCTGACCAGTTAAAATTTTGTGCACCATGACCAGATCAAATCTATCTCTACGACTGAGGAGAGATGTCAGACCAAGTATTCTATTTCGCACTTCAGATGAAGGTACTTTACAATAAGTATAGCCTCCTTTCCTCATGAACAACTTCCTAGTGAAGTCGTTTTGCACAGATTCAAGTGCTTTTACAGCACCTTTATCTGAATTAAACACAGTACATCCACTTTCAACAATAGGACGAACATAAGTCTTATATAGTTTCACAAGGACGTCTTGTTTTTTAACTTTCAACGATTTGAATAAATTGAAAGTTCTTCTCTTTGCAAGTCTGCTTATTCTCTTACAATGATCAGCAAAGTTCAGTGATTCATCAATAATAAATCCTAAATCCCGCATAGTACTGACTTTCTCAACATCAGAGCAAGAAATAACGTAGTTTCTTTTCGGATTGTTTTTACCAATATGCATCATTTTCGTTTTTTCTACTGCTAATGGTAACTGCCAGTCTTGTGACCATTCATACATCTTGTTTATAGCAGTCTGGAGATGGTCTGTAGTTTGGTCAGGAGGAAAACTCTGATAAACTTTCGTGTCATCCGCGAACACTTTACATCTAACTCTACCACCAATTGACAGCATTTCTGGAACTTCGCAGGTGTAAATGCTGAACAGTATTGGGGAAAGAACACCCCCCTGAGGGACTCCACTGGTAATTTTGTGAACTTCTGATTTTGCTCGACCAATAGTAACTTGAAATGTTCTTTCAGATAAGAAAGATGTAATCCAATTGACAATAGAGATATGAAACCTTAACGTTTTCAATCTATGCAAAAGTTTCACATGAGAAACTCGATCGAAGGCTTTTGAAAAATCGAAATAAACTACATCGGTACAGGAATTCTTATCAATAGCTAATGACCAGTCATTAACGCATTCTAGCATTTGAGTTTCAACTGATTTTCCTGCACGAAAACCGTGTTGCTGTTCAGGAATTATGTTATTTCGTTCTAAATGCCTAACAACATGTTTCTTGAGTAGCTTTTCAAAAGCTCGTGCAAAGATCGACGTCAAGCTAATCGGACGATAATTACCAGGGTCTGTGAGAGGTGTCTTTTTGGGAATAGCAGTCACATATGAGTGTTTCCAACGATTCGGAACTTGGGACCGTATTAAACTTATATTGAAAATTAACTCAAGTGGTTCTGAAATCACACTGTGAACCTCTTTGATGAATTTGAACGGTATTTCGTCGGGAGTGACCGAAAAGGAGTTGGGCCATTTTCTAAGAATGCTTTCAATATCCATTCGATTAAAGTACAGTGGGGTGTCTGGAACGGTAACTGGGAAATCAAAACTTGGCAGTTTTCCATTGTCAGAAGAGAAAACTTTAACAAAAGACTCGGCAAGGAGATTTGCCTTCTCTAGATCGGAAACATACGTTTTACCATTCAAATCGATCAAACAAGACATATCTTTACATTTTCCGAGTTTTTTGTTAACTAGTTTATAAACTTCTTGAGATGTGGCCTTACTCAACATTTTATTTTCTACAAATCGATTATACTTATTCAAAGCTTTGACGAATTTCGCAGTACAAACACTGTATTCATCCCAAAGTGAGGGTGTATCTATTGATTGAGCTCTTTGCCACAGGGCCTCTCTATACGCGCTCAAATTCTGCAAGTGATCCGGTAAATTACTCGCAGACGGTCTAACAAGTTTTAACGGGACAAATATATCTATCGTGTGGTTCAAAATTGTCAGAAAAAGTTCATACATTTCATTTAATGTTTTGACTGAAGAGAATGATCCCATCCAGTTGATATTCGAAAGATAAGAGCGAATCTTCTCAAAGTCAGCTGAACCAAAGGATTTAACGTAGACAGATGGTTCAACGGTATGTTCTATAGTTAGCTCAAACAGCACACTGTTGTGATCACTTGTTCCAATTGGAGCTACAACCTTACGCTGTTGAATAAACTTATCATCATTACTGAGAATCAAATCCAGAACTGAGTTTTGCCGGGTTGGTTCCCGTACAAATTGTTTCATACCGCAATTTTCTATAGTTTCTAACCAATTTTCTACCGCACTCTCATAATCAGATCGTTGATCGGTCAACCAATCTATGCTAGGATAGTTGAAATCGCCCAAACATAAAATAGGATGCTCACAAACCGAAAAGTCGCTGATACATTTGTGTAATTGAAATGAGTTACCTACTGAACATGATGGGGTGCGATAAACTGCAATCACTCTGAATTTTTGCGATGAAACAAAAACATCCGTCACTAAAATTTCGTACGCATTGTGGCAGCATTCAGAGAACAAGTGTTTATATCTGAGACCTAATTTGAGCAGAATAGCCACTCCACCGCCTTGTTTACGCTTACGATCTCTACGTATAACTTGATATTTCGAGCACAAATCGCCTAGTAAAAGTGAATCATCGTGTTTTGATTTCAACCATGTTTCAGATAATACAATAAGAGCCAAAGAATCATTTCGGAGTAGTGCTTGAAGAGAAATGCCATTTTTAGATGCGGAACGAATATTTGAATAGAGGCACTTAATGACTAATCTAGGAATACTAGTAACTAAAGGGGGCCGGAGACCTATGACCCGTTTCCCGCCATCTGATCAGTGGAACCGGCATGAGCTGTCCCAGCCGTCTGTCCACTGGCTCTTAGTCGAAATAGAAAAAAAACGACTGATTTATGAACGGTACGTGCGTTTCAGCATGACAATTCGTTGTCACCTTGAGTTGTTTTGATCGAATGTTGGTAGGTTCGCATAGTTTCTAACTCTGGGGAGGGGACCTCCCTAGTGGTGATAACTTGGAGTAGGAACAGAGGAGTGTTTTCGTGGTCGTCTTCAAGAAAATTCTGTATTAAAAAGAGAGAGAATGACGGAGGATGTGGATTAGAGTAAGGAGAAAGTGCAGAGCCGCGGGGTCGTCCCCAAGCTTCGTGGGTGGTGCTTGCTGTTTCTCTGCCGGTCTCTCCTTGGTAACCCCCCTCCCTTTCATGAAAAATGAAACTGTTCCGCGGGGGGCAATTAGTTCGTGTTCCGATTGTGTTGTGTCTCGTTTGTTTATTTGCCTGCTTTCAGTCCCCGTCCTATCGTTGTGGTGTATTCTGTGAGAAGAGGCGGCATGGTTGCTCCACTCTGCATTACCTTTTTTTCAGTTTTCCATGTTTAATTGTTGGTCAAGCATTAGCCTTCGCTTCTGGGATATGTAGTATGCATCCAGCCTTTAATATTTGGCTTCTCACCCCTGAAATTGTCTGTCTAACTCGACTGACCGAGTTGGTTGGAGGCTTTGCTTTTAATTTCTGAGAATTGTGGATTTTCCCATTTCAAACCCACTCGGAAAACATTTCTTGGATTTTTTTTTCTTTTTCTATTTGTAAACGCTTGGCACGCGAATATCTCAATGTTTTCCCTTATATTATTGTTGTAAAGCCATTTTCTCCTGAAAGTAATTCCTTTGTTCATTATTTGTGTAGTTGTGAACCGGGTCGTCTGGTGTTTTGGTGTATTGTCTATTTTTTTGTTTGTACATATATGTTTTTCATACTCAATGATATTTTCTATATTCCGTTCTTCTCGATGTCGTGTAAGAATCGTTCATAATTTTCTCGCTTTTTTGCTCAGAACCAAGTTCAGAATCGAGCAAGGATTATGTTTTTAGGGCTTTACTATGGTTCAGATTGATCCTCTTTTGTTAGCGAGTAGCTGAGAGTTTGGTTTTCACCTGATGCTTATTTTAAGGCTTTACCGTTTTACGTTTGTTGTAGCTTGTACCGCGTGCTTGTATGTTGCTCATAGTTCACTTTCCATAAATTTCAAGAAGTTGTCATTTTGTTATTTAACCCTGACAAAGAGCGTTTTTTTTCTATTTATATTTTCTTTAACTGTTGAAAAAGTTTAGATGTTTCAATCATAGGTGGGATATTGATGGGTCCTGAGGTTTGTAGAGTTCTTATTGTTTCTTTTTCCCCACCTCTCTCTCTTCTCTCTCTCCCTTCTCTCTCTCTCTCCTTCTGATCGTCTCCAATTTATTTGCACCCATTTGGTTGATTATTCGAAATTATTGATTATTATGACTCATCTTTCGTGCGCACATTCACATTCATGAATTTCAATGTATTTCCTCAGTCATCCAGAAAAACATATTTTGTTCTCTTCTATCTGAATTCTCCGTCCTCGATCTACTCTAGTAGTGTTATTGTAAGTTTGTTCGTTTTTAAAGTGCAACTTAGTGTATTTGAGTTGATGCCAAGTCACAAAGCTAACGAGGTTCAAACTACAAACACATCAGCATAACTGTGTCGATATGCTTTTCCCAGATAATCGTAAGGCTGGGTTCAATTTCTTTCACTCGTAAATTCGATATTCATCATTTCTACACTATTATTAGTACTATAAAAAGAGGTTTCAAAAATACAACAGCTTGAATTCGTCTCAAAGGTGTATTTTTATTATTATTATTCATTATCAAAAAAGCGAAATCGTAAAAAGTATAAATAAAAACGTATGAAAAGGGTGGCCCGGTTTGGTAAGTTCATCTGCGATTTAGTGTTTGTTCATTGCGCGATAAACGGGTGAATCATGGCAATTCAATGGAGCTTCTTCCTTCCGTTCCACCCAGCTGGCCATATATTGTTTGCTTTTGAGAAGAAAAGAAGGTAGAAAGAGGGAGGAACTTCCTGTTTTTGGTCGACCTCCATAGTTGGTTTGGTATTATATCTCTTCTTTCTTTCTGTCCAGTCTAGCTTGTCTTGAACCAATAGAATACGGTATCTATAGTTTTCTGTGAAAGTTGTCCGTCTTTATATGTTCGGACTATGCTTCCATTCACATAATTGAGTTAGTTACCGACTTTTACTTGATAGATCATAGAAAGTATAGAAAGAGAGGGACTACTTTATTTGAGGCGACCATATAGGGTTCGAAATTTCAAAAAAAAAGCAAGCTTCAATGCAAAATTTCAAAGCAAAATTTCGAATGGTGTATGTTTCCCAATCTCACTGTGTTTGCAGTTTGTCCCTGTCGTTTTTCTGTGTAAAGTCGTGAATTATCGCGTTTCGATATCAGACTGAAACATAGATTTGATTATCTTCTGTAGTCGTATTGTATCTCTTCTGTATGTCCAGTTGCTACTCTGCCCCGAACGCCTCGAACGCTAGATTACGGTATGTGGAAGTTCTTCTGTGCTTCAACGTTTCCCGTCTTTGTGTGTTTGAACTATGCTTGCTCGCAATTCGCGCATCGTTGAGTTCGTTACATTACCGATCGTTTGTTTCGTAAGCTCGTAAGAAATTCTCAGAAACTAGTTAGGGAGTTAGGGTTGATTTTAGCCTACTTCGACCTTGAACCACTACGGAATATGTGCTCCAACTGTGTATTCAAAAGACGTTTTGAAGGTTAAGAGGATAAACCAGGTTCATAGTTTGAACTACCTTGGAATTATGGTTGAGTTCGGTTAGATCCCATTCTGATGCAATGTCAATTGTCACTTCTATTCTGTCTTGTTTATATTCTCTTTTTTTCCAAATTAATTCTGATCTCAATGCTCCTTTCCTTATTCGAATCCTAGTTTCACATTTCTTGTCTTGATGATCTGTTTTACGTTTGCTCGCTTTTAACGATAAATTAACTCCATTTGTAGAATGATTCAAGCAGTCGACATGTTATGAATACTCTGGTTAAATTTTTTTAGTATTTTTCTCTTCAAAATATTTTTCTGAGCGTTTGTGACACCAAACTACATACTACAAACATTGATTTTCGAATCAAACGCTAGGTGACTGTCATTCTATGACCCGCACAGGCCGGTGCATTGTGACTAAACCATCTTGATGAGAAATATTGTTCAGAAGTTTGCTATAACTAGTTTAAAGACCCTTTTCAATATGATTAGAATATGAGTAACAAACTTGATAAGTTTCAATAATTACATAAGTGTTCATTATTCATTTATACTTAATAAATCAGGCAACATTGTTTCACTGTTAAGTAGATAATTAAATACCTCTTAATCTGTTTACTAAAAAGAATCCATTCCAAAAAAGTTATTAGGGTGATATCCTGCTTTTTTAAATTTTTCGTTCTCCTGTCAGCATAAATCATGTGATAATAGATTGTTACACTCTCTGAATTGAACCCATCTTAGAAGTTTAAAGTGATTAATTTTATTGATCCTTGATTCAATCGTTCAGTCTGTATTTGAGCAGTTTTTAATATAGTTCCGTTTAGAACATGTTTCTGATGTTGGTTTGCCTTTGAAGTTCTCTATTTATATCTGTGAACGATTTCCTACTGTTACCGATCTCTGTTTACTTCTGCTCCAATCGCATTCATTATATTTGCTTTTCGAAGCTATTGTTCTTATTTGATGGTGGTCGATTATGGGGCAGGACGATTATGTGGACCAATCCCGTGTCATCGGTCCTTTAAACTGCAATTGAAAAATGTATTGCAGTTTAAAGGACTGAAGCGTTGGGATTGGACCACATAGTAGTCCTTCTTTGAAACCCTTCTATATTGGTGGGTTTGTACAAGGTGGTATCCGTCCAACCCAGCTTGTGTTGCGAGGATTATCAACACTTTTTTCAGGATGTTCTTGATTACCGTAATCTCAATTCATTAAATGAAGCGTTTTTTTACCGCGTATTAAACACGACTAGTTGCAAAACAACTTGGATTTGAAGAGAAGGTTGTAATAATTTTCTGTGTTTGTTTTCTTCCTCATTTTTAATGAATATGCACTGTTCTAGATATTTTAATATCCTCTTGTTATTCTCTCTTTCTCTCAATCTCACTTCTTCCCCTCTCTCTACCTCTCTATCTCCCCCTCTCTCTCCTATGAGTATCAACCCCGGAATTCCAGATGCGTTGTCTGCTTCTCTGCACCCTCTTCTCCCTCTCCCTGGCCGGCAAAGAGTGTGTTTGGATTATTGGAAAGGTGGAATGCGAGAAGGACCCCACAAAAAATCTCAATGTTGAGGTTAGTTAATAGTTTTTTCACACTTTTTGTTGTTCATTTTTACAACATTAAAGACTTCTTATAGATAGAACTAGTTTTTCGATTCCAATACCTAAAATTTCTTATTTTTGAGTAAAAATTCGCCGAAAAGAGCTTTTTCTCATTGGTATTTAGCCAAGTTTGGCAGAGTTTGCCTACATATGATTTTTTTTCCCTTCTATAATGTGTTAGTTGGCTGTAATTGGGTGGTTTTCGTTTACTGCAGCTGAGTGTTTCACTCAATAGTACTTAACTGGCTGTCGGCATTCGATACCAGGAAGTTGTCATTCAAAAGTGGAAGTCATTCGGGGAACATTTTTCTTATTCTAAACTTGGAATGTAACAAATATTTGTGAACTCTCGCATATTTGTAATGTAAAACTTCTAATGAACGAAACTCAAACCTAACTGTGCAAACAGTTTGTATAAATTAACTTTTTCATACCTAGATGATTTTCATATTTTGCTGGCAATTCCGATGAATTTTGTTATATAAATACATTAATGCGATGTAAATATATAAATATGAAAAATAAATCCTACCGATTCATTTCCAGATTAGAGTCTACGATCGCGACTCGTTTGGTCCATTGAAACTGATCGATCCCGATGATCTGATGGGGTTAGTTCACTGGGTATTTATCGATTTTCGGTTGTTTTTGTAAATAGATATTGCCGGTTACTTTTGCCGAGAAAGTTCGGTTGCTTCTCAAAACATTTCCGGTTGCTTTTAAAATCAACCGAATTTTTTTTTCAAAAGCAACCGCGTTGATTTTCGGTTGCTCTCAACTGGTACAGGCAATTTATCGATATTTGTACGGTTGGGTAGACGCGACTAAAAAGTGTTTGTTTCGGTACATGAGTTATCTCAATTTTTTATTCCCATTGGAGTTTTCTCATTTTTCATCTCAGTTTGTACTCTCACCGCTGACGTTGAAGATCAACCTGTTTTCACAGATTGCAAATAGCTTTTCAACGTAAACGTTTCCCTTACCCAATTATGAACCAAAACTAGCTAGTCCACTAGTAGTGTTTGAACGAATCTCAAATTGCTTTTGACTATATGGGTTTCGACTTTATAGTGTGCTGCCTGTAGACTTCTGTGCATAGGGTAGTTTTATCTTAGATGGGTAATGTGTGTCTGTCTGGAATAGGTATCGATTTTTGTCAAAAAATATGGAAAATATGTTGGAATCCTTTTAAGCCCTCAATTTCTAAAACAATGATGAGGTGTTTTCATTTTTCCTTGTTTCAGAGTGACGTTCTCGAATGAAGACGGGCGGTTCCAACTGGATGGATGTGGCGACGATTTCGACTGGATTCCCGGAGTAAAGAACACGCCCGAACCATACATCGAGGTATACGGTAGACATGTGTTTGGGGGGGGGTCGTAGTAGATCCTGAGATGTGTGAACACTCCACCCCTGCAACTTCATCCCATCCTGCTGTATAGTTCCGGGATCTGTAGATCTGAGAAAAGCTCGCGGAGGTGTAAAATTGACCGTACGCTGTCTACAATAATTTGTGACACTTACACAGCTGGTGCCTGATGTTTGTAGTTTGAACGCATGGTCTAATACTAAAGATATATAAGAAGGTAGCGAAAATGGGTTAAAGGGAGAGATAGGGATAGAGAGGGAAGGATTTTAGACTGAAAGATGGAAAGAAAGTTGCAAGACGAAGCCTACTAGTGACTGGTGTGTTTTGTGCCCGAGGCACAATACAGTCGATCCGTGCTGACAACCATATCATGTCATGACCACACTCTGACCAGATGCCCTTTGATGGTCATTCTCTCGCTCCGTTGGATGGTGAACCGCGGCTACAAACGAGTTTGGGACCGGAAAACCAGCCCTAGCATGACAAGTAGCCCGCGCGTCGCCGCCGCGCCGCAATATCTCGTTTCACCTGCGGGGGCGGATCTATCAATTAGCCGCGGGTCATTCGGATCAGTCAAGGTGTTTAGCCGAGTGAAAAAGGCACGAGAAGGGTGTTTTGCATTTAAAGACATAGAGTAGAGAGAGAGAGTGAGAGAGAGTTAGAGAGACAGTTTCACTGGTGTGTTAATTTGCCGCGGGGCATCTGGATTTGTTGTTTTGGTATCAAGGTGTTTAACCCAGTAAAAAATGCGTATTTACAATTTGCACGAAATAGACATAGAGAGAGACAGATAGGTAGAGATAGAGAGAGCCAGTGAGAGATAGAGAGACAGTTTGACTGGTCTAACAAGTAGCCGCGGGTCATCTAGATCAATTCTTTGGTATCTATGTTTTGTAGATTATCTCGTTTCCATCTACAAAGGGCGCATCTGTCAATCATCTTCGGAACACCGAACACCCAGTTGTTTTTGTCGTCTTAAGGTGTATAACCGAGAAAAAGAGATAAGGGGAGTGTAATCTGGGAATATTGCTCCTACTTAAAGAAGGACGATTATGTGGTCCAATCATACCGCTTCAGTCCTTTAAACTGCGATAAATTTTTCAATTGCAGTCTAAAGGACCGTTGACACGGGATTGGTCCACATAATCGTGCTGTTTTAAGGGCTTTGTGAAACATAAGATGCTAGTAGTGCGAACAGTAGGTTTTGAAGAAGACCGATGGCATTAAGTAGCATGTAAATACTTCACAGAACACGTTATAATTCTAGAACGTGTGGGAAACGTTGTAGTCGTCTGTGAAAACGTGTCAAAGACTATACTGCTCGTCAATTGCACAGTCACGTGAAACACAGCAGAACTTAAAAACGTGCAATGACAAAGTGTACGATTCTTCATTACAATTCTAACTTTACGTGACTGTTCAATTCACTTCTAGTATAGAGGTTTTTCGCAGGCTCACCTCGGTGTTTCAGAAGTTGATAGGAATAACCTCTACGTAGTTATGATTTCAAATGCAGACCGCCATGGCAAAATATGCGTGATGAATTCTACTTTGTTCTTTCTATAATTCATTTTTTAACCGAGATGTAGAAACGTGATTCGACCCCCTCTTGGGTGGTTTCGTGAGTTGAGCGAGAAACGTTCGCGAACATGCTTTTTTGCGTGGAAAACGTGTTTTTTATCTGATCCGAGAAAGAGAGAGAGAGAGAGTGGTCTCTTTTTAGGCCTTTCGCATTACGAGACATCCTTTTTCTCCGGACTTTTTGATTTGAGATCCAATCAAGTACCGGAAATACCAGTTGAACGAGTTGTCTTTACGGGTGAAATTTCGAAAGAGAAGGGAAATGTCACGTTTTGTAGTTTGATTCTAGATCAATAACTATAGTGTAGGTTGGTGTAGGCTTACAGAAATGGATAGATCACATGGAATACAAACTTGGACAAGTGTTAGATTTATCGAATCTGAACATTCAGTTGTTCTCAGTTCGATTGAGTTGCACACGTCGAGTTGTTCCAAAAGCCACAATTATATTTCTGTTTCCTACAAACGCCGGTAGTGATTTCGTGGAAATTCTGATAGAAACCAATGTCAATGTCACCAAGTTGGTATTAGTGTTGGGTCTACGCTTATCTACTCTGAACTATATAGCGGGTACAGTGTGGATATGTGGAATCAGAATAGGATGAATAGGAAGTGACCGAATCATCGTTGTATAGTGAGTGCCAAATTTATTATTTGCTGTCTCTCTCCGGAACCGAACCTGTGAGCAAAAGAGTCGTAGCATGGCGTTAACCACTGCTCTATTAGAGCACATAACCGGCAAGCTTTTGAATCGAATACATGTGTGCTTACACAACAGAAAGTGAGATATACAGTACCCTCCCGTCTTTCCGTTGGCGACGACTAAAGCTTTATCCCGATAGGTGCAATAGTACGCGAATTTCGATCGCCAAGCAACGGAATCAAACTTCACTCAGAGCGGGATAGGGCAACACAGCATATAGCCTATAAACCTGCTTTGGAAAAAGCGGTTCCTATAGTTCATACTTCCAACCATACGGGAAATAGTTTCGAATGGGGGCGAAACGAATGAGCATGGGCACCCCAAAAAGTAGGCATGAGTAGTGATTCAAAAGCACGTTTTCATTATAATTAACCGAAAATCTTGAACATTACCCCAAAAAGTGGCTAGTCATAGCCACTTTTTGGGGTGATGGAATCAGGAGAAAGTGAGCACAAGTCAATATGGAAAAAAGGGGTGTTTTACGTATGGTATGCTTCCAACGGGATCGAATTTTTATTGACATTTTCCAGGTACATCACTACTGTAACAACGACGAGGGAGAAACTATCACTCTGCCCGAATTCTCGGAATTCGTTCCCAAGACATTTGAGGTTGGAACCATCAAACTGGACAAGCGGGAGAGTCGCGCACGCACGCGCGGCGCGCCGCCCCGCGCCTAAAAGTTTTGTACAAGATTAGTATATTGTACCGTTATTGGCATTTTTGTAACAAATGTATCATAGCATCATAGCTCTAATGTTCGGATTTATAGTCTTCCTTTGTATAATCGTTCTATTGATTTTCCCTCCCGCATGATTGTAGATTATCTGGTTTTTCAGTTTTCGTTTTTCTTACTTGGTGCCTATGCATGTTCTTTCATTCACTTTTGTAGCATAATTTGAATATTGGTCAGTTTGCCCATTTCTAGCTCACAATTGATTCATTGTTCGATAGCCTCACAACTTGCCCAGTTCTAACCATCTAACCTATCTCAATCGAAGTATTTTCCCAAGTAACCTATCACATCAGTTGTAATTTGTAGAAGTATTTTTTTTTTACCTTGTTCACGAAAAGTAATCGAATTGAAAAAGGTAACGTCTGGATTTGGCGGTTGGCAGAGATGCATTATCATTTCCTACGTGCCCGAAACCTGCCCGCAACTTGCCCGATGTAGTTTTTGTCGCTCCCCATATCCGCTCTATCGGCATGGGCGGTACTTATCTTCTCCCAATCTCCAAGTCCAAATGAGAAAGTTGCTTCATTCGCATTCAATCCCGTCCGATAAGCGAGACACTTTTTTGTGGATTGTACACATTTGACGGTAGCACACATAACATGCGTATTGATTTTTGTCTTTTTTGTGGGTCACCGACGTTTTTCTAGATGAATTCTAACACAATTTCCCCTTCTTTCTCTGAAAATCTAGTTTTTTGAAAGAACTTGAACATTTGTATAATTGTTATATGATTGATCTGATCTGAGGTTATATGATTGATCTGATCTGAGTTAATTGAGTAATTGTCAATGCATAATCCGAGCCCGCGTAATCCTGTGATTTGTGAATAACTCCCTCATTATTCTATGTGATATGTGCCTATTGGAATGTTTATATAAACCAATTGAAACATGGATGTGCGTTTACTATGTTGGATTGACGTGAACAGTGGTCACTAGTTCCCTAATCATTTCTATCTTGTATTGCCTCTATCTACCTGCCAATCATTACTAGTGAAAACACTGGTTAGACGTGGAACTAAGAATGCGTTCTGCCAATACTATAATAACCGACCATCGAACAACGACAATATACTGTAGCTCTCAGATTTGATGTGTAGTTTTTTGGGATTTTCAAAAGGCCCGAAAATAAGTATCTATACTGTTAGTCAATTGCACAGTCACGTGAAACATGTTAAACACAGCAGAACTCAGAAACGTGCAATTACAAAGTGCACGATGTCTCATTAGAATGCATAGTTTACGTGACTATTCAATTTACTTCTAGTATATAACGTGTTGACGCGTTTTAAAATCTCTTCAACGTTCTGATGGTTTATGAACTGTTTATATTTACATTAATGTAATATTTATGTGTTGCATGACATTTTGGCGGTACCTAATTATAATATTTCGAATAGTTTTGCAAAGAAAAACTGTTTTGTTTTGTTTACCCAATTAGGTGGTTGATGTGTGATACTTTAAACGTCATTTTTTCGTTTCTTTCACTTCTCGAAACTGTAGATCAAATTTCGCCCACACGCCTTGCACTCTAACCTCTAATTATGGAAATTACATGTTACAGTACCGCTGAAGTGGTTAGTTTCTCCGGAAACACCTTAGAAATAGCTGTTAACAAAGGTTTTTGCCTAATTGGTGCCTTATTAGAGTATTTTTTCTGACATTTTTTACAGTCATTTTTGTCTAGTCTTAATTTTGGACATACCGTAATACCGAACGTCAATCATCACACCAACACCCGTAATTTGCGTTACTAAAAATCAAACAGTTTTGTATGTGTTCATTCTTACTGTAGCTTGAAATAAGAAGTTTTCTTTATGTAGTAGTTAAACTCTGTCTCCTTCCCACATACTATCTCTCTCCTCCCTCTTCTCTTTCTTTCTCTCTCTCTCTCTCCCCCCCCCCCTCTCTCTCTCTCTTCCCGTTCTCATTTTCACCTGGTTATCAGGTTATCACCCTTCTCCCGACAATTTCTCTGTATCTCTATTTATCCCCCTAAACGAGATATCCTGACGTATTTCAAAGCGCAAACTAGGATTAAACGGCGATTTTCGATAATTTCAAAGCAAATTTTCAGCCATGCAAACAATGTGAATCGAACTTTTTTCTTTTCAAGTTTTTTCATTGGAAACGTAGGAGCCTGAGATTTCCGTTAACAAAAAACTACTGTGGTTTGAGTTTAAATGGACAATGCGCTTTTCAGCGGCCAACCTGAACCTGTCATACTTGATACTTATTTTCATCATGACTAATCTCTAATCATTATCAACCACCTCGTAACATATTACTATTCTTGTCACGTGTAGCTCGTGTTGGAATATCTCGAATAATTATTGCATTCGGCCTCGTTTTTCTGGAAATTGTTTGTGTTTCAAAGTATTCGCGTGAATATCACACTCCCCCCAATGTTCGTCCAAGCAAAAGATTCCCTTTAAGATTTGGATTATCAAAGTTCAAAGATCAACTTCAAACTCGTTGGCGATGTACTGCCCGGCAATCTATTTCACACCAAAAGTACTGTTCTTCCAAAAAGGAACTTGTTCTCCAAATACCTCGAATCAAAAACACAAAGTTTGCCCAGGTTTCGCGGCAAATCTCGTTTTCTAAATTTCCTGATAATTCAGCTCAGTTGGTCAGAGCATTTGTTTAACGCGATTCGCAGTCGCCACCAAGTCGCCCCTAAAAACCAGAAAGTCCTTTACTTTTCACATTTCATTCTGTAGTTGATACTACTAAACTCATTATATACTCATTATTTCGTTTTTCATATCAGCTCAGCCAACACAAAACATGGCTATTGATCGATTGGATTGGTTAACCATTTTGAGCGGGTACTTCAGCTTCTGTTTTTTTTCGGGTGTTTTGTTAGCTTTTTTCAGTTGTTCTCCATGCTTATTACGGGAAGCAGGAAAATACGGGGAACGGGTTCGGGTTCCGCTTGCGGTGGAAGAAAAGTTATCCAGATAACACTGATTGACAGAGAGAGAGGGGGGGGGGAGAGATAGAGAGGGAGGGGGGGGGAGAGAGATAGAGACAGACAGAGAGAGAAAGAGGGTATAAAAGCCTATTTTTCAGTTGTAAGGGTATTGTCTATTCCACGTATAAGTACATTATAGTATTGAAACTTCATGAACTTCTTGCGAATTCTTTGTAACGCGAAGGGGATGATGCGACAGCTCTAGGGTCCGCTCTCTCGAAAAGAAGTGTTTGTAGTTTTACAGTAGAAGTTCGCTAATTGGCGTGTATCGAAATCAAACTACAACGAAGATTCGCCACTAACTATACACTAGAAGTCAATTGAATAGTCACGTAAAGTTAGCACTCTAATGAGGAATCGTGCACTTTGTCATTGCACGTTTCTGAGTTCTGCTGTGTTTGACATGTTTCACGTGACTGTGCACATGACTAACAGTATAGACGGTTCTGATATCTTGGTATTTACCCCATTGTGGTTTGTTTTCGTCATTCGACACCTCGAATCTAACCTGGTTGGATATCCACATCTATCAATGTGCAAAGTGCAGTCGCAAATTACCTATTCTATTATCTTCTGTTCTAATATATTCAATTTCATTGTGTCACTACGTATACAGTATGCGTTTAATTTGGCGACAGTTGTGGAAATAGAAAAAAACCACCTTTTTACGAATTCTTTCATTTTTTCTCGCAACTTTTTCTCTCGCAGATCGAGCTTGTGACGGTAGACAGTATTCCAGGTGTGTGGGACAGACAGTGTCTCTGCGTCTCTCACCCGCCCATTGTCTCTCGTCGGTCCGTCTGACCGTCCAGCGTCTCCCATCTCTCTCGCAGCGACTCCCGCCCAAAGCCCCAGAGAGAGAAGTTGGACACTACAAGGATGCAAGCTGTGCAACAGGATCCCCTTCGCGAGTCGGAGAACATTTCTCAGGATGAAGTGGTCCCCAGAAAGAGAGCAAAGCTGGCGGTAGGTCATTTCGATACGGGATACGGTAGCGCTGTCTTGGTGATGTGTAGGTTGTAGTCCGGTTTACTCACCGGATTACGGTAGTTTTCAGAAAGACTATAAAGCTGGCGGTAGGTCATTTCATTCAAATTGGGTTACGGTAGCTCTGGTTTGTAATGTGTAGGTTGTAATCACGTTTGTTTCCCCGGGTTATGGTAGTCTCTTGAAAGAGAGCAATACTAGCGTAAGTTACGGTTACTTGTGTTCTCGTATTCGGTTACGATAACATATGTTTTGCTGGTTACTTCCAAATTGAGTTACGGTAGCGCACTATTTCCAACTGTCATCTAGTATCGGACTGTAACACTGCAGAAGTTTACGTAGGATTTGTCACGAATATTCTCCTGCTTAATCCCGAGCTATTTGTTGAATTGATGCTGAGTGGGGTTTAGACGATCATTGGTTCTCACGTGATTTTTCACGTGAAAGTGACGTGACTACCAGATGGATATATGAATGATTCACGTGAAAATCACGTGATCACGCGATGTTGGGTGTCAGTTCTCCTCCCCCTGTTTGTTAGTAGATCCTCCCCCAATTGGGGATCATCCCTCCGCCGATGATCAAAAGGGGCGTGGCCTAATCCCTAATAATCATAGAAAGGGGCGTGGCCAAATCCCTTATTCGCACCTACCTACTCTTGAGTCTGTCTCCTGGTTTTACGCTGTAAATCTGCACAAAATGTCGCAAAACGGGGCTCCCATGAAGAAAAAGCGCCTGACCATTGTAAGTTGCGTTTCCAAGGTGTGAATAGTAGATTTTTCTGCGTTATTCGTTTTACCCGGCAACCCGAGCTGAATGGGTTTTTTGGGTTTTGCCAAAAATTTTGAAAAGAGAACACTGGATCATAAATAAATTTCTTCACAAACTTGTAGTAAAGATCTTGTAAAAAAGTTGTTTGCCAAAAAGAACTGAAATTATGGTTTTACACCAACAAATTAAAATTAGTATGAATGAACGAAGGCAAACTTTCTAATTTTTCTGATTGACTCAAAGTTGTCGAGAAACAAAATTGGTTCCAGAGTTTTTCGAGCGGCGCCACGAATGTGACGTTCCAAGAACATTCGACTTTCCGTTCGGAACGCGCGGCCATTCTGGGGAAGTATCCGGGATTCCGGGGATGTACCATCTGGTTCACCGGTCTGTCCGGGGCAGGAAAAACGACCATCTCATTCGCCCTGGAGAAGGCACTCACACAGGTATTCATAGTTATTCAAGTACTTATGGAAATGAAAAACGAGTAGAAACAAGGGTAAATTATTGTGGTAAGCAGTTCATATTGTATCTGCGAGAGAGTGACGTGAAAGTCTAGTGTGACTCTACTGGATGTAAATGAGATATTCCGGGGTCACCGGTCTATCCCAGAACAGAAAAAGGTCAGTTTTGATCTACTGTTCAGGTTGTCTGCTCCAAAAGTCCTTTTTCCTTAGGGTATTGCTATTTGAAATAGATGATTTTGGAGAAGGCTACGGAGCTATTTGTGCTTATTCTACTTGTAGTTGGAAGTTTAGCTACTGTATTTTTCTTCTGTGTACACCACTTTTTGTTGGTTTACCAAACCACATTTTCCAATTATATTTTGTTAGTGGACTATTCGCAATTTCAAAACATCTGAATCATTGCATCGATTTAAAAGAGTCTGTGATCGAGTGGACTTTTTGAGGGAAAAATGAGATGTATTAGTATAAAAATGTATTTTACATAAGTTCGTGCTTGTAATAGTAGGTAATGGAGTCTTGTTATAGTGCTAGCAAGAGTTTAGGTGATAGATTACTGTATATTTCGATTAGTACTGTGCACAAATTGATATAAATCTTCTCGCGTCACTGCTTCCTAGAGCGCAGTTGGTATTTTGAGTAGCGACCGCGCCTGTCAAAGTTCTGTCAATAATTCGACTCCCACACTAGGCGGATATTTTTGTTTTCAAGTTAGTATTCTCTTTATGCACTGTTTGCGTATTCGTGCATATAAAGCTGGTGATGTTTTAAAAACAGCCCTCTCTGGGCTTTGATTTATTTGTGCAGCTTAGTTGCGAAAAATTGCATGAAATTATAATAACTGTTTACATTGAAAGAGGGGCGCGGTGCGTGGTTGTAATGATCATTCTCAGGGTACAATTAGGGGGGCAGTAAGTGGTACTGTAGCACAATTGACGTTAAGGAGAGAATAATATTTACGGATGTTGGAAGATAGGATGTAAAAGGAGCAGAGAGAGAGAGAGTTGTGGGAATAGTACTTTTCAGAGTTACCGTTTTTTTGGAAGGTTTTGCGAACTGTTACACTGTCTTCAGAAAAATTGAAACTTGGAACTGAGTGATCACTAATATGAATTAAACGAAAACATATTGTGCTCGGCCCAATAGTCAAAACAACATCATGAGCATATATTTTCGATTGTGTTTTAATGATTTAAAAAAATCGATATTTGCAGATGGGCATCCCCTGTTACGGACTGGATGGAGACAATGTGAGACATGGTCTATGCAAGAATCTCGGATTCGCCAAGGAAGAGAGAAGCGAGAACATCAGAAGGTAGAAGAGATAGTTGTAATTTGATCAACTGAGTTGTAGTTTGGTCAGAGTACACAGCATTCTGAGTATATCTCTCATCTGTCGTCGAAAATGAACCGTGATCAAACTACAAATACATCAACATAATGATATATGTATCGCTAGAGCGATTCCTAGTAGTACTTTTCATTGATACGTTTGATACGTTCAATTCGTTTCGAATTACGAGCATAATAACATTATTTAGGACCATCATTAAAGGAAAACATCTAAATATGACTGTAATCTTTATTTTGCATACTTTTTTTTAAGCATAGTAGCTAAACTTTCAAAGTTAGATGAGTGTGAAGCTTGTCGTAGACGGGATCGAACCTTCGACCGTTTCGGTAAAGCTCTGACCTGTTCGCCACTGCGTCACAATCGCGCGCAGCGCGAAGCGCTGTGCGTGAGTTGTCTTCGGTTCGGCTAATGCGCGCCTCCGTTTTTTGCGTTTGTACATTCGTTTTTTAGAGTAGCCGAAGTAGCGAAATTGTTCGCAGACATGGGAGTTGTGTGCCTCGCCTCCTTCATTTCTCCCTTCAAGACAGATAGGGAATTGGCCAGGAAGATACACGAGGCGGTACGATAATAACAATTATATTATTAAAAAATTATTACTTGTATTATCATTATCACAATAAATAAATCTATAAAATCTAGGAAAATTCGTCAGGTCCCCTCATTTATTGAAAAAGTATTTTTAAGGAAAATCTGCCGTTCGTCGAGGTCCATATGAGTACTTCATTGGAAGTCTGTGAACTGAGGGACCCCAAGAGTGAGTTGATAAATTTAAGAAATTTGTTATATCAATCAGTCCTGAAATTTAGGTAGATCATTTTTATCGAATATTGATTCTTGTGAATTTAAGAACTGTTCATACAAGTACAGTAATTTTTGTAATACAATTCAAATTTATGAATAATTCAAAGTTTCTTTTAATTTATTGATTTTCAGAGCTGTACAAAAAGGCTCGAGCCGGTGAGATCCGCGGTTTCACTGGTATTGACAGCGCCTACGAACCACCCGAGGGGGCGGAGCTGGTGGGTATAGTCTGTTCCATTCCTACGTCAACCCACACGAGAATAAGACTGGGAATATTCGGCTGCCCGGGTGATTCAAAGTATAGTAATACTAATATTTGTAACTACATTTATTCAATTCGGAGTGGGGGGAAATTCGCCAAATTGGGCTTGATAGGTGTTGAGTTGGAATGGGTAAGATATTCATTATGTTCTTCAAATTCAGTAATTCAGATTTTATATGTTCTTTGAAATCAATAATTTATCGATTTTCCTGCCAGGTTCTGGATGCCGGTTCCGAGTCGGAGAAGGATTGTCTACAGAAAGTCATCAGTTTCCTTCACTCGGAAGGAATGCTGCCGGATGAGGTATATATATATACTAATAATATAATGATAATAATAATAATAATAATGATATTAACAATAATATAATGATAATAATTGTAGTTATAATATTTTATTGTGTTATTCCCGGCTTGAGAAGAAAACTTTTCCGGAAGGGACTCGAACCTCTGAGCCCACTTTTCCAATAGTTGAGTTGACCAAATAGTTGAGGAAAGCGCTAAAATTTCTGCATTCTTAACAAAGGAAAAAAGTGTTTAAAAAATTGTTGTCTAAAATTACATGTGCAACTTTGTCTGTGCTATTCGTAATGGATAGTGTGTGCTCAGCCAACCCTTTGTATGTCCGTGTGTGTCTCAAAGGCAATGAATTTAATGTATCGTGCGTTTGAATATTGAACTTTCAAGCTAATTTATTTTGTAGTTCATGTAATTTGTCAATCATTGAAGCTTCCCCTCTTTTCAAATATTTCTCTCTTTTAGGCAGTGGAAGAGATGGGTTTCCTCCCGGCCGCAGCCCCCCTGCGTCCCCTTTTGGTCCAGTCGGAGGAGGAACGCGCGGTACTCCTGCAGGAAGCCGCCACCCTGCCGGCAGTTCAGATCAACGATGTCGACCTACAATGGCTGCAGGTCCGTTATTCATGATTCCAGTATTAATTAGCTCCGTCGAATCGTTGCGAAATGTTGTTCCTTGACTGCCCTACAGAGGTGCTTATATCTCTGCATACTTGCAAATTTTTATTTATTTATCATGTATATTGAGTGGCCGGTTATAGAAGGTTAATAATAAGAGATCATTATGTTTTACGGAAATTTTCCAGTCGTTTGTCGCCTTATTCACAGAGTTACACAATAACAAACACGTATCTTTGTTACCAGCCATGCGATCCGGACTTCTTCAGGACCTTGATAAGCAATAAAAATTAAACGTTTTGTTTTTAACTCAAACTAATTTTTTATCTTTACAGGTTCTTTCTGAGGGCTGGGCGACTCCTCTATCGGGTTTCATGAGAGAGAGACAGTACCTCCAGTCTCTACATTTCGGACAATTGATTGATTTGAAGCACAAAACGGTCTTCCCCGGAGACAAGGTAGTGTGTTTTAATAATAATAAATGTTTATTGTGTATAGATTGTAGAATAGAAACCAGTGGTAATAGTACAATTTAAATTTTTAGAAAGTACTATGCCCGAAGAAGTGGTCAGAGAATGTCGGAAAAAATAGTTTCTGCCATTCAGAAAGTTTCCACACGAATTTGGCCTGTACCCCAACAGTAATGAGGAATTTTCTGAGAGCGTGCAGAATTTTTTTACTGTTTTGAATATAGTCTTTTTTCTAGGACGAAGGTACAGCTGACGTTTGGCCGCTAGAGGAGCCGGTCAACCAGAGTATTCCCATTCTCCTACCCATTGACGAGGAACAAAAGAAGACCATTCTCACGGAAGGTACGTGAGAGCACGTGGACATCACGTGAAACGGCACTTTATGTCTGCGTCGGCGCTTTGCGATATGCAGACTGATGCAGTATTGCTTGGGTCAGGGTTTGACGTATACACTCTCGCACTTTCCCTAGACGAAAAAGAAGAGTGAACATTACAGTTCAAAACTAGAGATATTTTCGAGAAGAATATGATATACAAGTAGGGTTGTTAAAGTCGAACTCGAAACTCGACTCGAAAAAACTCGAAAATTTTCGAGTTTAGTCGAACTCGAAACTCGAAAACTCGAAATTTCCCAAAACTCGAAAACTCGAAATTTTTCAAAACTCGAAAACTCGAAATTTCCCAAAACTCGAAAACTCGAAATTTCCCACAACTCGAAAACTCGAAATTTCCCAAAACTCGAAATTTCGAACTCGATTAACAACCCTATATACAAGTCTCTCAAAACTTGACCTGAAATGACGTATTATCTGCGTCTTTCGTCCTATACTCTCCCAACCCCTTCCTGTTTCCCAATTGTTCAAAACTTCATACAATTCTCATTGTAATTTTTTTAATTATCATTGTCCATATCAGTAACCCCTCTCTCCAGACGGTTCAGTCTCGCCCGCCATCTCGCTTACCCACGGGGGTCGTGTCATAGCCATAGTCCGTGAGGGGGAGGTGTTCCCCCACAGAAAGGAGGAGCGGGTGGCACGACAGTTCGGAATAGCTGACACCCGCCATCCGACCATCAACCAGATCATGCAACGGGGAGACTGGTGTCTCGGAGGCGACCTCAAGGTAGTTGTTTACCTTGTTTACGTATTCACCTACTTGTTTATTTAGCTAAACGTTGGGAAGACTTGTTTACTTTATTTATTAACCTAAAAAGATGAAAAAAGTAAATGAATATAAATGTAAGGGTGACTGATGTCTCGGAGGAGACCTCAAGGTACCTTGTTTACTTATTCATCTACATTGTTTTTCCTCAAGGTTGGCTAGCGTACGGTGTACATTGATTTATGATGTGTGCGTGCACTTTTGTTGTTATGCGGTAAATGATTCAGAAGACAGTATATTGTATGAATAAGTTTCTGCTGTGTGCTAGAGTAGAAAAAAACTTGTAGGTATATCAGAGTTCGTTCGGTCCTTCTATTGCTACTGTGGCACCAGCAAGCATACTGTAGCTCTGAATTTGTGCTGTGCTTTGTCTCATGATAAAGTATAGATGTATTTTAACACCGAAAGAACCCGAAACGACCGAAAAAAAAACGATTCAAAGGAACATTTATAGTACAAATTTGTTTGTTTTGTCGATAAAGCGTTTGGTAATTCGTTTGTTGCAGGTACTTGAACGTATCAAGTACAACGACGGTCTGGATAAGTTCCGCAAGACGCCCGCAGAACTCAGAGAAATTTTCCGGGAAAAGGGTGAGTTGACAGATAGAAAATAAAAAGTAACTATAGAAAATGAAAAAAAAACTCAACAGGATAATGAGAAGTTTCGATCTCCTTTCTGGTGAAATTCTTGAAAGAAGAAAAACGGGCGCCAAATTGTGGCGCCAAATTCAGAAATCTAACTGAATTGGTCTAACCAGAATAATCAGTGAGATTAGTTCCAGAAAATGTGCAAAGCGGTAGATCAAACCAATCAATAATGTGTTCCAATCGATTTCAGGAGCGGACGCAGTATTCGCCTTCCAACTGCGTAACCCCGTGCACAACGGGCACGCGCTTCTCATGAGAGATACTCGTGAGAAACTGCTGAAGAAGTACAAGAATCCCATGCTCCTCCTACATCCTCTGGGTGGGTAGAGACACTTTTATATTTGAATAGTAATACTACCAATAAAACATAATAATAATGATGTAGGAAAGAGGTGTTACTCTCTGATTGATAGTTGAAGGCTCATGAAATGTCTTTGAAAGGTTTCTGTAGCTAGTTTGTCAACGACTGTTAACTATAAATTGTACAAAACTTTTTCAAGGGAAATAATGTTTTTTGAATAAAACGTGATTCAAGTGGTTGGCTGAAAAACCTTATTGAAAAACTCTTCGTTATTAAAATATAGTTTTTTGATTACAAACTTTATTCGACGTGTTTCAGGTGCATTCAATGTAGTTCAAATGGATTGCTAGGAACGTTAATAAAAACGGACTTATTATAAAAAGATAATGTTTTGTTCATAAACTTTATTTATTTTAGTTTAATAATGTATTTGTTAACAAACTTTATATATTATATTCCAGGTGGTTGGACGAAGGACGACGACGTGCCGCTCTCGGTGCGAATCCGCCAACACGAGGCGGTGATGGCGGAGGGGGTGTTGGACCCCGAATGGACGGTCCTCTCCATATTCCCCTCCCCCATGCTATATGCAGGTCCCACCGAGGTACAATGGCACGCCAGGTAATCAATTTTCAATATTAGTAATAATAATGATGATAATATTAATTACAATAGGAATTTACTATAAATTTTTTACATATTCAGACTCATTGACTCCTCTCTATGCTCCAATCGTGAAAGAGTTGTCAAAAATACGTAAATGTTTGCTTCAGAGCGCGTATCGCGGCCGGAGCCGATACGTACATCGTAGGCCGTGACCCAGCCGGCATCCAGCATCCCGAGACGGGCGACTTCCTCTACGAGCCCACTCACGGAGCTAAGGTAGACACTGAACAAATTGATGAAAATGTTGTGCCTCTCCTCTATGTCTTTCTTTTATCTTTTTCGAATCAACATTTTCGACGCTTATCAGTGTTCAGAATTCTCTGTCAAATACCGGGCTGAGAAAGACAGTAGAGGGCTGAATGAATAAGCAGCGTAGTGCGAGCGGTGGTTGATTATACTTCAGCCATCAGAGCAGAGAGTGCGTAGATAAAAGATACGCAGACGAGCCAGGTCGCTTGCCAAAGCCCGTCATTCACCGAATTCACCTCTTCTCAGACTATAGGCTGTTCATTACAAATTCGCGTTTGGTCGAAACTGTATTGCAACAAATCTAGAGATATAGTGTGCCCCGAAGAGACGTCAGACGACGAGAGGAAAGATAAATATATATGACAGCCACGTTGTATAAACAGTAATTTACTGTTTTGCAATGACGCTTGTTCTGAGTACGCTGTTCACAACGTTTTGAAGGGACCTATACAACTCAGCGAATTTCCATTGCTTTAGGTTCTATCGATGGCCCCTACTTAAATGGCTGATTACAGTAATAAATATAGTTCGCATAAGTTGTTAATATTATTCCAGGTTCTGTCGATGGCGCCGGGTCTCTCCCGTCTGGACATAGTCCCATTCCGGGTGGCCGCCTACGACAAAAAGGCCGGAAAGATGTCCTTCTTCGACCAGAAACGGAAGGAAGACTTCGAATTCATCTCCGGAACAAAGATGAGAGGACTCGCCAGGTTTGTGCGAGTTTGTAGTTTGCTCTCTTGAATGGGTGATGGTTTGTAGTTTGACACGTTTTTGAACTATGGAATAGAATAGAACAGAATGCTTATTTGCGATTGAACACTAGCTTTAGAATAGCTATGTAGTAGTTGGGTAGCTTGAAAATGAAGTGACTTTCAGATTTGCTTTCGGGAAATATGTAGTTTGGTCTCTTAAACGGGTAGTGGTTTGTAGTTTTCACATTCTCGTAAAGTGTGATTGGGTTTTCTTGGTGTATATTAATCTGACATGTGTAGTTTGCTGTTTGTTCTACACGTTTTGTAGTTTTGTCAAACCTGGATGGTTAGCTCTCAGTGTAAAATGTGCAGCTAAAACTAATTTTGCGTGAATCATGGAATCAACAAAAGAATATGAAAATGAGTGATCAATCAATATAAGTAATCAATAAAATCGATATTTTCCAGAACCGGCGCCCTGCCTCCCGATGGTTTCATGGCCCCCACAGCATGGAAAGTATTGGCCGATTATTACAAATCGATAAACAAGTAAACAGACAATTCTTGATTTTTTATTTCGATTGCACACACTGTTATTTTCATTCCTTTTCTGAAATTCCTTGGTTACCGCTAGTTTGGCGGTGATTGTTTTGTTGTATTCGTGGTTGGTTTTCACAGAGAGTTGCATTCTATCCTATTTAGCATACTAATTAATATGAATGTTATAAGATAATTTATACTAACTAATTATGGATTTTGTGAATCTACTCGAATACGTCTGTTTTAGGCATTTTGAAATATAGATATTTATTCTAGCAATCTTCTGTGATCGCTGCTTGTGTGGGTTTTAGTGTACAAAATTGAACATTGAATGTGTTTTGCTGCAATAAATCAATAAATTATTAATAGAACAACTTGTTTTAAGAAGGGAACTGAAGATATGAAGCACCCTGATACAAATTTTTTTTGAAATTAAGAAAAACTATATTTGAAAAAAATGTTCACTTGTAACCCTTTCTTCATTTGAGGTAGTTTTATCCCAACTTCATGCCGTACCGGGCCCAATATGCTATCTGAAATGAAATTTCAATATAGTGATTTTAAGGGTTAAGTTTTAGTGATAGTTTTTGGGTCTGACCACATCACACTTGTTTTTGCTTCGTATAAGAAAACTAAATTTGGTCCTGGAACAGAAAAAATATTTTCACAATTTTTCAAATGGTAAAAAAAACGGAGGATTCCATAATGTTCTCACATTGAAAAGACTGAATGCAGTCGGGAAGGCTATCCTAGCGAAGGCGTCTATTTTGCACACAATTTCACGGTGGTTCTGGAAAACTAATATTAAACTAATAGCCTAGTAGAGGTGGTCCTATCCGCCTATCCTGTTGTGTTTGTTGCTTGATCCCGTTGCAAGTTCACGTCAAAATTCATCAATGATTAGACGTGAATCGAGACCAAACTAAAAAGAAATCGGACATTTGTTACAAAGAGCTCAGAAATATAAATGAACTCGATGAAGTAATCAATAACGCACAAGGGATAAAAGTATCGATTATTCCTACCTTTTCCCTTTCTTGCAATCCCACGATGGCCAATTCAACTAGGGACAGAAAGACGAACAGCATCGAACACAACATCCACACATCTGCGTTGGAAACGATTTCTCTCTCTCTCTCTCTCTCTCTCTCTCTCTCTCTCTCTCGTTCTCTCTTTCAGTGTTCTCTCGCTTATTCCCTCTTTTTATATCTATCTGCAACTCTCTCTCTCTACCTCTTTACTACTTTCCTACGGTTTTCTCTGTGTAAATTGTGCATATCACGGGTGCAAAGAACTTTGTAGTTTGCTCACGCAATGATCTATGTACTTTGCTCACCTATAGCCTTGATGTAGGATACTCTCGGTAGGTTTCTCATTATCGATCCGAAATGGAATATCATGGAGAGCAGTGCATTCACTCCGATCATGGTCCGGGGAGTGATGGCCTGAGGACCGAGGGAGAACGCCACCCAACTGCAACAACGAGTTATTGGGAATGGACAACGTTTTGTTGTAGTTTGATGTCGGAACAGGTCATAATTTATGAACTTTGATCAGGAAGAAACCGAATCAAACTATACAGACACAGAAAAATTCATAGGAGGGAGTGACTGGTACCTGGAAAAAGTCATTCGAAATTAAAAGTCATTAAAGTAAAAGTCATTCAAAAGTAAAAGTCATTAATTCACTTTTAGTCAGGATTTGAAAAATACGAAAATTTTTGCAAACTTTATTTCTGATTCTCAACTGTTTTTGTACTTAATGACTTTTACTTTCAAATGACTTTTACTTCAATGACTTTTAGTTTTGAATGACTTATTCTGGTTGCCGGAGTGACTATCCTGTCAGAAACGAGCAATGACAAAGTGCACAATTTCTCATTAGATTGCTGACTTTACGTGAATATTCAATTTACTTTCGATGTATATCTCAGTTGTAGTCCGTTACTCGACGTTATTCACAATTTTTTGTTGCAAAAAGTTCAACAGCGACAGACCTAAAACTTGTAACCAGAGATAAAACACAAACTAACCTGATGAAAATGGTGAAATAGGTGGGTAGGTACGCCTGTAGAAAGTACCAAGTGTATCTTCGTTCGAATACAAATGTAACCACCAACTCATCCCACATGCCCGCTGGATACTGCTGAGAATATATCTTATGTGATAGAGATCGGAACAAGGATAATGTGTATTCATAAATTGAATTGAATTGATTTATACACCATATTTGTGCAACGGAACAAATACATCACAAGTACTTTCCAGAGACATAGAAAAGAGAGACGTAAAAGGAATAAATTGAACGACATCCAGAGAATGACTCAACAGTCATAAGAGAGATAAAACTATGTTAACTGATGACGAGTGCATACAAAATTATATAAGTGAGAGTATTAAAGTCAGGGGGGGGGGGGGGGGTGTTCGGAACAGAGGCGGACTGAAACGAGACATGTTGGCCACTTGTGGCGTGTAAATAGTTTGATAGTCTTCCGAAACATTAGCTCTCCAAAGTACGAGCAAATTCACTACTGTAAACACAACATAAACCTCAGACAGTGTCCAAAGGATACCAGTTCAATCCAAATCAAATATTTATTACACAGTGTGTAATAACGGAACGAAAGTTTGAAACGCGAAAGGTTGCCAAAAAGAGAATGGTGAAAAGAACATAGAAAAAAGATATAATAATTGTTGCAAACTACAAACAAATCAAATGTTCAAAGTACAAACACGGAAAGTTTAAACTACAATCATAGCAGACCACCGTTGTACATACCCGTTGAGTATTATCTTTCAACCGGGAATCCAGAACGCAAACAGTTACAGGTAGTAACTTTAGTGATTTCGGTGATAAATGTTGATAAGAAACATTTTGGTAATTTTCTAGTAAGGCTAGTACATTTGTCCAATCAGAGAAAACCAGAACCCCACATCTAAATACATTTATAAATTATTTTACTATATTCCTTACCCTTTGAATAACCGCCGGAGTAATGTCCTTCAACCGGAAATCCGGAACGCGAACCGGTTGGAGGGTGAACACCGGATGGCGTCGCGAGTTCCATCTCATACGCACCTCCGCGTTGTTGTAAGAAAAACTGAAATGGATCAAAACCAGTCTAAACATGTGAAAATGGTTTTAAAGAAAATTAGTATGCTCGGAAACAATGAAATTCCACATATTACCTACAGAGATTTAGTGGCCCAGAAAAGACGAGAAGAACAGAGTCGCACATTGACTCGGAATCTAATTCTAAATTGGTTTTTGTCATAACGTGGTGATCTGTGTTCGAGTGTGAATCGCGTGAACTGCCTCAATTACAAACACATTCGCAATCAGACTTCGAGCTGACGGAATCCGTAAAAACCAAAATAACTATTACGGTTTTCGATTAACGTTTGGGAGTTTTATGATCACTAACGACCAACAAAATAACTATCGACTCATTTCGAAAGACGAAAATCACCTTTGATAATTGAGTCGACATGACTGCGTATCCATCGGAAAATCCACCAAATTCATAGAGCATGGTCCCTTCACTCGCACTCGCTGAAAAATCATTTTTGTTGAAACACTTCGAGTTTGCTTCAAAGATCATACTACTTTTGTGAGGACGTGCTCATTTTCTCAGACGGCTATAACATTATCTGAATGTGCTAGACCACAGAAATGGTAGTTTTTAGTGGTAAATATAATACTATATGCAAAACGTGAAGAACCATCCGATCATTATGTGGTGAGTTCAAACTACAACCTACATAGTTGACCCATACTGTTCCGTTGGCAAATAGCGTCAGGAAGACGTTCGTAAACGGCGAATCGTGAATCTCGGCCGATTTAGAATTCACGAAACAGCTGTTCGGACTCCAGATTCTAGAAAAAAGAAGAAGAGAGTTTTCTAATCAGCAATGGAAATTCTTCGATTGAACTCAAACTTCATCTACTGCACATGCTGAACATCACACGCCAGTCACGTGTTCACGTGTTTAGAACTTCGAAAGATGAAAATGCATTCCGGGAACATTGACTTTTTACCCCCCACCTTTTTGAATTTATATTGCGTTTGGGGAATTGTAGTTTGACCCCCCCCACCGGGGGGTGATAATTCAATTTATCACCTGCAATACAAAAGTTTGAGGGTGGGGGGTAAAAAGTAAACATTTCCGGTATTGAAGTTCAGCCCCCCACTCGTTGAAGTTTGACCCCCCACCATTGAAGTTCTACCCCCCGCCGACCCAGGTGGGGGGTAAATAGTAAATGTCGAAGTTGAATTTTGTCCCCCCCCCCCTCTCCTAGATTTTCAGGTTTCAGCTTGGGTGGGGGGTTGAAGTGCTACGGGGGGACTCGACTAAAGTGGGGGGCGATACTTCAATTTTCCCTGCATTCCATATCTATGATAAGTTAATTGGCGAGAATCTGGAAATATCATACAGATATAGGTTGAAGAATAATGAAAACAGGCCCAGAGCTGTAGTTTGTACTCTTTGTTGAAGTTTGATCGAGAACAAGCGACCTTTGAACTATATAAATCTTGAAGAGAACAGAAACTTGAAAAACTAAAACTAAAACTAACCGAGACAGTGTTGCCTGATCGAGACTGAGATTGGCCTTGCAGGCCCACAAATGTTCGAAGCTCAACTTGGGATCCAGCCACAACTGATTGATGTACATCTCCATCTCAAAGTCGTTCGTCATCTCGTCAATGGACGTTATCTCCTGGATCCAGAACTCCACGTTTACCAACACACCCGTCTTGGCTGGAAGTAATCAATACGTATGTTAAGAATTTCCACACTCTGGTCTCTACTGAGAGGTCGTGTGCGCGCCCGCTCTCAATCAATTTACTCTCTCAATATTTCTCATTTTTCTTGATAAGGCATTTTTGTTGTGTAATTGTCATCATGGTTGACGAATTTCGTCCTCCAGTAGCTAAGCGTAGTTTGGTATCCGAATCACCGGAAAAGGGAGGATTCTCAGGTTTGTTCTCCCCAGAGAGAATTGCTAATCCGCAGTTCATGCTCACGGCTTTGGAGAATTACCTGTCTACTCTCCCTGTTTCGGATGATCCTATTGTCATTTCCTCTCAAATGATGTTGTATACTTGTTATTGTACAATTCGGTCATTGGTGGAAGATCAATCAAACAAAACCAACCAACAACCTATTATTGATCATGACAGCTATGACCGAGAATGTACTTTGGTGAGTGTAGGCATTCCTGAGAGCAATGCCGAGAAACCATCCCAACGCAACAGAGATGATTTCGATGCTTGTGTCAAACTTCTTGACAATGCAGGTGTTGAAGTTCCTCTGTTGGGTTGCGCTCGTCTTGGAAAGCCGAAAAACTCGAATGATTAAAATCATCACGAGTCTCGTCTTCTCAAGATGTGGTTCAGGTACCCGGGTCATATGCAAAATGCTCTGTCTGCTCTAAATGCTCTCCGTCGGACTGATCACACTATAAAGTACAAATTTCGGAAATCTATGAGTAAAGCGGAAAGAGATGCCTATTCGACTCTGATTGTACAGTGCAAAGCCAAAAGGGATGCTGCCATCGCTGCAAATCAGCCAAGTGACTTTGTCATTTATGCTGATAAAATCATGCTCAAAAGTCAAATTGCGGCATACCGCGCAGCAAATCCCATGAACCGGAAGGCAAAACCGACCGGTTCAAACGCAACGCCAGTGGGTAAAACCGCTGTTTCTTTCGGTTTCAAACTCGCCGCTGATTCTGCTAAATTTCCCTGGCTAACTGCTGTCGCTACCAATCACAGTCAAGTATCCACCCCTCCCGTTTTCAGCATGGATCCGGAAAACTAGCTACCTCCGAGGCCGCTAGACCTAAGTTATGTAAAAGTAATCATCCCTCTTCTTCTCTATCTCTAACTTTTTGTAATTCTCGTTCAATTTGTAAATCTCAATCTGAAGTCCGTGCATTTTTAGCTGTAAGTAAATGTGATATTCTCCTGATCTGTGAAACATGGTTAAGCAAAAATATTCCTGATTCCCTTTTTGTTGGTGGGTCGCCTTTTTCGATGATACGCAAGGACCGTAATAAACGCGGGGGAGGAGTTTGTGCAATCATTAAATCGACTTTTAGTATAGACCGTATTTCACTCAACTATAATGGCAATTTTGATCTTATCTGTTTTGATATTGTTATGGCGAATACCAAGACCCGTTTCGTTTTGCTCTACCTACCACCAAATTCTCCTGTTTCTGATGTTGAAAGCATCTGTGATCTCATCTCTGACCTATTAGTTGTCCAATATCCTGTAGTACTTTGTGGTGACTTTAATATTGATTGGGGCACTGAACTCACCAATCCCCCAATGGGTTCTCGGGTGGGCTCCCTTTGTGATATGTTTGCATTGAAACAGTTCGCACTACAAAGTACAATGAGCAGTGGTCGCAATATTGATTGGGTTTTATCAAATAGTCACGACAACTTTATACATTCTGTTTCATACGGCCCTCATCTGTTTCAATCTGATCACTCTTCCATTTCGTTCAAAATTATAAGCGAAAATTCTGCCCTTTCTTCGGTACCGTTTCCTCTTTTTTCAAAATATAACGCGAAACTGTTTGATGAACTGGTAAATTGTTTCAATTGGGATTTGCTATTCCGAAATTGTTCATCTATCGATGAGCTTGTTTCAAAGTTCAATGCAGTAATTCATTCTCTTTTTGCCTTCACAGTGCCAGTTGTAATTCAGAAAACCTCATTTGATAAGTACCCTGAATACTTGAGACATTTGTTCGAACACCGTAATATTCTATTTTGCAAAGCTCATCTCAGTGAGCGTACTCGTAAATCTTATGAAAAGGCATGTTCTGATCTCCAGTACAAGTTGAAAAAATATGAAAGGTCTCAACAAATGTCTCATTTTCGCTCCAAGAACAGTAAAGATCTCTACTCGTACATCAGTTCGCGTTCTAGGCCAATCAAATCCGTGCCAAAGTATTGCTTGATTCGCATGGCACTACCCTGACCGATATTTCCTCTATCGCCAGCTCATTTGCATCTTATTTCTGCTCTGTTTTTGTCGAGGACAATAATATTGCATGTTTTCCGGTACCTCTTTCTACTACTCTAAATGCTGTTGATATAATTTTTTACCCTGACACTGTAGCTAAAATGCTGAGAAAACTTAAATCCTCTTCTACTTTTTGCTCTGATGGTATTCCCCAGCTTGTACTGAAAAAGTCTGCCAAAAATTTATCCGTTCCACTATCTTTCATTTACAATATTTCACTGAAATTGGGCGTTTATCCTACTCTGTACAAGAAGGGTTTTGTAGTTCCTATATATAAACAAGGCAAACCGAGTAATTTTTTGACTTCATATAGACCTATATTTCTGTCGTGTGGTGCATCTAAAACCTTTGAACGACTCATAAAATCGATTCTTGTTCCCTATTTGAATGCCAACAAAATAATCCCTGAATACCAATTCGGTTTCCGCCAAAACAGCTCAGTTGTAAGTAATCTAATTTCATGTCATGATCTCTGGACTAAAGCCATTTCAAACAAAAAGTGTGTTGATGTTGTATATTTCGATTTTGCTAAAGCTTTTGACACTGTAAGTCTACCCAAACTAATTGAGAAACTGTACTCTATTGGTATTCGTGACCCTCTTCTTAGTTGGTTCAAATCTTTTCTCACTGAAAGAACTTTTCATGTTCGAATCAATGACGTTTACTCTGATGTTTGCTCTGTAAAGTCTGGTGTTCCACAAGGTTCGGTGTTGGGCCCAATTTTGTTCACTATTTTCATATGTGATGTTCATTTACATATTCCTACTCACTCAAATGTACACATCAAGGCTTTTGCAGACGACATCAAACTGTTTGTCATATTTGAAAAGGGAAATTCTCAAGCAAGGGTGCACTTTCAGTCAGTCATCGACAGTTTTCACAAATGGGTCAAAAATTGGCAACTCACCTTAGCGGTTGAAAAATGCAATGTTGTACATTTGGGTAAAAACAATCCTTGTTGTAATTATTTCATTGGTGCTAATCTTCTTGATTGCGTTTCAGAGTACAAAGATCTAGGAATCGTCGTATCCAAAAGCTTGACAAGTCGATCTAACATTGACACGCGTTACAAAAAGGCCATGTGTCAATTGGTACTTCTTTTGCGCACGGTAACTGTAAATAAAGTAGAAGTTTTGGTGCGCTGTTTCCAAACGTACGTTTTGCCTATTATTGAATATGGATGTCAAATATGGAGTCCTTTCTTGATGCTCGAATCCAAGAAAATAGAAAAGGTACAAGAGTTCTTTACAAGAGTTTTGTTTTACAGGTGTTATCCGTCGACAGATTATCCTAGAAATCTACCTTCATATGAAGAGAGATGCAGGCGTTTAGGGTTACACAGTCTTGCCTATCGTAGAACAGTTTTCGATCTTGTCACGGCTTTCAAAATTATAAAAGGAATGAGTATATTACGTTTCTCTTCATTTTACAGGTATCGTCCAATAAGTGGTAGGCGAGGAGGTCATTCTTTTTTTGTTGAAAATTCCAAGATAAATTTACGATATTACTCGTTTTCGTTGCGTACAGCACGGTGGTTAAACCTGCTATCACAATTTGATCCCTCAATTTTACATGCGAAAACTGTCATCACATTCAAAAAGCGGTTATCAAAAGTCGATATTGTGAAAGTACTAAAACTTCCAATCAAGTTTTGATCTGTCTTGTTGGAACGTAGTTAGTGGATAATCGAATTTTTCAGCTAATACAGGTAATGTTTGTTGGTAAGTATGTTTGATACTACATTGTTCGAGTGAGTTCAGAGGTGTCAGGGAAGAAATGGTAAGGAATCGGCGATATTTATCATTTTCTCTTCCAACGTTTTCTGTTTTTTTTTCTTTTTCTCTCATCAACAAAACGGAACGAAATTTACGGTCATCAAACTGGGCATATTGCGAAACTATCTTCTCTGTATTTGAATAATTTTTAGTATATGTTTGTTTTCCAGGTTGGCGAGCATAACTTATCTCTTGGGACTCTCTTAATGTTCGTGTGTATTACTGAATTAGTTTAGGCCAACGAACCTGTTCCCTTCCACATTTGTAAGATTTAAAGTAATTTTGTATAATTAGAAGTAGATGTGTATTGTGTATATTAGTAAATTTAATTTTTAACCGGTTGAGCATTGTTATAGTTTTAAATATTGTAGTTTAAGAAGATGTGGTAGTTTGAGTTCTGTTTGTAAGAATGTTATAGATGTTTTGCTAGCCTTAACCCCCCCCCCCCCCCCCCCCCCCCTCTACCCCCCAAGAATATCAGTGCCTTTATCTGAATCTTTTAATATGTATTTTTTTCCTCTTCTCTTTTTCTCTTCTCCTCTGTTTCCGATCTTCTCCGCTCCGCTCCGCAACGGTTGTGGGTGTAGCTGGTAGCAGCCATATTGCTACCAGGGGTACCTCCGCACCAAGTCCGCAACTCCTCCGTTCAATCCCGCCCTCAGCCTCGCCCACTGAATGCACCCTACCACAGCGTGGGAGCCTTGAGCATTTCTTCTTTTTCTATAGTCATCGATCGATCTCTCTTTTCCAATTTGTCCCGTTGCACATTTTGTGTAGAATAAATAAAATAAATAAATAAATAAATAAAGAATGGAACTGGAAAATAATCAATACGTATAGTCGTCGCCAACGGAAAGGCGGGAGGGTACTGTATATCTCACTTTCCGCTGTGTACGCACACATGTCTTCGATTCCAAAGCTTGCCCGTTATGTGCTCTAATAGCGCAGTGGTTAGCGCCCTGCTACGAATCTTTTGCTCGCAGGTTCGATTCCGGCGAGAAACAGAAATTTATAAATTTGGCACTCACTATATTCAACACACGTCTTTGCTGAAAATAATCCATACGCATGTTACACATCAAACATGCCCGTTTTCTGGGAATGAATCAATACTCATGTACAAGACAAAGTTCGATAGCACAAACAATTTAGATAAAGAGACAAATGGAAGAGCGAGAGGAAGCAGAGAGAAGGAGAAAGAGAGATTAGAAAAATAATAACTAATTTTAAGAAGTATACAGAAGATACCAATCAAAATTGTTTGAAGATTATCTATCTTGGTAAATTGCTAAATTGCCCACTAAAACACGAGGGCTATATAAAAACCTAATGAGTAGAAAATGGAAGAGAGAATGGTCTACTATCTTCCAAATTGGGCGATCCTGCGCATTGATTAAGTACACTGCCGTTGGTGAGGTCGAATTGTGGTCAATAAGTGCAAACTACAAAATGCACTATATTGTTTCAGTCTTCAAAAGCAAACAAATGTACTTATAATGTTTTTAAAAACTGACGAATTTGTAATTTATAGTACTTATAACTGACTATCTCCATATTTTTTCAATACTCTGGATATTCGTTTTTTTTACTATTGGCGCGGGATAATCATTGAAAAGGACGAAAGTGGCATTTGAATCTGAAATTCGCTTACCATTGGTCTTCTATTTCCAAAGACAGAGAAACGAGAGAAACATAGAGTAAGACAGAAATGTAGAGAGAGAGAGAGAGAGAGAGAGAGAGAGAGAGAGAGAGAGAGAGAGAGAGAGAGAGAGAGGGAAAGAGTGAGAGAAATAGTGAGAGACCATGAGATACCCTCCATCTTTCCAACGTGCATCAGGTTACTGTAACTCACTGGGCAGTCTGTGTTTGCTGTAGGCAGAAGGTCGGAGTAGATTCGCAATAATCTGACCATCGCTGAGACATTCTTCCGCTGCCACTGTCGCCAGAACAACGAACAAAAGGAGTGACATCATCTAGGATGTAGTTGGATGTTGTTTGTATGTAGTTTAATATGTAAGTTGTAGTATGGGTTCTGAGTTGTAGTTTGATCTGTTGACAATTTTCTAGTTGTGAGATATGACGGGATCAAACTACACACACAATGGTATAGTTCACACCACTCCTACTGAGACTCCTACAGTAACCTTACAAACTTTCCGAAGGCTGTTGTGAAGATGAAAATCTAGTTCATGAAAAATGCTCTCGTATATTTTTTACTCTACCTGCGAAGGAGGAGGAGGTACGAAAATCCTCAACTTCTCCGATCAAAAGTAAGTGAGCGAAACGGCTTGGAAGTTTTGAAATCCCACTGTAGGAGTCTCAGTAGGAATGGAAAAGACTATATGGGCCTGCTCTGAAAAGACCGAATCTTATAGACAGGATACAGGAAATTACAAAATCTAGGATGTAGTTACATATAGTTTATATGTAATGTGGTTTGATCTAAGAGCTGTAGTTTCAGTCCTGAGTGGGTAATCTGGAAGTAACCAAAAACCGCAATTCGGTTACTCTTCCATCTGACGCAAACTTTGGTATTTACCGTAAGTTTCAACGATAACCAGACATGGGTTTTATTATAGTTTCAGGTTACCTACCTGAGAATTGGATTACCAACCAACCGGTTTCATATAGAAATCACCTGTCCGACAGTTAGTGCCCGAGTGCACGGAGTGGTACGGATCGGGTTACCGTTGCTTGTGGTATGCGAATGAATACGATGAATACGGTGTAGAGTACGCTCAGGTCATTGGTACGTCTTTCTTCTCGAGATACGAAGTTGGCATTCGGCCAGAAAAGGCCCTGCGGCAATCTGAGGCTGCACCGGAAACGACAATTAGGACACGATGAATGGCCGTGTTTTTCGAATAGAGCATTGTCATTTGGAAAGAGCGTTGGAAACAATTGTAAACTCAGCGGGGGGTGATACGAGAGTTGTAGTTGGATCCGCACACACGGATCAATCGTCGAATATCGACTGAATAGCAAGGTGAGAGAACTACAAATACTATCAAACCATGCGCTAGCGGTGAAAAACCAGCTCTGACTCGATTTTCACGCAGCTCTAGCACAATCAACTGAGGTTGCTTTCGTGAAAAAAAAGTTGTTAAAGATTTTGCAAAATTTCGCACTCTAAGCGTAAAGCAACTGGTTTAGGGTTGTTAAAGTCGAAATTCGACTCGATACGAAAAAATATTTCCAGTCGAGTCGAACCTCGAAAAATCGAAATTTCCCAAAACTCGCAAACTCGAAATTTTTCAAAACTCGAAAACTCGATTTTTCGTCAAACTCGAAATTGTCCGAATCCCTTAACTGGTTCATAAGAACTCGTTCTACGATTAAAAACTGCATGGGCTAACAAGAAGGGTGTACAATTGCTCTAGGCACGTTCGTGGGCAAAATCTACCTCTTCAACCATTCTGCTATGTAAATGTGGTTTGATCTAGGTCTTACTGCATGTTACCTCCCATTATGTTTCAGTACAACGACTGCATGTGTTTGAAAACTGCATTTATACTCTCGCGAAGCTCATTCTTATATTTCCCAGAAGAAACAGGTTGAATAGAATAAATTTATTTATCTGACGCTTCTCAACAGGAATACATAAATAAACATTTGCGCCTCTTCGAATGAGCAAAAACGGTACCGGGACAGAGAAAAGAGCGGATATAGTGAACAAAAACAAACGAATGGAAATGAATGCCCAATTACTCCCAACGATAAAGCGACAGAACGGTCGATCAGTCAGTGAATTACTCGGAGAGACGAGTAACTCAGAATTCAGGGATAAATACACAGAACAACACGAGTACACAAACTTTTCACCCACAGAGAAGAAGAAGCAAACATTACATGTCTATCAATACAATCCTCCGCTGACCTCGCCGTTCGCTCAAGCTCTAGCCGAATATTCAGGATTACGGTAGCTCCGAATTCAGCTGTGCCATTCTGGATAGATCTTGACGAACGTCGAGGAACAGCGCATACAAAACAACACAAACACACGATAAACTACTGTAGAGAAGGAGAGAAATCAGTAACTAGTAGAGCGGATGAGCAAATCCCAGTAGAAACTGATTAGTGAGCGGAGGATAGACCGGAGCAAACTACGACAACACACACATGATGTGACATCAAACTACAACACATCCAATAGACTACAACAACAATAACAACAGGGGTTTACGCACTATATATGTACAACGGACGGGTGGCAAAGTGTTAATAAACGTGTGTACCACACGAGTTTGTATCTCAGACCAAACTACAAACTCGTGGAGCAACCTATAACAACATGAAGCATAGTCGGGGGGCCCCAGTTGTAAACATAAACAACAACGTATATGTACACACAATCATAGGGATACTCTCTGTTCCATACTCGTAGAGCATGAGAGAGCCGTACAGCGCGGAAACACATCTTCACTACCTCTTGTTCAAATTTTCTGCTGTGTTTCTCGCATTGTTCGGTTCCTCATTGGTCTGCGACTACAGACTATACAACCACAGTCGTGTCATGGTTTCTAAATGTGTTGGCCAAATGGATATGATGATAGATAGACATACACACATGTATTATATGTCTCTCTTTCTCTGCGTCTTGTCAACAATCAACACAAATACAATGAAAGAAAATGAGGGAAAGAAACGAACCGATGATACATAACAAATAAACAAACAAACAAAGCATAGAAGTCTTGATATAATGTATGTACAATCTGAACGGGGGAGAGAGAAAATAGAGAGAGAGAAGAGAGTATAAGGCAGTAAATAGGGAGATACTGTGAGGACTCGTACGTAGCTGGACCCGTGATATCCCGCGCGCGGCGAACGAAGAACACTTTGAAATGGGGGGAGGAGCGAAATGAGAAGACGTCATAGCACTTGTAGTTTGATCTCTATGTCATAATTCATAAATATCAACCAAAAGGCTCCGAGATCAAACTACAAAAACAGATAGGCCAATGTGTCGATGACGTCATCTGTCGAGAGAGCAGACTACAAACTACATGACAGAGCTGAGCACGGCGGGATAGTAGACGGAGGCCACGTTGAGAATGAGTCGCAGGTCCGAATGGTCGCAGCCAATCACGGATCGAACGCGGTCCGGCGAGAGGAGCGAGGGAGAGTCCAGGGAACCACCCGACACCTGCAAACATGTTTTATGCAATTGTATAGATAAATGCACACATTGAAACAATGAGAGGTCTGAAAGAGGCCCGACTATTCGTGGAGAAGACATTGAACTTCATAGTTTTGATTCAAAATCTCAAGAACCCAATATTTCCACACTATCCACGTATCATCTCAATAAGTTTCGTGGAAGAGTAACAGCCAATATTTGTACATCCAGAACAGCGTGTAAGTTTCCGATATGAAAAACATTTCGTACCATCTCGACGAGACTGAGGCTCTTTCCGAGTATTTCCGAGAGTGTGTCTTCGAGGAACACGACGAGGAACTTGGGGGCACAGCCGACCCGATGGAGGGCAGCGAACTGCTCCAACATAGAGACGACCGCCTCAGACGGGGAATGAACCTCCGCCAGACCGTCGGCTGATACTATCTGCAAACCAGTGGGATTAGAGAATAGAAGAGAATTATTTGTCGCCATTCCACTTCTGACAGAATGTGTCACTGCTATGGGAGAAATGAATAGAATATGAAAGAAAGGGGCTATTCACCCTGTTTCACTTGCTATCTACTGAACTCAATGCGAGAGGCTAGATGAACTGTTGAAAAGCGTGGAAAGCGAGGGAGGGGAAGGAAGGGAGAGAAGGGAATGAAGAGAAAGAGAGACTCTACCTTGACAGACCAGTCGGTAGCGTCAGCCATGACTACGACCGAGTCGGGTAGTTGTGCATCGCAGACGGAGCTGGAGCTCTGCGAGGAGGAGAGCGAGGCCGCCGCCGCCCGGTGCACCGCGGACTCTTCCAGACGAACGTCGTCCAGAATCCTGCAAGGGACAACAGCTGAACTGATTTCAAGATTCAGATTAGAGGACGTCTAATCCCTGCGAAATAGTGAAAATGTGATGAAGAATCAAAAAATTTCGACCACAATTTAGATATCGAATACCTACAATGAAGTTTCACCATCTTACTAAAAAGGGTTATAAATGTGTGGAGCAGCCTATATACTCACTTGACAAATGCGTCGTTGAAGTTGTCGTCGGTCTTCACTAGGCCAGAGAGTACGAAATGGGGTGAGTAGGTGGTGGAGGGACCGGCCATCAGAGACCTTCCCAGGCAGTCTTCGGGCGGACTGCTGCCAGCCTCCGGGCAGAATGAGGTCTGGTTGGTGACAGGCCCTCCGAGAGAGGACGAGACGCAGGCGGGGATAGAGTCCAGGGAGCTGGAGGAGAGCGCATCCACGTCCGCTACTGGAAAGAGAGAAAATTAGTCAGACTACTCAAATGGGAGAGAAAAACTCCTCAGAAAAAGATTTGTTTCGTTCTGTTTGTTTGTCTATTTGTCTTATATTTGTTAAATACATTTCGACTGATTGGGTCTTCCTCTATCCTAGGTGTGACGCCCGATTAACTGATTCTGACTGGGCGATGCTTTACCTCATCACAGGCTCAACTAGGCAAGAGAGGACTACTAAACTGTCCCGACTTTTTAATTCACAAATATACCCCCGATTCCTTCCCCTAAGACGACTTCTTAGTGAATTCCCCACTACCACCACTCCCCCGCAATGCGCACTTCTTTGCCTCATCAAATTAGTAATGCGAGACCACGGGGGCCGTATCATAAAGCGTAGTCCCGCGCCCATTTCTTCCATCTTCCGCCAGTCATTTTTCATAGGTGACGGGAGACGGCTGGTGCCTGCCACCATGCCAGTTGCCAGCCAGCCAGTAGCCTCAAAAAACCATGCGCGCCAGTCTAGACGAGAAACATCTAGTGTACATGGAAGTAAAGAGAGAGAAAGTGAGAGAGAGCAGTCATTTTTCACGCCAACTCATCATGTTTTGCGCGTCAGGTGTCGCGGGCGCAGCGGGATCATGGCAGGTTGCAAACTGCCCGGAAACACTCATCCGCCGACGAGCACAAAAAGTGCACATCCAGCTCCGCTGCACCATTTACACAACACTGCACTCTTTCGAAGACCAGCTTGTGGAGTACAGTACAAATCACACAGAAATTTCCTAAGTGCGCCACATTGTAATACGGCTATGACACTTAGTAAGCTACCAAATCTCGAATGATTTGACTTGATACTATAATCAACTGCAATCGAGCCATTTTCCTCTACTCTCCTGATAAAATACGTGATTGCCCCAATCTTTCGAACAAAAGCTCAAAAACTAACATCAGTCTTATGATCATATACGGAATACGGTCAGCAGATCATAGATTGTGCCGCCACATAATCTCACTATTATGCTAATAAGAGTACGTGTGACTAAATATGCTAATCTACATCGAATACGGTAGATTAGAGTAGCGGCAAGCCACAAAACAACCACCAAACACCGATGGATGGTCATTGAATTTCCAATACTACTACCAAAACACGATGTTTGAAGCTCTAAATAATACGAGGTTCTATTATTCTGCTAAGGGCCGGTTAATATTTGTTACGCGAAGAAAACATGCGGGTCGCCTTACGTTGCGTAACAAGTCAATACTCAATACACATGCCACGTATCGTTTTACGTAGACGAAAATCACCCAAACGTAAACGTTGTAGATCATATACGGAATACGGTCATAGATCATAGATTCTGCTATCAACTAATGTCACTATTATGCTAATAAGAGTCCGTATGATACTCTATAAAACATTCGTATCGACCTATATGGTGTAACAAGTCAATACGCAAGACACGTTATGCTTACGGTGACCTCGCGTAAGTCATGAACGATACCATACCGTAAGAAATAAAATATACATATATAAGTGGAAAACGTACATTTATCGGGACTGAATGCCATTTCGCGCAGACTTCCGCAGGGTGGCGACGCGGCCACATCCGGAGACGCCGCCTCGGGGGAGAAGGACTGCGACAGCGGCAGAGGGTGAGAGTCGTCCTTGTAGGCTGCAACAAGAAAATATAAATAGGTTCTGATAAAGTTTTTGATTCCCATTCATCTAACACTAATAGGGTGAGCGTCGTCCTTGTAGGCTGCAACGAGACAAGAGGTCAGAAAGGTCTTTCGACTTGGATTTAGCTAACACTATTAGGGTTCGAATCATCCTTGTAGGCTGAAAGGAAATAAGAGGGTATTTCGACCAAAATTCAGCCAACACTAATACACAGTTCTCTCAATTTGAAGAATGACCTCTCAATTGCAGTAATCTAACCTGAGAACCAAGCGCACGCGCTCGTTTGCAACTTTCCGCCAACAACAGGAAAGTACTCAAAACGTCGATAATCAATTCACAATCAACCTTAACAACTTTCCGCCATAAAACCTTCAAAGTGTAGATCAATCACTCATCCCCCCCCCCCTCTATCTCTGCTGCTGTATCCCCGCATGTTGTAGTTGGCGCCAAAAAGTGCAGTGCAAATAGGAGCCGGGAGGACTCTGCGTGTCCCGCTACGACCAAAGGTCAACACAACTACGACAGATGAGGGGCCAAGTGGACAAATAGACATGCACTTTGCCCACCGGTTCAACATTCCACTACAGATCACCCCCCTTAGTATCGGGTCAGGACACGTAAGAAGTAGGCAGTACCAACCGTATACCGTAAGCCTGAGGCTAAACTAATAGTACAGTACACGTGTTAGAGAACACTTAATATCTAAAACTACTTCTACTAAACCCTATACTTGAAATTTATACTTAATCTCAACCTTTTTATGCTTTTTAACTAAACTGAGAACAGCCTTCGGATGATTTTTATGATTAATTAATCAAACATCGAAAACGTATCCAAATTTGTGTTTTCATCAATCCTTTCGAAATTTCCGATGTTTGGTCGTTCATCCCTAATACCGGCGACATTGGGAAATCAGCGCGGCGGTAACTGATAGGCGCAATGTACTTTGACAATCATCGCATTCCCGAAAAATCAAAGTCCAGGTAGATCATCGAGATCATCGAAACAAGAGTGACCACGTGAATGAAAACTATAGGGCCTACCAGGGATAGGGAGATCGCGGCCCTAAACGATACCTTTCAGGCGCGTGCTTCTCCGTTTAGGGAGATTTTCCCAAATACTGAAATTGGTTTTTTGCAGCTTTGCAAAATTTGCGAGCTGTCATTTCCGGTGAGCCGGTATGATCTCCGGTTTAGAGTGGGTCCAAACCCTATTCAACCGCCATTCCTAACAAAACTGAGAGTGCGAACCCCCGTTCTCTCCCCCCCCCCCCTTTGTTTACGTTCGCAACTAGCACAGGAATGTAGTCTCGATCGGTTTTCGCAGATTACGCAGCAATAAAAACATTGAGCGGCGAATACTTGATTGCGCGTAAAACAAGGCGAATAGGCAGTGGCTATGCAATGTATGCGATCATATACTCGACACAAAGACAGATAGGCATAGTGAAGTACTCAATCAAAGAAGGTTATCGTATTGTTTTAAAAAATATTTGAATGTTAAAGATGCATGATATAACTCTCAACCTCAAGCGCAGTACCCTTCCTCTCAAATATACTGTATGAATACATACTTCTCCCCGACCCTATAAAGTTGTTTACAGGATAAACAACCTGTAAATCCTTCGTAATCATTCGATACATGTCACTACATGCCCCACTAACCGTACAAAAACCCACCTTTTTCGCCATTATTTTTATTACAATATACCCACCCACCTAACAATAAACTACTCTTTCACAACAGACCCACTTTTTCCAATATACCCATTTTTGACAATATACCCACCTTTTTGTTGAACAGTAGAGCATCGAATAAAGTAGGAGAGCACGTGAAGAATAGCTGCCAGCTGCTCCCGATCCCCGCCACACACCACTGTCTGAAACAGTCGGAACATAGTAGAACAACTTTAAAAGGTTCCCTTAACTTTGAAAGTACAAAAAAACCATTCTCTTTCTATATATTTTTCAAACTTTTTCTAGCTTCCGATCAATATCGAAATCACACAATTAGACGGCTATCAAGCACAGCGCACTTCCAGCACTTTTCTTTCGACGAAAAGAAGAAGATAAGATAACCGACCAATGTTCAAAACAAAGGAGTTCAAAGCGGACAATAGTGGGAAGTAGACAAAAACTATCAGTGATATGTGGTCACTGACATATTTATGTGGTGCGACTAAGATAATGATTATGAAAAAGCAGGGATTGAATTCTCCTTTCACATAGAAGTGATAAACACGGGAATCACATTTAGTTCCGGGTAGACGCACCAGGAAGGTGGGAATGTTCTTCAGAGGAAAACCATTTTAGATTTAACTGAAGTTCTATAACTTTGGAGCAAGGAAGACCAAATTCGCCCAGCTTTAGCAGAAAGCCTGTATTTTGTACTTTTCCCAGTTTGCGGCCAAGTTTTCCCGAGTATGCCAGATTTGACCAACTTTAGACAAGAAGCCCGAGTTTTGTATTTTCTGGTTTAAAAGAATATCTGCCCACCTTAGTACTGCGATGAGTGTTTCCCACACTTCCACTGACTTCCAGATATTGGGCCATATGGGGATTATAGGGCATGGAGGAGGCGTCAGAGTTCACCGTCTGCAACATGCAACACTATGAAAACTATGAAAACCATCGGTATTCACCGCAAACTACTCAGTACTCAAAAAGTTCAAAGTAACTTTTACGACTGTGTACTTCTCTTTAACCCGAGAACGATCAAATCAGACTACGTACAGTCTAGGGTTGTTAATCGAGTTCAAAATTTCGAGTTTTCGAGTTTTGAAAAATTTCGAGTTTTAGAGTTTTGGGAAATTTCGAGTTTTCGAGTTCGACTCGAAAATTTTCGAGTTTTTTCGACTCGAGTCGTTTTGAGTGTTTTTGGACCCAAAAGATACATTTTTCGAGTCCGAAATTTTGATTTTCGAGTTCAAAATTTCGAGTTTACGAGTTTGGCGAAAAATCGAGTTTTCGAGTTTTGGAAAATTTCGAGTTTTCGAGTTGTCGAGTTTTGAAAAATTTCGAGTTTTGAAAAATTTCGAGTTTTAGAGTTTTGGGAAATTTCGAGTTTTCGAGTTCGACTCGAAAATTTTCTAGTTTTTTCGACTCGAGTCGTTTTGAGTGTTTTTGGACCCAAAAGATACATTTTTCGAGTCCGAAATTTTGATTTTCGAGTTCAAAATTTCGAGTTTACGAGTTTGGCGAAAAATCGAGTTTTCGAGTTTTGGAAAATTTCGAGTTTTCGAGTTGTCGAGTTTTGAAAAATTTCGAGTTTTGAGAAATTTCGAGTTTTCGAGTTTCGACTCAACTCGAAAATTTTCGAGTCGAGTCGAGTTTCGAGTTCGACTTTAACAACCCTAGTACCGTCCCACACCAGTAAGGTGTGACTATTCCACGAAAACGAAATCATTCCTGACTTTAATACGCGAACTATATGATTTGCTTCAAAAAGAACCATATTTTTCCACTTTGGCAAAAAAAAACAGTATGTCTTTAATTTTTTGCTGGCTAGTAGGACAACTTCACTGTAGTGTGTTGAGAACACATACCGTTCCGATGAGCAGACTTCGCCCGGAGATGGGATAGGCGGGGGTGGTGTTGGGGGTAGCGACACTGGCCACCCACGACATGTGGTTCATCAACACAGTACTAACCACGTTCGACAGGAAACTGAAAGGGGCAGAAGAAATGAGATCACATAAACTATCATTTAACCATTTGCCAAATGTCGAAAGTCACGTGTAGAATCGCGAACGAACCAGATTACTCATTTTTTACCACCCATTTATTGAAAAAGTAAGATATTCAAGATCAGGATATAGTTAACAGTTTAGTTTGAATGTATAGAATCTTTAGCTGCATGTAATCATTTAAAAACTACGAAATGATTTAGTTAACATTGTCTGATCGAATAGAATATGTTTGACTGTCTCTCTTCCTCTCTCCCTCTCTACCGCCCTCTGAGACCATGCGACTCACAACTTTGTGTTCTTCGTGTCCAGCTTATAGACGAGAGATGCCAGCTGATCGCAAAAGTGTGCCGCCACCTGGCAATCGTCCAAATCCTTTTCCGCCAAACTCAGCCACACCGGGTTCTTGAGCCGCGGGGAATTGTACAGCATGCACAGGGAACAACAGAACTCTTCCCACGCCTGAAATACACATCAAATGAAAAAAAAAGAATAAAAATAATACGTTTAAAGGCACGAAACATGTCGTATTTCAGGGACAACAAAGTGGTGTAGACCCAACACCCAAAGTTTAAACAGCTTTTCCGTTTTCAGTTCCCCCTTCCATGCTCCAACAGATTGAGCCTTGGTGTACTTTTTGCGCTTCTTGCTTGCACCCGACTGTCACTCACTACCTCCATATATCAGCTACGCAACATAAAACATAGGCGGCAAAGTACAGACGAAGGACAGATGATCAGAAACCACGCGGTTTCCCGCCCGCGCTCCCCCCTCACGTGTAGCAATTAGGGAATTACATGTACAACTGAGGAGACTACAACGGGGGATTAGTAATTGGCCTATCATAAAGCATAACAACCACGTCCCACGTGTCCTTGACAGTATGACAGTATAATCAAAAACAAGAAGAGAGTGGGAGGAAATTATAGAGGTAAGGGTGATTCGCTAAAGTTCCCATCACAGACTTGCACGTTTTTTTGGAAAGTAGCAACTAATCTGACAAAAGTTCCTTTTCTTCGCACGTATTATCAAGTACTAATTAATCGAATTTCGAATTACAAGTTTACGTTTGCGAAACTCCTAGTTTGTTGTCCCCCCTCAAATATCCTAAAACATGTATTCAGACGCTGTTGTCGTAACAAAGTAAAAAGTACAAAATCAAGAACACATACCTTCTGCACATTGTGTAAGAATGACGGAGGGTGCATGGCGGCGTTCGTGATTCGACTTTCCAGTCGACACATCTCAGTCTCCACGATCGGAATGTGCTAGAAAAGAAAAACATTGTTATGAGTCAACAGACAGCCCAAACTTTCATTTCATAAAAATTTCCACTTCCAAAACATGGTTTCAACGCTATTAAACACATATTTTCCTGTTTCGCCGAAAAATAAGCCAGTTTTATGCGTTCCTTTCGTTATTTTGATTTGGAAAAGACTATTAGTATATAAATATGTACCTGAAACAGGAATGCCCTCTGCTGTTGGCTGAGCATGATTCCGAGTGCCACCTGTCTACTAGATTCCTCCTCCAGCTGCGAGGAGCCGCACGAGCTCAGACGAGAACGAGTCGACTTGTTCACCGGAATGGGCTGCGTCATGCCGGCTGCAAATATACATGATACTGTTGTATCTGTTCTTTTTTGCATGTATTTTCTGTTCGTTAATTCGCTTGTAACCCTTTTTCGTCTTACAGCTTCTTCTTTACCAGTTCACTGTTACTATCCTCAAAATGAACGGTTTGGAAAAGACGCGCAAAAGTACATTTTGTACTTTTGTAACAATTTTCGTTTTTCATTTCCAGTCCAGTTTATTTTGCACCCTTTTACTGTCACTATCCTCGAGCGCGCGACGCGCCTCTACGGACACATAAGTTTGAGGAGTTAAGAGAAACATAATAGTTCGCTCCCTCCCCCTCCCCCATATCTTTGATTGTTTCCATAGCACACTGGGAGTATTTTTCCACTATCAATAGTAGCCCAGGTAGCCTTTCCCAGTTACCCTTCAACAAACAACAAACGTTGATATGGTGACCATAGATAACAAGTCGGGAACCCCCGGTGCCTGGATAGCTACATTACGTACAACTAGCTAGGTTCAACTGCACCCCCATCCAACTAAATACAAGAGTTCGAAAAACAATTACTCGGGAGTATAGACATAATTACACCACAAAAAATTCATCGAGTACCTTCATGAACTAAACTATGTCATAAATAACTAACATTATCAGAACAATTAGAAAAATCTTCAAAGGAGGGTTTACTTTCCATCAAACCTGTGACGTAAATGGACCTAAATTTCATGGTTTCTCGTAGTTCAATCGAAAAATGGATTCTCGAGACTAAACTCAACGTACCGGGCACACAAAGCGAAGTCCTGTGTGACATTTGAATTCGTCTGTTCTTAGATAGTCGATGGGGTGGCGAGAAGGCTCTCTCCTCAATGCCATCGTCAGAGTCCAATTGCAGACTCGAGTTACGCACCTGGCAATGAACACAACCAATATCAAAACATACCTTATTGACAAAGTTACTATGGTCATAGTAGATGATAGATCGAATACAAGGAACCCATTTTTTCCATTTAAATACTCGAAAACATGCAATTTTACATGCAAACACAAGCGAATTTCTCGATTTTGGCGAAAAAGAATGCTCGAATTCACGAATTTTCTGACTATTCGGAGAAATTCGCTGGAGTATGTGTACTTTTGACGTGAACTCACCCTAGCAAACTGTTCGGGAGGTGCGGTGGAGGAGAGCGAGTTGCGGAAACAATAGTCCAACGAGCGGACCGTCGTCATGTACTGCGACTCACTGTCAGAAGACGCCAGAGACTCGGTCGTACCACGCGCATCTCTGAAATGAGGAAGAAATTGAATATGAAATAAAGATAGTAAAATTCGAAACAAACGAGAAGCAAGCTACAAGTTAGTCACCGTATGAATGCGATATGCTCACCACACTACACTTTCAAACTACATTCAGTAAAAACAACAGTGTGCTGACAGTGGGCTGGACGAAAAACAGCTTGACTGCGACACTAGAGAACAAACAACTTTTAATAGGACTTATTTCAAAATGTTCTCTACTATACCTACATTATCTACTCCTCAAAAACAATTATTCTTTGTAAGTTTTTTGATAAAATCGATAAAACTAACCTGACGGCAAACTTCGGCATCGAGAATACTCGACTCAGGAGAAGCTTTTCATCTTCACTGAAAATCAGATGTTCATGACACGCAGTGTCGTTTGTAATCATGATGAACTGCTACAAGATCCGACTATTCATCTGAGTTTACAAGAAGGTTTTCGATTAGAAAACGTAATTTCTCACCAAAATGCGAAAATCTTCAGATATTCGATAGAGAATGACTTCATTTCCTGTGACTGTTTTCCTTCTCAATACAAATAACTATTCAATCGATATATTCAAATCCAACACTATAATGAACAAAGTCAAGCAAACTACAGGTTAGTTCCCGTATGGATACACAAAAAGTATGGTTGAACGTACATGAGGTGGTGAAACTTGAGTGCATCCGCTCCTTGGGGGGTCGGAACTGCACCCCAGATCAGCTGAGCCAGCATCGAAACATCCTTCCGCTTACGCAACAACTGCAAACAACAAATATGAGCCAATTGTACTAAAAAAGGTTTTCTTCGTTGTTCCACATTCATTGACTTACAACGAGGCTCCTTTTGTTATTTTCCCAACCCTTTTACGATACCATGAATGAGTGCGTATCTTACCCGAACCAGGGATTACCCTTCTCGAATGAAAAATCGAACTCGTGAGGTTCACTCCGCTCCCTACACAGATTCACATTGGTTCATATACGTGATTTATATAAATAGAGAAACACGTCATTAATAGATTAATACTAGGACCCAGACAGAACTACCCGCTGAGTAATCGAGTTATTAGGAGACCTGCCGCACAACGTCATGCCATTTCCAATTACCGACACCCACTTAGATAATCACTGCCAGTTTCTGGAAGTTGTCACCTTGCTCAACAAAAGAGCAGATTATGTCATAGAACATTATCAATTTACTTTTTTCCAGTTCACATTTTTTTCAAATAATTTTCCTTAAATATTCCCCAACATCAATTTAATACTATAAAGCTTTTTTTCTACAAGATACTCCCGGCTATAGGACGCGTATCGCTGACGGATCACTCTATAAACATGACCCAGAGTCCCACCAATTACGATAACGCCAATGCCATTAGGGCCACATAAACCGACTGTAGCCCTAAACAAACTGCCGCCTATATCAATCTCCCAACCGTTTAGCGCATCATTGCCTGAGAACTTATACGAACCAGTTAAGATAAGGTACGACGGCCTTGTAACTGTAAATGATATACTACTTTGAAACCAACAATATGAGCTAGACAGAATGCCATTGCGCGCAGATAAAAATGTCTAATTCGCTATTCTAATTGTCAATTACGACAAAAAAACTTAAATTGACCAACTAGAGCCGAGAATCAATCCTTGTCAACTGTTCCCTGTGTTTGTTTCCCTCTCACAGCCCCAGAAAAGGTGTACATTCTCGATAAAGTAAAAAAAGAGTAGACAATCTGCGCTTAGGGGTTATTGTGACGTGGTTGTTCCAGTGATAAATCTTGTCGACGAGACGACGAAAGAAGACCCGGCTATCTGTCGTTGGCCATCAATGAATACGGCAGCGAAATAACAGGTGAGACGGGCACAAAAAGAGCCCACGTGAAACCAGTCAATCATCGAAAACTGTTGTCAAACCTTCCTTGAACTGTTTGATTTCCATTTGATTTTCAAGTTATTTGAGAACTCGGAGCATCTTAAAACACCCCAATAGTGACCCAAGTTCATGTTACTCATCTCCAATGCTACCCCAGACACCCAACGCATTTATGCGACCGCAGTTAGATACCATACGCTATTACCTTAACTGACCGACAGGCGACAGCTGATTTGACCTTTTCACAATTTTACCCAAGTTCACTCAACCATGATCATGATGGGGAAGTTAATCTCCAAAATTCCTCTACAACTTTGCATGTCGCAACATTGAGGCCGTGGCGATCCGATGATTTATGTCCGAACCTATAGACAGCAGACTGTCACGTATGCGAGCGGCAATGTAGCGGGCCGCGGGGGGGGGGGCATGGTTATGTGATATTATCGATCCAACACTATTAGCATCGCGCGCAATCAAAACCAATGTAATGTGTATACATAATGGTAGAGCGGTGTGTTTCAGTGTATGTTTGTGGTGTGAACGAACCACCACATAATAATAATCATGTCTCGCAAAAAAACCGTCTGGCTCATATCAATCGATCAAAAATGTTAAATGACCACACTTCATATAAGTTCAATGCAAACTTGCGATTCTAACGGGAAGTCAAACTAGTGCGATGCTGAAAAAAACATTTGAAGCGAGTCATATCCTCCCTTACACGGATTCTTTCCACGGTCTCATTTTTGGAATCAACCAACTTTCAGCTAGAAATTTAAGGAAAGGCGAAGGGTGGGAACACCTCACATCAGTTTCCGAGAAGGGACCCTCACTTATTCTATCTCATGACCTTACGTGTTTCTGTGAACTTCACCTCGGGGGTGAATTTCAAACAGCAACAATTAGACGGAACGTACCCACTACCGATACACCATAGAAGAAACCCCTTCCTAATAGCTCGAACTTCATAACTTGCCAGTATGGTGCCCTTGCCTCAGTATGCCACTGTCAATAATCCTATGCGTATAAACTTTGTATTATTATTATTAACATGATAATGAAGATACCTGAAACTTTCCGCAGGGCGACACGTGTATTCCGTCAGCCGCCCTTCCGTCCATGGGGATGATGGTGGCCGAGTCGAAAAGAGCTCGACGCGGCTCGCTGTCCAGAATCAGCATTCGGATGTCCCGCGGATTCAGGGCTGCATCTCGGGAACTACTGGAAATTAAACGGTTCAACTACACTGCACTAACCTTGAACAAAATTTCTAAAAACGGCTTCTTTGAGAGAAAACTCATATTTTAACGCACAACGGGTTCCCGAGTATGTTGAAGTCAGATGCCTCCACACATAAGCTAGCTGTAGCTGTGCCATAACCCTGGTCCCAATTCTGTCTAGCTCAAGTTATTTTTCTCTGTTTCAAAACTTTTGCTTCTCATTATTGGCAGCTGATTGGCATTGGCAATTAGGCGACAGTGCGCACATTCCCGCAATTTGAGGTTATACAAACAATCGAATGACTACGCATTATGTCCCTACAAAACCACACCACCCCCACCCACGTAATGGAACTCGCACTCGCATATAACAGGCTGAACAAATAGCTGAGTCTCATAAAAAATGAAACGCCTGACACTGAATTAAATTGCCAATCGGAACGGGGGATGCGCTTTGCCAACAGCTGTTTTATCAACCACGAACGCCAAAACATATGAGCTATACAAATACAACGCTTCTCAGGAATCTAAACAGATCGAAACTATTCCCAATGATTAATTGCAGATAGGGTGAAAACGAGTAAAATATGACAAAATCCCATGAATGTCCACCTGGGACCACCCAAAAATGCGTTTTTGAGAGTCAGCTGAGGCCAGTACAAAACTTTTTCACCCGATACCCCGATTTGATGATCAAATTAGTAGTCGATTTGGTATAACACGAACACCGATCATGCGCAGAGAAAGAAAAGTCTGAATGTTGTGAAATAAAATACCGAGAACAATGAGAAAATTAAACTGATGCGAGGGACCAAAATGAGGGATGAACGAATAGAATTATAAGCAAGCTTTGACGTTTGACAAACTGGATCAAACGATCAAATCGGTTCGTTTAAAAACAGTCACATCTTATGGCAAGAAGTACAACTTACCACAAATTATCGAATACCACAGAGGGTAGCGGAGTGTCCGGCGAGGTGCCGCCACCGTGGGAAGAGGTGCGCGAGACGGGCCGCGGCGGTCGCCTCGCACGTCCCCCCTGCGGCTGCGGCGCCGCGACTTGGCGGTCACCGAACACTGCCGTCGTCTCCGGCTCCGCAAAGTTATCGTCGCCAGTCTTGCGCCGTTTCGGCTGCCAGAAGCGAAGCATCTCCTAGTGGAAAACACACACGTGAAGGGTACGTGAACTGCCTGGTGGCTATCGCCTCTGCAACATAGAGATATCAGTTATTGCTCATTTTCTTATTTCTTCTCTTTATTCAATAAATAATCCATATCATTCAAATTAAACTATAGCAAAACGACTGGTAATCAGTAACCACCAACTTTCCCAGATTCTTTTCAACACATGTAGAGTATAAATACTACCTCCTAATCAGAATACTAATAAAGGGATGTATTTGGAGAAATGTAAGAACACTGATAGAATATTCGGACAACTTCCTCTAATAATAATAATAACAATAATAATAAGGTTAACCAAAAACTAACCTCGGACTGGCTATCTGCCAGCTGAGCGACGAAGCATCGCCTTGCTAATGGTGCACAGTCGAACTAGACCTAAAACTCAACAGTTGAGATAGTCAGTGGAAAGCAACGTGGTAACCAAAAATACAGGTTAATATACGAGAAGTTCAATTTTCATGGGAGATTCCCACGCACACGTGCAAGATGGACGATAGAATATAGAATGAAGAAAGAGAAAAGAACCAAAGAGCTACTCCTACTGAAATCGAAATTCCGCAACAGAACACGAAAAAGGAATATAAAAGATATAGTATTAGTAGCATGTGTAACTTAAGTTTATAAGCCTGACAATCTGCTAAAGTTTCAAAAGAATGGCATCATTGAAGTTCGCAAAAATCCTGAGAATAAGTTGAGAATAAATAAGTTCGCGTACATAATGGAGCAATTTAACCGCACTATTATAGCAGTCAACCCTCAAATTCAATGACTAGAATATCCTAGAAAACACCGAGAAATTAAAATTTTCTTTCAACTATTTAGTTAAACAATTCCCCCGTGATGTATTACACTTATAACATATCAGACATTCAAAGGGTTATCGACGCGCCAACAAAAAAAGAACTAGACAAATACATTGGCATCATTTCATGGGGCGGCCCCAAACTCATGACTAAACCACGTGAGCTGCCGCCGAATCCGCGTATTACCAGTCTGGCCAAATAACAAACATCAAGCGCTAAACAAATCATTAGAAAACAAAGTGCACATGTTTTCAATTTACTAGAGTTTAAGTGAATGGATAAGCAATTTCGATAACACGCTCTTTCTGCTATTCTGCAACCAATGTGACTAAACCTTCACGCTTCTTTCCATCCTTTTAGCTGATTAGTAGGATCGTAAACTAAAAAAAACACTAAGCCAAGAATCTGCAAAACTCCCACATGATTTAGTTAGAAATATAAACAAGCAGAACGTAAATACACAGGAATGGCTTTTGTACATCTGGAAAGTTTCTTTATGCGATTAAACGATTTAGTATAATCTAGAGCAGGTTCAGAGAACGGGATTTTCTATTCTTATTTAGTTAGTCCAAAAACAGATAGATAGGTTCGAGTAAACAACAGATAGATAGGATGAAGTGAACAAGAACTTGATGATCAGGTACCAAACAATTATCATTAGTCAGGTGATATTGTGAATATGGCTGGGAAAAGTCATGACCTGAGATTATTGGATTATGAACGTAGTGCAGACCACTGAAACACGTAATTCTACATTTAACTCTTTTAGTTCGTACTCTAATATCATCGTGACTAGATTACTATCTTGATTAATCAGAAAAAAGTAAGCAAACGAAATGAAGAGCATAGCATAAATTTCGCATAATCGTTTTCAAATATTCATTATCAATAAATTCAACATTCTTCTTTTTTCTACCATTTGCGCCGCTTAGCCAAAAGACCAGCCATATCAATTTCGAGAGACACGGCAATATTATTACCAGCAGGCTGGGCGTGGGCCTAATATCGAAAAAATCAATTTGCCAATATAAATCGGTCGAACGGCGTTCCGGGCTTTTGTGTGAATAAATGAATAATACAAAAACTGAACACAGATAGACGCATTGTGCAGCGATTTGGGGGGCAGTAGTCTTGTGTCTCTCGCCGAGGGGGCGGGGCCTGGCACGGGGCCAGCGCAGCCGATGCACTTTGCGTTGGCTCGCAGCCAAGGCCGCCTATGACGTCAGAGGGGAACAGACATTGCAATGCGCCTCATTCAAATGCGTCTGAGGACACCCCGCCTGGAGATAGAGATGACCAAAGCCCGCGCCATAAGGTCAACTGGCATGAATAGAGGATAGATAGGGTGGTGAGGCGAAAGGAATTACATGCAAACACAAATACCCCAGCTGGTAGGTGACAGGGCAAAGGTACGGTGAACGGAAAAGCCAGAACATGCACAATACATGAATATCAGTCGAGACCATTTATTAAGGAGCTATACAAAAAGTGAACAATAGTGAATCAAAAACAAGGAAAAATGAGATGCTAGAGAAGAGAAGCAAACATCTTGGGCGACATTACCTCGCACTCACACGAGAGTAATCATATCAAAGAGACAAGATTAATGATAATATGCAGAAAAAAAAAACAATAATAAGGAACATTGACATCGTCTGGTCTCAGTAGTCGGTTCTCAGTATCCGGAGCGGCGACGACTGAAATCAATCCTATTAGATATCATATGATACAGATTTAAACATTTCTGTTTCATTTTCTCTACATTCTATTATAGTCATTTTTAATTCTGTAGTTACACTTCTGGTAACATTTCTCTGGTATGAAAACATTTTCTAGTTAGAAACAGATAATAAGATGGGAGAATGTCGGTGAAAGAATATATTTCTACTAACTCTTTTATATTACGTTTTGTAAAGTTATGCTTATTCGTTATTGACGATAGCAGTCTTGGACTGAGAGACAGTTCAAAAGTGCAACAGAAAACTACAGTACTCCGCCGCAAATAGTGCATAGTGCACTTTTGCGCAGAGCATACTTTGTTCGCTGCCCGAATGGTAGACGCAAAATGGAAGATGGCACAGACTGCCGAATTCCGAATATAATTTTCATAAACATTCGCTCCATTTTATCAAACTTCTTGATAATCAAACTATTCAATGGAACCAATTATGTTCCTTCAGTTGGTTGCTGATTCGTAATTCGTATTGAAAACCGACTAAACTAATGATTACATGCTGATTGCTGACCTCAGTTAGTTTCTGATTGTTGACAAATACCAACGAAGAATTACAGTTAAATACTGATATAAAGTATATTTCTCCAGTAACTTTATGCTTTTTACAGAAACAACCACTCACTCATATGAGCTGGAGGACGAATGTCGACTGCCCCCCGAGCCATAGCTGTCTCGGTCTCTGCCATTGTCCGTCGAGTGGTGATAGCCGCTACCGTATCCCGCCGCCGCTGAACTTCCTGAACATTACATATGAAGCAACACGCCTCAACCTCTATTGAATCTAAATGAAAGCTCTATTTTTGCAAACTAATCATTGACTGCTAAGGTTCTTCCAACAACAGTAGTTGAATCTCATATAAACTTCAATTGTTTTCCCGCAAGCCCATGGAACAAACACATGGTACTAACACCGACTGGTGGGATGTCACTATCCTACAAAAAGAGGTCACGTCTTCATTGTATATAAGATTGGGCATCAAAAATAGCCTAACCTAAAACATCCAATTTCACCCATGCGGAAAAAACCTTTCATTTCGATGTTAACTGATGCTCACTTTCTTTCGACTTCTCGGGACAATAATAATTTCCAGAGATGATTTTGATTTCTCAACTTTTACTGTTGATAAGGCATAATTCGAGCCTAACTTCTTGGTTACACATGCTCCCTGTTGGGTGTCGTTCATGCTCACATTTCTCAGCTCGGTGGGCAAATATTTTACGCATAGAAGAAAACGTTTTTTTTTGAACTGGTTAGGCTATTTGGATAACTTCCATGGAGTATGGTAACCAACCGTAGGTGGGTACTCGAGGATTGGGAGTGTCCATGTAATGGTGGCCTCCTCCGTGCGGACGCGTTTCCGCGGGACGAGCAAAACGATCCTGTTCCCTCAGTTTCGCCGCCATGTCACTAAATATAGATAACTAGAATTATAACTGAACATGAAAAACATATGTCCGTCATCAATCAACGAGTTATTAGTGTTATATTTACTTGAAACAAAACATATCTGTTGACATAAGGACTTTTGGTTGGTATTAGGAAATTATGTGCTCAGTAAAAGTGCCACTCAAAAGCTGCACGCCAAAATGAATTTCTTAACACCGCCACCAGTAATAGTTTCATCAGTTGTTTTCAATATTCGCAAACTTCTTTCGTCTCTATTGTCTCATCTCGCCCCAGCTGCCCTCCACCATTCAACATGGTAAGGTGGAAAATAGGTTTAACAGCTCTGGAGCTTAAATATGCAGTGGAGTGGAAGCAATGTCATTTCTACTCCCTCTTTGTCAGAAGATGGTCAGTAAGTCTTCTCGCAGTGTATTCATAGTTCTCAGAGGGTTTTAACTGATGAACAACATCAAAATCGCCTTGAATCAGGGTCGAAATTATTTTGAGTGGCGTCACTCACTGAGCACATCATTTTCTAATACAACCAGTTATCGTTTGACGTGAAAGATAAAGTCATATTCTCAGTAATTACATACATATAGGTCCACTGAAACTGAAACATTTGTATTTTGTTGGATTACTTTTTAAAGAAGGACGATTATGTGGTCCAATCGCAACGGTTCAGTCCTTTTAACTGCAATACATTTTTCAATAACTGTTCAACCTTACTGCTGGAAACAAACACATTTCCCAACCAGCTTTTTAGTTTAGACATCTAGATGAAACACCTGATTTTGAATAAATTTCTATGGACAACAAAGTTGTCTTGTGCATGGGGCACATCAACTGACTCTATGATCTGCTGTTGTCTGATCATCTGCTGCTGCAGCTCCACCTCCATTCTGTGTTGACGCATCGCATCCGAGCCGCGGCTGTCCATCACGGGAGAACGAGAGGACGACATGCCGCCGCCACTCATGCTGCGGGCACTGGACGGACCGTCTCGCGAGTCGAAATGAGTACGAACTGCAAAGTGAGTATAAACACTACGATGAACGACAGATTCATTCGAACGTCTTGAATAGGTATCAAGTACTTCCCATTCTAAAAAAAATTATGTATGTGAATCCCCTAATTTCGAATATTCATCGCGAATCTTGAAATCAATTGACAGACCTAATTCCTAATATCCAAATGGGCATGATGAAATGGAATACTAGGTGAATTACAGTTATAGTAATTTACTCAGTAAAGAATAAAGGATTACATGAATAGCTTAATATATTAGTTGAACTCTTTCTACCGGCTCTTCTAAAGACTTACTACTAACCTCTGGCTCTGACCCTGCCTCTGGTGCCGCGACCGCGGAAAGATCCCCGATCATTGGCATAGCTGGCTACTGGCGGTCCACCGCCTCGAGAAACGTAACCCCCTCTGGTGGGACCGTCGCGGAAGCCACGTGCGCGCGCCCGCACACGACCACCACGACCGCGGAATGCTGGCGGTACACTGTCGCGAGGCTTCTTCACAAACGAAGACGGGTCCATAACTGATGCCGCAGCACGTTTCACTGAAAGAGCATACTACAACTAACTGACTATTTACTCGTTGAATACATCAACATTACATATGTTCATTGAATTCGAACTTAAGGCGAGCAAATCAATACAGCAAATGGTACAGCTCGAACTCTTGACCAACAACTTACCACCAGATCCGGCCATAACTGCATCGAGCGCCCTCTTCTTAGTGTCCAGTCGGGTGAGCAAACTTCCAAAGTGCGCTTCCACTGGAAATGAATGAAAGAATGGCAGTAATCAAAATCGTTTACGCGCTCTAATCTGAATGATTCCTTCGCCTGCCAAAGACAACAATGTAGCTCAACGCCAATACGCTAGAAGATAGTTTCTATGAGGTTTCGTTCACGCCAAGTTGCGCATAGTAAAATACCGTGAAAAATGAACAGAATAGAATTACCTCCTCTGAGAAATACGTGTACTTTGACTTCAGTGTCATCCTCTTTCTTCACATTGACGAACGACCTTGAAGAGTGTGCATCCATTACATCGTTCACTGTCGATAACGTGACTATTCCACACAGCTGGCTGTAAACAAGATTCGGTAAATGCACAAACTACTCTGTTGTCACCAGAGACTTTTTTTTGGAAAAATTGGGTGGTTCAGGACGATAAGGAAGAAAAACAACCCATCAAAAGTCAGGTTCAGAGTGGTGAAATTCTCATAAGCCAGGTGGTTCACATCGTTCAAATGGAACGTTTGAAGCAAAAACAGGTAGTTGAGGTGAGAAAAACAGTATCACGTATGGGTCATTAGTACATCTCATAATACCATAGTTTCAGAACAACTAACAATCTACATAATACATTGTTAATATTATATTCTTCCATTTGTATTTTTTCTGACACCACAATGGCATAATAAACTGACCCCATTTCATCTTCTACCATCTCATATGCAGTTATTTGCTCTGCTTGTTCGGGGAACCAAAGTTTGGCATCATCGATAGTGTACTGAAATAAGTTCAAGATTGCACGAGTTCTTCATTCACAATATTGTGTGTGTTTCCCTTTATCGCCTAGAAGCGATTTTGATCCCAGTTAGAAACAGAAACACTGGTTAGATTAAGCATACATCCACTTTGGTCGAATAAGGTTTCGACGTGAGCGACATACTGATAGAAAAGGGAAGATTGCCCAAAGAGTGATGTGTGTAGCAGAATTACCGTATGCTTCACAGAACATACTGAATGTAACAGCTGAACGCGATCGAATCTAACCTCCTTTCCCTTGGGTAGAATCTTCACGACGATCTGATGCATTCGCGGGGTGGGCTGAATAACTCGTCCGAGGCGCGCTTCGAAATCTTCTTTCAACTTCATCGCATGCGGTACTGAACAAAAACATTAATAATAGAACCCTATTTAATTCCCACCCTGGAAATTTCGACCGAAATGAAGCGAAAGGCTAAAAATTCAAAACAAGATCTAAAGGTGCCCCTTGCAAGGGCAGTGCAGTATTCTGATTGAAGCAGGACGATTATGTGGACTGATCCCGTGTCAACGGTCCTTTAAACTGCAATTGAAAAATGTATTGCAGTTTAAAGGACTGAAGCGTTGGGATTGGACCACATAATCATCCTTCTTTAAACAGAATTCTCCAAAACGTGAAGTAGAACGTGAAACCTACTCTGGGGTAGATAGATCTTGAGACGTCGACCGCCGGTACATCGAGCATAGATCAGATGATTCATGGCTTCCACCATCAATTGAGCCGCCAGGTGGAACATGATCGTGATCTTTCTGAAATGATACGACATTAATTTTGGGTCAATGGTCAGATATCTTTCAATTTCGAACAATATCTACATTAAAATAAAAAAAATTCAAAAATCGCTACAGCATTTCAATATCCGGGTCAAATAATGTTTACATTACACTACAAAAGTAAAAAAAAAAGAATACGTACCCATACATCTGCTTCGAGCCCTCAATATTGTGTCTCATCGGGAAACTAATGTCCACCGTCTCAGCCTTGATTAAGACACGATAGATGAACGGATTTCGCAGGTCCGACCAGAAAACATTCTCGATTGTGAGACGACGAGCGTCTCCGGGAGCAGAACAGACTAAAAAGAAGTTGTAACGAATAATGAATAATGCGAATGCCGCCCAAACAGTGTAGTTCTGATTGAAACAGCCACAAGTTCCCACTTGAAAGAACCCGGCGTATCCACAAGCTATACATTTTGTGGCTACGATCTGAAAGAAGAAAAATTCCTCTAACAAAAACATGGCTCCGACCACTAATTATTATTCCTCTACTCATTATTAGTCATTAATCCAAATTGGGTCCGGATCTAAATGATGATCAATGAACGTACGTTTCCATTGAAATTCCGGCGCGCCATCCCAGCTGATTTCGAAAGGAGCGTTGTCATCCTCATTGATATAGGCCTTCTTCGGTCGGTCTACCTCTTTGGGGGCACTTTCAGTCGTCTCACCGTCTTTCGAACTACCCTCACCTTCAGTCAAACAATCATTATCTCCAGCCAGAGCCACCGATGGTTCGTAGTTCAACGTATCTTATTTTGAGAACAATTAAAACCTCTCTTACTTCAACCCCCACAACAGTTATTTAAAGTGAGTTATGCGATCAGATAGAATAACGCTCCATAGATGAAACAAAATCTATGCTATTAGAGAAAATTAGGCTCTATAGACTAAACAAAAAATACCATGTCACCAAAATATCAAACTATCTCATCACGAATATTCCCGAAATTGCTCAAGGCAGTCATGTTAGTTCACATTCGTTCCCATAATACAGAAAGCAAATGAGCACATATCTCATATGCAGTCCTCATGAACACCCATGTATCGTCTTTCTACCCAAATTATACACAATTTGAGTATCAAAAAGATATCACCATATGCAGCAATACAAATACGCTTATAGTCGATATTACATCCACCTTCGCTTTAGAAAGTGATGTACTCCAAGCTTGGACTAGTAATGAATATACCTTTGGAGGCCTGTTCGGTTTCACATTCTCTATTCTCCCCTTGGTTATCTTCCTGAGTATGATCATCTTCTTGATTATGATCATCTTCTTGATTATGATCATCTTCTTGATGACTATCATGGTCCATTTCCCCATCGTCTTCACCCACTTCATCGGCTACCTCTATGTCTTCCATGTACAACATTTCTCTAGGTAACTCGTCTAGGGCACTTATTCCGATGGTCGAATCTCCCGCTATCTTCTTCTGGGCGAATAAACGATGCTTGTGCACACGCGACTTGAACATCACGATTGCTCGCAACGCCATATCCTGAATAAATGACCCTGACTCTGTGAAATAAATGCTTTTGATGAAATGAACTGATGGGGTAATGAGATCAATCATAATGATAGTCTCTTTATTTTGATATAGGCAAACTCTGGTTTCAGTACACTTTGCTGATATGAATAATCAACACTTTATTTCATTTTACATTGATCTATGTAATTCAGTCCATATAGGCCGAACATTTTATTGAACGTTTAATGTACCAATCGCCTTTCAACGTCTCATAGAAGGTGATGAGCAGTAGTTATTATACTTTTCACGGTTTCAAGTGATTGAAATCATATTCGCGTGAAACTGTTTTATGTCCAATGCTGTTCAGCATATTGAACAATAACTGTACTTTCAGGAATCTGGTGTTGATAAACACGGTACTGTAATTACAGTCAGAATCTGAACTCTGACTTATTTAGTCCGTGCTAAATGTGCTTTAAAAATATTGTGTTACATCAAGATGCTCTTTAACATTAGTGCTAGATGATCAAACTATAATTTCTCCCCAGATATAATGCATTTTATTGAACGCGATGGTATCAATGTATTCTCGTCGACGATACATGCTGCTTGGTACTTGGTATGGTTTTCCGTTGACATTCTGCGTTTAGGAAACGCTCAGAAATTCAAATGTTCAATATTGCTCTGTTCCGAATACATTCACTTGTATTGTTATCAGTTCTCCTTCAATTATATACTGTACTCATTGGCCACGTTTCATTTGAGATTTATTTTGATATATCGTTCTCGACTTGTTTGATATTCCCAAGATTGTGGCCACCTACTTTTGCCACCCAAAAATATGAATTAGTTGAAAATTTGGTAATTGAAGCAGAGATCAGAACCACGACAAATAATTATCCAAAATTGTCCCTCAAAAAATGTGAAAATCGCGTACACGGTAAAATAAAATTATTCGAAATTCAGCTCGATTTAAAATATATATCAATTTTGTTTGAACAAAAAAGTGTTACACTGAACTTGGCACGTAGCAAAAGTCGGCGCTGAAAAACTTCAGATCATTTGAGAAAAACGACTCAACGCCAATTCCTCAAGAGCACCCGATACTCAAACATACCTCGATCTCAGCATCGGATTGTAGTTTGGGCACTCTGATAATCTGCAAAATAATTCCATGGCTATTAGATATTGTCACCCACCATAAGCACAAGTCGCCAGAGATCTTCCAACGGCTATGTCTCACGACCCGCTGCTTTTACCCAACAATCGTTTGCAAAGTTCTCATTACAGGCTTTGGTGTCTATGACCACTAGCCAAAAACAACATGTCGTCGAATTCTCATCACATATGTGAGGATGAGCACAGAGACAGGAAAAAGTCAATTGAAGTGAAAGTGAAGTGAACTATAGGGAGACCAAACGTAACACTAACTAGTTCACATAATTTTAATTTACAAACATACCCTTTCGATTGCTTCGCGGACAATTGTGAATTCTTCGCAAAGCATTTCCATTACACATTCTGAGAAGACTTCGAAGGGATCCGATAAGAAGCTTGACGGCAACTTCGAGATCATAAGACATCTGCAAGTTTTACTTCGTGATAATGAAACATCAGTGAGTTCTGATTGTCTTACAAAAGTTAGATCGCTTTTTGGCTGAAAATGTCATACTTCACGTTAAAAATAGGCAAATATCTCCCAAGTTTGCGAGAAGGAAACCATTTTTGTAGTTATTCATTCGCGTTTGCCACCGGCCAGGATTGGTGTCGGTGCTCGAAAGACCAACACGTTCTCGGATAATCTATTAAAGTAAATATTTCAATCTACCAAACATTGCTATCCTGAAATAACCGTCGGGCAAGCTCTTAGGAAACGTTAAGCTTTGATATACAAACTGAAGTTTGTTTGCAAACATTTCGCTAATATCACTCACTTTCCCAGTTCGAGCTGACGAGGATCCCCGCCGTGTTTTGAGTAGTAAGCTTCGATATCAAGCAACTCTTCCCCTGTTTCATGATCCATGGCTTCTGTATTATGCTCTTCCACTTCTTCATCATTTATGTTCTCATCGCCGTGTTCATCTTCTTTCTCCACTTCCTATAATTAATTGTAAACACTTCAAATCATGATAGGTAGCACATGGCGAAAAGTTTTATCTGAAATTTAATCTTTGAACAAAATTGGAAGTTGCAAGCTATTTTTAAGTGACGCCGGTGTGATCGTTTTTCAAAATACACCACAGTAAGCCTGACAGTGCTTTCAGAAGTTGACCTGAACTACAATAGGTTAGCATCAAACGACTTACATCGTCAATAATAATAACATTCTCCACTTTCACCTCCTCCCCCTCTTTCGGTGGAACTTCTTCAGTTGGAGATGACATCTGGAATGACATACCGATAAAAGGAGTAACGGGAAAAAGACGTAGACGTCATGCTCAATGATACACTAATATTGTACATAGAATTCTTCTTGGATCTGTTTCAATATGAAAAATATTTTAAAATTAAAATGCCGAGTGTACAACAAAAACTGGAAACTCAATAAAGTCTCGGTATTAGTCCCGACACGCGATTAGCAGTGGAGCGCGGTTGGAGAGACAGCCTTTAAGGTCAGCGCCTGGGGTGCAACAGAACTTGGTTCATAAACGGAGGCAAATTTCTTCCCGAACCACTTCTTCCCGAACCAGTTGGTTCGGTAAAAAACCGAACCACTTGGGTACTCGAACCGACAGGAAACCGAACCAGACCCTAGCAAACGTTACGTAGTCAATCAACTTCAGAATTTATTAGTTGAATTGGTTCGGTTTTACCTGTTTCCGCCCAAATTTGTTCGGTCTTCTTACGAACCACCTGGTTCGGGAAGAATCGGTTAGATTTCGGTTCGGGAAGAGTCAGTTTGGAAAGAAGTTCACCATAAGCTCATGGTTCAGCGCAGCGGTTCGTTATTAGACTTTTGCACCCGGGCCTCTGGTGTCGATTCCTACTCGAATGACTTGTTTTTGCTGATTACCTGCTCGTCAAGGTTTGAAAACGGATATGAGTCCCCCTTCTCTCCCGACGAAACTTCCTCAATTGAAGAGGACATCTGGAATGACATACCGACATTATAGTAGGAAACTCAGGAGCGGGGCTTTCATCTCAATGAAACAATGTTGTACAAATACATAATATACAGATGTATAGTGTTGAAAGCCTACCACGATCTGCAGTGATTATTTAGGTAATTGAGAGATCTACAACGGAGGAATACATAGCCGACGAAACTGAGCTTTTAAACACTTCCAAACTTGAAAATCGTGTAAACACCTAAACACAAGCTTGTCTATTAGAATCAACAAGTTTTGAACGCGGTAACTATGTATCAAATGAACATGAACTCTTTTTACATCTTCTAACTCAATTTCTTAAAATAATCTCACTAGGTTAACTATAACAGGTCATCTACTGATGAGGGCATCCTGTTTGACATATGGATCGGTAATTGCCCGAAATGTCAAGGTAACTAATGTTTGTAATAGACAATCTAGGAATTTGCACAGTGCAAATAAATTTATCTCTCACTCTCTTCCCTCTTTCCATTCCTCTCTCCTTTGGACTTTTTTCTTTTATAAATTACTAAAGTAGCCTGATATCACCAGTTAGTTGAGCTTGTTTACACGAGCAACGTGGTTTTGTATAGTAGTTTCAACTTCCTAGTTTTCTTATAATTTAATGATTTAATCTGAGTTCTGTGTGTACAACAAATCTTCCGAGCAACGATAATACCCATCGGGTTCAAACTACAAACACGGCAGATCGGTGCAGGCTCTACCGTTTCATACTAGCTCTCCTGTATCCAAAACTCGGTTAGTGCGACAGAATTCATGCTTCAATAGATTTAATCGTACCATGTCCCATGTGGCATACATTTTATTAACATCGATCAATTAGCTATGAAGATTTAGCTACAAAACTGGTTAGAAGACCAGTAATGATGCATATAAGACAGGAATCAGACCTGATTCTGTTCATTGACGAAGCAACGTAGGAACCGGTAGATACTATAGTTGATCTTTAAATCACAACCACGTCTGAGGAAAGACTCAATGATGGAAGAGTTCGTAATTTCATGGAGAAGTATTGGCTTCACACACTGTGCCAGTACCTTGATAGCTCTGGCTTCCACCCGAATTCTTAAGTATGAGTATAACTGAAACTGAAACTGAAACACTTCATATCACTAGCTTGAAATACCTCGATTTCGCTAGTTATTCTTGGGTGATACTTGGAATATATGCTTTCTGCTCTGACGCTTTGACCCTGACGAGTACAACTTGCCATGGTGAGATCTTACGAATTTCATTATAGCCTCCTGGGGCTGACTGGACTGTTCTCAACGTTTTTTTCTCGTGTGAAAGCTAGAGAAGACCATTGTGCTTCAAAAACTTCTTCCTACAAACAATGACAGAGAACCGTGTCAGTCCGCTACACTGTAGCGTTATCACACAAACTACCATCAGGTGAAAACAAACACATTGGTCGGGTTAACTCTTTACCACAACACCTGTTTTATACAATATATAATTCTTCGTGTATTCTTTTCGCTCGCTTGTGTAGTCCTTTTGTAGTTTGCACATTTATGAACTATTTTGGAGTTTCATCCATCAATTCAATGCTGAGCTACTATCATTGGAGCCTGGATGTTACTGAACATCCTTTTCTGCTATACAAAGATCAAACTGTATATATTTATAAAATTTCATTCTGTTTCAATGTCTGTAAAAACGATTTTGTATAATTTCTTGATATAGCTGGTGACACTAATATCTAATTTGTGCTTGATTGATTTCAGACACTGCTAATGGAATCCGAATCTCTAGTTTACAAAAGTTTCGGTGATCCTCGGAAGGTGAGGTTTGAACCACTTTCAAGACTGTCGGAATACTCAAAAATATATTGAAATGAGTATGATACAGAGGTCGCCAAAGAGTAGGCTAGTACCAAATGGTGATCGCCAGTCCCACTATGAGTCGAAATTTCCAAGTTCTGTTCCAGGTTCTAAACACTTTCACTTTCTTGTAACTTTTTTCTTGAGTAACCGTAAAGGAACCGTTTCTTATTAATCTGATGATTTGAATTATGGATGTATACTTGAGGCGAAAATCGAATAAAACACTCATACTTGGTGCAAACTTCCCAGATTAGCTTATTTTCTTGAAAAATTTTCGTTCAGCAACTATGCGGACGCACCGGCACGTACGGATATTCGTTGAAACACGCACTAGTAGTTCCACACTTCTGTTACAGGTTCTGGAACTGGTTACCGTGCCGGTCCCGTCCCCCGGTCCCCGTCAGGTTCTCATCAAATGGCTGGCGGCCCCCATCAACCCCCTAGATGTGAACAGAATCCAGGGAGCCTATGTATACCGGGAGGAACTTCCGGCCATCGGCGGTAGCGAGGGCGTCGGCAGGGTCATTCAGGTATAGTCCCTGTCATTCCTATGGGGATTCCTACCGTATGCTTTTGAGCGTTTGATGCTGATTTTACATTCAAGGTATCGGACGCACCGGCAGCGTTATCCAGATGTAGTCTTCGTCATTTATAATCGGATACCTACAGTGAACTCTCTAACTTACTGATACCACAAACGTGGTTGTGGTATAGATAAGGGCAAGAGTAGCTATGAAATTGGTGCGAATTATAGGTCTGACCTGCTTTAGTGGTAATCTAACCTTGTTGTTACGTAATCAACTTTGGCAGGTAATAGGATCAAACTACAAACACAGATCAACTATACAACATGTGACTTCTTGAGGCTGAAGGAAATAAGTTGATCCTGGAATGAGTTTCAAACGGATTGACATCAAGCTACAAACAAAACTGAACAATGAGACTTTTTTATTCCAGTCAGGCGTGGGTTCTTCGTTCAAAGAGGGGGATCACGTGACTCTTTTCTCGCAACAAACCCCGTTCTGGACCCAATATGGACTGGCTGATGATGACGACCTGTTCAAGCTGGACAACCGAATCGATATTGTATGTCAAGAGTAAAAAAGAACTGAGGCGGTAAACAAAAAAATAGAAGAACATCTTTTACTGCCAGGAAAACTTGTGACGCCACGGGTTTTTATGAAGACACAACTTTCCATATCCCAAACTTTTGAATTTGGACAAAATAATGGGATCAAACTACATTTACTCAAGAGAGACGCGGTGCCGGTGGAACTGTCTCCCAACCTAAAACTATATTCTTTGTATTCGATAGTACTTCGATAACAGACAGGGCCACGTGCAATACGTTTTATTGATCCCAGGTGCTTGGTAAGGCTCCAACGATAATAAATCCCTCTGTTGAAGGCGACTGCGGCGACATTCATGGTGAACCCTCCAACGGCATGGATTATGTTACGTCACTTCGTTGAACTCCAGAAGGGCGACTACATCATTCAGAATTCAGCCAACTCCGGAGTCGGGAGGAATGTTATCCAGCTATGTAAAGGTAAATTTTGTAGTTGAAGCTGAGTTTAAAATAGTCGTTCTCATTGTTATGTGAACTCTACAGTACTATTTTAGGCCTTACGAGAATATTTTAGCCCTAAATGCTTCTATGAACAAGTTTCCAGGCATAAACAGGTTCCGTGAACTCATGAAGCAACATGCAAATATGCCAGTTTGCGATCAGGCGTAACATACACGTATCACTAAATATTCTAGATATGAGATAGTCCTTTGCATTACCTACGTGGACCCCTACAGTATGGTTTCAAAACGCCCAGTCGATTCTTGAATAGGTCAATAATTTCGGGAAACATTCTGATTTTCGTGTTTTCTGTATTCGGATTAAAGAATGAACTCGAAAAAAGTTCATGTGTTGCATAGTAGAGTCACAACCACGTTTGAATTTATAATGTAGTAGTTCACTTAGTTATGATGCATGCTAGAGTATACAGACCGTGTCGGAACAGAATCGGCCATACATTTGCTATCTGTGAAGAGCTGCTATTCGAAGAGCAAGTACTACAACTACAAAATGCAAGCAGCCATAGTCGTCGCCACGAGTAACACGAAAGTATACTGTAACTTGACGATGTACTAAATTTTGCAAGCAGCCATACGATGTATGTTGTCGTATCCCGCTGTGTTTGTAGTTTAGTTCCGTTGCTTCCCGGCTGGAGTTCTTCCGTTTTGGCGTACGATCAAACTACAACCGAGATTGTCAATCCCATATTCAATATGCATGTAACCGCTGGTTTCAGCTTGGGGACTGAAGAGTATAAACATAGTACGTGACCGAAAGGACATTGGTCAATTGAAGACACAGCTCTGGAAGTTAGGGGCCGATCACGTATTCACGGAAGAGGAGTTCGCCAGCGATGGCAAAAGGGTAAATAAAAAGTAAAACTGATTTGAGCTCTCTCACAAACTCTTACATTCGATTTCCTGTCTCATTTTTTTTATGAATGTTGCTAGTGAAAAACCATCTACGCTTTCCAAACTTTTAGTTCATTGGGAAGGACTATACTTCATGTTTTTCTTCAGTCTAGTGAACGTCTTCATCGACATGCGTGTAGTCAGTTCTCGAGGAGTAACTATACCTCGTAAACTCATTTTTTTTTATATTTCAGTTCATCAAAACACTCGCAAATCGCCCACGCCTTGCCCTGAATGGTGTGGGAGGAAGAAGTGTTCTAGCCATTTCTTCAACTTTAGAGAGAGGAGGGACATGTATTGTTTACGGTAAGCTCAAATTTATACTACTATTGTCTGTTAGGTGCTTATTGATGAATTTTTATGGTTTAGGTCATCTACTGAGGTGATCTAGAAAGGGGTTATTTAAAAACAAAGTTCTTGTAAAATTGGCCGCTAATGGTACCACTGGAGAATAGTATGAAATTCCTCTGATTGTTTGATAGGGGGAATGTCGAAACGACCACATGAGTTTTCTACCTCGGCATTGGTCTTCAACGACATCCGAGTGCGGGGAATCGCAGTCGGAATGTGGATGAGAGAGCCCGAAAACCAAGATACGTTCCAAAACTGCATGCAAGATCTTCAGGTGAACAACTATATTTGGGGAAACTGTAGCTATAAGCTTCCTGCGGACATTCAGTAACTAGTGAAAATTCTTGACCAGCAAACATCACATTCCGTTGTTATAGTTCACCGTGCCATAACATCTTAATTTTAGTTGATAGCCTTTGCGAAGTAACACTTCATAATTTCCAGAAATTGGCAGTGGACGGAATAATAACCGCACCACCAATGGATCAAATCTACATAGGCGATTTCAAGAACGCCATGGAACGAACAATGACCGGAAAGAACAAGAAACAGTTGTTCTTGCTACACAAAAATGTGTCCAAATTATAAATTTATCTGTTCAACAGACAATAACAATGTGTATCGTGTATGCAATCTAATTCAATTCCTAAACTTCTATAAACACGAACTCCTGCGGGTAAAAATTTAATGCTAGCAACGTAAAAACATATCAATTCTACGGAACTGGCGTTTAGAGGGCCTTTGAACTCTCAACCTCGATGTACTTGATGAGATCAGCACGCTCTCCTTCTTTCTTCAAACCAGCGAACACCATCTTGGTTCCTGGGATGTACTTCTTAGGGTTGAGAAGGTACTCGAAGAGGGTTTCGCGGGACCAGACTACTCCCTAAAAAATTAATGTGTCTACAGGTAAATATTATCCGCTCTCTACACGTCTGCTATGAGAACGGAAAACATAACGAAATAAGACACTTTATTAGCAAGTTGACATAATCCGACTTTGCACTACAGATGAATAAACGGCAATGTAGCACGGCGTTCTCGTCTACAGCTTTAACAAATAACGAATTCGTGTCCTCGCTTTTAAACACTTTGTCGAGAAATCGACGCAGAGTAACGTTAATAACAGCTTTTGACAGAAAGGAATAAGGATATTGAAGTGTGATTTATAGTGTCCAAATGTTTGAGTTAGTCCAGTTAATGTAGTTTTCTCGTATTTTATGAAAAACAAGTCGTGCAATGCAAAGTAAGAAAATAAAGTCCTTGTGAGAACTTCATGAAAACCAAGCGAAACAGCTAACCTTGTTCTTGTTGGCGGCGGAATAATCGAATCCGTCGACGGTTCCGGACGTGCGTCCCATGATTCCGTGAAGAGTGGGACCAGTCTTAGTAGCCTTGGAGTCAACGACGTGACACTGCAGACATCTCTGCTTGAACACCTTCTTTCCCTTCTCGTAATCTCCTTCAGGAATGGCAGCCATTGTAACCCTAAAGTTTTGAAAATAAAATAAGAACAAACTGAAAGAGAAGCACGGGAGAGGAAGTACAAAGCAAAAGACTACGAAGTGGTAAATCTCTAATAGAAGTATGAGGCAATAGACGGGCGGTACAAAAGGGCAGACTGCGTGCAGGCAGAGTGTCAGAGACGCAGAGCAATACAACTGGAGCAGACTTCGCGGGTGTAACCTTCCTTTCCAAAGATTACAAGCAAGGACATGATTGACAAACAGCAAAAGACCAAAATGATCGAAATTGAACTAAGTAGATCTGGGAAATGAACTCAAACGACGGTTCCCCCAGATCCAGACTTCACGCAACCAACACAAATGGAAAATAAGTTAACTGCGACCGAAACGCAAATCAAAAAACAAAACATTGTATTACATAACAATTTATCCAGCGGATAACAAATAACAACACCCAATCTAAGCGAAGTGGGTCTGAGGTCTGTTGGTGGTGAACACAGACACGTTTCTTCTCTTGGTGACACGGTGAGGGAGGGGGAACTTGATCTTGGAATCGTGGAACATCTTGACTCCGACTCTCTTGGTGTCAACGGCCTTGACGGTCTGGACCTTCAGGATGTGGATACGGTCAGCCTGGGCACGATGGCGAGCTCCCATGTCACGGTAAGCCTGGGTAACGGCGCCAGCAACGGTGCAGTCACGGTACTCACGGTACATGTTGTGATGTCCGGTACGGGAATCGTACTTGAGCCAGACTCCGTAGTTCTTGACGGATCCGGGCTTGCTCTCGAACACCTGCAAGACACATTCAGTAAGTAAACGTCAGTTCTAGCACGTGTCGTTATACTACTATGTACTCAAAATGAACGAATATCTTGGAGGGACAAATAGACTGCGAAAAATATTTTCCATACTGTGAAAACACTATTCAAGAATTCAAAATACACCGAGGTAAACCGATACACTCAAAAATATAAACATACTTCCTTGCAGGAGAGAATTTCTCCGTTGGCCTTCTTCACACGACGAAGCATAGACACGAAGTACCAGAAACGAGACTTGGCAATGACGTGGTTGGAGGCGAAGATCTGCATCTTCCAGATGGGAGTTACAGGTTCCTTGTCAGTCGGAAGCTTGCGTCCGATGACGGTGAATTCCTTCAAACATTCTCCAAGAGCCTTGGTCGGCATGTTGAACCCTGTAAGAGTGTTAAGTTACACAAAAACATACACTACAGGAAATAGTACAAGTTTAACGAGAGCTGCTAGATCCTGCAATGACCTCACGTTCGTGTTTCTGAGAAAACGAACTGAATGAAGAACACCTCAAAGTGATGATTTTGTGATTTTGATGAAAAATGACGATAAAAGTGAATTTGTGAAAGTTCAAATACACTGAAAATTAAAGAATGTAATATATAATAATAGTGCTCAGAAATAAGAGAATATCATTGAGCCAAAAGTAGGAAATACAAATTGACGCAGAGGTGTATGAAAGTGTACGCCTGTAGCACTAGGGCGTGTGGCGTGTTTAGATACCGTATCGAACTTCTTGCTCCACCGACAATCTGTGTCAATAGAGCATCATTCGTTGATAGCTTCCATGATTCTCATTGATTTGAAAAAGTTGCATTTTCATTTTAAAAACAGATTTTGAGTTGACCACACTGTATTTCTGTCGTTTTTGATTGTCTCTGTATACTACTACGTCAGGAACTTCGTATTGATCCTTGGAGTGTTCATCCACGTTCCCTCTTTTTTGTTTTCACCTCTCTTCGCAATTATTATATTCGTTTGTTTCCAGGATGGCATCTTCTACATATTTTGCATTGGGAAGGCTGGCTCAACGACTGTTCGTGCATTTACGCCTGGAACAGTCAACAGTCAATTTCAACAGCAGATACTATTCATCTGCCAAAAACCCCCAGGTACTCAATAATAATAAACTTTCTTATATGGTAATCAGCTAATCAGATCAGTATCAGTCAAACAACAAATCATCCAGGCCACAATTTGGTAGGAATTGTGTGACACATTTTCTGAAAAAGGAACTAACATAATCATCATTTTCAAAAAATCGAATGGTTGTCGATTGTAAATTCAGTCAAAGTAAACTGTACACTGCTGTTTCGCCACATACATGTTGATACTCGAAATTGTAGGTACACTAAGAGTGGTTGGCTCATTCCTCACTCTAAGAAAGCTTTCTGGAACCGAAAACGAGCTTCTTGCTATAACCAGCCGTTTTCCTGCTTGCCAAACGACAGCTGGGTGACTATACTTTAAACCGTATCAGTGGGTGACGAGAAGACTAAGTCCATCAGGATTGAGCACGCTATATCGGAGTTTAGAAGCATAGCTAGGATTCGAAAAGTGCAATGCGTCATACAGTCAGATCACCTATTGAAATTATCCGAATGGCCAGAAAGTTTCCAAAAATGGCCTCTATTTCTGCCAAAACCCAAAACTGCGAAAATTTACCTATGTTGGAGGCAAAGTCATGAGAGTAGGCCATCTAAGACTTTACAGGCGCGTGGTGTGTTTGTCAGACGTATAGACGTACCAAACCAAAACTATCGTTAGCATGATCTTCACTCCCGTCAACAGCACTACAAAGTACAATAAGTACCTCCATTAAGTTTCGAATGTTTCTGTTACTGCCTGGCATGTTCACCCCGTTTGCTTCCAGAAACAAAATTCGAAGCAAGTGACGAGCTTGGTACACATAGAGCACCAATTCGAGTCAATTCCACCAGTGGAAAGAAACAAGGAAACGTTCATGGCAGCCATTGGTTAGTTTTTCTCCGTGGATACAATAGATATCAACGGTTGTCATAGTCAAGGAATACCAAATCCAACACTGCTGGTCGGGCACTTTAAATTATAACTCCATAGGAGGGTAAAAATATGTGACACATTATTGTTTTTCGTTTTCCTTCTTCAGCACTCTGTTATTAAACGGTTTTATTATTCTATTTTTTCATGTGTAGCCGTTGTGTTTTTAATGACTACTTTCTTAGCAAGTAAGGAAGTGCGGTTGAAAAATTAGTTTCTCTCATAGAAATGGTATTAATCGTGAGTGTTTATGGATATACACATTTCCAGCTATGTTCAAGGAGAAGAAAGCACGTACCCACGTCGAGTTCATCAATTCTGCCCTCAAGTTTGTGAAGGAGTATGGAATTCACAAGGATTTAGATGTATACAAATCGCTTCTGAATATTTTCCCAAAAGGAAAAATGATTCCGCAGAACACCTTCCAGGTAAGTAAGTATTTGATTGTACAATTCAATATCATCATATATTGCTCGAGAGGTTGTTGGTTTATTGTATGCTTTCAGGAGAAACACAAACAATCATGCTATCTGTTTATGGAAATGTAAAAGACAATGTTTTCAGAAAATTTTTCTACATTTCCCCATGCAACAAAACTGTTGTGTGAAAGTTTTGGACGAAATGGAGTGGCACGGTGAGAGTTTTTCAACATTCCGTTACCTCGTTATGAACCGAATTGATAGAAACTTACAAAAGTAGTTTGCTGAATGTAGAATTTCCCAGCTGTTGTTACGCTGATAAACGTGAATGGATGTGACATTTTAAAAACATCAGAACTTGTGTACTTTTTTCTTGCACGCTTTTGAATTATGATTTATTTCATGGGACACAGTTTAGTAGTAGTAGCTTTGTTTCAAGTTGCAACCGTGCCTAAGTTAATTCTTCAATGTTCATTGTTTACAGGCGTACAGCCAGATAAGGAAATTCACGACATCGTTGTGAATGCATTTGGAGAATGGAATTTCGCAACTAAAAAGGTAGTATTTACGCTAGATAGCATTTTCCCGAAAATCAATTATTCACTTCTAGCTCCATACTGTGAACCAGTGCACTACTTCACGTAGTACACTAAGTTTGTACAAAAGTAGATCCTATTCGATGATTCTTTTTAACTCGATTTGAGGAAAGTTTATTCTTATTTGCGCATAGTTTTCTCTGGTTCTCTCTCTCTTTTTCTCTTCTTATTCTAAAATCTATTCTATTCTATTCTTTTGCCTTCTCATTGTCATTTATTTTTCAGGTGAAGCGTATGTTGTATTGGATGCCAAAGCTGAAGCACTCGAACAAGTATCTCGATCGACGACACGTTGAGGGTAACGTTTCTTTCGTAATTATTTTTTTTGACAGCCCGTGAGTGTTGCAAGTTTAGTGAATTCAAAAAAGTGAAACATAGGTCTTATATCAGTTTCGTTTCTGAATGAATTCTTGATGTTCTATATCGATCCTTATTTGTTGTTATCTTCCTTTTAGGTCAAACCCTTTCGTCAGCAGAACTTGGCGGTCTAGCCTTGAAGATGATGTGTCGAGATCCGGGAACTTCATATTCCCTAGTCAAGGTGAGTTCTAATGCATGACTTGATTTTGTATTTGAACCGTACACGAAGTAGTATGATGGAATGTTTATTGTGGCAACGTTTTGGTAATATCGCAGTTTAAGCCTGAAAAAGTACCTCTAGCCACAATAAATATTCCATTATACTACCTCGTGTACGGTTCAGTCTTCAGTTCAAATACAAAATAAAAACAAACCATGTATACAACGATGTCGAGGTTCAAAGAAAGTAGAATTCGGAGAGTTATAACGTACACCCATGACGTATGCACGAGGTAGTCTTCGAGTAGGAGAAAGTGTACCTACTACTTCTCTGCTTCTTGTGCACTGTTGACTAGTTGGTTGCAGCTTCCTGGTGACGATGTGACGAGTACGTCTGCATGGATCGCCAGTGCACACAGTCCTGTGCAGAAGAGGCTGGTTGACGAGCTTCCCCCATCTTCTGAAGTGAGTTTTTTTATTGTTCTTCGTCGCAAATAGAGACGACTATAGTAGATTAGTCTTATCGCTATTATATATCACGTAACCCTGTTATTTTCTTATAGTTCATTGTATGTTACGCCGCCACATACATCCCGTAACGTAATACACAAATATCGATCATTTTCCATAGCAGTTGTCTCAGATTTGAGGTAGCAATCGATAATACTATTATATAAGCAATGAGGCAATACGCACTTCGCTACTAGGATCGGCATCAACAAGTTTTAAACTTTGAGTGCAGACGATGCAAGGATGTAACTCCGATTTTGCTATTGCTGTAAGAAGCTGCCGAAACTAATTTGTCAGAAAGTTGTTAACGATGTCTTATTCACCGAATTCACATCACAAATGTATTACAGGTGTTCGTTGATGGTCCATTTTCCGTCCGTTTAATGGAGCATCATGTTCAATATGTCACATTGACGTGTGCGCCTAGCCGAGCAGTTGATAAAGAGTTCAAGGAAGAAGAGGTGAGTTTTCATATTTTTATACAGGGACATAAAAGAATGGTTAATTTTGTTTAGTCGTATAGTTTTTTGAGCACAGTTCGGAACCGTTTTGATAACCATTTGGGAACCGCGTATTTCTTTAAGAAGTCCTTATTGAAAAGCCGGTTTCAAAGTGGTAACTAGTAAGGATAACTGGTAGGGTTTGCGAAATAGCCGTTTCCTTGTGAAATCGGCCTACAATGAAGTTTTTGTTGTGGTTTTACGGGAAGAGTATGCGTAGTCAATGGAATTTAAAATCCTTGTATGACCTTTGGACATTTCAGTTTGAAGAAGATATGTCAATGTGGTTCACTGACTGGTCATCCAGAATGAAACAGCGAAAGTCGTCAGTGCATGAGCAGAAAGGAGAAACGATCCTGGCAATGGCTGTGTTGTACAGGTAATATTTTACTACCTCATATCTCAGTTCAATTGATAACATCCACCCTGACCAGAACCAAAATGAAGACCGGTTGTTAAACATTCATGGACGTCAAGATTTCAAGAAACTACTTCATGAGATCTTGATGATCAAGTCACCATAGACTTTATGTTGGCATAAGAAGTACAAATTGCAACCTAAATATGGTAAATTGTTGAGGAAAATACTGTAGTTGTCATAGTTTTCGAGTTGTGTGGTACGATCTCATAAAAGTAAACAAATAAATGTTTTCAAGGAATGACAACCGAACGGCCTCCTTATGGCTGCGGGAATTGGAGAAGGTGATTCCTAATTTGGCCCGCCAGCAACCACGTCTTCGATTGGAGAAGGCTCTATCCCCAGAAACACCGGTTTGAGCGGGAATGTGGGCTGCACTGCTTCTAGACACCTATTTCATAGTTATTGTTATTAATCACTTTGACAAGTTTGTTACTAGTATAGGAAGTAGAGTTAGGAGAATATGTTTCATTGCAACAGTAGTTTTAATACGAGTTACACGAACGGGTATATTATTAATAAAATATATTTTCAAAAAGAAAAGTTGTACATGCAATATGCAAGAATGCGAGTGTGGAAAATTTGAACATGCTAATACTAAATGGAAACTGAGACCATAGAAAACAAGATATATTTGAAGATCATGCGAAAAATGAAAATATGCTCTCGTACGGTGATTCAGGAAGATTCTAGTCAGTTTCGTCGTCGTCACGTCTCTTCTTACTCTTGACGTCCTTGTAGCTGACGACATATCGCTGAGGAATAGGGAAGGGGGTCGAGTAGCCGCTAGCATAGGAGGAATCCTCGAATGTGACGTGGTAGTCGTCCGTAGGACGCTTCGGCGTTTGCACCACGACACCTGAAAGAATACCATACAATAGTTTATTATTGTATTCTTCCCAGAAACTATTCTATCAAAATTCTCTACCACCAAGAACATACATTCCTCGGCCAGAAGGATTGTTACAGTAGAATTCAAAAACTCGAATCATTGAACTCGATTAACGACCCTATTGACCATGATAGTTTGTCGCTAGCGAAAAATTGTTTCTGTCAAATCAATACATAAATGGCACCATGCATGAAAAATACTAAACAAAACTTTGTTAAAGAAAATGATACAAACCTTTATAGAAGCAGGTAGTCTGCGGATAGAGCGCTAGCACAATAGCTTCAACGGGGAACAGGGCATGACTATCTCGTTCCGGATCCGCTCGCCACTTTGGGAGGGGGATCACACGCCTGAAAGGAACATTATTATGCGACTCATGCGTGAAAACAATATGTGAGATAAAAATGCGTATTTTCCCTCATCCTCACAACTATGCAATGTGCATCCCGCATCTCGTATGGTTACCGAAAGGTAGCCTCAAAAGTGAAAATGCGTCGAATGAAATCAGGCTATAGTGAGCAACAGTCAGTGTTAAAACGTGTGATGCAATTCAAACCTCATTGTAACAGTTGTTTCTGGGTTCACACACTCACAAGATGTGACTATTACGTTAAATTCCATCATTTTTCATCAAGAATAAACAACTTTTCTCGTATTGGCGAAAAATAAACGCGCGTTTCTGTTACATTTTTCGGCTATTCGAACATGTGGGTTATGGGTTTGATTTCTTTATTCACCAACTTACGTGAAAAACAATTTATGGCGGTAAATTCACGAAACGTTTGCCAACTCTACGCTGCCTTGAATGTTTTTTTTTTCAACATACGATACGCAAATCACTAATACGGGAGACAAATGAAGCTTATCGTGTATTGTAACACACCGCTCACCTCAGAATACTCGTCACAGACTAATCATAGATCGTACAAAAGACAGATAATATATAATACAAAACTCACTTTCTGGATATGGTTATGCGAACTTTCTGATCACTGTCCACATCGCGCATCTCGTATCTGCCGGTAGGAGTAACAGCCAGGACCTGAGCGCAACAAGGAATATGAGTCATATTTCAGAGAGAAAAACGAGTGTATTTGAAGTGGAATGTTGTGGTGGAATGGTGTAGTGGTTTAGGCGCCACCCACCACTCAAAGGGTCACACGTTCGATCCCCACCACTGCCAAACCAAGGCATTCATCCCTTCGTGAGCGATAAATTGGTAGCAGATTATCTACGAAAGTTGAAGCCTCTCCTAATGGTCCCTGGCCGGATGGGGATGGTAGGCTAAACTCGGTCTGCCTTACAGTTACAAAGTTTCCCTCTGAGACTGTCCTCTGCAAAGTTCCGCGTGGAACTTTGAAGAACAGGGGTAACTTTAACTTAACTTTAATTTAAATTATTTTTGTTTACTAGATTACTATTCCGTGATTGAAACCTTGTCTAACCTCAGCGAGAATCCAGTTTTCCTCTGCGAATGCGGCGGCCGAGTCTCCTTCTTTGAGGGGAATCGCCTCGGGGACCCAGATGGCCCCCACGTAGGGGGGAGGAAACTCCTCCACCCCACCACTCACCCACAACGGCAGTTGGGCACCCTGCAATTATGTACGAATAATAATAAAGATGTATTCATACTACAGTAATACTATCCGAAGATCCAGAAAAATGAAATCGGCTTCAGTCCTTCAGTGAAACCCCAGAAAATTTAATGTGTGAATGTCGCCAATCGCCAATTCCTACTGTTATTTTAACCTCACCATTCCAATTCTAACTCTACTTGAAATCTATATGAACTAAAATATTTACGGAAAGTCAGAAAGAAACTCACCTGGTCTTGAATTGCTTGCATCAACGTGGTTCGATTAGGATGGTTTCCCAGTCTGGCTTTCAGATCAGCCTTCTGAAGACGTTGAATGTCGGCCAGAAGTTTCCTGCAACCATGAACAATTATCAAAGAGATCAGCATCAGGTGCAGAATGTAGTCAGCCGTACAGATAACACATAGAGCGGCTATAAACATCTATCACTATGAGCGCGTAACAGGCCTACTATACGACTATACCCTTTTTTCCATCATCATATTTGTTTCTTACATTTCTCCAATTGGAGTGTCACAGTGTGGAAAGTTATGTGTTGAATCGCACATGAATCTATCTTTCTATAATGTTGATAGCAACTGAAGATCATGATGCCGCCCGTGATTTAAAATAACAGACAAGACAGTTACTGGTAATTCAAAACAGAGTTCAAGTGGAACAGCCTACTTTTACAAAAATGAAACAGCTTCCTTGAATATTCACCTGATGTATTCAGATTCGGACTCTGCCGTTTTGTACATATTCTGGTACAACTCCTTGCTCTTGGTCTTGTTTTTGGCGACGCAGAGAGAGGCGCCCTTTTCGGAGAACTCCTGCGCAGCATCGAGAGCGTCGTTTAGCTTATCTGCTCGAGAACGGACGTGGGGCAGCTGAACAGAACAGTAAAGAAAGTAACATAAATAGAAATATAATGTCTCGTCGTGCTCTCGAGTGAGACAAAAACAATGTACGTATACCAATCCCTTAAAAATCAAACTTTCTCAGTTGTCTACAACGAATAATATTGGTTGGAACAGACTTTAGAAAGAGTAGAAGCATTGCGGTATTTGAAGTAAGAGTGAATCTTCCATAATAAAGTTTCTGTAGTGTGACAACTTCTTCGCCGATTTACAGGATAATTTGTGTTACCTTTCTATGAATGTCGTATTTGATAGAGCATCTCTTTTCTGTTGACAAATCGTCTCCTCCGTTGTCCTTTTTCTTCACCATATCAGTTCAAACCAATCGATATAATTCCCTGAATTGACTCTGCATGAAAATTACAACAACAAAACATCAAATGAGAAGGGACAAATGACATGTTCTAAGTACAAAAAAAGAGAAGAGAGATCGATTAAAATAATTGCGTGGGAAACAGCTGATCTGGTTTTAACGCGTTACGCGCTCCACCGCAAAGCGTCTTAGCATTGGGTCAGCACAGAAGAAAATTAGCTACAGGTAACTTCACAGAAACACTTCCGCAACAACGAATTTTCATTGAAAATTAGTCATTCGTACATTGATGTAGTTTCCCGGCATTGTAATGTCACAATATTTCCCAACTTGACACGAAAAAGGTAAAATGTACAGAATATGCTTCCTCGGATATTTTTGACTAAACTGACGCTTACACATGTAAAACATTCATCAACAACAATCTTCACTGAACCTTCGACACGAACATTTTCTATCTTCGGATAGCAAGATTCTGCTTCAGTGTGCAACATGCTACCGAAAACAATTTCAGTAACACCACTTTTAGGCCTGGGTTGCATGCAAGCCAAATGCAACCCGGTTGCATGTGTACAAAACTATTGGTAGCTTTCAAATGCAACCGGGTTGCTTTTCAAATGCAACCGGATTGCTTTTCAAATGCAACCAAATTTACCTTTTTGGTTATGTTAACATGGTTGCATTTTGGTTGCATGCAACCCGGTTGCACGTGTAATTGGTTATGCAACCCGGTTGCACGTGTAATTGGCCCCACTTTTATCTAGCGATCAATCCGCGTTTTCGAATATATAATCGGTTGAGCCGCGCCAAATATTGCCCTTCCCACTTTTTATAAAATGAACCGCGGTATTCGGACGGGTTTTGTGATGATTAATCTGTATGTAAGATAAACCAGCTGAAAGCGTGCTAGACAGCATGGAGCCAATGTACAACACAAAAACAGCAAGAAAACTCATGATAACAGCCTACGTAACTTCCGGGCGGGTCTGCAAACACAGCAGAATGTTTTGTTAAGGCCAAATTACAGCGGAATCAAACAACAGGATTAGCAAATTAAAACGATGTGCTTCAGCCAAGACCTCGGGTTTTAGTTTCAGGTTTTCACACTGAAAACATCTTTCTTTTATTTTCTTAAATGTGATGCAATCGTGAAGTTTCCATTTGATGTATCAAAATGCGAAGCAAACATGTATTGTCGATTTTTATTTTGCAATATCAGAAAGTATTTATTAAAATGAACGTGGAACGTAGAAGCATTTGTATAAAAAAACGATGTAAAGTGAGAGACGATTAGCTTTTGAGATTGAACTGCATGGAATATAGAAAAGGAGGACAATAACTCAAGAGGGAAATAAAAAATCTAATCTCGCAATTTTCATGGGTCAAAAACATTTTGTTTTTCAGTGAAAAAAACCTTGCAGCAAACAATTAGATGAAACGTCCTAATATGATTATCACCATTGATTCAAAAATGATAACAGAACAGAGTACACTATAAGTTTCTTGAATATTCATGTAAAGTTAGCATTCTAATAGCCTAAGTGTGCACTTTGTCGTTTCACGTTTCCGAGTTCTGCTGTGTTTAACATGTTTCACGTGACTGTGCGATAGACTGACAGTATAGCTGATTTTTGTTTCAGATACGTTTTTAGTGTAAGCGGACTTTTCTAAAAGATTTAGCATATATTTTTTGAATCAGTCTGTCAGGATGATCATGAAAATTGCGAGATTAGATTTTTTATTTCCCTCTTGAGTTATTGTCCTCCTTTTCTATATTCCATGCAGTTCAATCTCAAAAGCTAATCGTCTCTCACTTTACATCGTTTTTTTATACAAATTGTCCTCATTTTCTATATTTCCGAAGGAAATAATGAATCAATAGATAGGAAATAATGAGCATCTAATCAATTATTATTAAACTTTTTTGAACGTAACAATGAATACTAAGTTGATTTGCAGAACATAAACTGCGTTAGAACTCTGGTTAGTAAGCATTCTCTCAGAAACCGTGATCAATCCTTGATTTCGGGCAGCGCACGTGTGGCGCCGTCCATTTCTTCACTCTTCGTGGCCATTTGGCTCAGTCGGCAGAGCAGCGCATTACAGTCCAGTAGGCCGAGGGTTCGAATCCTTTCACGGACAGCATTTTTGTTTTTGTTCGATTAACCTTTTTATGGAGTCAGGATCTCTAAAGATTAACCTAATTGCTTATTCAATATACTTTAATCTACTCCAACTACCAAAAAACAAAACAACAGCTCACTTCGCACACTCCGCACATCTAGAAGTGATTGTGAAAGCAGCTGAATGCAATGTTTCCAAGGCGATAAAATGGCTCATTTTCACCCGATTGGTCCAAGATTTGAGATTTACACATAACTCTGCTGTTTCTAACTATATTCCAAATTTCAGACGAATCGGTTAAATTCGTCGGTTTTGCGGCCGCCACGCCGCGCCACGCCGCGCCGCGCCACGCCGCGCCACGCGGCCGCCGTCGGAAGACATTTTTGCGAGACGATATTCAGCATAACTGTAGATCACTGGTCGCACATTAAATATCGAATAGCTCAATGATAAAGCCTTTCCTCCTCTATCTCTTTCCATCAAAATCTCAAAAATCCGTTCAGGAGTTTTTGAGAAAATGGCATAAAACCACTTTTGAAAGTCCGCAATGTTGTGATCAAAAACTAATCTGCGCAGCGCTACGCGCTGCGCGCGATGTTTTCCGTAGCGGAATTGTGCTGTGCGTGACGCGATTGGTGGACCTGATATTATAAAACGAGGAAAACTGGATATAACAGTAGTAAAACAGTTTTATTCCCTCATTCAGAGATAGGAGAAGCGGTTGTTGGTAATTTCCCATCTGCTTTGTGGGCTTGGTTAGAGCTAATAAAAGAGATAACAAGACGTGAAACACGTTTCCATCGTGTACAAAAATGAGAGAACACATAAAAAGATGGGCGACCGATCTCGCGGATCGAAAATAGAAATCACACAAATGTACTTGAAACGTATATGTAACGAAATGAATGAAAATCCTAAAAACTAAGTTACGATCAATACTTGGCAGAGAGAAAAGTTACAGTTACAAGAATTGGGCGCCTATGTGAAGAGTACGATTTTGATACTTACTTATCCACCCCCCCCCCTCCATCTAATGTAGGAAAAGATGGTCAAGAATAAGTATAAGTAGAGAAGAGACGAGGGATTCGCAATCGGTTATTCAGACCTTTTCCGACTGTGAGATTACGTATCCCCCTACTCACGTATCCTCAAACATACGCCTTTCGTTGTTCTCATGTCGCGAAACAGTGGGCAACACGAAAGAGCTAGGTTTCGATTTAGGTGTCGCGATATTCATACGTCGTACATGGACATGTTTGGAACGCATAACAAGTAGGCGGTAAAATAGTGGTGACTGAAATATTCTAAGTCTTTTTTACAGCAGCAAAGATTTGAGAACAGTGTGATATCGAACCGAGATGTGGTTAGATCTCGGTACACGCCATAGCTTCCGAATTTCGATTCGGAAACGAGATCAAACTACCAACCCATCGAGATGGAGCCACCTATTCCATATACTTGGATCGGCTGCAACGAGCCCTATATGCAAAGGTCTGTCACCCAATGTCGGAGGCGAAGAGATATCGATAATGTGCAGAGACAAGTTACCTGGGCAGCCATGAAGGAATATCATACTGTAACAACATGACGTGAATCCACAAACATTCAAGACTAGTCCCAGCTCCACACCTAGGCTCTCACCTCGTTCCAATCATCGTGTAAAATTCTCAGAACCAACTATCTACGAGGTAATTTCTTCCCAGCGACCGCGACCTGCATAAGCGCAAAAAAAGTGCGTTAGGCACCAAAGCCCAAACAACATACAAACCAAGTATTGTTCCTTGTCTGAACGTTTTGTTGTGTATCAAAGTACGTGTTCTGGAATTTTTCCGCTCCTCTCCTACATTGTTGCGTTACACACTGTTTGGCGAAAGCAGGATGAACAGTATCTTGTTACTTCAAGGATTTAGCGGTCGTTTCAGGACACGCAGTATAGGATATGACTGCATTTGCCTCAGGTGGAAGGGAAAGCAACAATCTAGGGTGCGTGTACCTTGGCATACATCCTTTTTAACTTTCCCTCTGAGGATAAAATGTGCGAGATATCTCTTAAACTGTATTAATGTCATTAGAACATCTCACGAATGATGAACATCTCCTCTAACTAGTGTCTTCTAATCAGGCTACCCAGTGTGCTTCTCAAAAAGCGCGAGATCAGTAGGTAATTCAGTCCCGGGAACCTACGAGATATCTCACGAACTTGACTCATGGGGGTCTCACAAGATTCTCATGAGAATATCTCACGATAGATTCAGAGACAGGTATGTTTCAACCTTAGTATTCACCCTTTTTTGACCTCCCCCCACCAGCTATTGTTTTCTTAGTGCGAGATCTTTCATAAACTCTATGTGCGTCTCACAAACCTTACTTACGAGATTCTCATGAGAACATTTCACGAGATAATCAGTGCCAGGTGTTTCAACCTTAGTATTCACCCTTTTTTTGACCTCCCCCCTCCAGCTAGTGCCTTCTTAGTGCGTGTACGTTCCGCGTCCGCGTACAATACCGTCGCGTATATAAGCCTGTCCGGTCCTTCGCATCCCTTGGTTGGCGCCCCTTATTCATTCATCCCCCCCCCGCCCTACAACTGAATTCCTTAGCTAAACATCTGGTTTCCGCAAGATGATTATTCGTATTATGTTGTTATTCTTTATTCGATTACATGTTTTGTGATTGGCTTGAAATTTGCGGTATTAGTGATCTGGCTCATCAATTACATGAAAGACTTCAATGGTATTGACGACAGAGCCTAGTGTATTTGAATCGCTGTTAGCTTCTGAAAGATAATTGGTGTTATTTTGTTCTTGGTTACTTCAATGTTGATAACTCTAGTCATACAAGTGTTTCTACGGAACTCTCTTATCCGAACTGTATTTTACTGAAAAATATCCGGAAATAGTTCCCTCCAGCCATTTTTTCCTATGTGTACGATAAAGTGAACGAAAAAGATTGCAAGCTTATTCAGCCGAAATTTCGACTATTTTGGAGCACCGTCAATAAGAAAATTCACTACATTCCGTCCAATAACACAGCTTATTATCGTGCCCGTTTGCATCCTGAGCTACCTGAGACGTTTCATATAACTGTGTGACTACCAAGATGTTCTCTTCTCTATATTATTGTAATTTTCATTATATTCTCTGTAAACATATTGTTTTTCAGCATGGAAGACCCTCGGGAGAGGGCCTATAAGGCTGTCACATATGCAGCGGTCACCTTCTCGCTGGTAGCTATTGTTTCTGTCTGTGTTTCTATGCCGATCGTCTATAACTTCGTCGATCACATTCAACAGCAGACCAAGAGGGACCTGCAGTTCTGCAAGGTAAATAGCTTTTATTGAAGTAGTGTATATCGAAAAAACAAATCCTGAACGGGATCAAGAGTAGATTTAGACATATTTTCACCGAATGGGAGGATTTTAGAGTGGTTCGAGGAATCCTTCTTTCGAAATGTTGTGGGTAAAACTGTTTGCCTCACGACCCCCATTTTTGAGCGCGGCACCAACTTTTTGATCTGAGATCAAATCTCCCAGTTTCACACGTGTTCACTGTAATTGTGTTATTAAGCGTTTCACACCTCCAATCAAGTGCGGACCTGTTCTCGATTACGTCACAGAACTTTCCCTGCTGAACGGGTTTTTCGCTTGTTGATCCCCAAATCGGGGTGAAGCCCCGGCCGCGCCATAGGCTCCGCCCCCTCAGCCCGCGGCGTTTTTTGATTAGTGGTCACGACAGTGGAACGATGTGTATATCCAGATACGGGGCAACGGGTTCTTTCGGAAAAAAAGATGACAACCTAACAATCGTTCTAATGGACATATTCAAATTATCATCTAATTCGTGTACACGTGGAAAGCTTGACTTGTAATTTTTTAGGGTTTCCCAGGGTAAAATTTAGTTTATCGCACGGTGTTCTCATGTAACTCAAGCTTTCACACTGAACTATGACTCATTTTGACTATTTTCTGAAACTAACATGAACTTTAAAGAGTTCGATAACTCACAATCTTCCTTCTAATGTTGATATGTGAACTGTGTGAGGGTGAAATGTCACAAATAATTCAATACACGGGCTTGAATAAATGCCGTAAAATATTACTTCATAACTGTTCTCATTTTCCAGACCTCCGCCCAAGATATAATGGGAGAGATGACCCACAAACCTCTGTCTTTCCACTCGATCGCCGCCAACGCAACTGCCAGAGGAAAGAGACAGGCAGTTGGATGCGCAGGTACACTTCTGATCAGTCCGTTACTGTAGGTTTCAACAGAGGCTTCTTTGTTTGTTATGAAGGAGATGAGATTTGCATTGTTGTCTTCTCCGCATCACACAGAAGAAATTCTTATAATTTCGGAACTACTTTTGATCTACACAGCAGAATAGAATGAATCTATTCTGTACTGCCTTTGACATCCCTGCCCTTGTATTTATTTCCTATTTTCGTTTGTTATCTTTTGACATTTCTGCCCTTTTCAGGTTGCTGCAAGCCCGGTCACCCCGGTCGTCCCGGTCAGCCCGGTAGAAACGGAAAGCCCGGAATTCCCGGAGCCCCCGGCCGACCCGGAACCCCCGGAAGACCACCCATCGTCTGCGAGGAACTGGATGTACCCCCATGCAACCCATGCCCACCCGGACCCGCCGGACCACCCGGACCAGCAGGTTAGCACAGTGACATAGAGACATACCGTAATCGGGACAAACACTGCATGACAAAAACATCGTGTTACCTTCTCTGTTAATGCACCTTTCATGTTTTGAATAGCTCAAAATTTGGTGAAAGACATTTCAGGGTTAAGATCGAACGAAATACACAGTGTTTGCAAAATACACCATAGAGCATGTATACAATTTTTTCCATTTCCAATCATGACGATTTTGAACCAGCCCGTCAGAAAAAAAGCTTTTGAACTGATTGCAATTACTGGTGTGGAAGCTTTGAAAGATATACTATCCAATCTTGTGAAGGTTTACATATTTCTTTGTTCTGTTGTATACATTCGTTCTGATTCAGGATCTCCCGGAAACTCCGGTCGCAACGGAAACTCCGGTCGACCCGGAGCTCCCGGCCAGCCTGGACCCCCCGGACCCAACGGACCACTTGGACCCTCCGGAAACCCCGGCAAAGACGGAGACAAGGGAGAGCCCGGAAGACCGGCGGCAAGCACCCCCAACATTCCCGGAGATATTGGAGAGCCGGGAGAGAATGGTAGGGTGAAAAGAACTTTTGTTATGTTCAATAGATTGAATGATCATACTCAAAGGCGGAGAAAAACGATAGTGTGCTGGTGAATATAGCCCTCTGATTATAAAACTATTTCCAAATGTGAAAAATTTAAGTTTTATTGCATGGGAGGCTTGTCCAACTAATTATCAAAAACCTAAGTTACACGTGAAAAATGAAAATAGAGCAAAAGTAGCAAATCACTCGCCAAATCTCTCCAACTTTCCTGTGGTTCCCAACTTAAACTGTATGAATCTCATTCGTTCCGTAACCATTTCGTTTCAGGATCTCCCGGTCTTCCCGGACCAGACGGACAGCCCGGAAGAGACGGTCAGCCCGGCCAGCCCGGTGCCCAGGGCCCGCCCGGTCCTCCCGGATCCAGCGGTCCCGCCGGACCACCCGGTCAGGACGGAGCCCCGGGACAGCCGGGTCCCCAGGGAGAGCGGGGAATCTGCCCCAAGTACTGTGCCTTGGATGGCGGCGTCTTCTTCGAAGATGGGACTCGACGATAGACGTAAACAGGGGCACGCGGGTCAAATATATGTATATTTTGTTTGTAATAAAAGACAACATGATGCACAAACGAACAATAAATCTTATATATCTACGCTGTTCTTGTTTTTCACAGCTCCTAGCTATCTATTTTTATTGTTCTAGTATTATGTTCAACCAAAGGTAAGTGGGAATATCCCTCCTAGATCAAATTTTTCGTTTTTCATTCTACACACTACTACATGCACGAGTACGCAACAGAACGTACAGTAACTCAATGTTGTGTTCGGTGAAAACTACCGTACTATACAAAAAATCAGGGTAATCTTTTTGACGACCGCGCTTGCATTGATATAACGAACGGTTATGTGAAACTACAATAACATAGGGTCAAATCGGTTCATTTATGTGAAACTCATTCAAAAACATCTACATCAACAAACTAAACAAAGTACAGCGTTTCCGCGCAATTTAGTGAGAAAACGATAACAACTCAACTGGGGAACTCACAAGAAACTCGAAAACTGGACTTTCTATTAGAATATCTAGATCAAATTGAAAACTCCCAACTGTGAAATCAGTATACAATCCACGTGAAGATTCTCTTGACGATCGCGATGTCTACTGCCTTGTGTTTCCTAACAAGTCCCGTAATTCGCTCAGAAACTTATTCTTTGGTGTTTATTGAGGTGTCGCCAAGTCACGAAGCCGACCTCAAGATTTTTGATAAATAATCTATTGCTTTTTCGTGTGATTCTGTGGAATTACTAATATGATAATAAGTTGCATGTTTCGTGGAAAATATTCTACTAAACCCGCATATTCATTGAATAAATTTACCAGTCCAATGACGTGATTTTGCAGGTCTTTCGATTTTCATTCGAGCAACATCGTTCACGTGGCTGCCGGCTGATTGTACAAACTAGACACGTGATGCGGAAAATAAGAATTTTCCGTTATTTGTCTCTGGAAACGTTCATACAACTGGGACGTCGAGGTTTTTTCCTTCCTTCATGCAGTGACTAGATGCAATTGCATGAAAATCATGCTTGTGTAACATAAAAGAAAAATAAGCAAACTTCTCATCGCATCTTCCAATGACTATATGGGATTACTCTTCACTCAGCCTTTTGTACCCTCAAGGCTTTTCCTGTACCCCTAACCTCTAAATATATATATATATAGCTTCACCTCCAGCCACCAGGTCTTTGAAGTATACCTTCAGAGCTTTTCAGAGAAAATTAGAGAACAGAATACTACTCTATTCTTTCTAGTTTGAAGGCGCACTCAGTCTCAACTGGTAAACAATTTATCCACTTGGCTCGGCCCACAAATGATATTCCGCGGCTCAATTTCGCCAGATAGAGACGACGACCAAACACCACATTCGCCACTTTCGGAAAACACCTTCACGGGAGTCTCAGTAGGAACACGAAACTTCTAAGTCGTTATAAAATACGGGAATTTTTCAGAAAGGTTCATTATTTTCAATCTTCAGTCATCAGAAATGTTCATTTGCAAGTTCGAATGTGTACTGTAGGACTCTCAGTAAGGATTACCTGCTATAGATAGTCAACTGCACACAGCTAAAACATAAAAACTGCTGTTTTCGTGATTTTTATTGTAAACATACGATAAAAACACAAAAAAAGGTGGGACGTTGCGAAGTCGCTGATCGGAAAAAAGCAGAAAATGCAATAAGGAAAAATGGATGAGCACGTAGTAGATGTTCGGAGAGTATGGAATTTCATATTCGTTTTTTGAACGATTTCGTACGATAATTCGACCGAAAGTGAATGTCTTGAGAAGTTTGAACAAAACGTAGTGCTCTGGATTTCAATTATTCCACGAAACCTTTGATTTTCTTTTCGTTATGAACTTCCTTGCTAAATACTTCCTACTCCCGTCTATTTATGGTCTTAACACTTTCTGTACGAACCACGCAAAGTGAAAGCTGTCTACAAAGACGGTTTGTTCAATGGAAGCTAAGCTCAAATCCCTAAATATCAACTTTAGGAAAACAATATTACTAAGTGCACGGCTTTTAAATTGTTTTCCCTGTCAAGGGAAAAGGAAATTTTGACTCATAATTATAAACATAAGCACTTTGCAACCAGGGTTGTTTTCCGATTTCTCGTAACCCGCACACGTTTGACGTAACCGAAAGTTCGTAGGTTATTGCATGCTACCACTATAGATTCAGTGAATCAAACAGAACATTGACTAATGTATGAAGTATGGTTTGAGCCTGCCTTTCCTAGAGCAGAAATAGCATAGAATAGCAGAATCCATAATGACAACCGTCACAGAAAATACGTTTATGAAAAAAAATGGTAGTGTTGAAAAAGAGCGAAACTTCCTAAATGCGTTTCACTACGTATTTGGCCATAAACATACTCCGATCAGACAGATTATGACTCACACAGTTTTACGACAATGGCTAGCGAGTGGAGTGCCATACTCTGTTTCCCTCGTTAGCCTGTTGCGTTCACATACACTATCTACTATAGAGAGTGAAAAATCTGGATTGTTCTTTGATCTTCATGCACAGCGCGATTCGTGAACTACAACTGAAACATGACGTTGTCACACTACAAACACAGCCGTTCAGAGCTAGATATACAGTGTTCGTCCGCTCTTTCCGAAGTCAGCCTCAGCGAAACCGGTCTTACACATTTAGACTTTCAGGAAATTATTCATGAGAGGTTGTCTTTGTAGGAGTAGTGGTCTAATTACCATTGTAAACTTTTCCGAGCAGTGTTACAGACCAGGAAGCTGCGTTATAGCTTCAACGTCATGCTGTCAATGGTACAGACATGAATCAGAGTTGTAATTTGAACTTGATCTACGCCGTGACTAGCGGCTGTTGACCAGAAAGCATCAGGTTTGAACCACACACACGACAAGACATGACAACATACACCGACGCATCGGCCTGATTTGTGAACAGCGAACCATATATGAACAGGAACAGCTACTTGATGGCCTAAGAACAGCTGCACCCACTTTTTCAACATGAAAATGTGGGTTAGAGTGCAGGCGGCGTAGCAATCCCTCAAAAACCTCCTGAGATGAGCAATACGTCATGAGCGTCCCACGAGCTTCTCATGAGATTCTATCGATTGCTATGGTACAACACTAGCAATTCACGAGTTGCTCATGAGATGTTCATGGGGTTCTCATGAGAAACTCATATAAACTTCTCATGAGGTTGGACGGTTTTCTATGCCGTCAGGGAAGTGCGTCTATCAGTGTGACGATCGTCCACGGCATTTAATCATTTTTGATTGCTCCCGGGATTTACTGCTGTCAGTCATCGCACTGAATTCATGGGCAGTTCAGATAGAGACAGAATTGTAGTTTGATCGGCGAACCCAGCAAGGTTTCAGGGACCAAACTTCAAACACAGCAGAACGGAATAACGGGACGGTTTTGACTTGCCTTTGTGTGAAATAGGCAATGGGCTTGCCGCGAAAATGATTCCATGTTTCATTCGACATGCGAGTTCTTGCATGTGTACTTTGGAACGAACAACTTTTGAAAACCAAGCTCAATCCCCACCGATTTTACTGTGAAGATATTTCAATTTTCGGAAATGGAATCAAGACGGTGTGCTTCATTTCACAGCTCTGTTTAAAGTGATATAAACATACATCTAAGACAGACGTGTTTTTGTTTTATGAAATTGTACTCTTTCTAGGAACTGGGTGAAAGAATTGTAGCTGCACTTCATTCTGTTTGTTATTCACCTTCAGTTAGATTTGCCAATCTTTCTGGCTAGATTAAGTCTCGGTTACAAGTAATAGAAAACGGAGAGACTGTGTGAAAAGGGGAGGGTCCCAGGTGGTGGAGCTGTCGACGAGACCAGTCGTTCTCAGCAGGAGACGCAGACATGGGAGAGCACATGGATAGAGGAGGGCGTCGGCGAGAGTGCCAGAGAGATCATGAGGAACGAGGAGTGTGCAGGACGCTCGACAGTTGAGAGAGTATGCGAATGACGGAGAGCGCAAGGGTGGAGAGAGATCGATGGCCGGCCAATGCATAGATGCCGTTGTTCAAGCGCCGGGAGAGCGGCACCATCCGGGATAGATATGAATTCAGAGACGTACTCGGAACCGGAGCCTTTTCCAAGGTAGTTTACACGTCTACACGTTTTCACGTCAATCTCACGTTAAATGTTCACGTATTTGTTGTGCACTCTATGATTCTCTGAGATTTACCCGATTCTCGTGTTAGGGGGTTTGTTTGTTTTTCGCTTCCGCGAACACCCACGGCGTTTAATGAACATGTCTCTATCCTTTTCCAATTCGGTCACGTTTTCACGTGAAAATTGACGTTTCTCGACGATTTCTTGTCATGATACCATAACAGTTGATTGAAGTACCATTGGGATAGTTACGTAAAAAAAATAATGAAATGCATTGAGAATTTACAACGTTTTTAAGTATCTAGAGACATTCGAGGGTTAGTGCGAACAACTGAGCCTGTAAGGTTATTTGTTATTGTATCAACTTTTCATGGTTATGGGGTACGTCAATAGTCTTACATAGGTGCTACGTCACAGTTCATTTTACAAAGCTTCACAAAACTGGTGGTGCAGAAAATATCTTCTTGTGTGTCACAAGTTTTACGTCACTAGTTGGTAGAATTACTTTTTTTGCAGTTGTAATTCAATTATACTTTTTCTCACACGCACGTCGGAGTTGTACCATTTTTGACGTTTCGAATCTTCTGAAAACTAGGCTTTTGTACCCGTTTTTTCATCTTCATCAACAAACGTAGAAAACTATAAACTAGTAAACAATTCCTCGAAGGTTTTCCCATAATACTGTAGGAGTCCACGTGAAAGTGAAACGAACTTCGATCTATGGCCTCTGGACCAATTCTCACTTTTTCTAACCAGAACTGATGACGATGTCAACTTGCGTCTGGGAGTACTCGTGCTATCTAACTTCATTTATTGCCCACTCCGGTTTTATTGGACTTATTAATAGCACTCTGAGAATGTGACGGCGCTATAACGTTACTGAGAAGTTGAATGGGAGAGTAGGAAGAGGGTAGAAGTCAAGAAGAAGTTGGAAGCAAAGTTTCACGGAAAATATAGGGATCATTCTAACAATGATGAAACATCAGAAAACCTGTAACCTGTAACGAAGTGATGTAGACAGTTAGTTTTACCCTTTCACCCAGACTTTAACAAAAAAGAGCAACAGTTAAATCTTTCCTTCAAATTTCATAGGTTCGCGTTCATTGTTTTCAAGACATACTATGTAATCTTTTCATACAAAGTTGCGACACCGCATTCTTTCCGTTATATGAATAGGCGTTTCGTTTTTTTCGTTATATGAATAGGCGTTTTTGAATGGACAATGTTAAGTAGATCAAAACATGTGTTGGCGGGGAGAGAGGCAGCTCTCTGAGTCAATATGCCCCCCCCCCCCCCCAACTCTCTTTCCGCCTTGTAAATTGGCAACTAGAACCACTAAACAGCTGAATAATTGCCAGCTTCAACGGCAAACCTACACTTTGTGGTTTGTTTAAGCAAAAACAGAACCTTCACGAGAAGCGAGACACAAACAGGGAACTGAAATTTGGGGGAAATTATTCGGGACCTTACACTTGTTGCGAATAGACTATGAGCTATTATTTATAGTAGAAAATTTGTGTATGTCTCTCAATCTCTCTGCCCCCCCCCCGCTCTCTCTCTCTGTCTCTCTCTGTCTCTCTTTCTCTCTCTCTATGCTACTGTCCAAATGTTTCCATAATCAGTGATAGCGCTCCAACTGATAAGTACTCTCAATTGGAATTAGTCTTTGAATCCAAACCAACCGAGCGTAGAAACCGAAAAGGAAATCAATGATGCAAGCATGTACTAAAATAGTATTAGATAAAAGATACAGGTACAGGTGAACTAATCAGTAAGGTTAGTGAGGGAAAATTGATTCAGTTGAGTGTTAGTTGTTCATTCCATTCTCTTGGCCTAGATCATAATGTTATCTGATCGTTTTTTCCTCTTCCTATATCCTTTTCCTATTCCTATCTATTGTCCCTACTCTCTCTCCTGTCTTTCCCTCCCCTCTCTGTTTTTCCCCTCTTCCTTTCCCTTTCTCTCTCTTTTCCTCCTATCCCTTGCTCGCTCTCTCCCTCCCCCTCTCTCTCTATATCACATGTTATGAAAGCCTATTCTGTCATATCGATCCACCTTATCATGCATATGCCCCCTTCCCAGTAGGGAGAGCTCTATGGCTGATTGCTTCTCACACTAATCCCTCAAAAACACGTAAATACGGGAGAAAACAGCGAAAACCAGGGTTTCGTACACACATTTTCACACGAGAGAAGCCGCAGGGGTTTGTATCTTGTGTAGTAAACAATTAATCTTTTATGATCACGTGAAATAACGTGTGTTCAAGTTGAACGCTGAAATAGGCATTCTACCAGCAGTTATCAGCTGATACACATTTTTGACCAATAACATACGATATGGTCATACTCTGTTCCACCAATCCTTCTACAGTAATCGGTCGAATATTCAGGAAGCTTTTGATGATGAACAATTCATTATTTAGGTTTTAAAGTAGTAAGGTGCAGAAGACACTATGAGTGGAACAAACTACAGTGGTGATACGCCCAACTATATTGAAGTCGGATCATGCGAGCTGGAAATTCCCAACCTGGGTCTCTCCAAACACGCGCTATTTCTATGGATCTGAAATCCCGCAAATTTCAAAGTTTTGCGATATAGGCTTGGGCATCATAGTCCAGGTCATTCCTACTGAGACTCCTACAGTACACAATTGAATTTTACAGTGACTGCTCTCTAGCGAAAACTTCAACTTTGGTGAAGTTAATTCAAACACTGTTTCTAATGATGAATCAGTGTCGGAAGCGAACATTTCCAACTGGTCTAACGTTCGCGTAATTGGACTTGGAAGTTAGGTTTTCATACTGTAGGAGTCTTAGTAGGAATGAAAAACTGATGAACTTCCGGGTCGGGATAACGATTACTTCCGCATATGTCGTGTTTCTTGATTTCTTAGTAAACTTTAATTTATACTATTCATTTTTTCCAGGTTTTCCTAGCAGAATGCAAGCAGGAGCCGGGAGTGATGGTGGCTGTCAAATGCATCGACAAAAAGGCCCTGAAAGGCAAGGAAGAATCTCTGGAAAACGAGATTAAAGTGCTCAGAAAGTTAGTTTCCGTGTTTTGCCTTTGAATCGAGTTGAAAATCAAACTTAAATAAAATGATTGTTCAAGTCGAACTTACCTCTCGAACTAATGTTTTTACACTGAATTTTTTGGAGCAAATTCTTTTTTATCATAATCAGCAAGCTTGTTGGAGAACAAGTCCAGTTTCCCAACACGCAAAATTGCAAGCCGAGAGATAAACAATCAACCAAGTTTCACATTCCTTTTTGATTCCAGTTAGATTGTTACGTCTGCACAAAGCACCCTTGGAAACTTTTGACTGAAGTTTTTCAATCAACTTTACGACTAACGGTCATTTTCGCTCGTTAATTACTCTCATTACTCTCATAGAAGTGGGTAATTACAATTTTCTGCAGAAAGTATCGCTTTTATTCCAAAACTTTGAGAAGAGTGACGTTTTTTGTAGTTCTACGTATAACCTCTAAAGATATAATGCGTTTTGAAACAAATCGTATTTGGTCTTGTTCTCTGAAACATCACTTGTATTGCCAAATCAGTTCTGTGAAACGTTAATTGAATTCTGCTAATTGCTTCCCTCTATTTTTGGAGTAATTCCATTATTTGAATGTGTTTCTAAAAATAGAGGCGGCCTCCTCTAGTAGAGTAAATGACATCATTGTAATGGCCTCGTGGTCTAGATTGTCCTCTCATTACGGAGTCATTGAAAAGAGGAGTCGCTAAGCCCCCAACCACTTCTCCTTTAAGGCAAGGCGATTAATACTTAGAAGGGAAGGGGACCGATTTGAAATTGTAGTTTGATGTCCATTGACTACGAAGAAGAGTATAGTCGTCGCCAACGGAAAGTCAGAAGGATACTATATATCTCACTTTCCGCTGTACACGCACGCGTGTCTTCTATTCCGAAGCTTGCCGGATACGTTCTCTCATAGCGCAGTGGTTGGCGCCCCCCTGCGAATCTTTTGCTCACAGGTTCGATTCCGACGAGAGACAGAAATTTATAAATTTGGCACCCACTATAGCTAAGGCCAACCACTTCTCCTTCGAGGCAAAAATTAATGGTGACATGGGGAAGGGACCGAAGTGGAACTGTAGTTTTATCTCCTCAGACAATAACAGCTAGTCACTAAGCATCCAACTACTTCTCCTTCAAGGCAAGACTAACAATACTTACAGGGAGAAAATAATGGGGACCAGTACCCGTATAAACTAATTATATTGTGAAAATATTGGTTTTAGAGAATGAAGAAATATGTGTTGCGCTTACTCAACCACTTGAGTAAAACGAGTAATAGTTAAAGGAGTCTCCTTCACACAAGACGATTCATAGGGAGTAGTTTACATTTGCCCACCACCCTGGTCGAAAATGGGTTGAAAAGGGCCTGTACTACAATCGCCCCCACCTTTGGGGGGCGATTATACACCATGCTTATTTACTGCAGGCTTGGGTTGAGTGGGGGGGGGGTGATTGTTCATCAGTTCCGGGTATGTACTATCACCCCCCCATTTTGTATTGTGGGGGGTGATTGTTCATTGTCGAAGATGTACAATGTCCCCCCACCCATTTACCAATTACCCCCCACCTTCGCGCGATCTGTCTAGGATTTCAATTAGGTGGGGGGTAATAGTACCACGAGGGGGGTGATTGTTGGGTGGGGGGCGATTGTACATTTTTCCCGATTCATATTCAAATGAGAGCAGGGGGAGGGGGAAATCCCTAGTTGTAGTCTGACCTCCAAAGCCACCACCCACCTCCTGCACGACGACTAACAGTCAACGGTGAGAGCGAGATGATGTTCGCTAAGCCCATTGCTCAACCACTTCTCCGTTAAAGGGGGCTGCAATGAATTTTCGAATTGAAGATCGACCTGAGACAATTCTATATATGTACTTTTCTTACTAGAATGTCCAATTCAAAGCTCAATTTTCCAAATTTCAGTATTTTTTTTGCTTACTGTCAGAGACGCAGAGGATGATTCGGAGTGAATGAATATTGATTGCGCGCACTTCTCTGACCCTCGCGCCTTTTCGGCTAACGCCGTTAGCCAAATACGGCATTCAATGCAGCCCCCGTTTAAGCACGACGATTAATAGTTAGAGGAGGGACGAGTAATAGTTCTAGTTTGAGAGCGAAATGAAGAGCAAAATGAATGCCCAATCACGACCTGATTTGGCGACAAACTACACCCACAGCGAATATATCGAGCACCGTAGGCAAATGAATGGTCACGTGAAACCAGTGAAACGCACGTGTAGTCGTAAACGTGCAGCTAACTGGCCAATGGTTGTTTTTCGTCACGTTTTACGTGAAAATTTCTTCATCTTTTGGCGATATTACATGTAAATCCGATTCTATTGTCAGGTTTTCCAGACTCCGTCACCCCAACATCGTACAACTGTACGATACTTATGACGAGAAGCAGCACGTGTATCTGGTCATGGAACTAGTCACCGGAGGGGAGTTGTTCGACCGAATTGTCGCCAAAGGGTCCTACACGGAGAAGGACGCCAGCCATTTGATACGACAGGTAGGGCAGAACAAAGTAGAGAACATTCGTGTTGTAGTTTGATGTCATCACACAGAGTTGTCCAATCGCTATTGACCGTGACGCGATCACACTACAAAAGCATCAGGCACCGTAGCAAAGCCATGCAAGTGGTGAGCTTAATTCGATAACAGATCATTCTGGGTACGTATGCTAGTAGATCCCGGCACCCTTATCCCATCCTGCGTCTCTCGCTCTGCCTCACTATTTCCCGTCTCTTACATCCCGGCGGGATGTTAGAGCAGAGAAATAGCGTATGTTTGAGGAGACGCAGGATGGGATGAAAGTGCCGGGATCTTCTAGCATACGTACTCTGGTTACATAGAGTCTAACTTTCGTTGTATATGTATGTTGTAGGTGACATCAATAGAGTGGTGACTATTTATTTTAGGTCAAAGTTGACTTTTCCACAAGACCTAGCTGCCGTACCGTGTTCGAGTTCTAGTTTGATATGTATACTTATAGTCGTCGCCCACGGGAAGGCGAGAGGGTACTGTATATCTCACTTTCCGCTGTGTACGCACACATGTCTTCTATTCTAAAGCTTGCCAGTTATGTGCTCTAATAGCGCAGTGGTTAGCGCCCTGCTACGAAACTTTTGCTCGCAGGTTCGATTCCGGCGAGCCACAGAAATTCATGAATTTGGCACTTACTATAGTGTGCGAGTTGCGCCTGACACAACCAGAGAACAAGAAACCATGAAAAATGTATACAGTACAACAATGGACGCTTCGGTCTGCTTTCTACTATTAAAGGAGACCGGAACACAACTTGAGCAGAGGTTTTGTATCGGGCTGCTCTAAACTGTATTGAGATCAGAGAGCACAAGTAACTCGTAGATTAGTTTGATCAGTCCACGTGACATTCACATGAAAAAGCCACGCGACACGCAACGCGTCCAAATAAAAGTAGGATACAGCAGCTTTACGAGAAACCATGTTGCTCTCCGGTCTCCTTTAATCAATTATCGATTTTCCAGGTTCTACACGCGGTGTCGTTCATGCACGACAACGGGGTGGTTCACCGGGATCTGAAGCCGGAGAACCTCCTGTATTACAACCATGACGAGGTAAACACTTCTAGAACAAGTTATTTAATTGTGTTCGTCACAAGGATTCATGTAGAATAGTAAAATGACCAGATTGTTTCGCTTTCCTTCAACTGTCTAGCAAAGCAAAGTCTTCACAGTGAAATAAACGTTCATATAGGTTTTTTAGGCGCATGAATCTTATTACGATTATTTCAACAATTATTTTCAATACATGATTGTTTTGTAAAGCTCAACGTCTGTTTTCAAGTGGTTGCAGGATTCGAAGATCATGATCTCGGACTTCGGACTGTCCAAGACGGAGGACTCTGGGGTCATGGCTACGGCCTGCGGTACACCGGGGTACGTGGTATAAAAACTGATCATTTCTCCTCTCTCTCTCTCTCTCTCTCTCTCCCTCTCCCTCTTCCCTCTCTCTTTACCTTTCTCTCTTCCTCTCTCCATATTATCTCCCCTCTTCCTTTCTATCTCCTTTTTCCCTAGTTTCCTCTAATTGTTTCTCTCTCACCCTCTTTCTGTCTCTTCTCCCTCCTTCCCTCCCCTCGTTCTCTCCCTTTATCTCTATTTCTTTCTTTCTCTCTCTCTCTCTCTCTCTCTCTCTGTGTGTGACTGTCTCACCAACCTTTCCCCTAAATCGTATCCTAGCTACCCGGCCACACGTCATTGTCTTGTGCCAGCTGATTTTCTATTCCTGGCCCATTTGATTGAAATATAAAGCCTTTTCTCACGAAAATATCAAAGAGGGACCGAAAACAAAAAAAACCCGAAAGCTTCCTAACTGAAAGCAAAATTGAGCCACGAGCTATACTGCTAGTGAAATGCATTCAAGGTGAAACTTTGTCCTGGTCACGTGAATCTCAACTTGGATGTGTGAAACTTTGCAGAGTCGATTGAAACGTAGTAAGACACGCAAAATCTTTGGAGCACTTGCAGTGATAATCTGCACGCTTTTTACTAGTCTGTGTATAGAATACTAGCTACAAAGCAGAAGTAGTTTGGAGTGTTACCACATATCGACCCAGTTCAATCTCTCCTCTTCAGTTACGTGGCTCCAGAAGTATTGCAGCAGAAACCCTATGGAAAGGCAGTGGACGTCTGGTCGATCGGTGTAATTGCGTACATTCTGCTCTGCGGGTGGGTTTTTCCAGAATTTGTGAAGAATAATATACTTTAGAGTTGGCCACTCCGCTGATAATAAGGTTGCTGTAGACTCCACTATTCGCTCTTGTACTGTGAAAGTTCAACTACGAAAGTTCACGACAAGCTTTGAGACTATGAAAACGGTTTCCGTATTATTGTTACGAAAAAGATCGAACTATTTGTAGGAGATAGTACGCATGTGCCCTTGACAGTTCATTTGAAACTGTGTACTGTAATTATATCCGATGAAAAGTAGTATACAGCGTGTTATATCTTGGTGTGTGTTGTATGGAGTCTGACGTTTCATCCACAACTTGACCGAAAGTCAATATATAGGAATTTACCGAATAATCTTTATGTTTTGATTACGAAACGCGCCATAATTCATGATTTTTGATCAAAAAATCACGGGATAAAACTAGAAACGCATCATGTCTTTATGGTTAATAATAATAACGAGTTTATCAACACACTGTATAACAATCAAGTGAGGGACGATTTGATAACTTATGAATTGATGTTTAAGGCTAGTAAAACAGAGAGCAATACATAGAATTGCATAAATTTGAGGAGAAAACTGATTTAGAAATAAACACATAGTAACATGACATGTCTATTGACGAGGTGGAAGTGGTTTCCATAATGGGTTGATGTGAAAACGAAAACCGTAGCGAGCAAAGTACACATCAGATATAAATGAGGCCAGATGAGGATCAGATTTATAGTAACGATAGAAAGCACTATAAGGAAAACATCGAGATAGGACCACATCGTATAAGCGTGGTTTGGGACTGAACCCCATACCACGCTCACTCAAGTCTCTCCCCCAAATTATGCATAAGTTTGTAAGTGACTCTTGATTTAAATTATAATATTTTCAATCAGATTATTTTTATAGTTACCCTCCGTTCTACGACGAGAGCGATGCCAACCTATTTGCTCAAATCATAAAAGGAGAATACGAATTCGACGCCCCGTACTGGGACCAAATATCCGACTCAGGTACGGTAGCCTTAATTTTCAGTGTGCATCATTTAGGGTGAAAGATGCCCATTGAATGTATTAGCAGTCGTCATATGTTAACGGTTAAAACCAACTGACATCCAAACAAGAGATTTCGTGAGAAGTTTCTATTTCTTATGTTTTGGTGGAAATTTCAGAAACTGAAAGGGTTTATTTTCTATTTTTTCATCGAATAATTTCATTTCAGCGAAGGACTTCATCTCTCATTTGATGTGCTGCGACCCGGATTTCCGATTCTCGTGTGAACAGTCCCTGGAGCATCCATGGTGAGGACCAACTTAGAGAGTTTGATCTATTCAAAGCAAGCCAGTACGGTGTATGTCCTGTCCCTATCCCACTGTGTTTGTAGTTTGATGACGTTAATTTTCGTTGAACCCATCTGAGATGTCGTCGCCAACGGAAAGGCGGGAGGGTACTGTATATCTCACTTTTCGCTGTGTACGCACACATGTCTTCGATTCCTAAGCTTGCCCGCTATGTGCTCTAATAGCGCAGTGGCTAGCGCCCTGCTACGAGTCTTTTGCTCGCAGGTTCGATTCCGGCGAGAGACAGAAATTTATAAATTTGGCACTCACTATACTACTATCGAAAATGAAAAAAGTAGTCATGGAATATTTCGCATTTTTGCCTTGTGTACGTTATAATTGTTATGCTTTTCATATTATTTGGTCACTTCGACAAATAGTTTCCGTGCAACGTTTTTAATTGACACCCCATTTTGTTCTACTATGAAGTGCGAGAAAACCGTACAGTTTTTGTACCGAAGTACAATTTATATGCCACTTATAACAATCATTTTCGTTCTAGGATCAGCGGTAACACGGCCTACACAACCGATATTCATGGCTCTGTCGCCTCACATCTCAAGAAGAGTCTGGCGAAGCGGAATTGGAAAAAGGTAAGATTCATACTTAAATAGTAAAAAAACTAATTTGAATAAAGGGATCTCTTCGAAATTACTTTAACTCAATTGTAAATTGAACATACTATAGTCGTCGCCAACATAAAGACGGGAGGGTACTGTATATCTCACTTTTCGATGTGTACGCATACGCACACATGTATTCGATTCCGAAACTTACGGGCTATCTACTCTAATGGCGCAGTGATTAGCACCTCCTCTATGAATCTTTTGCTCGCAGATTAGATTCCGGCGAGAGACAGAATTTCATAAATTTGGCACCCACTATAGCATTTACTTTGCATGAACAAGATTGTGGGTATTGCATGAACCAGACAAAGCGCCTTGGAGAAAGTTGTCTCAAAGCAAATCTTCTCGCGGTTATAGTACTAAAACATAGAAAGATGTTTTGAATGCACTTTGAGTTTTCTGAAGGATTAGTACAGACGTCAACGATGTGGGTACTGTGGCAGGCGTAAAATTCATTCATTCAAAAACTCCTGAATCGCCAAACCAAACAGAACTCACGCAGAGCGCTATCGAACTCCAAATGCCAAATCAAGACATTCAAACATTCTAACTGGGAGATCATAATTAGATAATTGATTTATCGATTCTTTAATCAATCGTTTGCAGGCCTACAACGCGGCAGCAGCCATCCGTCAGCTGCAAATGCTGCGTCTTTCGTCCAACTCGAACCGCGTCGCTCAGAACAACGCCACCACATCCGCGTTCCCCGTCTAGATGGCGCACTGCGTCTGTGGGCCGACCCCGTCAAACACCCAACGGTTCGGTCGCCCGCCGAGACAAATCGAGTCTCGTGTTTTGTACAACGAATCAAAGTTGTTCCCTGACTGTGATTGTAATACATACTTCTATTTGTTTAACTCAGATTGACTTATATTCGAAAATATTTAGAGGGTTGGGAATTTGTGGTTGTAACATGACACTTTTGTGTGTAGTATTTGAGGTTGTGAGAGATTTTTTTCGATCAGTAATACTGACCACTCTTCTCATCGAAAATTGGTCACGCAACCTACACTTCTAGCAAAAGCCAATAAATTGTTACAACTTCAAGTTCCTATCCCATTAATTTTTCCCATTTTTGCATAGATTTCATTTTCTGTTCTTACCAACAATTTCTACACCGTATTTTATTATTGTTGTTTAATTGTACGTGTAATCTTCAAAATAACACCCGCTTATTAATTTGTGAGTCATTGTATGATTTACAAACTTTTTAATACTGAAAAGTATTTGCTTTGATCTCTCAAAGATCTCCTTCGATTGGAAAGATTCATTCGTGCACATTCTTATATTTGTTTTCCCTAAGTTGTAAGTATGAAGTTTTGTTAAATAGCGATCCCACCACGCTAATATACAATTAACGACAAGTTCACAATAAAATGTTCTATGTATAAATGTTTATTGATAATGTTTTACGATATACAGCGCTCTTAAACATTTGCACCAAATTTCTGTGACCGGCCAGCTACAAAACTCTAACAGTCTGCGTCTCTCTGACCTGCACACACCCTCGTCTAGAAAGTTGGCTGAGAGTTGTCTGATCAAGCAGTCTAGAAGGTTTAAGTGTTCCTCAAAATTCAGGACACTGCATGACTAGTAATCACACAATCAAAATCAAAAACCGAGACAGTCTCCCAAAAAGATCGATCAAATCTTAAACACGCTCTGTGGTTTGAACGGCTATTGATAGGTTGTTCGGTGACCATTATGAAAGAGTTTGTGTACCCACGTGTAAGTCAAACTTCAATTTTTCGAAAGTACTGCCGTTTTCTAACGTATAGGCGCCGCCAAACTCTTGTGGGCCGTACATTAAACTGAAATATTTCGAATTGCTTTCGTTTACTCGTCTGTTTATCAGTTTTATAGTTTAGTAATAGTGGGCTCCTCGGTTGGAATGAAAGCTGAAATGTCGAGGAGACAAGAACGCGTCGCCTCTTTTTTGTGATCTGTGCATTATCGTTATTTATTGACCTCGTGCTCAAAAGATATAGGGTGGTAAAGCAAAGCCTGGGGGGGGGGGGCTGAGTTGAGTCTGTTACTGAAGATAGTTAATGTATCGATAGTCGTCGACAAACTACTCTATAGGGGTGATCAAACTATTGCAGTAGTTTGATCTCAATATCCGTCCTTGTTGAAGAAATGCAACCGAAAAACGGAAACCAACCATAAATTGAAATGGGATAACACAAAGCATATGAGTCTGCTTCCGAAAGGTGCAACCCTTTATTGATAGACCAGGAGTCCACTACTTTAGTAGACATGGTCTATATGGCTAGTTTACTAGTGATATATTGCTTCACGAGTGCTTTTATTCGTGCTAGAAGAAACGAAACGCGTGGTATTCTAAATTCTACAATTTTTCGAAAATAATTACCACTTGTAAACTTTTTCAATAGTCTGGTATTACATAGTATTATAGGCGGTTCCATTCCTACCTGAGCTCCACACTTCCACAGTATGACTGTAAAACTTACATCGTTAACTTCTGAAAATCAGAATCATGGGCAACCGAATTCGATTTTCAGTTTGATCTACGCAAAACTCGAGAGTGCAAACTACAACCAAAAACTATGAGGATCAAACTACAAACACAGCAGGCCAGAGGGGCATTAGCTCTGAGCTTTCCTTCCCTGAGCTTTCCCCCCAAAGCAGTTTCATATGTACGTTGCCCTATACAGCTGTGTTTGTAGTTTGCTCCGTTGCATTTGATCAAACTCGAAAATCACAGCAAGTCTCGAGACCAAACTACAACGAATAGTTGGTTATTTCCTCGGGAGTAGTTTACATTTGCCCCCCACCCTGGCCGAAAATGGGTTGAAAAGGGCCCGTACTACAATCGCCCCCCACTTTTGGGGGGCGATTATACACCATGCTTATTTACTGCAAGCTTGGGTTGAGTGGGGGGTGATTGTTCATCAGTTCCGGGTATGTACTATCACCCCCCATTTTGTATTGTGGGGGGTGATTGTTCATTGTCTAAGATGTACAATGTCCCCCCACCTTAGCGCGATTTTTCTAGGATTTCAATTAGATGGGGGGCAATAGTACCACGAGGGGGGTGATTGTTGGGTGGGGGGCGATTGTACATTTTTCCCGTTTCCTCTACTTGGCACTGTCACGAATATGCTCTAGTCTAGTCCATACTTTATGTTGTTATTAATAGTTGTATATTTGTACTCTATTTACACGTTATATCTATTCTTGATAAAACAGGATAAAACACGATAAATCTGTCTAATTCTTTCTTTCCGGAATTTTTATTTGATAAATTTTGTATTCACCACAACACATCTGTTCAGGCGCTGAGAGATGGCGAGAGATAGGAAATACGGAGAGGAAGAGAGAAAAAGAGACAGAGATGCGATAATGGGTTATGATGCGTGTAACTGATAACCTTCACTCAACACAGCTCTCTTTCTCTCTCCCGTCATTGATCTGTTATTATGATACATATACTGGTCCCGCTTGGAATTATATAGTCCGTTTCATTCTTATGTGCACTCCTATAGTCTATTTCATTCCTACTGAGACTCCTACAGTAAGATTGTGGAACTTTGAGTTCGTTTCAACAGCGTAAATATTATTGGAGAGATAAGCAAATTCATCTATCGATTACGATTACATATAACTAAAAGTGTGCGAACTTATTTTTATCAAACTGAAGTTTTCATCAAGAAACAGCCATTGGGAAATGCTGAAGGATACTGTAGGGGTCTCATTAGGAATGATGCCAACTATACAGTATGCAATGTAACTTTAGACATCCGTATAGTTTTTACTTTTTCGAGAACTTCTATACCATTACAATTCTAGTGCTCGACTCAAGTTCCACTCTTTTCTACATAGTGATGACAATTCTATTTGTAGTTTGAAATGTGATACACAAAGTTCTGATCTCGACACGAATTCGTTTCAACTACACGTTTCTAGTAGAATACCAGTTAAACGAACAATTTTCGTGCTACTGCTAAAACTCCTGTGAATTGTTATTTTTGTCGGCATGATTATATTAAAATTTAGCTTTCTATCGGGCACAGTTTTTCTCTTATCAGATTGTCCTTTCGCGAAAACAAAGTCGGTGTTATTTTCATTCTCCATTATCGCGCCATTTTTCTGCAAACCGAGGCACACCGGGTTGACAAACCATGCTCCAGGCTTCAGCCTGAACCCTGTATACTAGAAGTAAATTGAATTTTCACGTAGAGTTAGCATTCTAAAGAGAAATGGTGCACTTTGTCATTTCACGTTTCTGAGTTCTGCTGTGTTTAACATGTTTCACGTGACTGTGCGAGTGACTGACAGTATAGGATGTGACTACATTTGAATTGTCTACCCACATCCGAATCCCAATGTACCCCACCCTCTCTGATGAATAGAAACAAGATAACTGATCGGCATTCTCACAAAATGGCGTTCCCAATACTTTTCGCCAGTAATCAACAACTAATAAGGCAGTTCAATGTTACACTTGACTGTTTCTATACCTTTTTGAATATGGAATGTAATAAGGGTGAAAAACCGCTCACATTTTTCTCATCTTTGTTTTGGCCGTAATATTCTTTTCGCTGTGTTTGTAGTTTGGCCCTGTTGCTTTTCGGGTGGAATTCGTGAAATAGGCGTATCAAGATCAAACTAAAACGATCATTGGGTTAGAGCCCATGCAGAAATACAATATTTTGACAAAAAATGAAAAAAATAACCCGGAATGTCCTTGGCACTCTGCCAACACCCACTTGAAAATAGTGGTGACTATTATTTACCTCGTTGCACTTCCAGTGCATTCCCAACTCTTCCATTTCTAACTCTGACTGTTTGTGTTTGTAATTATCTCTGCCAGCTTCATTGGCGAGGAAAATAGTTTTTTTTTGTCTCTTGCGTCGGCAGTCCAAATATTTGTCTTCGCTCGCTGGCAATGGCATAGAAACGCGGGGCTATTCCCGCGGAAACATTATTCAAACATCTTCTAAAATTAGAAATCACCCTATTCCTGAATAGGTACTGCGAACTCCAAGTATTTCACTTGATGTTCTGTTCAGCGACATATTTCCTACATCAACGTACTACAACTGAGTTTCCTATCATCGATCTATTTGATACCTGTACTACTAGGATATGCTACGCTTTAGATCCCCGTTCAAGTCCCAAATGAGCTCCAACTCCAATACAGTACCCTCCACTTCAACTGAAATTGCGGTGAGAACAGTAGTTTACTTGTTTTTGAACAGATTTTTCTCGAAATGTGTCGAAGCTGCAAACTCTAGAGCAAATTACATTTCATTGAATTTACCTTCGTCACAAAAGGTTGTGAAAAAATCTACGAACTCTAATTTAAGCATAAAGATTGACTCAAAATTGATTCATAAAAGAACAGATATAATGTGAGCATGAGAAGAAAAATCCAACCTCTGCTTTTCCCTCTTATTTTTCTACTCGTGTGTTGTGTGAGATGTGAATAGAGGATTCGCTCTTTCAAAAGCAAGCCTGTATGGTCTATACGTTATCCTATCCCGCTGTATTTGTAGTTTGATCCCATTGCTTTTCGTCGAGATTCGTACATTATGGTTTGTTCTGAGACCAAACTACAAAAATAACTTATTCACTCCCAGTATTGTTATTTCTGCAAGTGTTTTCTCTTTTTCAATCACTTCCCCTGTTTACGCCTGTCTATGTTTGCCATGTCTGCATTCGCTATGCAAATATCTCTCATTTTCCCCAGCTCAAAGAATGGCGAAACAAAAAAGAACATAAAAACAATTCGTCGGTCTGCGTCGCAAGTTTTCTGTTTCAATTACTCACATTTTTTACGCTATTCTATATCGATTGAAAATAGTACGTAATAAATTATGAGGCCCAACCCTTTTGTGCTTTAAATTGTAAACAACTATCGGGAAATGAGTACGCTCGTGTAAAAACCGCGGCCGATTCACCCGAGAACCGGGTAGTTCCCGAAACGAACCGTGAAACGGTCACTGGAGAGTCGTCGGTTTGGAATGTCGCTTCGATCGGTTCGCTCGGTTCGGTTTTCCAGGGACCGAGTCGCGGTTCGGTTCGGGAATTACTGGGTCATCCAGTGAGTTCGCCAAAAAGGCCTGCAAAAATGAGGCACAGTGAAACAAGTGGGAAAATCACGAATGTTGTCAGGTGTAGATGTTTTTGAGATCCAAACGCTCACCAATATCCACCAATCTTCCTCTTTGTCTGTTCGGTGTCTATTTCTGTATAATGTTGCTCCGTGTTTTCGTACAACATCTCTATCCTTTGAATGTCCTATCCCAACGTTTTTGTAGCCAAATTGTTCGTATGTGAATAACGAGCTCCGCCCCAGGACTTGCTATAACTTATACAGTTCAAAACAGAAAGCATCCAACGTGAAGATAGTAGTTTATTTTCCAAAAGTCCAATGTTTTTTTTCAGTACGCCGGTCTCGTCTCGGACCTGAATTTCACGTCAATTGATCCGAGTGGACGAACGGATCTGCTCAAAATACTAGACACAGCTCAGGTTGGTTCGTTGACTGTTATAGGCTTGGCTCTCCTCGAATAATACCTATGTATTTTGCCCTACCGCTGTGTTTGTAGTTTGATATCGTCGATCCCAGTTGAAATTAGGTTTTACTTTCTATCGGAATATGCATGTTCACGATAGCGATCATATTCAGGCTCTCATACTCTTTTGTAGCGGCCTGGCCGTAGCAAAATTTTGCAAGTGGTGAGCTCAGCCTGATTCAGCCCCTGGCGCGGTGGCGATTTCTCCAAAACCTCATTAGATCACCTCATGGAGCGATATCTCATGAACTGCTCATAAGATTCTATTGGGTGCTATGCCACAATATTAGAAGTTCACAAGTAGCTGAAGAGCTGTTCGTGAGATTTTTATGAGAAACTCATAAGAACTTCTCATTAGGTTGGACGGACCACGAGTAGCTCAAGAGCTGTTCGTGAGATTTTTATGAGAAACTCATAAGAACTTCTCATTAGGTTGGACGGACTACTACGCCGCCTGACCACTGTCTCCCCACATATTTACCAACTTCCCATATATGAGCATGGTGTAGGTGACCCCAGACCACACCCTGAGTCAGGTGATGGTGGTTCAGATCAAAGGTGTCCTTTTCATAAGACTTTCCTGCGGTGCCTGACCAATCCTCAACAATAGAGTGTGCAGGTCAGAGAGACGCAAGACTGTTAGCTGTTTTATAGACTCACATATCTCGCCTATGTTGCGGTCTTTTGTAGATATCAAAAGGTGCAAGGCGAAAAACACTTATCCGAAATTTTATTGGCAGACTGCTAAATTTCGGATAGGAATGGCGAGAACTGTTGTGAAACAAAAATAACCTACATGGTTGACTAATTTTAATAATATTTTTTATTGCTTGTGGACAAAAATCAATATTGCAGGCAGATGGATCGATAAGCCGTTTTGGGACAGCTTGTGGCGAGATCGGTATTCATGAGCTGGTGGTCAAACAATATCACATCGAAGTGAAATTCGCTGGCAAAGAGGTGAGAGTATCATCTGAAAATCAGAAAATAATCCAAACAGAACGTTTTATATACAAAGTGTGCACTTAAACTCTCAATGGCACGACGATTCTAAATTTGTTAGAAGTACTTGTGACAAACAGACAGAAAGTAAAAAAAATGTCTTAAAGTTCAGATGTCATGGTAAACTTTAACTGGCGTGACCAAACTTCAAAGAGCAACGCGATATTCAGCTCTTTCCGCGCACAACAGAAAACAAGGTACATTGTACAAGATGATCTTGTGATTTCGCAATAAATGTCTAACTGCTTCTAGTTTTCTGTTTTATTCCACGTTAATTTGTTTGTTCAGCTCAATAATCTACGTGAGATGGACGTGATTTTTCTTACAATCTTTACTCGAGAACATTGAATCCGATTAATAGCGTAGAATCGGATTACGTTTGCCATGCTGTTGTACACGCATAAAAACCTGTTCATCCTGTCACTAACCACGCATTTTCAAAAGTTGCATCTCGCAAATTTATGTGCATGTTTCGTTTAATATTTGTCATCATTTCTACCTGAACTTTCTCGGTAAATTAATTTTTATGATGATTGTTTCTAATGAAAACGACTACTCAAATGTGATTTGTAATAGGTTTAATATGATATAGATCCATGGTTATCTTTATTTCATACTACACTACACGTTATGAAAAAACCAACCAGTTCAAAAATAGAACTTATACATTTGCAACATGATGGAAACCACCGTCAAATTGATAAAACGTGTGTGCATGAGACTATGTTGCTTTTACGATCTCACTCTCACCCCCTCTCTCACCCCCCTCTCTCTCTCTCTCTCTCTCTCTCTCTTTCTCTCTCTCTCTTTCTCTCCATCTCTCTCATTTTCTCTCCCTCTCGCATGTTTTTCCGCCGTAAAATGTTCCCAGACAGAATTTGTCATTCAGAGGTTGGCGCCGAAACCCGAACAAAGACAAAACAAACCGCCGTGGCGGTTCGAACGAGGTTTTATTACGATGTGAACACCTTGCTTAGTAAACAGTTTTTCGGCTGCAGTTTTTCTAATTTTCCAGTTCTTAACTTTATGTTGTTACTTTCCATGCGTACGTCATGAAATCATTCAAAATTGAGCCTATTTTTTTGAGAAGCCAAGTAGTTCACTAAAAAACCTAATCTGAAGAATACGACTGGAGGCTTGAAAACGAAATATTTTTTATTGCTTTATTGAAATACCACGTTAATGTATGACATTTCCTGTTTTAGTATAAAAAAAAAGTACAGTTTCAGTCGCAAAATCATTCTAATGATCAATTTATGTCTCCGAAATTGATGAATAATTGAAAAAAAGGTATTTTGCTCTCTTTTCTCTCTGGAGGCCATTAATAATGACGACCCACTCCACCAATAAAAAGTCGACAACATGTGTCTGTCTATTGCGTGTCAAGACGCCCATTTCCGCCTTTTCCACACTATTTTCCTCAAAAACCGTTCCGCAAGTTTTAATTGTTCAAGTTTCGTTCCCCAAACCGTAAAATATAGTAAGCTTTCTCTCTTTCTTTTTTCTTTTTTCCCTCTCTCTGTCTCTCATACTATTCTTATTTTTTACGAAGTGTCGAGATTGTTTTTCATATTTGATCTACTCGCTTTTCATAGGCACACATTCATATACTTACATTGAGGTATGCATGATAGTTAATTATATTTTAATTGTATTGATCATTTCCCCCCGAAGTTATTGGTTTTCCATACCCTCGCCGAAGCGAAGTGGTAAAGAGTTTGTTTTGTCACCTGCATGGTATTCTATCGATTTTGCCCGACAGTTCAGTGAAACAGTCGAGTGAACTATCACACCTAGACCGCGCAATTTCGCCCTATCACTTATCCCGTAAATCTAAAAAGTTTGTAACGATATAACACACTTGTCAACTACTCTGAAACTATTTGCAACCCGAAAGACGTTATTCTGCATTCTATCATATACAAGACACTTGAAACCTAGAATTTTGGCCTATTTTACGCGTTGCAACTGAAAATACCGGAAAAAAAACGCACGCTAAATCTTCATTCAGCTTTTAGTTTGTATGACTCTGTTTAGGTTGCAAGGGTTTTTACAGTAGATAGATCGATTCGTTATTATGCTCAGTTCAGAAACATGTGTTGATTTGGCTATTTAAACTTTCTTATAAGGGTAGGTCAGCATTCATAGATCAATATGATAGGTTAGATCAACTTTTTTTCGATTGTGACATTATAAAAATCATGTTTTTAATTGTTTTTCTTACTTTTTGTTGTGCTATTTACGAAACTACCCCACCAAGGTCAACACTAGGTTGATTTTGGCTCAGCTTCCTCGCAGACGACATTATTAGTACATTATATTTTATTATGTATTGGTTACTTCATAGACCTTGTCCTGCAGTTTCCCCCATTTTTTATTGCCAATAACTTCTTCTTTCTAGTTTATTGATACTGCTAATGCAATTGATAACGTGAAATGGAGATGGACAGGTTTTTGTGCATTGTAATGTTCAGCAGAAAGAAACGGTATTTTTGAGATTCGTCGACAACGATTGATGGGTTGTGGCAAGGCTCACTGTTTCCTGTGCAAATAACGGAAATACAGATGAAGTGGTCGTGATCAGTTCTCTTTTTTTGTTTCCTTTGCCTATATCAAGCCGTGTTAGTATTTTCCCCATTTCTATCTACCCTTTTATTTTGTCTCTCTTTCTCTTTCTCATTGGGTTTATCTCTTCTCTGACCTTCTCCACCAGCTCTCGCTCTACCTCCCCCGTTCTCTCTTCCCTCTCTCTCTTTCTCTGTTGTTCTCACGCTTTGTCCATCGCTTCCTTTATGTCTCTCCCTCTCCCTCTCTCTCTCGTTGTCGCTTTCTTTCTCTGTTCCACTTTTCCCTCCGTTCATCTCTTCTCTAACCGTCTCCACCCTCTATATCTCTCCTCAGTATCGCCAAAAACAAGGCTATCATCATTTTTGATTGCAACCCAGCCCACTGAACACTGTTCGATTCGATGCATTCGGCCAAACTTGTTATTTTCATCCCCCAGTTTTCCACAATTCTCTATTGTTTTCGGGAGAAGTTATTGCTTGTTCAGATCAAACTTCACCAAAACTTGGTAATGTTCATTATTCAAAGCCGAATCAATTATTCGATGCGAGTGGCGCATTTGAACTTTTTCCAGTTTCAAGTCAATATAAAGTGTCTTGGAGAGTTGTGGCAAAAGTAACTGATCATTAACAGGATTGAGGTATAATCGGATTAATGAACTTAGAAACTCCGCCCAGAAATTTGCGCGCGACGTGAAATGTGCGTGACATTGCAACATTGGCGCGGTTGCAATCCCGGCGACCTGAGTACGTATGCTAGAACATCCCGGCCTCTGCATCCCATCCTGCGTCTCTCGTTTTGCGCACTATTTCGCGACACTCGTATTTAAGCGGTATGTGAGTGGAGAGATAGAAGATGTTTTATACTAGAAGTAAATTGAATAGTCACGTAAAGCGGGCATTCTAATGAAGTGTCGTGCACTTTCTCATTGCACGTTTCTGAATTCTACTGTCTTTAACATGTTTCACGTGACTGTGCAATTGACCAACATTGTAGGAGACGTAGTTTGAGATGAACCTGCCGAGTTGTGTTGATTACTCCCTCTACTGAGAACTTTACATTATCCTTGTCAGCAGAATTGCTTGAAAATACCGTAAACGTTTCAACAACTTTCAATTTGAGTGCAGATAAATCAATAGAATGTCAGAATTTATTACGCGCGTGCTGTTAAAACAGTTGCAGGATAGAGTAGAAAAATGATGCGGTAGATTTTTCTATAAATTTTCTGTAATTGAAGTTGTCTCGTGTAACGATGAACTACCTGCATTCGTGTATAATGTGTTGGCGAGTCCGGTATAATCACCTGAAAATTCCACGTACGTTTCACACCTGTACTCCTATAGTCTGTTCCACCCACCTATAACTCTCTACAGTAACATTCTCAAATTTGTAGGTCAAAGTTTGATAAGTAGGTATTCTGGGACTTTCTTCGAGTTTCGGTACGCTCTTCTGCACCTCTATTATTACAAACTCTGAAAGTTTGGAATTAAAATAATCAATTGTTCATTAGAAAAAGCGTCCTGAATATTTGATGGATTACTGTAGGAGAAGATCAATTGGTAAAACGGAGTATACCGCTACTATGGGTGGGAATAACATGTAAAATTGACCGGGAAATGGAATACCATGTTTCATTACCACTGAGGCTCCTACAGTACGAATACGAAACGTAAAGTGTTATCGAAACAGTTCAAAATGTTTGCAATCGATTTTTGTTCCATATTAAGGAATTATTCCGGACTATTTTCAGCGAAGTTAAAGTTGACAATGTAAAGCATTCGCGGAGACTGTAGGAATCTCAGTAGGAATGACATGGACTGAATTTTCCGCGTATACTGTTAGTCAATTGCACAGTCACGTGAAACATGTTGAACACAGCACAACTCAGAAACGTGCAATTACAAAGTGCACGATGCCTCATTAGAATGCTAACTTTCCGTTACTATTCCATTTACTTTCAGTTTAGTAAGGTGCACTTAGCACTTTTTCTGTATGAATTTCTCTTCTATTCAGCGAACCAGGTTGCTTGAAGATAGATATTTCACTTTTTTATTTTTCAAATCAGCCGGAACAATTAGTTTTATCTAGTTTGACATATCTGCACTATTGAGTAAAACACAAATAGAATAGTCACAAACAAAATAAGCATTTGATCCACTTTTCATTGCGCGTCTACGAACTCCGATGTGTCTCCTCTCTTTTAGCCGAGACATTTGAATTTGGCGCCATTCATTATTAATTGAGCCGAATCAATAGTCTGATTAAAGTAGCGCATTTAAGAAGATGAGTTGTTTCTATGGCGACATATTTTACAGGGAAAACTTGCAAATATTATCCGCATCACTGTTCTTAGCTCGGTTTCAGCCTCAACTGCTCTTACATTGAAGAGAAAATAGAAATGTATTTTAGTGGAAGATATATTATAAGTAAAGGTAAATATAAAATATAATGGAAAACCTAAACTCCACGAGTCAATACTTTCTCTTTTGGAACTTGTAACATTAAATTATTGTTTACAGCAACAAATTTGGTACTGTGAGAACTTCTTGCAACAACATTCTTCAACTTGAGATACTGTAGTTATTCAACGGAATTTGGGCATCTACAACCTAAAACGCTGGCTAATTCTTCACTCATATTCAAGGCCTAACTGTTTTCACGAACATCTACCAGGTTGCAGCCATGTCTATGGGTCACAATCTAGTGTTTTCTCAGAACTCATTGCAAGTCTGTCTAAACTTTTCCTAGGTTTTTAGTCTAATTATGGTAGTCTTGCTTCCTTGTTCAATTACAAACCTATTATATGAAGTGAAGAAAATAGCTCCAGTTTCGCTTTCTTCTTTGTGAGTGAATACCTTCTGAGTACGTATGTATTTTTTTTAAACTACCCCACCCCCCCCCTCCAAATAGTTTTTTTTTACAGATCAAAAGAATAATTTTTCCAAAATAAACACTAGTATTTTGTATTTAGTCAAAACTGAATGTTTCCGTACTATTCTGCCGTCGTAGGCTTCATCAAATGTTATCAGTTCGAAATATAACACAAACATATAACACGAAATATAACAAGTTTACAATTTATATGGGGCGGTGTACTTTGAGAATCCTTGTCTATGAATAAGGATAATATATACTTATTTCCGGTATGATTTAAACGATATTTTAAGGTGATTTTTCGCTACTTTCTTTTTTTTGCAAAAAGTAGGGAAAATCTTACATAATACATCATTGATTGCGCGCAAACATAATTTTGCATATAATTTAAAATATGTACGTTGGTAGCACATTTTGCTAATGTTGTCGTATAGTTTGAGAATGAAGTACACCTGAAATATCTCACAGGACATGTCTGAGACTTTTCCCGACACTTTTTCGGTGTCACTTTGAATGAAACGTGTCCTTACTTTTCACGCACAATCTCGCTTTCTATGCCTATTTTCGAATTCGAATCTGAACATAAATCTATTGTACATATTCAACACGTGACTTTCACATTGATAGAACTCCAATAATATAAATTTGAATAGTTTTAGAAATCGCATATATATTTGATTTTTTTTCGGTTTGCATCTCCTATTCCGTTGATTATCATTTTTTTCCTATATGTATCTCACAGGTTCTCATGTAAATGAATCAATCAGTCAATCAGATAGTCCTCGATCAGTTCACGTGAAGCTGAACGTGTTTCCCTGCAGTTCACGTCAGCTTTCACGTGACCCAACCCCACGTGTAACCGTGTTTTCTCGCATTCCGTTCATCTTAGTGTGCCGCTGCGTCTGATAGCTAAAAAATGCATTGATCTCTAAACAAATTCATCTACATCAAGTAATCCTCAATGAGATCACGTGAGCTCTAACGTGATCTAATCACACCACGTGTAAACTTGCCTGCCTCTGCATCTAATTGTCTCAGTCTCAGTATCAATCAGTTCCCGTAAATTTTCAACTGTTCCCTCGCAGTTCACGTGAGCTCTCACGTGATGATACCACGTGTAATGGTGTTTCCTTGCAGGCAGTCCTTCTGAGCGTACCTCTGCATCTGATAGCGTCAGTGGGGTATATCAGTGAGGAGGGACATCATCTAGTATGCATCAACATAGCTCCAGATGAACAGAATCCTCAGACGAGAGACATCGCTGTGCTGTGTCTCAGGAATAAGGTGGGAACTATGGGGACAGACAGAAACAGTAGTTTGATTAGCATACACAGCTGAAATCACGATTCACGACGGAAGTGCTACGGTATCCAACTACGAACCCATCATAACAGAAAGTGATGTACCAGTTTCCGCTTTCACTTGAAATACCCCCATACGGATCACTCGAAGAGAAACTCGGGTGTAAAAGATCGAAGGCGGTATTCGAACATATCCCAGCGGACCTAAGTCTGCGTTCCTTCAAACATACGCAATGCTGCTTTTACCTCCCATTGAGGCCTAAATCACGCGAAATAGAGCGCTCAATCGAGTCCACGACGGTTTGACCAAACCTGTATTCAGAACACGCAACTTTGTGTATTTCAGACAGAAGCTGAGTCCCTTTGCAGTCGTCTCACAGCCAGATTCCACAGTGTCTACAGAGAATCCATACAACGAGACCTCACAGATCAGAAGTCAAAGAGCAATGGTAGGTCACATCGTTTATTACTTATGCTAACATCCTCTCTCTCTTTATCTCAATTTCTTTATTCTTCTCTCTTTTCTCTCTCTCTCCCTGTCTTTATTCCTCTCTGTCTCTCTTTCTCTCTCTCACTCTCTTCCCCCTCTCTCTCCCTCCTTCCTACCTACTCTTTACAATACAAGTCCACTAATCTCACTCCCTCCACTTTCCTAATTTCCCCAGTGGCCTCCCCCCTCATTGTCGCACGTGGGTTATCTTAATATTCTATACTTCAGCACATCGGAAACATTCACATGTAATTATATTAGAAGTAAATTGAATAGTAACGTAAAGTTAGTATTCTATTGAGGCATCTTCCACTTCTTCATTACACGTTTCTGAGTTCTGCCGTGTTTAACATGTTTCACGTGACTTTACAATTGATTAACAGTATAATAACTGGAGAAAACTTTTTTTTTTGAGTTTTGAGTTGAAAACTCTTTTTTTGAACTCGAGATTGAACATTCAAACGCCAATATTGTAATATGTTCATTCTTTTTCAAATTCACAATGTACATTTCAAGGTTCACCACTGTCTTCGCCCGGACATAGACACAATGGGTGAGTAAACTACAATCTCAGTAAGTGTAATCTGAAAAAAAACCTCGATTTCTTCGCCATTACCAGTGGAACTGCCATTCAATTCTCCTGTAACATAGTATACAGAATATTTCAACAAAATTACAATCGCTGAAGAGTAATAGGAAGCATCGCAGGTACCTCGCAAGCCAATACGGTGTATGGTACTCTATCCCGCTGTGTATGTGGCTTGCTCCCACTTTTTTCGGACTAAATTATTTGATCATTGAAATACGAAACAACTAGAATTTTACTTTCTGAATGAAATTTTTGTGTTTTCAGTGCTGCTTTGGCGCTAGCGAGTGCGGGTACCCGGGACACCTCGACCTCCATCTACACTGCCAGCAGCACATCCAACAACGCCAACGAGTACATTGCACTGGTCAGTTACAGAAAAGTTAGATAGTTTTTTCCTAATGTGCTTTAGTGAGTCTGTCTGTTACTTGTTACTTCTGAATAGTTCATTTCATCTCAATCTTCTGTATCCTCTCCTGCTTGTGCAGCAACAACTCCGTTTTACAAATATATATTTTGTGTATCAGGCATTATTTCAACTTATTCACGTAATGTCATCTTCGATTCTTTGATTTTCTTCCACCCAGGCAAAATCGAGCGAGAAATTATCTGAGCACGCCCAATTTAATGCGAAAAGTGGAGCTGCGAGGCATTTTAGAGCCAAAGTTGGCAGAAACTTACAATCGTTCTGGCCCGTTCTATTCTATGTACATCGCTACAAACCCACCCTCTGCCAACTGAGCTTGTTCAAGTTTTACGAAACACGCAACATTTGCTTCAAACTGATTCATTCTAATAGTTGTGACCTTCTGAGTACGTATGCTAGAAGATTCCGGCACCTTCAGCCCCCGTCAAACATTCGCACTGTTTGACATGTTCAAATTTGTTTGCATCCTTATCATATTTTTTTATCACACGCTTCACTTGCGTAATAAATTCATTCATTCATTCATCCTGCGTCTCTCGCGCTGCATTACTATTTCGCGCCACTCGCATCCCGGCGGGATGTGAGAGCAGAGAAACAGCGTATGTTCGAGGAGACGCAGGATGGGATGAAGGTGCCGGGACCTTCTACCATACGTACTCTGGAAAGCTGAGTGATCATTGAAGTTTGCTCCAATGTTCGGGTGTTCTCTTTTCAAGATTTCGTCCATATACTCTAATTCACACAACAGGAAGTTCAACTCTCGTTTGATTTCCTCTTCTTTCTGTGAATTCATTCTATTTTGTGTGTTCTTTGGTCTTTGAACCATGCAGGACTTATAACAAGCTCTTTCAGCCACTGTTGACATGTCCGTTTTTGCTTGCAATTAAAGTTGCTAAACACGTTTGCAGCTGTCTTAAATTACGTGTAACGCTTCCGCAGGCCGTTGACACGTAATGAAATGTGTAGGAAAGTTTAGTCAATGATTTGCAAATTTCATTTTGGAATTTATATACCAGGAAGATGCACTTTCTACTTCTTTCTCCGAATTGATTTCCATTTTGTGTGTTCTCTGGACTTTGTTCCATTCATTACTTATAATAAGCCTATTCAGCCAGTGAGACATTCGTCCATTATTACCCAATCCCTCACGGACATAGTCCGCGCCAGACCGATGATTGAAAACACAGCGAATATTTCCTCAAAACAAGGTGACTGGGTTTCGAAAAAAAACTGAATTACTAATAGTTTCACTATCTTTTTTGGTTCAACTTCTGTGAAACCTCTCGGCAAATTGCGATTCTAGTCATCCTTTTGTTCTAGTATTTTATTTATATATATTTTTGAAACTCAAGAAACCGCCTTTTTTCGAGTTAGGAGCAAGAAGACTGTTTAAAAGTTTTTGCAGTTCTGTATATCATTGTTCTGTGTTACTTATTACATCTATCTCCTCTCACAACAAAACTGTCTTCCCAGTACGTATTTACCTCGTTTCGAATAAATCGTTCATTAAGTTGCTCAAAAGCTGACCGAGCTCTCCTTTCTCCTTTTCAAATTGAATTTGTTGTGATAAACACGATCGAATCTGCTTTTCTTGCCCCCGTAGCCAGTTTATTTGATAGATGACACCACTGGGGTAGAGATTTCGAAAACAACATTGTTTTCCCTTAGCGCCCCAACCCAACGTGTGAAAGTCGCTCATTCTAACACCAAACTACCCCATCTTGGTCGAAATTCTCTCTTTTTTTGCGATTTTTTTGGTTCAGAATATTATGTTACTCATTCTACTGCATTCTGACAATTCCCAGCCACTTTTATAGTGGACGAGAGTGGGCACAGGTCAGAGAGACGCAGATTGTTGCAGCCTGTCTCCAGTCTCATTGACCGGCACGCTCTCTCTTCCGTAGCTAGCCGGACACAGAAAAAAAGTTTCTACGGAGTTTCTCCCTTCTTATTTGGGTTTGTGCCAGCCTCTCTACCCTCTCCTCATCTCTTTCTCTCGTTTTGTTCTTCCTTCACCTCCCTTTTCCTCTTTATCTTTCTTCCACTTACCACTATCTCTCCCACCCTTGTTTTGGACTCGTGCCAGCGTCTTTTCCCAGCTTGGACCCTTGTTAACGAGCTACGCGGGTTCCTTTACACATTGATTGTCTCACATAACTGCTCCAACTTACCACCCTATTTCAAAATTCGCAAGTTTTTCCCAAAATTTATGTTATGTCTCTCACCCACCCCTTTTCTTTGACTTCATCTTTTTCACTGGTGACTAACCTAGTTTTTGTTGGTTCAGAAAAAAGAAAGTTGAAACAGTTGCTCAGAACTTTGCTGTAAACAAATGTCATAGATGTTACACGCAAATTTGCTGAACTATGGCTTCATTAGTGGAAGTGAATTGAGTCAAATGTATAAAAACAGCACAATTTATTCCTAATTGTTGTCCCATATTCATACTTTTAAGCGAATAATTTCGAATATGAGTCGTGATTAGTTTTTATTTTTCTTAGTTCTTCCATTTTTTCGAACCTCCGACATTTTCTACTTTTTTCACTCCGTTTTCCCACGCTGTTCCAGTTTCACTCTTTTCTAGATAAGTTTTTCCCCAATTAAAAACTTATATTCTCTCACATTTTTGTTGACAAGTAAATTTAGCAAAAATTATTTATAATGATCTACTATCATGCTGATTTATAAAACTGCTCTGACGGTGTAATTCGAAAAACCTATATAAATTACTCCTGCAATGTTGTCACTTCTCTAAAACATAATGTATGGGTAGTTTTGCTATCTTTTGTTATCTTTTCACATGGTTTGACTGCAATTTTCTCGCGTTTCACAACCTACGCACATAGTTACTCACAAGCTTACCATGTAAATTTGTAACTTTCCAGATTTCTTGCAATCCTGCAAATACTAGTGGTTCAATTATAGTCTGTGTTTTCTATTATCATTCGGTCAGAGACTATGGGAGGGCGCCTCTAGTACTACTACCTTGGCCAGATTGATTTTCATTCCTGCCTGGCCCCTCTGTTGTTGCAATCCTACCTTTCCCACACCTACTCTCACGCAAATGTTTCACGTGCACTATATTAATTGTGTTCCATAGTATAAGGACTCAGCATAAAACTCAGATTTTTTTCAAACATAGGTTTCGTCGCATGATAGGTGGTGTAGTTTTCAACCACAGGTAACTGAGTCAAATGAATGAATATAGAAATGTATGCACGTTTTCATGCATTCATATTCAAGTTCAAGTCAGAATATTTACATTTTTCGTCGTTAGTGTACTCTTCGATTTTAGAAGAAGGAAAAGGAAGTCAATTTACTCTAAACTAGTCTTTTTTCAATAGGATACTAGTTCATAGAAGGACTCATATAGTTTTGCTCAGCCCAGAACTCAAAACTAGTTTGTCCTCTGTTCCTCTGAACTCTCTATTTTATCCGAAACATGCAGCATGTTTATACCCTCAGGGGAATGTGCCACCTGTTCTCGTTCGCGTCACAACATGTTCTGAATTTACGCGAAAACCACGTCATTCCTATTTTTCTATATTTAAACTTTAACAAATTTATTTTTTCGATTTCAGATCATATGTTTCTCTCATCAATTTTTCGTCTCACGTTTCTCCAGTTTTGTTGTCAAGTCTCGCGTTCACGTATACTATTAGTCAATTGCACAGTCACGTGAAACATGTTAAACACAGCAGAACTCAGAAACGTGCAATTACAAAGTGCACGATGCCTCATTAGAATGCTAACTTCACGTGACTATTCAATTGACTTCTAGTGTAGATAGTTGAACTTTTGACGTGGAGTTTCATTGTATTGGGAAGTATCTGAGATTAACCCTTCTTGGACACTTTTTAATGATTCGCGTAATGTTCTAATAGTGCTGGAAAATTCAATCATCATCGCCAAAGGGCGAACTTCCTATGTCCTCTCCTTGTAATTTGGCTAGTTTTCCTTGGAATTACGGCCGTCCAGCCTAGTACTTGGCCTAATGAGGGCCGGTCATATTTCCCCCCTTAGTTACACTTTCCTTTCAGATCAAAATACATTTTTTGCCCTTAGTTTCACACACTTTTTGGGATTTGTCACTGTCATCCTTCAAGACTTGAACGTAGTTAATGCAATCATAGACTTGTAGCTAATCGTTCCCACATCATCATACTACATTTCATGTTATTGAATGACACCCACTGAATTCCTTTGCACTACGTTATTAGTCATCTTTCGTTGCGGGACAAATGAAAACAAAGTCTGATAAAAGATTTTAATAGTTCAATTGCTCAGCGTCACGTAGGTTTGCGAGATTTGTTCTAGCTAGACATACCGCACAGAGGTGTGATAAAAAATGTGTTGTCTTTCTTGAACTATTTTCATTCGAGTTAGGAAAAATAATTCTAAAAACACCTCACAAATTGATTTGTTGATCAATTGCAAGTTTTCAAGTCCAACTTGCCCTGTACTTATCACCCACTTTTTTGATGTAATTCAAACGTGAAGTACTATTAAGTACAGTTATGGGGAAAGTTCCCAGTTTTCTTCGATGTTGAGTTGTAAAAGTCACTGTGTTAGTTTATACCAAACATCTGGTCACATTTCGCATGGACAGCTGTGAACTTAGTTGTTTTCAATAGAAATAGGATTGTAGCTCATAGGGGACACATCAGAAAGTCGAAACGTGTTAGCTCTGTATCTACAGTCACGTTTATACGTGACTTTGTTACTGACATCAGTAACGTGGATAGGAGACACTTAAAACAAAGATAAGTTTTCCCCTTCGTATTTCGTATAGTCACTTTGCCACTTTTTTTAACAATAGAAAATGATTGTCACTCTCACATTTCTTTCAAATACCACGGTCTCATATCATTTCTAGGTATCGTCTAGATTTGAGGTATCAGAACTCACCCGACGAACTCTCAACATCAATTTGCGAGCAAATATTTCATACCAAACAGTCTCTATTTCTAAACATATTATTGTTTTTGAATTGATTTTCTTTCTTTAATCGAGCAAAAACTCAGCTTTGCTTCTCGTTTTTGCCTGGTTTTCTGGCTCTTTTGTTCGATTCGCCCTCTGAAAAGTAATGCAATTTAAGCATCGGGCGACTAATGTTGTTTCACGAACTCTCCCCTCTATTTCACACACAATGAGACACGTCGAATTTAGACTCTCTCCTTTTCATCCTCTTCTTCTTCCTATTTTCACACATTCTATTTCTCTCTCCCCTTCTCTCAACCTCTCCCTATTCTCTCATTTTCTGTTCATATCTATTTAATTCTCTATCTCTCTCTCTCTCTCTCTCTCTCTCTCTCTCTCTCTCTCTCTCTCTCTCTCTCTCTCTCTCTCTCTCTCTCTCTCTCTCGTTATTTCTCGTTTTACATAACATTGTTGACCTCGGGAAAAAAACAGTAATGGAACACTAGTTTTCTTTAGTATTTTTTCGAATGTATATATTACTTCTCTGTATTCATTCTCCCCCAGATGTCCTCCCCTCTCTGACCTCTGATGATAAAAGTCTGAAACTCTCCAATCCGAAATTCTAGAATCTTCCGAACCGTTTTTCCGTGTCAGAAATTATCTCTGACCTCTGATGATAAAAGTCTGAAACTCTCCAATCCGAAATTCTAGAATCTTCCGAACCGTTTTTCCGTGTCAGAAATTATCTCTGACCTCTGATGATAAAAGTCTAAAACTCTCCAATCCGAAATTCTAGAATCTTCCGAACCGTTTTTCCGTGTCAGAAATTATCTCTGATCTCTGATGATAAAAGTCTGAAACTCTCCAATCCGAAATTCTAGAATCTTCCGAACCGTTTTTCCGTGTCAGAAATTATCTCTGACCTCTGATGATAAAAGTCTAAAACTCTCCAATCCGAAATTCTAGAATCTTCCGAACCGTTTTTCCGTGTCAGAAATTATCTCTGACCTCTGATGATAAAAGTCTGAAACTCTCCAATCCGAAATTCTAGAATCTTCCGAACCGTTTTTCCGTGTCAGAAATTATCTCTGACCTCTGATGATAAAAGTCTAAAACTCTCCTATCCGAAATTCTAGAATCTTCCGAACCGTTTTTCCGTGTCAGAAATTATTTCAGTTTATTGTGAAGTTTCTCATTTCATATTTTCAGCTATCCTCCTCCCTCTCCGACGATGAGCTGCGTGAGTTCGCCGAACTGCTCCGTAGATGGCAGTTGGGGGAACTACCCATCAAGGAGTTGGCATACAAACTCATGGAGCTGTACGGGACTACAAGGAGACATCTACTCACTAGTGGGTTTTGTAGTTTGATCTCATTCAAAGTTGTTGTTTTTGTAGTTTAGTCCACGTTCATTTAAAGTTTTACAACACCACGAGGAAACATCTACTGAAAAGTGGGTTGTTTTTGTAATTTGTGTTCATTCAAAATGGTTGTTTTTGTAATTTTGGGTTTATATGAAAACGGGTCTTTAATTTTCCCATAATCTCTCTCTATATCTCATATTCTCTTTTTTCCTACCTTTCAGTTTTTATTGAAAGGGTTGATTGCTTAGTTTCCCGGCTCAAACTGTATTTTCTGTAACAAATTCGATGTACCACAGTACACTTGAAGTTTGAACAAAAAGGTTGAGCTATTGCTTCTAGAACGAACTCCATACATTCTGTGGCTTATCTTGTCTCTCCTTCATTTTGGTTGAGCGTCAAAAAAGTATCCGAGTGTTCGAAAACGAGCTTAGACAGAGCGGGGCTCGCATAATGATGAACCGATTTGGCTGAGGGGGGAAATATAGTGCTCACATTTCCCAACTGGACTCGTTGGCAGCGTGCCAAAAACTTTGGAAGACTGTTATTTAGAGGAAAAATCTATTTTACAGAAAGTTTTCCTAAATACGAATCATAACTAAAAGGAAGACCCCAACACATAAATTTCTATTGTTTTGGAGTATTTCAACATGTTCAAAAACTGCCTTGAAATTTCATTGGCAAGCTGCCCAAGTCCAGTTGGGAAATGTGCGAACTATAGCACGTCATTCGCGAACAATCTGACCAAACACCAAGTACTTTTACTAGAAAAGAAGGGAATCGTCACGTAAAACGGGACGTAGAACAGATCTTTTTTATTCTGGGTTGAATTACACATGAATTCGAAAAATATACGAAAACTATCCTATTAGTAGGTCAGTTAGGAAATTTCGGCACGTTGAACCCATCTCTCGCCTTGCGCACTCTTCGGGTGGTAAGAGTAGAGAAACAGCGTACGTTTGAGGAGACGCAGGTTGGTATCTGACAGTCGGGATGATCCTGAATACGGCCTCAGGTTGCTTCCCCCATTCCTTATTAGCATGATAAATGTGCATTAGGAGATGCGATGGCGCATATATCTTTTTTATAGACACTGGCCGGGCTTCTAATGAGATTTATCTATTAATTTCTGCTGCTCCGGCTCTTGAGAAATCAGGTGCCAAGCACTGATTTCATAGAGTTTTCTAGTTCCAAAGCTTGTCTATACTGTGTATGTTGCCTTATTCTGCTGTGTTTGTAGTTTGATCACGTTGCTTTCTGGTTGAAGCTCTCAACTTAGGGCGTGTATCGAGATCCAAGTTAAACGGCGATTTGTTTACTGTCTACATGGTTCTCGTCATTCCCAGTCCGATTTTGACAGCATTGCATGTAAACGAATTCTTGGATGTTTTCAGATAACACATGGGTTGTCTAGGCAAAAAACTGCGTACATGCTGCAATAGAAGTGAACTTGCGAAATCGCAGTTTTTTTAACCCTCAATGTTGAGGTTGTAGTGGGAATAATGAGAACCGTATCGTAGCCTTCATCAGTCGTAGAGTTTTCTGACAACTGTAGTACGGGATCAGTCCTTTAGTCTTGTTACGGTTCTTGGCTACTCTGTGAGTGCTGCTTCTGACTCTGACACAGCCTGAAGCGTTTTAGCGGAATTTCGTACTTTATACTATACTGTGCACTTTCTGTCAATTCAACAATGGAGGTGTCTTTCAGTAAAAATACCCATTTTGAAACCCTAACAGTACAGTTTATAGGTGTGAGAACTGTTGTATATTATTTCAGTGTAAATTTTATTTATTTTATCAAGCAGAACTCAATCTAAATTTTGAGTTTTCCCGAAAGTTCGTCCATTATTCCCCCGCTCTATTCCCCATTCCATTTGATTTTCGTTGTTTAGCCTGAGGCGCAATTCTGTTTATTGCCAATTTAGCATGTGTATTAGGACACGCCGAGAGGATAGTATTTCAAACCGAGAGAGAAAGAAAAAGAGAGGAAAGAAAGAGGAGACAAAGAGGGGGGGGGGGGGGAACAGATAATAAGATGAATGAACGAACGAAAAAATGGAGAATAGTTTTAGGATTTCTAAAAATATGGCAAAGAATGCATTCGACACTTTTATTATTCCAAGACTGTTCGCTCAGTAAATTACAAGCGCCTGTAAACACATTTTTACGTTGACTGGAACAAACGGTTGGCACAGCTGCGGTGCTTCTCTCATGTTCAGCGTTTCGAATACACATATATTATTGCATAAAAAATATTACTGTTACATGCACATAGATTACTAAAGAAAAACGGAAAATTACATTTAGCAGACTGAGAGATTACTGTGGAAAAACACAGATAACTGGAACAGATATTAGATTACTGTAGAAGTTACTGTATCTCTATCCTCTCCGCTATCATCCCGTCTTCTTGGACTTCGTCACTGTAGATTTAAAAAAACATCCCGTGAAATACATCGCTACTACTGTAGAAGGTACTGTATCCTCTCCGCCCTCTACCCGATCTTTGCAGGACTGCGTCACCTGATCAGATCAGTGACCTCTCAATCACCTGATTGACCTGAATTTTAATTTAGAATATTCATTACCTAGAATACTGTAATAACATGGTGAAATACTAAATTATTGAGTTTTGGGAACTGAATTGTATTTTCTTACTGCCCCTTTCAACCCATCTTTTTAGGACTGCGTCACCTGATCAGTGCCGACGACCAGGCGGTGTTCCGTGAATTTCTCCTGCTCCACAACATCAGCGAGAGCTCCGGCAGCGGGGTTTCGGCATCCTCCTCTGTGCACATTTGTAAGTTTTATCAGTTGTTCATTTGTTTATTCATCTATATTCTTCTATATTCATTTATACAATGCAAGAAATCAACAGAAATTCTGAAAAAAAAATAGTACATCAGGTTGGGAAGAAGTGGAAAAGTTAGACAAGCTCCTAGTTATGACATGCTTGATTATCTTTATACCAATTAATCTACATTCAAAGAATGTGACACTCGCTCATCAAAAAGAAAGAGGAAAAACTAGATAAAAATAGTTTATTTCATTTCAATGAGTGATAGTTCTTGAGTGATAGTTTACTGATAGTTCAGAATTCTTGAGCCAGCAATGATAGAACGGAAACGAAACGTTCAACTTATGGTGGTAGACTCATGTTCGAACTCAGTAGAAGTTCGCGACCACAGCCAAAATGCACCAGCAGGTTCTAACTACAGAGACGGAAGAACGTACAAATAGCCAATTTCTGCGTGCTTTCTCTCATGTTCGAAATATCAGAAAAAAATTCTAGTCATAGTTATCGAAATCTTTTTACAAGTATACCGTTAAGTTTACAGAGCTCTATAGCAATCCTCTTATTTCAGGATCTGCCACAATAGAGGAAATGGACCGCCAGACAGCAGAAATAAATATTTTATTATTTACTTATTTCTCAACCAACAACAGGCGTTTCATCGCTCTAGTACCTGTTTCTATGTGTTTCTTCATTTGTTCTTCTTGTTTTCTTGTGCATATCTGAGAACTGTTTTTGGGCATAATTGTTTGTAGTAAGATTTTATGCTTATGAGTTCCGACGTTCCGAGTAGCTGTAGCTACTCAACGACCGATGACGAACCCCTCGCAAGTACGAGAAACGATTCATTTCTGAATTGCCTCAATTTCTTATAGATACCTCTCAAGTTTCTCTTTTTTTATCTTACCCCCCAACATCCGGCCAATTACACAAGCAACCGGGTTGATACCAACTACCAACCAAAAAGCAACCCGGTTGCTTTTGTAAAGAAAATTTGGTTGCCTCCAGAAAGCAACCGAAAAGCAACCAAATTGCTTTTTAGAACCAACCAACCTTTCTTCACAAAACAACCGAGTTTTGTGAAGTAATAGAGCTTGTTGATTTCAATATCAACCCGGTTGCTTTTGTAAAGAGAGGTTGGTTGCTTCTCAAAAGTAATCCGGTTGCTTTTTGATTGCTTTGAAAATCAACCAAATTTTCTTTACAAAAGCAACCTGGTTGACTTTTGGTTGATATCAACTCGGTTGCTTCTGTAATCCGCCCCAACATCCCACTTTTGCCTTACAGTACCCTTCTGGACAATTAGGGGCGTTCTCTGGCATTCATGAACATCTTTACACTGAAGTATAAGTGTTTCGCGAGAGTGAGATGATCTGAATCATAGTTTCCTTTTCCCCATCCCGTTCAAATCGTTAAAAAGATTATCTTTCCCGACTTTACACACGGTTACTGTAGGTAAACTGTACGTGGGTATTTTTGTTCCCGCGGCTAGCTTTTATTTGAGTTTGGAAAAAAAATTAAATTAAAATTAGACGTTTCCTCCATTTCTTGATTTTCAATTTCAACTGTTCCTTTTCCGTCCCCTTCTGTTATCTCTGGTATTTCTTCGCATCGGTAATTACTCGAATCTTCGTTGCACAACAATAGATGTTTGAGTTTCTCAATATTCCTATCTATATTTCTTGATATTTGTTGATTCTGATCATTGGGAAATATATATCGTGACCTTTTATGAAACGAAATCATCCAGGATTCATAACATTCATCTGTGATAAATGTGTATTTTGCCTCATCGTAAGTGCCCGCTGCCCTGTTGACCAATAACCCAACAAATTCACCTGTTACATTCCTGCCCGGTTACAATTCCTATTTGGTCACGGTTGTACTTTCTGCTTGTCCCTCTGCCATGATAATCGATATTCTCATTGTATCTATGGGTCAATTAATTCTTTATATCACCGGTGTTTTGATAACCTAAACAGTTGTTATTTTGCTATTTTGCAGTGACTGCGGGTTAGGATGAGTTCTGCCACTCCGCGGCCCTCCAGTGGCGGCAGCGGCGGCGGAATTCGCGGCTTCTTCTCCAAACTGCGGAAACCCTCCGATCAACTCATGCCCGGCAGTGTTAGTTTAATTTCATATGTATACTTGTATACTTCTACTACTTGAGTATCTACGTACATTATGGGTAGGTAATGAATCTCGCCCGGCCCAGTGAAGCAAAATTAAAGGATCTCCCGGTCGTCAGGTAACCGGGATATCGTACATGTGTTCAACACAGCAATGTACTATACATCATCTTGGTTTTTACGTTTACCTAACAAAGTTTTGGAGTTTTGGTTTCATACCCGAGCGTTAGAGTTGCATAACGCTGGCGCGTGAATATTCTTATTTGAAATGGTATAATGAAATGGTAAATGATCCAACCTCTAGTGTTATTATTTCCTATTCATTGACACAAAAGGCACTCGTGTTTGTTTGATTTGATCTATGTTACGGACACTTGATCTTTCGATTTCATGATCTGGTATCGCTTGAATGCCGCCAAGTTTTCAGAAATATCTAAGTTTTGGTTGGAAAGGTCTGAGATGGTTGTTGAAATCTAACTAGTTCTCGCGGTTTGGTTGAGTTGGTCAAATGAATATCCCAAATTTCGTTGTTTACGTGCGAAAGTGTCCATCTATCAAACGCATGACCTACGTTTCTTCCATTTTTCAACTAAAATGAGTTGAATCCCTCAAGGGCCTATTCAGGCTGCTCGCAGGTTTTTCTTTTTGCCGCCTTATCTCTTGGCCGCTCATTATTTTCCGTGGGGAATTCTTTTTAGTCTGGCTGCGCCTCGCCTCCAAAAAAGGCGAATAATTCATGAAGTAATAGTGATCAATGCCTACGTGTTGCCTCGCTAGATGAGGTTCCGCCGAACGAGTTCTCTAATATGTTTTTGCTCTGGCAATAATAGGGTAATGAAATGGTCTATGAGTTCTATGCTGGATGCATGAATGAATTCGTCACATGTCAGGAACATGGTTAGATGGAGCGGGTATTTGTCTCGCAATCGCATCGCAAACGTAGAGATTCATAACGGAATACTAAAAACATTTGGCCAAATGTTTGTAGGGTCGTTGTTATTGTGGTTTCAGTCGGTCGGTTTTGCTTGCTTCTTGTCAGTAGCTATGTACAGGTTGCAGGCTATCGTGTCGCAGACTATCAACCTGTTAACTGTTCCGGATGGGGCACTAAATTCTAAAAGTAGTCGAAGTTAACACGGTGACTAGATAAAGTATAAGAGAGAGAGCGTGAGATAAAAAAATGTTTAATTGAATTTATCCTACAGATGCAGACTGTTGCATAAGTAATTAGGGTAGTTACAGGCTCTATATGCCAATGGGAACAGTTTGAAGTAGTGTAGGTGGCGGTAAATTCGTAGAATAGTCCATTTGAGAGGCGAAGACAATTTTGCTGCCGCCAACGGGTATTAGTCGTACGCACCTGCCGTCGTTAATATAATCACAAACTGTTAAACGGAGAACGGCCACTCCATGATTGATTGTCAAACGCGCACTAGACGGCCCAATACCGGATGTGCTTCAAGTTCAACCTACTGCGAGCCATGAAAGTAACACAGGTATTTTGTTGAACGCTAATCAGCCAATCTAGTTTCCACACACCAGTGCAACCCGTTTTACGATGAACCGCAACCGACGTGAAGCTTCATGATTTTGTATAAAACGTTGGGAAATTGACCTGATATTGGCGAATAGAGATGTCGTTTTGTGATTTTCGTGACCATTCGGTTCGGACAACCTTATTGTAGTATGCTTGTTTCTCATTCTACCGTGAGATTAGATTACGTTATGAATGCCTCCTTCGCTAGCGCCGGTTGAAGTGTACGACGTTTCCGCAGTTCGACTTAGAGTAGTAGGTTAGGCGATCAGAAACTGAAATCTGGAGTGTGGCACGCTGGCACGGACACCACACAGTATCCCACCTATGTCAACGAATGGTCGATTATTCATAATTTTAAAAATTTCCAGAATTCAGTTCAGTTTGGGGAAATTACTTACATCTGTCGTGTTCGCGTACAATACATCCATATACCAGTAAGGTCCGACTATTCGACAAAAAGCAGTTCGTTTTTAGGGTAAAACACGTGAAATTGAACGATTTAGTGTGAAAACAGAGAAATTTTCAATGTTTTCGGCGAAGAGGTAGTCCATTTCTAAATATTTTTCGACTTTTCGGACAACTTTACCGGGGTATGAATACATCGATATTCGGTGTGTTTGTAAGGATTATGTGGGCATTATACAAAAACCGAGTATGCGCACGTAGTGAAATCCGGTTACATAACAATAAATAGAGTAGAGAGCATACTAGATAAAGTTTGGGTGGATATAGTTCATATCTTAACAAGTGCACGTTGTCACATGATAAGGCGAAGAATGATTATTATTTGGAACACATTTCACTACAACAGTTGAGGTTAGATTCGCATGATTCACCTGAACCTTTTGCCGCGGTTCGTGTACAAACACCAGTAAGGTCCGACTAAGCGACAAAAAGTAGTTCGTTTTAGATGTGAACACGTGAAAATAAATGATTTTTCCATCAAAAGTAAACCGATTTTCTTATTTTTGGCGAAAAAGTAGTCCGTTTTTTGATTTTTTCTGACTATTCCAACAACTTTAATGGTGTATGTTTATGTATTATAATTAAAGTGCACCACGTTTAGTGAATTGCATGTGAACATTAATGAGTACTCTATCTGAGAGTTGTTGCGCCAAATCAAACTACATATACCCTGAAATAATTGGAAAACAATTCTTGAACCTCATTCAGATTAGTAGTTAGAAGTTGATTTCATCACTGGTCCAGCAAACATCAGGTCCATGCTCACACCTGTCAGGAAGTGAAAGATGCCCTTTTAGCTGAAATGTTCATCAAGAGCATACTGTAGTGATCTGGTTCGTACAAAGTTGAGTAACTGCCGCCTTTTTTTTAAAAGGTATGTCAACTCAGAAATAATATAAGGGAGCTTAGTATAGTAGAGAGTATGTGGTTTAAAACTTTACTTGTTTGCTTTGTGTTTGGATCAGTCATCTCTAAGCTTCAAACCTTGAGATTAACAAAGATTCAACCTATTTTAAAGCTAATACTGTAGTCGCCTGGGTTGTGCTGCTATTTCGAGCTCCCATAAAATGAAGATACACGCTCTGATCACGCAAACACAGCTTTTAATGATAGAAAACCTTCTGTATCCAGCAGTCGACGGTTGAGCCCAGATTTATCATCTTAATTTTGGGTCGAGATCCATTTTGCTCACCCAAACTGTTAGTCGCCACCAGACTTTCGCCTGCGTTCGAACATAGTAAGGGACGACTATTCGACAAAAAGGAGTCTTTTCTATATTTGAACACGTGACAATAAATGTTTTTGCATCAAAAATAGACAAAAAAAAATCGAAGAAAAAGTAGCCCGATTTTCGTCTGAATGTTTGAAAGCTCTTGCCTCCCGCTGAACCCAGATTCTTGATGGTTCCACTCTTCCGCAGTTCATTTGCTAAAACGATGTGCGGCCTCGTGTGTGTCTAAATTGCGTCTGTGTCTGCCGGTGACGGCATTGTTTCATTCTTCATTAAGAATGAAAGTAGATTGGCCATGGTGCTGGCTGTTCACCACGAAGGGAGGCCAGAGTGCAGAGTGGCACGAGAACGGCGAATTGTGGGGGGCTGGACAGAGACGCAGAGCCAGCGCCGCCCGCTCTCTCACTTTTCACTTGTTTTGTTCTTTGGCATCGCGTTATTCTTCTTCGCCGGGGTCCGTATTTGTACTGGTTCCGATCCCAATTCCCTTTGGTTCGAGCACGAAGGGACCTTCTCGGCTGATTAGGTCATGTTCGGCCATCAACAGCCCGAGCGCTACGTGGATGTGGTTCGTTTTCAGAATTTGGTTGTTTCCGTTATCCAGTTGATCTTGGTGTGTTCTGATCAGTTTTATTTGAAAATTTTGTGAGAAATACCACAGAAACACAGCGTTTTGACGATGATATAGAGCGAAAGTGAACGATTTTGAATGATTAATCGGCGAGATAGCCCATATGTAGTTCTGGTTGTTGTGGCGAGCAATGAATGTTATGTCTGCAATAAAAGCGCCCAGACATACAGATTTGGGGGTTTGCAGAATGTTTTGATGATAGTTGATGTGAATCATTGACCATTCTAAGCAGCTTTGAATGCGCTTCAAGGGGATCAAGGGCTTATAGTTCTATCAACAAGTGAGGGAGTCGGTTTAGCAAATGAGAGTTGTTTTTAGTGGTTCATGTTGGATGTTTAAATTCAGTATTCAGACGCTGTAGTTTTCATACTTCGTTTCTTAACGGCATTTTACAACGTCGGAACGACGGTTTATTTATTTTTGCTACTTTGCTATTCAGAAAGTTGGCTGGTAGATTCTTTGTTCCGTCCCACTTTGTTACCCGCGTGAATTGATTAGAACACATAACACATGTACTTGGTGTGTCTGTTGAGCGCTGCTCTCACGAGATATCAATCTTGTTCCCCTTTCTTCCTGAGAAGCAAAAGGAGGCAGCCGCAATCTCATCTTGCAACAAAGCATCCATGCGTGGGTACAAAGATTGGCTAGTTAGGTTGTCGAGTGGTATTAGCTGGTATCAGATTGGAATGAGAACTAGGTAGTTGGGTCGGAGTGTTTCGAGATAGGAGGTTTCGATGGAGCTAACAAATTCCAAGAGGTTAAGAAGCTATGACCTAAATAACAATGTCGCTCACGTAGTATGTTATGCTCGATCATATTTTCGGCTAAGAAAAGGAAAAACTGTGAAGTAGAGACTGTCACATAGATTTCATTTTGACTGAAATTGGAATGCTGAATTCAAATTAGCATATAGCTCTGAATCATAATTAACTTAATCGTCGCCCACTTATTCCGGGAACTCAGACAAGAAATAAGCGTTCGGGGAAGTATTATATGAGCTGTTTTTTTGGATTCCCTGCATGTTTAGTGGAATTGCGGGACTTCTTTGCAAATTGCCTGCCAATTAGTATTAGGAGACGAGTTTGCGCCAGTATTTAATGACACGCGGTGATGTGATTCAGGTTACTTATTCTGCCCCTTTATTCTCAATTTTCGGAAGTGTTTGAAAATTAAATGAAAGTTCTTATTATCCTTGTGCGTAAAGATTTTTGTTTTGCTATACATGTTATAGCGTATAGTTTTTTAGAGTAGATGAAGAACAAGGACTGACTCTGTAAATATACTTATATTGAAGTATCGGAAGTTCCGAAGTATAGGTTTTCAAAGAAAAGTGCAAAGGCGACATTGTTTCGAGCATAATGCGCGTGAGAAAAACAATTGTATCATCGATTTTCCTCCGTCCCTCGTGATTTGTGGAGACTGGAAGGAAATTGCACCTTCCAGCTAGGTGGCAATTAGTTAGTCATAATTCATTTAACCCTGTTTACAATTAGTATACAACGGACATACATGTTCAATACTCGTTAGTTTTAATTAAATCGAATTTTCATCGACGATGTGTAAATGGTTCTCCATTTTTGAAGGATGATGACGTTGATGCAACTTTTATATAGTAGAAGTTTGTGAATTTGTATGTCAGGTGGTAATTTTGGGATTTTGGCGTATTTCCTGGCTGTGCTCTTTTTGGTTTGGCTGAATCTTTTGAAAATGAGTCTCATATTCCAGTCCTAGCGGGATGTGATTGTTATCTCATGATAGTCTGGTGACCATCCATCATGCGTCAGCTGTTATATTATCCAACCATCTACATATAACTTCCGGCTTCCGCCCTATTGCGCGCGCTTCCGTTCGCAGTACATTGCAGAGTCGCGAGCTGCAAACTTACACACTTTTAAACATAATACATATGAAAATGTAATAGAACATTTGGGTTTCGCAAACTGTCGTTCTGAAGGTAATTTCTCACAGTTGTGATTTATCACAGCCTCGGTTTAAACATAATCTTATTGCTGTATTATGGTAAAACTATGGTAATGGCTGTTTGTAGCCTCATATTGTTCGAATTGATTGGTAGTCCTTGATTGTGATGGACCATTTCCGAGTAAATGGTCGTATTCCGATGTTTTTTGGCCCATTTCGATGGGTAATCCGAATCATAAACACATAGAACAGTCAATAAAACGAGCGATTCACGTGATAAGATAGAATTGGACAGCAAAAGGACACATTCTGCTCGGAATTGTTCATTCGGATCAATATGTCACTGTCATAGGCAAGGTTACTCCTAATTTTTGCGATTAAAAGGACTGGTTTCTCGAGTTACTTTTTGTACCCAGATCAATTGGAACAGTGAACAGAGATTTTCGTTTAGTGGATTCAGGCTGGAAATAGTTTGGGGGGGGGGGGGGGGGGGGGTCAGGCATGAGTTAAGTTATAAACAGTTGGTTGTGTGGAACTAGAAACCTTTCGATTGTTTCTCGGATTGTTGAGGAGAGTGCTTTCATTTCATTCTGGGAAACTATGCAAATATAGGGTTTTCCGATGGTTAGTCGGTGCGTTCAGAGTGTTGAACGTTATTGAATACCCCAGTGACCCCGTTTATCAGTTTATCTATAGTTTGACTGTTTCAATTTGCATTACTTGTATTCTGCAGAAAACTTGCCCTTTCTGCTAATCATGATTCAGTATGTACTCTGCTGCTGCAGCGTCCTAATCTTTGCGCTGTGTTCTTTGATTGACAAACAACATACATGGTTGCAATTCGATGAGCATTTGGAGTAACGATCATTGCACGGGAGGGGGGTAGTTTTCCATATTTCGATGGTGTATAAACTATCCATTCTCTAATGGACAAAACTATGAAAAGAGTAGAAGAAAATTAAAAATATAGGTATCATATGTTGCCTTATCTCCCCTGTGTTCAGTGTTTGTAGTTTTGATCCTATTTGCCTTTTGATTTGTTTATTGTGAAGTATCGAGCTCAAACTATACTGAGCTATTGCCACTATAATGGGTGTAATTAAGCTTAGACGCGTCCAGCGTCGCGTGAAATTAAAGACAAAAACGTCGCCTAGGGGCAAAAGAGGCTAGGTTCTGAAGCAATTGGCACAACTAGCACGTACCCTTGGTGGATTTCGAAATTTTAGCTGGTGTTGGTGTTTGGTGAACGGCCTATCGTACCTATAGCTGAGTAATTCAATGTACTTTTGCTTTTTCAAAACGGAACTGAAATATGACTAACTGTTGCTGCTGAAGCTTTGTTAGACTTGGAATCCCTTTGAGTCTAAAGAATTCTTTTCCCGTTTTCCAAGACAAACTATTCTGTTCTTGATAACACAATTTGGTCTCAATGACCCGATATGATGCAATGACTTATTCGATGTAATGTTTTGATTCATTGGTGTCGATTACAGGACCGGTGTAATATCGGCAGAAAAACAACTAACAAAGTAGGGGCAAAACTAGAAGGGGGGGTCTCATGTATCAAACATAAGTGGGCTATGATTTTGGCAGGTTGACTACACTGTATTTCTGAGCTGCTATGGGAATGGGAGTAATTAGAAGTTGTTAACTGCACAATTTGTCGTTTGTGATTTTGACACAGCGGTCACCAAAAACGGCACTTGAACTGTATGGCTAGTTCAAAAGGCGTGAAATGAGTATAGAACGTTTTCATTTCCTTTGCAGCGAAATTTCGATTGTTTTTGGTAGTGACGGCTGGGATTAATGTAAACGGGCACATGGGAATTGGAAAAAATGGCATGGATAAAAATAATACATCTCGGTTCTGGGTATTGGGGTGGTGCTTGGTGGAAGTTCGACACTTGATTTTTCTATCGAACACACGGCACTCTACTCTGGTGTATAATTTCATTCCCAGTCACGAAACTTTGTTATCCGAATACTAGTTAGCAAGGAGTACTCTTTGTCGGGGCTCGCACATTTTCGAAAATAAAAAACCTTACAAGTTCCTTGCAAATCTAGATTCTTATGTGCTTTATTCCTTCGCGGAACACATGTTGGGCGGTCATAGGTTTCATTACATTTGATGTGGATTTGTTCGCTGTAAATAAAATTCGTCGCTCATAACAAAACCAATAGCCGGGGCAAATTGGAAAGTACCACCTGACTGTCAACAAGTTTTCAGGTATTTCCTGTTGTAAACAAAGTAAATGTGTTGAATTAACGACATACTTAAGATTGATTGACTTAGCATACAGGTGTTACGGTTGCTATAGTGCCTACTGCCTATGTCTCGTAGAAAACATCATTTAATTTTTTTTCTCTAAATAGTGTACACATATCGAAATGAAACTGACTAGTATGATAAGTAGTAGACTAAGGCCGTAATAGAACTAATAACTAATCCGCGCTTTCACTAAGAAATACGCACCTTTAAAGCACCAATGCCGGTTATGGGGAATAAAAACGATTGGTCGGAACCAAGCTAACCTGAAAGAAAGTTGATTGGTGAAATTTCCAGTGTATTAGGCTGTGATGATGTAATGGCTTCTAGGTTGTTCCGTGGTCATTGGTCAATGATTACCACTAGTAGCACTTCTGTTTACTTACAGTCCCAGCTGAGCAATCATTTAGTGAAAAGAGGCGTGTGCAAGGGTGCAGGGTGTTTTTTTGGTCGGAATTGTTTGCAGTTTGTAGCCAAAGAATGAACTTCAGAGCTTGCATGTACGCAAATAGCATGCAAAACGGCATCTGGTTGCAACGAGAACGAGATTTTTGAAAAAATTACCCCAACCCTCAAAGCTAACTTACTACTGCATTTGGAAAGGTTTGTATATTGTGAATCGCTTCAATATTAGTATATGTGAAGCCTATGAGCTATGAGCATCACGATTAGACAGAAATTGAGAAATTTCTTTGTCGGGTCTGTTCTGTTTCAGTGGAATGAACATCATGATAACAATGTTTATTCCTTCAAATCGATGCACAATCAATACAATCTAGAAGATATTAGGGAAAGTCGTTAAAGAGATGGAAGTATAATTCTTCCATCTACCGGTCAGGGGGAAATACACGGGTATACATCAAAATACACATCAAAATGTCAAATAGATAGATACACGGGTCAAAATGTCAAATAGATGAGCGGGTTGAATACATGTTCCAACTCATTGTATTTCAGGTGCAAGTCGGTTCGCGTACCTTCGAGGCGCATGAGCTGCAGAAGCTGATTCCCCAGCTGGAGGAGGCTATCCAACGGAAGGATTTCCAATTGAAACAACAACAGACGGCCGTAGAGGGACATTGCAAACGAATTGCGGAGCTCGAATCGGAAGTCACCTCATTACAGGTTGGTAGTTTGGAATTGAAACTGGTGTTGGAATATTATATTTCCTTCAAGAGTCAACGGCGCTGCTCGGGCGCCAATAGTTTTCTCAACACTTTCAATTAGTGGTTCACACATCACGCTTAGTTTTTGGTTGAGTTACAATTTTGTAATGCATTTTTTACTAACACTAATCAAGGTTAATTGGCTGTTCTTCTTGAAGTCTCTGAGCAATGAAAACTATACAACATTCTATCCTGAAAAAAGTTGGTGATCTGGTCTAATGGTCTCCGCGAAATGTCGACATTTGATATGACCACCACCGATTCATCAAAAAGCGGTGCCTGTCTTTTGTCGTGCAACAGTTGTTGTAAAACATGAGAAAGATACGTGTTTTGCTAGAAATAAGCCCCGCCGCACAATTGTTTATGTACATTTCTAGTAAGCTTTGAAAGGGGAGAATAGGGAGAGTAGCTTACTTGAAGATATTGGACAAAACATGGATACTTTGGATAGTTATTGCCAGTTTTATTGTATTTGAAGGGAAAAGTCGATATCTGTGAATAGTTATCATTAGTTTAGTTGATCTCGAAGGAGGTTTATGTGAGGTTAGAACTCAATGAACGGTTATTACAATAAATTGATTTCCAGAGAGAATGTGACAAGTTGCGGTCAGTTCTGGAGCAGAAGGCCACCTCGGCAGCGAGTCCGGGTGGTCCGTCCTCACCGGGTGGTCCTCGGACCGACCAGCTGGGAAATGATCTGGCACAGGTAAGAGTGGGGCAAATTTGGATGAATAACCCGGAAAAGGTATCTGAAAGGGACAAATTTGATAGTTGTGAATAGTTATTTGAACGTTTGGTGTTTTTCACGGTACTTTCGATTCTACTGAACTAGTGTGCAGAAGTAGCCCGTGGAGGTTGTCCAGCTCACAACGGGCGTGCTCACTCTTGATCCCAGACTAAAAATTTTCAGTCTAGGTTTGAGTTTCGGTTTACTGCTTGACACCCTAGTACTTCTTCATTCGACACATGTCAATTGAAGACAGTTCGTTCCAGAAGGCAGTTCTTCCTCATGATGGGCAACGGGCCAAGAAGTTGGCCGTCTCCGCTGAGCCGACCAACTTTGAACAGACCAAATCGGCCACCCTCCAACATCACAGCAAGACGGCTGGGTACGTTTTATATGTATTCTGTATTGGCTAGTCTCAGAAATGTTATCTGATGGGGGATCTTGAATTTCTCTTCAATTTTTTGAGTGGAATCTGGGATTGTTGGGGGGTAATATACGTTTTTCATGCGTAATTGTATGTAGTCTGTTCCGATGTGTGTCTGTGTTTCGACCAACAAGGAAGCAACATTTGTAAAAAGTAGTTTTTAGTCGTAATCGAGTCTAATATTCGGTTGGGCGCCTGTTTTTTGATCTATCTTCATGTTTCCTGTTGTGATTACCCTAATTTCCGGCGAAAGGACACTGTTGCCACGTGCCTGGTCAAAAACACTGTTTCGATTTTCGGATGTAGATGAACAATGGTTATGTTCTGAAAGGGGGGGGGGAGTTCCACAAGTGACTTGGTTTTGCAGTAACTAGTAACATAATTTTTTTGGGTAACCTTTCTTGAGGCTGGCTGAGCCAATTCTACACTTGGTAACATTTAACATTAGTACAATATGTCAATACTGGTTGATTTTCGCTCATATTGCAATCTGGGAATCTGGAGTATTTTGAGTCGATTTTAATGATTTTTCGATGCTTATCGATTGACTTGTGTTTTTTAGATCGAAGCAGCTGATTCGCGACGCTGTGCACAAGAATGACTTCCTGAAGCAGTTGGCGAAGGAGCAGATTATCGAATTGGTTGAGTGTATGTACGAGATGAGGGCCCGGTCGGGACAATGGGTCATCCAGGAAGGAGAACCCGGGGACAGACTGTTTGTGGTCGCAGGTTGGTCACTATCATTTGTTACTTGTATTTTGTAGTTAAGTGCTGAAGCACATTGTAAGAGAGAGAGAGAGAACCGGGTGACAGACTATTCGTGGTACGTGGTTGCAGGATGGTTACTATGCGCGATGCCCGGTTATCGGACGGGGGGATCCTCAACTTTTTTTGAAACTGGACTGTGGGGACCTATAACTTTTCAAATTGCTTGGGTCTGTTGGATAATTACGTAAGGGCGACCTATAACTTTTCACTTTTCCTGTGAAGAGGATGTTTAACCTTTCAAACAATAAAACCGACACTATCCCACCTATGGGTTGGTTACTATGATTTGTAGTTCGTAGTTAGGTGCTGCAGCACTCGGTATGGGGGAGAAAAGCCAGACTATTCGTGGTTGCAGGGTGGGCACCAATGTAGTTTGTAGTTTGGTGATCAAACTTTTGCTTCAAGCGCGCCGCGAAATCAAACTGAGAACACAACTGAACGGAACGAAATGAAAGTATCTGTCCTCTTTGCTTCTTTCACCGAAAAGACCACTGCACCATGCCAGGGTTGAGGTAGCGCGGTTACGCAGTTACGTAGGTAGGTAGGTGTGTAGTATGGGAGGTTTCAATTTAGAAATCGAACTTTGAGTCATAGTCTGATTTTTCATTGAAGAGTGAAAGCCACTTGTGAACATATTGTTACTTTAAGTACAATGTATCATTTCACTCTTAGATGGGTTTCCAAGTAGTAGAAATAATAACATGTCCCATTTTCAGAGGGAGAGCTCCAAGTGTCCCGCGAGGGTCAACTTCTAGGAAAAATGAAACCAGGAACAGTGATGGGAGAGCTCGCCATTCTCTACAACTGTACCAGGTAGGCAACTCACTTTCTGTAGTTTGTAGTTTGTCAATGGATACGTTTTCTAAAGTTTTGGTCCTTATAAAGTTTTGGTCCCGTCCATTGCAGTACTTCACCAATAGTTTCTGCACGCCAAGAAATAAACCTTGTCCGGTAGACTGGTCACAGTGGTATAAGTGCACAAGTGCATTTTTAGATAACTTTTTGTATGTAAGTGCAACAGAGATTCGACAAAACTGATAGGGATGTTTTTTATTGATGACATTGATAACTGGTGGTAGTCTGAAATGAGCAAGAGCAAGGATCAAATACGAATTGAGAGATATGAATCGATATATGGTGCTTGGTGCATACAAAGATATTTGTAATGTTTTATAAGCTGAAACGCTAATCAGTTTAAATTAATTTTCCCGGTAGTACAAATATTTGGTAGAATATTTGGTAGACAAACGTTTATTCTGTCTGAAGGATCATTCACTCTGCCAATATGTAGGTGGTTACATTTCACTCCCGTATATTTTGTTATGGCACGTCATATAGTTTAGTTAGTATTGTATATGGCATGTCGGGGGTATATAGTCGGGACTGGCAGTTAGTTTACAACGACATGTGACTAGTGGGCGCGCAAAGGGGGGGGGGGGAGCGCACAGTTCGTCGTCTAAAATGGAAACTCTTCTTCGCGCAGCTGCTGACAACTAATCGACCGAAAGTCACTACATAACCCCGCATCTCGCAAATGGAATATTTCTGCCGGTTTTGGCGCCAGTTTGAATTTTCCTGACAGGCCTGAAGTGTCTATCTATGTGTATTCTGTCCCTAGTTCACTAGATAGAGGCAGTGAACATAGTTTAGTTCTGTGTCTCATTGTTCTAGTATTCTGATTCTGAAGTGTTAGGATTGCGGGTATTCTGATTCTGAACCGTATTCATTCAAGACCGTGCTAACTTGCGGCTCGTGCAATATAATAGTTCGATTGAAAGAGTACGTAGTGAGGATGTGCGCGTGCATAGTGGCACCGTTTTCGGGCGATAGGATGAACAGAGTCTTTCATCGGGCGGTCGAAGCACTCAAAAAGTGAGTTTGAGGGGGGGGGGGGAGATAATACAGGGTTCAACGGGGTGTTTGGTCAGGAGTGCGCTCCGTTTCAAGATTGGATAGTGGTTTGATATAAAAAATATAGTTTTTAGGTTCAATTTAATCGAGGTAGAGGTAGATTTTTGTTACAGTTACACATCCACTAACTTTTCGTCATGGGATTAGTAGAGTCTCTCATTCAATCAAATCCAACCGATTCTCATTTTGTATCATTTCAGAACTGCGTCGATCCAGGCGTTGACGGACGTGCAGCTATGGGTTCTGGACCGAAGTGTCTTCCAGATGATCACCCAACGGTTGGGAATGGAACGACACTCGCAACTGATGAACTTCCTCAGCAAGGTACGGTAGACGGGTGGATACGGTAGTGTTAGAGTACGTTTGGTAGTTGTAGGGTGCGTCTGGTACGGTACTACAGTATGTCACAGTTCATTGAAGGTTTGATGGGTTACAAAGTTGGTGTTCAGAACCAGAACAAAGATGGTTGTGGCTGCTTGAAAAAGGGTTGTTAATGTTTCTACCACATTACTGCTTATTAGCCTCCCCAAGGTTTTTGTAAAACCACGGTTCACGCACAAATTTGATAAACGCGTTTACAGCGAGGTCTAAAATCAAAAGGTTATTTCCGAGTTTATGTTTGTTTCCGGTTCTTATGTCATTTTGAATGGAATGACTTCATATCTCGATTCGGCTGCCAACGAACGAGTGCTGCCAGATTTTTATCTAGAACCGGAAATCGACCTTTGGGGGTCAAAACAGCGTCTATTGAGAGTAGACTGATACGGTGGTGTGTCTGATGGTTTGGAACGCGTTGTAATTGTCTTTGTGTAATTTGAAAAGGTTGGAAAGCTGAAAGTTGTGGAATGACGCGGGAATCTGATAATTATCCGGAATGAAAACCTAATAAAAAGAGCGATTAAGAAGTGGTAAAACGTATGATTCTGCAAGTAATTTAGGGTATAAGTTGCTTTATTGGGTGGGATATAAAAATGTTTCGCCTGATAGTTTTTGTGTTAATGAACAGTCGTTTAATGTGGGTTCGAAGTGGCGCAAATCGAATGTCTTTGATAAAGTTAAAAGGCGCCGGCGCAACCTGTTTTTTGGGGGTAGAAGATGTTCACGTGCTGTGGTTTGGTTCGGCGGTGATGGTTATTTGATATTTGACCGGAACGGTCAGGGTTCAGGCAATAGGGAGAATAATAGAAAACATGGTGATAAATCGAAATAAGATTTGGGGGAAATAACACGGTGATTCCGTCACAAGTTGAGAGTTACACGTAAACGAGACACGTGACACTTGTACGAAACACGTGTACTGTTTTCTACTTGTAACTTGTAACATTCTTTCAGGTGTCCATCTTCGAGAATCTCTCACAGGACCGAATCTCGAAAATGGCCGATGTCATGGATCAGGACTATTACGCGGGAGGACATCACATCATTCGACAGGGAGAAAAGGTACACTTTTTCTGATAGATTGTTTGTTCACGTGATGTTCCCGTGCTTTGTCCATGCTCGATTTGTTTCGAGGAACTAATTTCAATATATTATATTTGGTGGGTACTTACCCTATGCAGCTAAAATAATTACAAATAGGGATTTTCTAAATCTGTCATTAAAAATACTTGCTCTTATCTAGTGTCTTTTCAACTGTTTGTGATCAATATTTCTCGAGGAAGTCGATGATTATTTTATGTTTGATGTTACAGGGCGATGCATTCTTTGTGATAAACAGCGGCCAAGTGAAGGTCACCCAAATGATAGAGGGAGAGTCGGAGGCACGAGAGATACGAGTACTCAGTCAGGTACGCGAGTTGGAAAAGTAGATCATCTTGGATCGTCTATTTATCTCTCTATTAGTTGGTCCAGTACAATTCTGGTTTTTTGAGGGGTTTTACTATTTTCCGTTCGGGCTTAGTGCAAATACTGACCATTGATCGCGTGTATGGAGTGAGATCAGTTATCATATTTTGAGTTTGAACGGAATAAGTGAATATGCATGATATCGAATAAAAAGAATGAAAAGGCATTTACGTAATTATTCTCATTATTAATTGGAATAACTTCTGCCTATAGGAACAACTATTATGGGCGGTTTCTAAGTTTTATTAACCTCATTTTCTTCTATTTATTTGCTTAGAATTTTATTAGTACACATTCATTACATCTCCTTTTTTAATATACAATATCTTACCACAAACTTGGTCACTGGGGAAAACTTGTGAATGATTGACGTATTACAGGGAGACTTCTTCGGTGAGCGTGCCCTGCTGGGAGAGGAAGTACGAACGGCCAACATCATTGCACAGGCACCCGGCTGCGAGGTACTCACACTCGACAGGTGAGTAGATAAATAAAAAGCTCGACATGTAGAGATTAAACGAAAAGAATAGGAATTTTAACGTGGAGAAGGTGGTACGTTTCGCCTCTACCCCAGACGCAACCAATTAAAATCAACGCGCCTTCCCCTGAGGCTCCTCAGTGAGGTAGGGGAAATAATTCAAATATGTTCGATTGAACAGACTATTTTTATAACAATTATCATAAAATTAGAGAAACTACTAGAAAATAATATAAACGAAGAATAACAGAGAGAAGTTCGAGGCCGTAGGCGGAGGAATCTATTAGTTCCCCTTAACTCCATGATTCTAATTTCTGAAATGAGTCAATGTAATGCTGATAGCAAATTCTCTTGTCTGTTTTTTCGCTCTGAAAAATTGTTAAAAGAACCTTTTTTTCGTTTTTTACATATACTAGAAAGCTCGAAGGATCGAATAGTAATTTGCAATATTTCAGAGACTCATTCTTGAAACTGATTGGAGATCTGGAGGCCTTGAAACGAGATTATGGAGACAAGGAACGGCTGGCCCAAGTACAATTGGAACCACCCAGTCCTGTCAAGGTGCGTTCATGTGATGATAGATTTGGCGGGACTTTCTAGACAGTTTGTAGTTCTTATTTCATTGTGTCGTTTTATAGACAGCTACACTAGTTTGTAACATTTTTCGATAGATAGCTGATGGTAGCACAGTAAATTCAAATGTGTCGAATACTTGTTATTGATAGTTTCCATATTTGGACTTGCCACATCTCGTCTATTTTGACGTGATTTTCGGGAACGAAATGTTTGCCTGTGAAAGTACACGTTGTTCAGTCTAAAATATACGTATAAGTGGAAACCCTATCAACATCTTCCAGGATGATATTCGTGCCGAGTTCGAGGCGATCAAGTTGACCAACGTGAAACGATTGGCCACCCTCGGTGTGGGAGGGTTCGGAAGAGTCGAACTGGTAAGTCTACACAGAATTTGATACATACTTAAAATGGAGAATCAAGTATGGAGAACACGTTATAGTTAAGTGTAAAACGTCAAAACGTCATAGTTTATCTATATCTCAGTTTTTTTCGACATTACAGACATCTGTCAGTTATAATCAGATTCAGCAAGGGTTGATAAATTTTGTGGACGTAGGAGACGAGATTTCAACTTTTGCCATTATTGCTAGGGGAGGCATATTTGTATCTAATGTATCTCAATTCTTGACTCATTCATATGATGAAAAAGGTGTCGTCTCGGACAGCTTCGCTCAGTGTGTATGAAGTTTACCAATCTATTTTGCTTACAGGTATGCCTGAATGGAGACAAATCGCGCACGTTTGCACTGAAGGCCTTGAAAAAGAAACATATCGGTAAGTTTTTTGATGAATAGATTTCTCAAATGTGTGAACGAAGTTATAGTAACTAATGAATGGGCTATGGGCTTTCTTGTTAAATATTCATTTGAACATGACAATTTTTAGAGTAATTCAGAGATTAAGCAAGTCTCGACCATCTCACTGTTTCACTACACTCCGAAAATGAGGAAAGTAATAGGTTGATTGTTGATAATGGCAAGTCCCAATAAAAGTTCGTGAGAATCACCAACTCTCGAGAAATTCAAATGATGATTTAGTTTAGTATTGATATTTTAGTTGACACCCGGCAACAGGAGCACATCTTCGCCGAGCGAAATATCATGATGGAGACTAGCACCGATTGGATTGTCAAGTGGGTTTAGTGGCTAATGGATTGTAAGAGACTCGGGAGTAACAAACAAATATTTTAAACGAACTAATTTTTTCGTATCAAAAACTCTACTTATGTACACACCGATACCGTAGAAGTATAAGATGGTCTCCAAGCTCATGAGTACCTCTGCTCGTTTCATGCATCTTCCGAAAATGCAGAGAAGGCAAATTAACTTTTTGAGAGTTGGAGGTAGCTCATTTAGTTGAAAGAGTCAATTGTAATATGATGTTGTTTTCAGATTGTACAAGACTTTCCGGGACACGAAGTATGTGTATATGTTGTTGGAAGTATGTTTGGGTGGAGAACTGTGGACTACTCTCAGGGATAGAGGTACGGTATTTCCCATATATCATTCACATACGACTTAGCAACATAGAAATCAAGATTGTGTAGCATAGTAAGTTTCAGGAATATTATTCTGTTTGGAATATTCGTAGACGTTCCCCGCTAATTGGGCTACCATCTGACGTATTTTTGTTTCGAGAAAAGGTTTTCATTTGGGTAGATATTGGGAGCTTACTAGCTTGTTTTGCAGGTCATTTCGACGACTACACAGCCCGTTTCTACGTAGCCTGTGTCCTCGAGGGACTCGAGTATCTGCACAGAAAACACATTGTATACCGGGATTTGAAGCCGGAGAACTGTCTGCTCGGAAACTCGGGTTATCTGAAGCTGGTTAGTTCCATTGTGATTTAATTGTCGTTTAATTACCTTTTTTCGCGCAGAAGAAGTGCAAATCCTGACATTTTTTTTTGTTCTTAAATGAAAAAAGGGTCAATATTCATGTAAAAGCGAGTATTTACCTTTCCAATGTCTTACAGATCGTTCGATAAGAGGTTGATTTGTATCTAGTCTAGATGTTCTTCGTTCTTGTAAGTGACAAATGGCCTCTTATTTCCAGGTAGATTTCGGGTTCGCCAAAAAGTTGGCATCTGGTCGCAAGACGTGGACCTTCTGTGGAACACCAGAGTAAGTTTACAATGTATTCTCTTATTGTTTCATTTCTTACTGTTTCATTTTTTCCTGAAAATGGTTTTCTCATTTCGACTCTTGCAGGTACGTGTCGCCGGAAATTATTCTCAACAAGGGTCACGACCAGGCAGCCGACTATTGGGCATTAGGTGAGCAGGTTTATAGATTTAATTTACTGTTTAACACGAGCAATTGTATAGATTGTGTTATTAAACAGAGCTTTCCGTCGCCATCTCTAGTTTGAAGTTTGGGTACATTTCACTTTAACTTTCCACTTCTTTCAATGTAGCTCACTTACTTTTTCGTTCAGGTATCTATATTTGTGAGTTGATGCTGGGTCGACCACCCTTCCAAGCCAGTGATCCTATGAAGACGTACACGTTGATTCTGAAGGGAGTAGATGCGTTGGAGATTCCGAATAGGTTGGTATAGTCGTTTTCATTCGAACGTGGACCTCTTGTGAAAGAGAATCGCTCACACGTCGCCTCGCAACTTTTATGTTGTGTTAAAAAGTGGTTATTCTTCAAGTTTAGTGGGTCAAACTCAACACATACCTGCTTTGTTAGGCAACGCTTGTTAAGAACCTTGGTGGAAACGAAGGAAATGTGGTAATTATAATCATAAAACATATTTCCCGTTTTGTTTTCGCAAAATAGTGCCGATTCGAGCCAACAGCATCTTTATACAACATCCGATACGGAAAAAACATAAAGCTTGTATTGTACTGTAATGGTGGGCGTATTGGAAAGATCGCCATTGCGCTGTTCTATTGTGTTAAAGGTGGTCTGATTTGAAAAAAATTGTGTTGAGAGAACATATTTTTCATTTTGCAGGCGTATTGGAAAGACGGCTACTGCGCTGGTGAAGAAGTTGTGTCGCGACAACCCGGGAGAGCGTCTGGGTTCTGGCAGCGGCGGCGTCAACGACATCCGGAAACATCGATGGTTCATGGGATTCGACTGGGAAGGACTCAGGACTAGGGCACTCAAGGCACCTATTCTGCCCAAGGTAATACTATTGGATATTGGGTTTATTTATTCCACTATAACACACATAATGTTAATACGAATATTATGTTCATTGGCTCAGAGGTTGAAAACAACACAATTGTTGCATATTTACATGTTGACGAATGGATCCACGGGAACTCTAAAGGGGGACTATAAACCTTTAGTTTTCTGAAATGTGGAGTAGATCCGGAGTATAGATCTGTAGTTTCGCACAAATGTTCATTTGGCAGGTTTCCAACCCGGCCGACGTGACGAACTTCGACAACTACCCACCGGATCTCGATGTGCCTCCTGATGAGTTCTCCGGATGGGATGAGGGATTCTAGACGGATAGGTTGGTTCTATTTTTCCAATCTCCGTAGTTTTTTTCATTCTCGTTCAATAGTTCTCTACGGTTGGCTTCTCCAGGAATAATGAGTCAAAGTGATATCAGCACTGAATTCGAATCTCCTTGCAACTGCAAAATACGGAGTGTAAAAAAAGCTTATAGTTTAATTTTCTAGAAATTTTTTTAATTTTTTTTCCGCGAAAAATGTCATCACTACAATCTTACCTATTCAGTCAGATTTTTCAATTTGTTCTTTATTCCAGGTGTTTTCTCACGTGTTTTTGGGCCAGTTTATCACAGTTTCCTCCTGCTCTCCTCACTTTGTGAATTCCTCGCATCTCTTGCCGTGCCGAATCGGCTCCAATTGCTGTGTCTCCGCCCGCCGGTCGCGGATTAGTGTAACCTTATCTTTACACTGTGTTACAACATTTTCATTCTTTTGTATATAGTCAACAGTTTTGTCTATGTTACGGTAAGATAGTTCTTTAGACTAGTCCCTTATTCGTGTATATGTTTTCTGTTTCATTACCTGTTCGAGTACTTGAAAGGGGAACTTTAATAGATCTGAGTACCAGCGCTATTTTCTCACCAGTTTGTGGTTTGAGGTCAATAAATTTGAAACTAGTTTTTACTTTTCTCGAGCTAATAGGGCATTCTGGTACCCTCACGAGCGTGCAAACAAATTTCAAACCGCGTTTTATTTTTTGGCTGTTTTCTATCGAGTTTTTCGATATGAGCTGGGTAACGTGAAGATTTCTCCCTGAGAGAAGTGTCAAATATAGACTGATTTCAAGCACTGCCAATTCAGTTAGAAACCATGAATAATGGGAGGAAAAGGAAAGAGTTTGGTAGAAATTCGCCTCTTTTCATCTCTTTTTCGTCTATGTGATTTGGTCTCCGGTGACGTTTTATTTGCCTGTTTTCCCTGTTGTTACTCGGTTTTATATTGCATCTTTTACCAAATTTTTATGACTCACATTCTATTATATATTGCTTGTAATGTTTTGAAAATGAACATTTTTCATCATGAACTGTTTGCAATGTTTGAGAGATATGTGAAAAGATGAATATTTGTTATCAGAAGAAGGGAACTTCTCATTGTAATGTGGAAACCTGGAAACGTATAAATTATGCGATTATTTATCATTTTCAAATGAAAATATTGTTTTCTCAGAATTTCTTCGAAACTTTTTTTTATCAGTATAAGAATTGAATGCACAAAATACGATAAAAATGATGGGAGTTTCACGTTACTTTTACTTACATATCAGGGTTGCAGTTCAATAGTCAGACATACCATAAATGTGGAATAATGCTGGAGTATTGGGTGATCAAACTACAAACACCACATGTGAGGTTTCGGCCCCAAATATGAAGGTTAAATGTCAGTTGTACTCAATTGTTCAGCCGTATTCATCTATCTAATTTATAATTAATTTCAACCTATAATATGATGTACCAGTTCCAATGTTAATCATAGAAGGATAAAATATAAAACCGTAAATACACGTAGTATTGGGAAGAACAATACTTTGAAATATGATATTTCCTATTCTATATTTTGTCTAATTATGATCTGTTGTTTTGATGACGTAGTATTTGTGACTAATTTGCTGACTGCGCAAGACCCTTGGAATCGATAGATCTCCCATCCAATGTAGGTCAGACGCCATACAAAATGCGAGACTTTCCACTCTCCTTACTACTTATTTTCACCTATTTTGCACCTTTTACTGCACAGAACTTCACGCCCTGCAATGGTGAGTCCATATTATTGATTTCTGCGAACTTTTCAGCTTTTTGAATATAGTTTTGTTATATGAAAATTATTTTCGTAGAACATTGTTCGAAAATGTGAATGGCGTTGTGAAGAGAAAATACGAAAATGTATATTTCTTGCTTATGAATGAACGAAGTAAAGTGTCTTGTTGAAAATGCTGTTCATACTGTATTTGTTATACAGCAACGTAAATTGAAATCATACAAACTGTGAATTGAGATTACACTAGGCAACAAATTGTCCGTGATATTTTTGAATGATCAACAGATATGGATTGAAAATTACTAATTTTGATCTCCATTTTAGGAAAATCGAAATTAGGTGGAGTATGTGATCTGACGGATGACTGTGAGAACAAGGGGTCCGTTTGTCTGAGAGGACGATGCAGGTGGGATAATATATGTTATTTGCTTGTCAAACTCTGTAAAAAGTTTTCTACAATAGTTTATCATCAAGCGCAAACTACTACCACTCTCACAATTCTCGAAATAACCTGCTTCTTTCCGTGCTTTTCACAAGGTTAGATTAGCAACACATACCCTATATTGTAGTTTGAATGATTCTGTGATAGTTGAACCTGAACTAGAGGAGTAGAATGAAAAGAAATTTTCAACAGTTCATTCGGTTCAATAAATGATCAAAATTGTGTCGCTCATTACATTTTCGTTGGACAAGTTTAATCATAGCATACTCGTTAGTGTGTACTTTCTTCTGTTTCATATTGTTTAATTTTTGTGAAATTTTTTTAGATGTCATCCTCATTACATACAGACCGTGGACGAGAAAGGAAGAATGAACAGCTGCAAATCACGTGAGCTTAATTTCAAACAAATTAATTACATGTTTGACAAACTGTAGATCGTAAATTTTTCACGATAAATGTAATAATTGGCTGCAATCTCTCATCGTTTCTTGACGTTCTCAACTTTATTTTTCCCAGTTTTGATACCAGGTTTCTATATTTTGTGTTTTTCTTATCCATCTGTTTCTAGGTTTGAGACATAAATACTCAACATGATCATAAGTACGTTACAAAGTGTCTATTTTCACCGAAGTTTTATCAATATTATCGTTTCTTTAATTAAAATCCTTCATTCCAGTCCCATCCAAGATCGGAGCCACATGTTCCCAGAAGTGTCGCGAGCCGCTGTTCTGTCGCAACGGCGAGTGCCAATGCGTGCAGCGCGGCGCCACGCGAGTCAGCAACGGCGAATGCGTCACCAGTTGGTTTTATATTTAGAGAAGGACGATTATGTGGTCCAATCCCAAGTCCTTTAAACTGCAATACATTCTTCAATTGTAGTTTTAAGGACCGCTGACACGGGGTTGGTTCACATAATCGTCCTGCTTTAATTGAAACAAAAATATGTGTTGTTATCAAGACTTTCAAATGGTATTAGGAAATAATGTGCTCAGTGAACGGTGCCACTCAAAATCGTGAAGCTAAAATAAGTTTATTAATACTGTCACCAGTTAGTTTTATCGACGTTTTTCACATTTTCGTTTATGGTCTCATCTCAGTTACTCGGCCTTACTAGCCGACTCCCAGTACTTTTCAGTAGAACGTTAGTAGAACTGGCCTAGTTTTTGAAAAGTTTGCGACTTTGAAAATATAAATTGTGAACTTTCTTCCGTGCCTGTTCGAAACTTTCTTCTGTGTCCAGGTTCTCGCGTGGGCGACCGTTGTTCCCGCCACTATGACTGTACATCTCCCTTCTCCGCCTGCCTCAACTCGCAATGTGTATGCATCTCGGGAACTATACAACAAGTGAATATTTTTTCCTTATTAACTTTTTTAATCAGAAGTAAGTGTTTGTTAAAACATGAATTTTCAAAGTTATTAAACATTCTAGAATTGTATATACATTGTATATACTGCTCAGAGCATTACTAGTCAAATACACGTTAAACAAGTCATAATTCAAAAATCTACCTCTCTTCGTGCATAACCAAAGTTCATGCTAAAGTTAAAGTATACTGTATCCTAGGGTTCTCGCTGTGTGGCGGCTGCCAATTGTCCCCTGGGTGGTCTGCCTGGACAGAGTTGCGTGCGACGGACAGATTCCTCTCTGGTACGTACGGTAGCCATACTTTCTGCAGTGCAAAAGTAAAAGAGCTGCTAGTGAAAACAGAAGTTCTGTGAAATATTGCAATATATTTACGCTTTACGTTCACGTGAAGCTAGTAGCTAAAGAATGTGACAATTCTTGCTATATTCTGAAACAACATTTGTATCAGGATGTTTACAGTAGAGCAGGCAGATTTATCAGATGTTTTTTCCGCGAATACGTAAAAGGGAAATAATGGAAAAATTTAACCCACTTCTAGTACTTCAAAGACGCTCCAATTCACCTCAGGACATGTTCAGGAAAAAAGCGCACACATTCACTTATGAGGGCAACAGTGTTTGCTAGAACAATTTTACATTTTTGTGATGTAATATAGAAACTATATGTATTTTATATAGAATTTGATAATTGCCTTCAAGGCCTTCAACCTGCCCACTGACCAGGACGACTGTCCCCCGGGACAAGTGTGTATCACATCATCGGATTCCCCGATGGGACACTGTTGTCCCGTGGTATGTCCCCTGGCATCCCACGTGGATGTACAGTACTCTTGTGACCCGAATGCAACCACCACTACCAGATGCCCCAGTGACACCCACTTCTGTCATTATCTGTCAGGTGAGCATATAAATAGTTACATCATTTGCATATTTTTACTGTTATGTCTTAGTGACACCCGTTTCTGACATTGTCTTTCGGGTAGAGATTGTTGGGGACAATACTGTATAGTCAGTGGTTACGGTAACTATCTTTTGGCATGTGTATCAGTTGATCATGCATAGTCGGGACTGTCCTGACGTTGTATTGAATACACTCTACAATGGTTTGAAAGGGAATGAAGAACGCTGAGAGCTTTGTTGTAGTTTGATCTCTACATACCGCGAAATTCTCAAAAGAAAGACTGAAACGTTGCACAGGATCAAACTAAATACACAACTGAACAGCGCATATTGTAGAGATTCAGTTCATCTATTCTACATTGGGGTAGTTGAAGAAGGACGATTATGTGGTCCAATCCCAACAATTCAGTCCTTCAAACTGCAATACATTTTTCAATTGCAGTTTAAAGGACCGATGACACGGTATTGGTCCACATAATCGTCCTGCTTTAAAACATTATTCATTTTTCCAGACGGTGGTTTCTCGTTGGCCGTCTGCTGTCGCCGTCCGTGTAACGCCCTTGCGCCCAACGCCCTCTACGCCAACAACGCCTGTATACCCAGGGGACAGCTGAACTCCGCCTGCACATCCAATGCACAATGCGGGGGAGGAGAGGGCATGGAGTGCATCAAGGTATAGTGGGTGCCAACTTTATAAACTCTTGTCTCTCGCCGGAATCGAACCTGCGAGCAAAATATTTGTGTTAGAGCGGCTAACCACTGCGCTAATGCGGGGGTCTGGGGGGCACCCCCAGCTAGCGGGGCCCGCGGCTGAGTATATAGGTAGCAACCCTCGGCATCGAAGACATATGTGCGTACACAGCGGAAAAAGAGATATACAGTACCTTCACACCTTCCCGTTGGCACACACTATATGGTCTATGTTTTCTCAATGAAGACAGCTAACAACCCGATCTATTAGGGTCCCTTCATACTTTATTAGTCTGCAACAGATACATCGAGCAAAGTATAGTTATCGAGCATGCGTACTGTGCGTTATCATCAGCCGACGAAAATGTATGAAGAAACCTTTAAAAACAATTTAAGTTGTAGTTCTGTTTTCAAACAGAGCCCATAACAAAAAAACGCGGGGAAGCAGGGGAAAAGAAGTTCAACAAGAAACAGTCTCTGTTCCAACACCAAGACAGCAAATGACCTGATAGTCTTCGTTCCCTCAAGACTAACGGCCCCATCCTTTAGGTATTGCAGAACGAGTAGTCTTTGATAGCAGTCTTTGATTATCTGATGAGAAAGGGTGTAGAAATGACATTTACTCATATACCAAGTGACCAGAACGCTAAACAATCTCAGTTGTAATTTGGTCTTGAAACCCAACAGAGTGCATCAAGGTACCTGACAGCACGGTCAAGCGTAATGGGAAAGTCTTTCGCGAAGATGATCTGATAATTTCTATCACGTCCAAAAAGGTGCGTTTTTTGACCGGCGACGTGACGAAACCCTTTGCAAATGAGAGGGTGTAGAAATGACACTCGCACCCAAACAGTATGCAACCGAAACATATATTCAGTTTTCCATAAAGCAAAATTTCTTCTCGTTTGTGTGTTGAGGATGAAACAGTGATTCATACAAAAATTGCTAAACATTTGGCTTACCATTCCAACTGTTCGCTCATGTTTTGTGTACAAACATACTACTCAACTTAGATATACCACGGGATTTGACCAATTCTGTGTGTGTGTCTGATGAGTTTTCAGATTTTCACCCGATTTGCCTCTCTCTCTCCCTCTCTCTATTTTTCTCTCTCTTTTTACTGATTCTTTCTTCCTCCAGGGTCAATGTCAGTGTCTGATGGGTTTCCACCCAGCCGTCGACACCCTCACCCACCCCGTCAAGAACCCCTCCCAGTCCTGCTCCAGAAACTGCGAGTCCGAGAATCTCAGTCGAGACACCAGCTGCATGAAGGTATGTATAGGAAGTAGTCTGATCTCCGTTGTCTTTTGATCGTAATATAGTTTACCGCTTATATCCGAATACTACAGGAACAGCCTACAATCACAGCGAAATTTGGAAACGTACACCGGGCATACTACGAAAAAAGAATAGCCTCTAGTTGTCCTACATGCACGGATACAGTATGTACTCGGAACGTATATTAATTTTTCCATAATGTTGTTGTATACCTTTTTTTCTTGAGTACAGAGACATTAATGGGCAGAAAGCATTTACAGTTTTTTCCCAGTATTCTGCTGCGCTTTTAGTTCGACACTATGATTGTAAGCGTAATTCGAATACCTTGACGGGTTTCAATACTAACTACAGTTACTATTGCTCTACCCTTGTATATAAATTTCAGCCAGTCTCTCTGGGCCACCAGTGTTTCATTCAAAAACAATGTCCAGCTAACTCTGGATGTTATAGAGGCAGATGCATGTGCAGGTAACATTTTGATCTTTTCCCCATTCAAATGTGTGATTCACCGTTACACCTTCTTTCATTCCCGATCCCGGTTCTGACGCAGGGTTCATCATGTATAGTTGCAGCCACTACCCGAAACAACTTCGGCTCGACCAAATGTAGTAGTTTCAACGGAAAATATGCAGAAGAAGATAAAGTTTCTGGAAGCAGGCGAGATCGTTTTCAAACACAGATTCCCCTACCTTGAAGAAGGACGATAATGTGGACCAATCCCGTGTCAACGGTCCTTTAAACTGTAATTGAAAAATGTATTGCAGCTTAAAGGACTGAAGCGTTGCGATTGGGCCACATAGTCGTCCTTCTTTGAATAGATCTTTTCGATTTGAGTCGATTTTCGAGTCAAGTTTGAGATCAATTTTCCATCCATACTTTTCCCTGTTTCAGATGCGGCTTCATTCTGAAGGGTGGCAAGTGTGTCGCGCTGCCGCCACCCCCGACCACTACGGCACAGCCATCATGTAAGCTTTTAAACATTTAATTAATCTGGATCTCGAAAATCCACCCTGAATAAAACTATAGAAAAATAAACTCTCATTCCCGTCTCTCATTTAGTACTACATGTTGTTTCCCTAACGAATAGAAAATTAACACACTGTGCTTATATGTAGAGCTATATGCAAACAATCAACAACAGAACGTGTTGACGCACTACTCAATACATAGTTTGATTTTTGATTCCAGTTTTTGAACGTTTCGAAAAAACAGAAAATCAATAAATCTCGTTTTAGTGCCAATTCTGCCGGGTGTGAACGTGCCAAAGGGCACGGAACTGTTCAAACTGTTCGGGGATCTCTTTGGAGGGGGCGGGGCTTCGGCCTCTGGAATACAGTCACTAATCAACGGATAACGGAGATCAAACATCGTTCAAGAGAAGATCAAAGATCATATTTCGTGTATTTTGTGTATTTTTGGAGACTTGGACATAAATATTTCGAAAAACTGAATTTTTACAACCACTTAACGGATAGAGAAAATTGAACTACATATTTTGGGTCGAAGACATGAACATTTCTAAAAAAGAAACGTTGGGTAAACTCTAGCTGAGGGTATGAAGAACGCTCTCTAGGAAGCAAGGCTATAGGTATGTTCTTGTAGTTTGTTTCTGTTATTTTTTAGCCGAAACTCATAAGATAATCGAGATCGAACTCCAATTTTTTGTCGTTATCAACAAGCAGCTGTTCTCTCACAAACAGGAGAAAGTTTGAATTTTATTTGATTTGTGTACACGATGAACAGGTAAAAGATCAGCTGTGTGGTCGAAATCTTGAAACGCCGGTCAGTTGTCATCTTTCAGAAAACACCGCCTGTCACCTACATGTAACCTTAGACGCAGAGATTGCAACATGAGGTTCATACTACGATTCATACTATTTTCGATGTAGTATCGATTTTTACTTCGCTGACTAATTCATTTTTTCTGTATTTGGATTGTTTGAGGTGTGTTTCTCTATTCAATTCTCTGGAACGTGTTTTCATTCTCACCCTCACTATTTTTCTCACTTTCTCTCTTCTTCTTTCTTTTTCTCCGTCTCCATCTCTACTTCTTTTGCTCTCTCTGTCTTTCTCCCCCCCCTATGCCCCCCCCCCCCTCATTCTCTCTCTATATTTCCCTCTTAACCCCTTTCGGTCCTTATTTTGTGTAACCGGAGCTAATCAATAATTATGCAAATGACGCAATGTTGTTGCAGTGTCTTATAACAGATGTCTGTGCTTTCTTCGACCGCCGGCTCCGCCCCCTTTTTCATCCTCACAGGTCCTCTTTAACCCGGCCAACTCACTCCATGATAACCCTCCTCATATTATCTACCGTAACCTGTGCCAAACTCACTGATATTTTCTCGTCTAACCCGCCAAAAAGTAGTATTTCATTCCAAAGCTACTCTTTCACCAACGGAAATTCCACCAACTTCAACCCACTTACTGTTAGGAACCATATTCAAACATCAAAGATCAATGCCAGTCTTGATCAATCGACTATTTCATTTCGTCGCTACAACTTTGTCGCGAAATCGCGAACGCGACGCGCCGCGACAGCGAGAAAAGACCGAATTTGGCCGGACGGCGTCATTCCCTATGTGATCGCAGCCAACTTCTCAGGTTCGTTTTAGAAACATTATAAAATTTTGCTTTCTCAGGTTCGTTTTTAAAGATTTTATAAAAAAAAATCCGGTTACTCAGATTTAGGTTTTTTTCGATCTTGAGGCCCATGAGAATATAGTTTCAAGTTTAAAACTCGATAGTGACTGAAGTACTCGTTCGAAAACAGTTCGTTCCCAAATCTTTTTATAATTTTATATACACACAGGAAAAATCGGAGTAGTTACAAGTAGCAAGTTTTGGCGTGGTTCGGAGGAATGTTTTGATGGCATAGCTCTTTTGAAAACAGCTGACTGGCTGACCATTGCACCGTTGTTGAGATGAAATGAAGGAAGTAAATGATATGATAGGTTCTGAAAATATCTTTTTTTGTAATTTAAACCCATTTAACTGAACTAGTATTCTCCCAACGTGAAACCATTTTCATCACAAATATTTGTTGCCAGAAAACCTTTAGATGGTACTAGGAACTAGTTCACTGAGTACATATTTTCCTAATAAGTTTTATTAGTTTTATTGGATAGTCATTCAGTCGAAGAAAAGACTTTGAACAGTTTATACTTCGTCCAGATGTTAATAAAGAACGCTCCTCAAACATCAATCAATCAGTTTGTCTAATAGTTTTAGACAAAAAATGACCTACACGTTCGAATGAAACAATTTAAAATTACAAAAAAATGAATTTGATCTCATTTTTTCGATCAAATAATCTGATAAGCAAAATTTACTAAATATACTACAATCTAATATCGATTCATTATTGATTTCCGTTCAGGTGAGCACAAGAACCTATTTATTCGTGCCATGAAACATTGGGAGAACTACACGTGTGTCTCCTTCATTCCGAAAGAAGTCCATCACAAACACTATATTATGTTCACGGTCGACAAGTGCGGGTCAGTTTTGGCATATATTCTCCCTCTCAAGTAGTGACAATGTCGGTTTTTGTAGTTTTATCTTTCGGCCATAATTTATGAAATATCAACCAAAAAATATAGGGATCAAACCACAAAAACAGCGAGATATTCATTAAAAAAATATTAATACGGTGATAAAGTGAATTTGTAGACGTTTCTGGTTGGTCACTCATATATGTGGCTTGAGAAAACAACTAGTCTGTCGTTAGTAAATCGATAGTTCCATACTAAAAAAGGTTGCTCTTGAAGAACATAAATAGTATGCACGTGCACACTTTCACGTTCTCTACGCACATAGAGCACAACTAATGCACAGATTCTAACCAACAAAAATGATCATTTAAGAACGGTGTGCTTATTTTGATCGTCTGCATTTACTTTTTTCTAGTTGTTGTTCGTATGTTGGTCGGAGAGGGGATGGTCCTCAGGCCATATCGATTGGAAAGAACTGCGACAAATTCGGGATCGTCGTACATGAATTGGGTCATGTGGTGGGGTTCTGGCACGAACATACTCGACCGGATAGAGACCATTTTGTCGACATCTTCTACAAGAGCATACAACCAGGTGGGTACAGAGATAACTGAACGAGAAATGGAGAGAGAAAAGGACAGGGAGAAAGATAGAGACAGAGAGAGAACAAGATAGGAATGGATAATTTTGTGGTCATTTTCTACTAGAGCACACAACCAGGTATATTAGTTGTCATTCCTTCTGAGACTCGTTACAGTATGCCCTAGTACTCTCCAATGACTGCTTTCACATGTTCGATATTTTATACAAATGCGTACAACTAGATACAAGAATCGTCAGAACTATACGTGACGTACGTGTTTCACTATCTCCACATTTCGGCGCTAGAATGCAAGAGCAAGTGTACAGTTTATGCTACTTTCTCACCCTGTGTTTGTAGTTTAATCTTTTTCAGGCCAAGACTACAACTTCGAGATGTCAAAACCCGAGGAAGTGGATTCACTGGGGGAGCCTTATGACTTCAACTCTATCATGCACTATGCCAGGGACACGTTCTCACGTGGAACGTTCCACGACACCATCCTACCGAAACCTAGCTCAGGTATAGTGTTCATTTTGCCAACGAAGACAGCAAACAGTTCGATCGAGAAACGTGAAGCGAGCGATAGTTGATTATCTGCCAGCATGTGAGAGTTTGCGCTCACAACCATTTGACAATGTCCATAATATGAAAATCAATAAAAATTAAAACTCGTTTCTAGATGACCAGTATTGGACGATGACATGAAATTCAACTTTTTAGAGTGTTCTCATCGGTGAAGTACATTTCATGCAACTAATCATTCGATATGAAAAACGTGAAATCTAAAATGATAATGTGGAACGAGTATTGATGTTTCTTCACGTTATTGGTTTCAGGCTTTCGTTCGGAAATAGGTCAACGTATCCAACTGAGCGCGGGCGACATTCGACAGGCGAAGAAGTTGTACAGTTGTCCCGGTGGGTACTTGTGAACACACGTGAACTGCGAGCCACTCACGTGAGACGTGAGATCATGTGAAACGTAAAATACATCCCGTATCTGGTTCTCCACTCTTACTCAATACCACAACACTTTAGAACTGTTTTCAGTGAAGTCTGTGTCTCTTCACAAAACAGTCGTTATACAGATGCCTTTAAAATATTACTAGTGCGGTGGGTGCGTGAAACGGTGTTCACACTTTAGCTATAGAAAACGTGTGAAAGCAACTAGCGCATGTTCTCATTATCTTATAATCTTCCATTAGAGTCATAACAACTATAAAATAAATCTGTATGCCTCTTGAAAACATGAAGAATCTAATGGAATTCATGAAATGACATGTAGGAAAACACATAAAAATCATAACATATGTTACTCTGTTCAGTGTGTGGTTCCTCCCTTCTCTCGGATACTGCCGACCTGGTGGCGACGTCGCCGGGGAAGTGCGTCTGGAGGATAATAGCCCCAGAGGGACAGACCATATTCCTCAATCTAACTGGTACGCAAAACAATTTTGAGCTACAGGGTCCGCTCCTCACAATTTACCCAAAACCACTTGTATTTCCATGTTCTTGTCGATTTTTTTTCTGACCGACAGACCATTCTAACTGGTACGCGAAGGTGTTCTCAAAGCACTGATCACCCTTCACTCTCACTCTATTCTAGTTCACTCAATTCGAATCGAGCCCATTTGACGCGGGCTACCCTATCTAACTGTCTTGTTATATTCGGCTATTTTACCGTTGAAAATCGTAAAACGTTACAGCGTGTATCGATTACAAACTACAACGAAGATTTCAACAAAGAACGAAGACGAAGAGTGTTCACTCGACGTGAGGGTCATGCGTTGTTCCCAATATTGGAAGAACAAAACAAAAATAAAATGAAAACATAGCTTTTGAATAATACTAGAAACAATTATCGATTATTTTTAGGTTCGGGAATACCGTCACCAAAGGCAGGATGTATAGCGGAACAGAACAACGCAATTGTGGTTCGAGATGGATACTATCCCAAAGCGGCACTTTTAGGTAAATTGATTTTTGTGAATCGAGATTTTTCGAAATCTGTGAAAAATCATTTGTCTCAATACACTTGAACAGGCGAGTTGTTTGAATTGATGTACATTGCGAAGTTTTTTTTCCTTCAAATGCACGCATATTGAAAATGCAATATACGTGCAGTAATTATTGTTTCATCGTCTTTAACACATTGGGTATACTGTATCCCAATGATATTTCTGTGTTCAGACAAAATCTGCGGCAATGAGGTATCCTATCGTACTGTAGTGTCGACGGGAAGCCGGTTATACGTGGAAATGCGGTCCACCGTAATGCCGCCCAATCCAATCGGGACCTATTATTCAGTTTGTGGAGGTCCCATTTTTGGAGATACTGGGGTCATTCAGGTAGCTTCGTGTTGGAGTTCTTTTCTAGATCAAACTACAAAATATGAATAGTCTTCTTCAAGATGTTACTTCATACGTAATTTTATAGTATTTTCTCTGTAGGAATGTTAGCTGTCAGTCACATCTGAAACACTGATTCACCTCACGTATGCTATTGATTTATTTATTCACGTGCTAGTAAGTGGTATACAAGATTTTCAAGGTATCAATCAGTTGTTTTCTCTCAGAGTCCCCGGTACCCTGAGGCGTACCCTCCGAACTCCGACTGTTTGTGGACAATCAATGTGAGCGAGGGACATCAAGTCGCCGTGGAAATCGTATATTTTCATGTAAGTTATCTGTGCAAACGGACAAAGAAAAAGTGTTCTAGTCATAATGTATCACAATTCTCGTGTACGAGGTGTGACCGATTTCAAACGGTAGTTTGATCTACAAACACATCAGAAATTTTGGTTGACCGTTTACGATTACAGTTAGAGCAGCACAAGAGCTGTATCTACGATCGTCTCGTCCTGTGGGAGGGTACACAGGGAGGAACCCCGCTGTCCACCTTGTGTGGACAATCAATCGATACCCATGTTGTGACCAGGAAGAGTAACCAGCTGACTGTACGGTTCGTTGTTAAAGATGAGTTTTTAGAGTTTCATGAGTTTCACGTGACGCTGTCTTAATCCAATTTTGGCATCACGTAGCTTTTAAGAAACCGAATAGAGTACTAACCGTGATACTGAAAACGCCGAACAAGACATGATTTCTCGTTTTTCCTTCAAATAAACGTTCGGTGAAGTGAATATTGTAGTGCAAAATCATTATAAAAGGTTCTCCAGATTCTTTTCGGATAATTCGGTGCAAAAGTCCGGTTTCGAGTTGCGTTTCTCAAAGGAGCTGGACGAGTGCGCTCGGGAGCTGCACCACTGTGAGCAGAAGTGCGTCAACACGGTTGGGGGATACCAGTGCGCCTGTGAGATGGGATTCAGTCTGAGACCGGACGGGAAGAGTTGCGAGGGTGAGCACTTCCGTTGTGACGTGATAATAATCATTATAATACTAATAATATTCTTTACTACACGAAAGTGTAACAACGATACACTAGACTCATTGATTATTCACAGTGAGAAGTTAAAAAGACAATGTCAGTATGAATACTACAGAGTCGAAACGTGACACTACATGAAGGAGAGATAGTTTTTGAAAACGGCTGACGATGACCATTGCACCAATAAGAGATGAGGGAAAGAAATTCTAGACGAAAATTTAGGCCTTTTCCTAATCATAAGTTTTCCGTAACGATAAATGTATTCTTCTCTCACGGCAGTTTGAAAGTAAAGCACAGACATTTAGCAGAACTAATTGTGTTGCAGAGTTGCTGACAGAAAAAATATCTCGAGAGCCGAGTTGAAATACCTTCAAAGGTGGTACATGATTTTGCGAGAGGAAATAATTTCAACAATGATCCCAGTTAATATTTATGTTTCAGGCACATGTGGGGGCCTGTTCCGGGCCTCATCTGGCTATTTTACCTCTCCAAACTTTCCCAGCCACTACCCGTCATCCAAAAACTGTGTCTGGGAAATAGAGGTGGAAGAAAAACATCAAATATTCTTGAATTTCACTGCGTTCAATGTCGAGGTGAGTAGAATTTGAGAGGTTTTGACATCTAATGAGACCTGCAATTCATGGATCATATAGTGCTCACATTTCCCAACTGGACTCGTTGGCAGCGTGCCAAAAACTTTGGAAGACGGTTATTTAGAGAAAACATATATTTTACAGAAAGTTTGCTTGAATACGAATTATAACTAAAGTGAAGAACCCTTCACCTAAATTTCTAGTGTTGTAAGTATTTCATCATTTTCAAAAACTGCCTTGAAATTTCATTGGCAAGCTGCCCAAGTCCAGTTGGGAAATGTGCGAACTATACTTCAACCTTAGCCCATAGCGGATATTTTGATACACAGCAGTTCTCGAATTACGATTGAACATCGCGGGATCAAACTTCACATCCACAGAAGAACGGGTGACAGTAGTGACAAGATAGTGACTGCCATATTCGCGAGCACTTTGGAGAATGCAATATTCGATTTTACTTGTTATTGTCCACTACAGGGTTTAAAAACGGAGTGCACCTACGATTTTGTGAAGGTGGAAAACGGCGAGAAGATCTGTGGAGAATACGGTGAGCATTTTTATCTTTTTTTAAATAAATAAAACGACTGAATATAGACATTTCCTGTTTCACGTGCACTCCTACAGTATGAATCAGGATTTTACGGCCATTTGTAATTTCGCAATCGCTCACTTTGTAGCTGTGCAACTTCGACGAGAATTTGTGAATATTCCTGTAGATCGTCCAGTGAAAGTGTGATAGTGTTTGTTGGCGCTCTCCAAAACAGGACTATACGACGCATGGAACCTTTTTGTAGTTTGATTGCGTTGCCTCATCGTCGAAATTTATGAATAACTGCGTGCTCTAAGAGCGAACTACAACTATGATTTGGTCACCTTCTATTAAAAAAATTTTCCAGTTGAACCACTGGCCTTTTCGTCCGCGGCAAATCGGCTGCGCGTCGAGTTTGCGTCGGACGCGTCCGTCGAGCGCAGCGGCTTCGCTGCTCACTTCATTTCGGACTTGGACGAGTGCCAGGACAAAAACGCCGGCTGTGAACATGTATGTCAGAATACACTCGGTGAGAAAATTTCAAATATTGTATATACTAAACAAAGTTATAAAATAAATTGAATTTACAATGTGTTTAATCACACTATATTTGAAATACCATACAAGAAACACACACGTTCCGCGAATATAACTTCAAAACACGGCTTTTTGATTGACAACCTTTCTATCAAAAACTATTCGTGTTTCTACTTCCCTGCGCGCACCACTATTGATTTTTATCTAAATAGACCGCGGACAGAGTTTGGCCTAGCCGTTCACTAATAATAGTGTCCATGATTTTGCCGAATCCCAACTTTTCATATATTTATTTAATACTCACAGATATTACGATGTGTAAATCTTGCACTGCAAATAGTAATTAGTTATTGTTAACTTGATTGCATTATGAAAATGTTTACTTACCCCTCGGAACTTGATGGAAAATTCGAAAACTTTCGACACAAAAACAGCTGAAATTCACTGCGTTGTAATACAACTTTTGCTTTTCACGTGAACCCTTACAGTGTGCGGTTTAATTTTCTGAACATGAAAAATGTTGCATGTACAAACTGGTTTCCTAACAAAATTTCTCTCTCTCTCTCTCTCTCTCTCTCTCTCTCTCTCTCTCTCTCTCTCTCTCTCTCTCTCTCTCTCTCTCTCTCTCTCTCTCACTCTCTCTCTCTCTCTCTCTCTCTCTCTCTCTCTCTCTCTCTCTCTCTCTCTCTCTCTCTATCTTTACCAAGTTTTTAATTTTCCAGGTTCCTATATCTGTCTCTGTCATGCCGGTTACATTCTCACTTCCGATGATCATAATTGTAAGGAAGGAGGTTGCACTTTCGAACTGAACTCTCCGCATGGTTAGTTATACAACTTCATTCCCGTAGAAAATGAACATTGTTAGAAATACTAGTCACGTAAAGTTAGCATTCTCCTGAGGCATCGTGCACCTTGTCATTGCACCGTTCTCAGACATTCTGTCGGTAGTACCGCGGGACAATAGCCAAAATCGGTACTAGCGCGCGACAATACCGGTACTACCGCAGCAGAATAACCGGCCGGGGCAGGGGGCCCTGTGAGCTGGGACAGGGGGCCCAGAAATCTGAGTTATGTTGTGTTTAACATGTTTTACCATGACTGTGCACTTGACGAAAAGTTTAAGAAGTCTGACCTCGTTCCCTGTGGTTGAAGATAGGGTTATTAAATTTGGACTAGAAGGCCAAAAATGAAGAAAATACAAATTTTGTACTCAAAGTTTGTGTTTCAGGTGAAATAACGACCCCGAACTATCCGAATGAGTACCCGAAAAGTCAGAACTGTACATGGCATTTTGTCACCACGCCCGGACATCGTCTCATGCTGGTTAGTCAGGCGAATTCTTTATTTAACCCGGTATTTCGTTAACCCTAGCCGTTAACCATTAACCGGGTTACCTGGTTAACACTTTTGTTAACCACTTGGTAACCCTAAACTTGCCCCAAAACACATTGTAAAAGAGGGTTAACAAGTGGTTAACAAAAGGGTTAACCAGGTAACCCGGTTAAGGTTACCTGGTAGGGTTAACGAAATACCGGGTTCCTTGTGGAATTGGCCGAGAAAACATACCAAAAAACATTCGAGAACATGTTTGCACGTTACAATTGCACGCTTTAAACAATTTACGTCATATTTTTAGTAAAAATTGAGTAACACTGATCTTTTTGTTTCTCGAACCTTCATCTACACAAGTTTATTCAATTCGTTTCTTTTGAAATTTTTCAACAATAGAAGTAAAAAAGATAATCGTTTATGAAAATTTATTCCAGACTTTCTCCTCTTTCCAAGTAGAAGAACACTCGCAGTGTAAATATGACTCGGTCAGTGTGTACGATGGGGGAGATGTCAGTGCCACATTAGCAGGTATGGTCTTCATTTTATCAACAAAAACAGTATACGACCCAAGCGATTGTGAAACTTGGTGCAAGCGGTCGTTAATTATGTCCCAGCTAATTGAAATAATGTATGGATAAAAACCTGCAGTTACGCTGCTCGCTGGAATAAACTCCTCTCTTTACAAAAGATACCGTATGGTAAGTGTTTGTTGCAAATTTCACGAGCTTCGAGCTGATTGAAACGATTGAGAATTTTAGGAATTTTCTGTGGAGTAGCGCCACCTCCTCTGCTGCTGTCTTCCACAAACGAGATGTTCCTCGCCTTTTCAGCCGACGCCTCTGTCTCCAAAAGGGGATTCGATGCCCAATACGCGTCAGGTACGTGAAACACGTACACGGCATGGTTCGTACGTAGGATCTTACAGTAGGAAAAAGTGAATGATTCGGAAAAGTCTACCCAGACCATAGCCTGTTAATTACCAATTCGCGTTTGGTCGAAACTGTATTGCAACAAATCTAGAGACAATGCGCGCGCCGGAGAGTCTGACGACGAGAGGAAAAAAATCAATATCTTTTGCAACGACGCTTGTTCTGAGTAGGAATTTTTGTGTGAGAAGTGCATTCGGAGTTGTATTCGAAAAGTAAACATTTTCTAATTGGAATGAGCGGTTTTGACAACAAACTATCGAGTCCACGTAGCAATGATGGAGGGGCTGCTATGTAATCCAGTTCAGTTTTTCTATTGAACACTATATAACATATTTCTCGAGTATAATAGATAATTAATCGAAGTTATCTGTGTTATGTTAAGGGTTTTGCTCATTACTACCTCATTTTGTAGTTTGTGGAGGTCGACTAGATGCCCAGGCCGCGCCCGGTCACATTTATTCCCACGCCGCCTACAGTGATGGAAAGTACGGCAAAAGCCAGGTGAGACTTGTTCAATTTTTCAATAATTGGTGTTCGAAATGCTCGCATAAGTGTACAACTGCATGTAATTCTGATACGAAACTTCTGAAACGAATGTATCTTTACGAAAACTGAACATGCACAAAACTAGGTCAAATCCATGGGAAATTGTGCAATGATTATGTGAAAGTGAGTTGTCTAATCATGATCTACAGTTGATTTTTGCCGTTGCAAATAGTTCTTATCGCAGGACTGTCTATGGCGCATCTCGTCCAGCTCGCGCGGACGTGGAGTCCGACTCAGGTTCACCGCCTTTACTCTGGAATCGGAAATGGCCTGTCAGTACGATTATGTCGAGGTGAGAAGGAGGTTTGAACACTCACTTTGTTTAGGAGTTCAGTCTCACAAGTAAGTACATAAAAATCAAAAAAGAGCGAAAATATTAATTTGTGTGCATCACGTTGGGTAGAGAAATCAACTCTATGTATAGTCGTTGCGAACGGAAAGGCGGGAGGGTACTGTATATCTCACTTTCCGCTGTGTACGCACACATGTCTTCGATTCCGAAGCTTGCCCGTTATGTGTTCTAATAGCGAGAGACAGAAATTTATAAATTTGGCACTCACTATAGTCGCGTCCTGCGTGAACGTCAACTAAGTCGATACGCATGATTTGCATTGTCAAAGAGTAGTTTCTTTTCAACTTCTGAGAAAGTGAAAAAAGTGTATCAAAATTACATATTTCCAGATCTACGACGGTCTCGATGCCTCGGCTGACAAATTGATTGGTAGATACTGCGGTGACGACACCCCGCCTACAGTAACCAGCACGGGTAGGTCAAACACTTTCATCAATTGATTGTATTGTTCATCCATGAAATACCGCAAAAGATTGTATTGTTCATCCATGAAATACCGAAAATATAGTGTTCGTGAAAAGTGACGAGTAGAAATGAAAGCGAATGACCAATGAACGAATGAATGACGAATGACGTAAATTTGTATGGCCGCAGTGCTACCGTAAATCTTTCATCTCATAAGCATGTAGATGAGTTGAACTACTTTTCCAGTTTTCTTCAGATATTTGTAGATTCCGTTTTCAACCATGACTATCCATTGGTCTCTAAACTTGGTTATTATTAATAGTTACAGTGATTATAGGTCCGCCAGTTCAAGAATTCTCGTTAATGATGTAGTTAGTTTTCTTATATTACATATATAATGTTCATTATTTAATATAATATAATTTTTTCCAGGTTCCGATCTCCTTCTTATATTTCATTCGGACGATTCTGAAGAGGAGAAGGGCTTCGTGGCCGAGTACCGCGACGCGAAGCGGAGTCGCGGCGTCGCGCGCGGTGCCAAGCGAATAAGAAAGTCACACGTGACACGCGCGTGAACTTACATTTTTGGCAATATAACATTTTTGATAAATGAGGGGATCAAGGAAATGGTTATAAATTTTTCATATACCTGTAAACTCACGAAGTCATCGTAAAATATGGATCTTTATGTAATTTTGAACTCCCCGACACGTTGATTATCTTCCCTTTCATTGAGAACTTTACCAAAACAGTGCCAAAACTAATTACTTTTTCACTTTCCGAAATTGATTTTCAATTTTGCTCTTTCCTGTACTCAACTCGATCATGTTGTACATATTGTTTATGATTTCCTGGATTTTGTCAATTCAGTTTTTCAATGAACCTAAGAAAATTGTTCTGTTTGTCGAAGCATTGTATTGAGTTTGGTCTGCCTAGATACTTCAACATGTCATGATTTAACGTGAAAACAAGTTAATTAACATATGCAATATTAAATCCCATAAAAAATAACCGGGGCCGCCAAAAGTTGATAACTACATTTTCTCTACTGTGCACATCTAGTATAGTGGATAGTCTTGCGGTCGTTGTGTTTTATGACCTAAGTTAGAATCCTTTCTCAGGGGACTTCATTTAATTTGTTGTATGGATTTATTGGACCATTTATAGCCCTTTTTGTTCAATTCATCCTCAAAACACGTTACTGTCACTTTGGTTCACGTTCACGCGTTAACTTTTCAAGCATCGAAGACTCATTCGCAACTGATTGAACTACTCACCGGCCAATAGGTATCCGCTCTGTTTTATACAAACTTTTATAGAACATGAGTCACCATAATAGAATATAATTTGTAATTAAGTGTAAAACGAATTTAATATAAAAAATATTCAGAGGGGTTTATCAATGATGAAGAAAATTTTTATTAAAACAATTAAGTTGGTTGTTCTTAGTCCTACGTCGGTTCTTGAAGTGTGGATTTCTGAAGGACAGAGATATTTTTTATTCGAAAATTTTTTTTGTTTTTATTTCAGACCACAATTACTAGAGTCGTAACGATATAATGATCCCTCCAATCGATAGTACAGGTAAGATAATTTAGGTGTATTCGAATAAATTGTGTAGTAAATTACTGTATATCATAGTTTGGACGCGTTAACTGTTTTCATTTCGAGGGTGTATTCATGAGTCAAGTTTCATTACCGCAATGTAACGAGACACTCGTTTTGAATTGACTGATGTGTAGGTCTGTGACTATAAAGCATGCACATTTCCTCATAAAATCACAGCTGGAACTGTTGAAAACACCACTTTGTAAATTTCAGGCTATAGGCATCGAACTTAAATTATACCACGTATGAAAATCTATTGGTCACCCTCCCTTCACTTTCAGATAGCACCGAAGATTCTCTTCCATGTAAAAAGTTGTCAGATTGGATGGCCCAGCTACCTGCGCATCTAATTCAGATACCCATATCTAGGTTGCAAATTCCAGGCTCGTTTCGTTTTCAAGTTCCTGAAAAGCACACAAATATTATGGGAAAAAAGAGATTCGGAACTTTTTCAAAGTGAGCACAATACTTTGCCGTAATTATTGTTTCCACCCAAACTAGTGAAACCCATTTGTAGGTGAGAGCGAGTGACAACAAGTGAGCTGTGGTTTTATCTTCATTAACAGTAGCATTCTCGAATAACCACCGGGCAACGTGTACTTTGTCCCTCTTTCTGAGTTCTGGATTACTGTAACTCGCGTTTATCAATATTAGAATGGTAACTACTATCCTAGTTTGGTACTTCATGTTCATAATTAAAAACTAATTTCTCCAACAGCACACGTAATGCTCACGTGACCTGGCAACTAACGTTCACGTGATATCCACGTGTCACCCATTCAGGAAGTCACGACTCGGGTGCGGATGATAGTTTATCTGTTGACCTACCGGTAGCGAACGACGATCAGGGCAAACTGGAAGCACTGGGAAAGTCAAAATGTGTCCGACAAATAATCAAGAAATGGGCTGTCACGCAGAGGTTGGTTTCAAACGATGTGCCCGAACTTGTAAATATAATTCATTATTCATATATGTTAATAACAAAGGATTAGAAACATTTTTTTATCTGGTTATGGATATAAAACGAACAGAGAAATATCTAGATGGAATTGCGAAAAACGATTGCGTCATTGCGAAAAAAACTGGGTAATGAGAATCTTCAAGAAACATGATGAATAACAATATCATAATGTTTGGCATGATTACAAATACCTTCTTTAGACTCGACATTTTGGAGCAATTGCAAGCCGGTATTCGGTACTTTGATCTACGCGTTTCCCATCCACCCGAGAAAGTTCAAGAAAAGGCTGGAGTTAGTTTCTGCTATTATTTAATTTCTCGTGTATGAAAAACTGGATTACTTTGAGAGATCTACGATCGTTTATAAAGAACCGAACTACAAAAACAGCGTTTTAATCGTTGTCCAACGCGCCGAAGCTGCACGCAAGATACCGCGCGATGACGGATGACCCATTTTGTAGTTTGGTCCCGAAACACATCAATTTTGTATTTCAATATTGTCTTGCCGAACATGCATCATAGTCAAACTACGAAGACAAGAAAATAAAATGAACTACCGTAATCCCCCTGATAATCCTTGTGCAACCGCTATAGATTAGTTCATCACATCACGCCACATACCTTTGAAATTCGATTAACTGTTGTTTGTATGAATTATTATACTGATATAGTTCACACCATTCCTACTGAGACTCCTACAGTAACCTTACAAACTTTCCGAAGGCTGTTGTAAAGCTGAAAATATAGTTCATGAAAAATGCTCCCGTATATTTACTCTACCTGAGAAGGAGAATGAGGTACGAGAATCATCAAGTTCTCCGATCAAAAGTAAGTGAGCCAAACGGCTTGAAAGTTTTGAAATCCTACTGTAGGAGTCTCAGTAGGAATGGAAAAGACTATATATAGGTAGGGTGATAGTAGAGTCAAGTGCGTGCTTGAAAGTATACGTTTCTTCACTCTGCAGGATTTTCTGATTGTGCATGCTCTGTATGGTCCTCTTCTGAGCACGGTCCTCCTGAATATTCGAACGTTTCTCGATCAATACACGCAAGAGGTCAGTCAGAAATACTCATTCACAAAATCTTCCTTCTTAGTAGAACTGTTGTCTGTTTTTGTACAGTACGATTCCGGAAAGTCTATCCAGTTGCTTGACTGAAATGTACTCCGTATATCGAATTTCCTCGAAAAGCAACGTGATCAAACTACGAAAACAGCTGGATTTGACGACTACACCGTATCTCTGTATAGGTTGTTCTACTGGATTTCAACCATCTCTACGGTATGACGGAGGATTCAGATGTGGCTCTGACTGCGCTGATCGGGCGATGTCTTGGCTGGCACCGGATATGCCCGCCCATGGACCCTGTGGACTGCACATTGGACAACTTGAGGCAGTTAGGATATAGGCAAGTTCATTCAATCTATCAGTTAATCGATGTAAGTATGTACATCTTCAATCCCTCCTTGTCTTTAATCGTGAGGGTTAACATGAACCATTCGAGCTAATGGAAAATAACGGGTTATAAATATTTTTTGAATTTCAGAACGAGGGTTATTTCAAACGTACTATTATGAGTATTTTTTGAATTTTCCAATGAATGAATAATGTTTCCAAACATTGACCTTTCTCCACCGTTCATGTACAGATTTCATTTACGTCCTAGTAGGTCTTTCTGACGGTTCTGACGTTTTTGAAATATAGATTTTTTTCTGTTTCCAGAGTGCTGGTATTCTACCCGAGCCCGCCCGATTCTGCCCCCTTCTGGCCCCAGTCGGCCATTATCAACCCCTGGCCCAGAACCGACAAAACGGACCGGCTCGTCAAATTCATAACGGTTGGTTTTAGTATCTCTCGTGACTACGCGGACTCCCACAGCACACATCCGAGCCTGTAGCCTTGTTATTGGTTTCTGAAGAAAACATCGCCATCAAAGAGCCCTTCTTGTTACCAAGTTGTGATAACGATGCAGAAACGGGCAGTAAACTTGAAAGTTTTTCCGAAAACACCCACCAACATATACCATAGAGACACGTTTTTGATTCATATTGTAGGAGTCCACTCAGTAATGACAAGAACTGAAGGAAAGGGTTTCTTTTCTCTCAAAAAGAGTCACGACAGTGAGCAAAAGATGTCTGCTTCTTCTAATTTCTGGAATCTAGTTGCAGGATCAATACTTATGTTAAAGGGGGGCAGAAAGGAAAGCTAGTTTAGGTATATTCATTCATTCATTAGGTACCCCGGGGTACCTAAAAATAACGTTGCGCGCGCCAAAACAGGCAAACACGTGACAGCTGTATGCAAATTAGGTTCGTTAGTTTGAATTAAAAGTTATACCTATCGATTTCTTCTGATAAGCTCTTTCATATCAACTCTCCTTTCTGTCCCCCGTTAAGTTTGCGTTAGAAGGTACTGGCAGAAGATCGTATGAACAGTTCCTGTAATAGAAAGAGTGAAGCAGAACAGTTTGTTGAATAAATATAAACAAAATCATTGCCCGCCACGAACACTCACCAGCATCTCAATAAACTGCAACAGCCAAACCACCTTCTCCCCAGTTTAACTTGTTCTTGCAGAAAAATCTTCTCACGGTCCGTCCCAAGTGCCCGGACATGTTTTTCGTTACCCAAGGCGTGCTCACCCCGGAGGCTTCCGATATAGTGCGTGCGCACTCTCAGTTAACTTCGAATTGACTTCTATATACGTAGAATGAAAAAAAACATATTATGATATTGTTGCTGTAACTGAATATTATTCTTGAATGTAGAGGTTGCTTGAGAAAAAGCAGGCAACGATGGTAAATAAACGGCCAGTCTTTCACGAAACGAGTCTATACTGTGTATGAACAGTTAGGTTTTTTGCTTTAGAATACAGAAAACAATAGAATATAAGGCTATTTCGCCCGAAAATCATTCTCGATAGGTTCTTCGACATGTTTCATTTGATTTTGTTTTTATCAATTTTTTTCCATTCTGTTGCAGATCCTCTCCCCGGCTTCCTCGCTAGAAAAGAAGTTTTCGCTGAAGGCTAACAGTGCCGTGGCCGCCTGGCTGGAAGGACTGAAACCCCAGATGACAGCCGATGTCAATATTGTCATGACAGACTTCGTAGACGACCATTTCGCACGCTCCATTGTCGAACTCAACTTCCGCCACAACTAGGGGGGGGGGGGCTAAAGTATACCTCGTTTCATATTCATGGAGATATCTACAATCGGTTTTCTTTCTTTCTGTCTTCAAACCGTAAATAAGCTAAATTATACTCAGTTGACGTTGTGAAACTCAAGCACAACTAGACAAACGGAAGTTTGCAGAACCCAAAATTTGTTCCTCATATGTTTTTTTCCGAAATCAGTGGTCAGCTAACGCTGGGTTTAGAACAAAATATGATATCCTTATTACCAGAACGTTTTTCGATTGTTGTTTCGAGAGAAGGTTATGCTTTTTGTAATTATGATTCAACGAATCTCTCACTTTTTCTGTGATTTTGTGTGATCCTGACTCTTGTTGTGAGAAATGTTGACGTATTGATAGATAGGTTTGTTTTTAGGTAGTAATTATAAACAAGTGCATTTCACCTTTGTGTTATTTTCCAACAGTGATATGTTATTTTACTATTAATATGGAACGGTCTGTCCTAAATGTGGTCAATGGTGCTCAAAACTATGATAGGAACTGATAAATTGTGCTCAATAAGTTTTGACTGTGTTTCTATGAATGCCACTTGTAGAAATTGGAATCTAAACCATAGAGTCCATCTTACAAATGTAGTCTCTCAGTGTAGTTTGTGATAATAGATCGTCAACATGGTTTACAACCGGAGCCCGCAAAAATGTGATATTTTGTGGCGTGTTTTGCGTGTATAGTTCGTTTCATTCCCACTGAGACTCATTGGCATCTTGCCAAGATTTTCGGATGGCTATTTCTTAGAGCAGACATGAATAGTCGAACGGATTGCCCTCTGTTTGTATTCTTATGAAACTGAACAGCTTTATATTTCCAGTTATTTGAATAATTTCAAACGGGGAAAAACAGCCTGGAAAATTCATTGGAACGCTGCCAAGTCTCAGTAGGAATGACGGAAACTATACTAATGTGATTCACGGAAGACTTGTCAGCAAATCATGAGTTGTGTCCGGTTCAAACTATGACTGGCTGGGAAATGTAATCGGACAACACAACCGGCCAGGCGTTGTACATGGGGAAAGGTGTGACCAGATAGGTAAGCGAACAGGAGCTGTAACCGACTAACTTCCTCAAATACTGTGATAATGTCTCCCGTGTACGCGTACATTCACAATGAACCAATATGGCGGTTGCAAACCTTTAATAGTAAATTTTTCAGCCGATTTTGACATCAGATTCCAGTTATTCTGGAGAAAAATCGATTGAGAAAATCTCTCGGAACAGTGGTTGCACCACAACTCACCAATCGGAGTCATATTGCATTATCTCAAACAGTGGCTCTGTAGAAAGATAAGGAATCGAGTCATAAATTCTCGGACAAAATAAAAAGATGGCCAAACTTTTTATTATCACGAAATTGTACAGACATTGCGTACTGTGTACCCTGCACATTGCAAATGAGAATGAACTAGGGAATTCAAAACATTTTGAATAGTTGAAAATAGGGAAAGCTAGACAGTTACTAGAGAAGAGGTTTGTTATCAATGACACCATATTGTTTTTGGACCTATGTAAAATTGAACATAAATACCTAATCAGAAATTACTTATCGATGAAACACGAACATTATCGTACTCAATCGGAATCCATACATTTAAACAAATTACAGAATTTTGAGCATGTATTTGGGCAAAAAAAAACTTTACACGAATTACAGTGCTAGCTCCTCCCTATACCCTATTTCCCCTCGAGTACCGCCCGTTTGAGCATGGCGATCTCATGCTCCATTCGTGCTACCGTATCCTTCAGGGCATCGTTCTTCTTCGACAGTCCTTCAAACTCGTCGTCCGCGCGGTCGCGCGCCTCACGCTGTCGCTTGCGATATCGCGCGGCCGCCTCGTTGTTCTGGAAAATCAATATTTGAACTAATAATATCAAATTTTCTATTGGAGAGACATTTCAAACTTAGAAGTTTTCCGGTCTCCGACACAGATTGTGCACAATTAATTCTTAGCCTTCGGTGTTGTTGTTTTTGAAGAAGTATGAAATACAGTTCATTGAGATCATACTGTAGTTATGAATTCTGCTGTGTTCTCACCTGCTGGCGTTTCCTTCGCAGAATTTCTTCCGGACTTTCCTTCTGTGTCTCATCGATTGATGACTGTCGCATGGCGGATACAACCATTTTCACTACTTCCTCAAGCAGGACTGAGTTCTGCAAAGAGAGGCCGTATTCATGAACATACCGGATCCTTCATCCTAATCTGCGTCTATTGCCTGTCAATTGCGACCAATAATGGAGAAACAAGTTTCCTCTTAGAAATATGAAAATTCCTAGCAAATCAGCAAGAGAGTGTATATGTCAGAGAAACTCAGACTGTCTCAGACTGTCTGCATTCTCCTTGACCTTCATGCTCTCTCGCTTTTGTACTTCATAAATGACAGAAAATTTGCGTAAATGTTTCTGGGATCTACCTAAGGCTTCAGTAGCGCGTCACCACATTGAAGCTACCGTAACACTGGTTGATACCGCTGCGTTATTTTTCTCATATATCCAGTAGTTTTCAGCCTTAATGAAAGTATTGGGAATAAAAGTATACCTGCTGCTCCCCTTCTACAGGGGTTATCATGATGGGAGGGGGTTGCGCATAGTTCAGATGAGGATATACCATCTCACACGGACTATATGGGGGAGGGGCAAACGAACCATACGAATCTGCAAATAGAAGTTCCGAGAAAGTTTCCTATTTGATGTTGCAGTTTTCTTTCATATTTTCACAGTTTATAAGAAACCATCGCTTGTTTTGCGTCGACTGTTGTAAAAAGGCACGTGTTGAATCGCTAATAAATCTATTCCGTTCTATTCTATAACTTCTGAAAAACCACCTCAACTCAGTGAAAGTGTTGTATATTTCCAATATTCTACCCATCTATTAAATTAAACGTTTCACTTGCGTAAGAAGTTCAGTCATTCATTTATTCATTCATTCAAATAAAACATATAGATTACAGTAGTACAAGTACTTGAATACTCACCGTACTGCACATGCTGCTGTTGTGCGACGGGTCCGTAATGAGGGTCGACTAGATTGGGACCGGGGGACAGCAATGGGTCGAATGGGGCTGATGGGTACCTGGAGGTCGGATGGGCCCCAATCGGCTGGGGGCTTATGGGTGGGTAATGGGCCGGTGACGTTGGGCAGGAAGCTAACTCCGAGAATGGGGTGGACTGAAAATAGAATGTTGAGGTTCTCAAGATGGTTTGAGTATATTTTCATTATTAAAGTTGAAGTCAGGTTGAATGAAGTATGGATAGCAAAACATCGCATCAGAAAGAACCGTACTATGTATTGAAAATTATCGATGGCATTACTCCGAAGCAAAAACACCACAAAACCAATAAGCAACCGTAATATTTAGCTCACTGATTTGAATCATAGTTACTAAATTGTAACTCATTTACTTTTCCAGTTAGGTTTCGTTTGACCTACATTCGTGCTCCTCTCAATGTGCTCGCACTCGCACACTATTTCCCTGAAAATGTCGTTGGGCGTCCGTTCTGCCGCGACGAGCGACGACGCGACGTCGCGCGATTGGCCGCTGGAGGTGGAGGCAGCACGGACTGGAATGGAGCTGAGTAAATGAAAGATATTCGCAAAACCAGTGTGACCCGATTTTGACAGCATCTCCTTATCTGCGTCTCTCTGACCTACACACTCTCTTACTCGCAGATGCATGATCAACAGCCGTGTGCACGGAACTCAGATTAGCCAGCTACAAAAGCGAGAGAGTATAGGAGACAGTGCGGTGGCAGAGGCTAAGATATTCTGCGTTTCTTTGATCTGCGCTCTCTCTCGGCAAGATTGCTACAAATCATGGCTTGCTGATTGGCTGGTAAATGTGTGAGCAATGCCTTGTCGAATGTGTTGTTCTATTATGCGGCGGAACAGTGTCTAGTCGATGTATACTTTGCTAATGTTTCTAATCAACGTCCAATTGTCGGCTCTTCAATTTTTTACGAGATCCACGGTAACACATGAGTTTTTTGGTCCCACCTGGATTGGCCTGTTCCGGTGGTCTGTTCTTCTTTTTGAAGCCCATGAGAGAGGCGAATAGGCCACGCCCCATCATGTCGTCAGCATCGAACGGGGACGTCATCGCCTATTCAATCGATAATTGAGATTTACTCGGAAACAACCAACAACAAATCATAGAAAACAACAACACCAACAAACATCAATATACCGCTGTTTGTATGTTCCGTTTTTTTAATGATTTTCGGAATGATGTCATAAATGTTTGTTTATATGTTGAACCGATGTCAAAGTTGTTGCCGAACTTATTGTCCTTTAAATGCTGACCGAAACCTGGCACTCAATAAAAAGATCAAACTCACCTCGGCATTGGTTCAACATTTAATCAAACAAAAACTGTGTGTATCTCAATACCACACATTCGGATACAGTTGGGTGAAAAACCGCGTACAGTTTTCTAGTTTTTACCTTATTGAAAAGAGCGTGAACGAAATCACCAAAAAAAACAGCTAGGAAAATTTCAGTAGCAAGCTGCCAAATTACAAATGAAAACTATAGTCATGTTCCGAGACTCTAAATTTGCGTGAACTCAAAGTCAGAAAAGTTATTTGGTAAACTTTCTCTAAGAAAGACATAGAACAATGGGTTCAAAGAAAGCAGTTTAACACTGGTATAACTGTCGTTAAACACCGTGGAAAACACAAATTTCACGTAAAAACTAGTCATTATGATAATTAGAATTAAATGTGAATTATTGAATAAAAAAGTTTTATTTGAATTTTAATTGACGTCAGCTGGAGGGAGCTGTCTCCAATGCTGATAAAGACTGTTATCAATCGATAATGCCAATTGAACCCTCGGTGCTAAATGATGCTCTCTATTTATATTTTCATTTTAAAGGTACTGGTAAACTATAACCATCAATGAGTATTTATCAAAATTGGCCAAATGTGTTCTATGCTTACTTGTGCAAGAACGAAAATTCATTCAAAAATTCATCAAGACTGAAGAAGGCAAATTCACTGCACCTTTCCTAAAATAGAAGAACAAAAAAAGCATGTAATTCAAGTTTACATGGAATTGACAGATGATAAATGTCTGAATCAACTGGCAACTCTCCAGTTATTGTTTTTTGTTGTTTCAAAACTTGAAAACAAACTTTTAAGCTTTCAATTGTTGGAAAAATAGAGTTTCTCGGAAAGCGGATCGTAAATAATGGAGCCGTCTGATTTGGTTTATGGCCAACGGCTACCGTCTTATCAGAAAGGACCCCAGAGAACGAAAAAGACGGGTCGAAGAGCACTTTTCCACAACAAAACGTCTGTTTTGTGGATAGTCCGCGCCCGCTCGACAACATTCTGACACAGCGAAATCAAGGTAATTGCAGATGCTTCTTCTTGAAACAACGCGATTGATGATCCTTCGACACAGCGAAATAAAAATATGCATTCTTAGTGTTTTTTAATATCATATTCGAGGACTTTCTCTTTCTAGTAAACAGTTCTGACACACCAAAAAAAACTTTACCAAAACTTTGAAAACCTGAACATTTTTATAGTGCGCCTACTTTGACCGAACTAGTTTTTGTAGTTTGACCGCGAGTTTTCAGTAAACATTATTTGACCGGACTTCGCTTTATTTTCAGAACTTTTTGTCTGCAAGTGAAACCCTGACCTTACACATGCTTCCGCGCAGTTACAAAACTATGTTTGAATCGTTGAAATTAAACAAAACTTGATAAATAGAACTTTTATAAACACCACATACATCAACAATCGATAATAAATAGTCTATTTAGTGAAACAGAAACTCTATGAGATCAAAAAGAAAAGCACACGAGATCGGTATACGTGACACACGTTCGTAGAATCTAGAAACTATGAATGAACATAAACATAAATAGTTAGAAGTGCGATAAATACATCTGGAAGATACACTAGAGAAACACAGCTAGTTTATTCTGAAATAATAATCTATAATATCTATTGGAAAGTTGTATATTAGTGTTTGGCAAGATTTGTTTTCAACCCAACCAACATACAGAACACCGAACAATATAACCGTTTCTAGAAACTATACAATCTGATTCATATTATGTAAAGTGATTTGAGAGTAGACGCTGGAATGTCTTTCTTTATAAAAATCCTATTTTCAGGGCAAATACAATGTGAAAATTTTTGCAAGAACAATAAAAGTTCGATGCTCATAGTTTGAACATGTACCAAGCTAAACTTTAAACTGAAAATTATGAAAGTAAACTAGTCGTGTCATAGACGTTATATAAGTAAACTAGTCGTGTCATAGACGTTATATAAGTAAACTAGTCGTGTCATAGACGTTATATAAGTTTTTCGTTCAAAGTGTTCAACACTAAATGTACAACATCATGAAACAGTTCGGTTGAAATCTCTACCTACAGCTTGTCTGCATGAGATTCATATATTTCTCGCGAAGCCTATCTTCAACTCAGTATCAGTCCTCTATCCAAACTTATCCAAACTAAGCTTTGGGCGAAAAGGCTTTAACGAAATTAAGCCACGCCCCTTAACTGTCAACTGCCGTTGTTCTATTGCGTGGAAGAGTAGTTCTGATCATTGGAATATGGCTGGAGAGAAGTCGCCTCAGTGAAGCTGACACCGTTGTTTCCGTTTGACTGAAAATGACCATGCATCAACAACCATTTGAAATTGTTATTACTAGTAGAATAGAGAAAACAACGTGAAATAGGATACTTTGAAGGTCTTCAACAAATTTGGTGACTACGCAACATGGCGTCGTACCACTGTGTACGGTGTGCCGCGTACTACGCAAGCGTGTACGTATATTATAGTGTGTGCATAAGTTCTAGATCAGACTGAAACTCAATTATGGTAATTCCCTATACCGATCCGCAGCCTGGTAAATAATGCGTGTATTGAGATCAAACTACAAAAAGTTAACTAACCTTGGCCTGCGCGAGTGTGTCACTGGACACGTTGAAAGATACATCAGAAGGGTTTTTGTAGTGTGATCATGTTGATTATTGGTCAGAAACCATACTACAAAACCTGTAACTAACCTTTGCCTGCATGGCAAGAGTGTCACTGGACACGTTGAAAGATACATCAGATGGTAGGGGAATCCGTTCAGAGGGGATGTTCACCACACAACCCATGATGTCCCATTCGGGCGAGAGACGACCACTCTCAAATAGGTACGTGGATAGACGGGAGACCTGGAATTAACCAATTATATTCAACATCCTCTAACTTCTTGAACAATGAGGGGCCGAATAGTTACACAATCTCCATTCAGATGCACAAGTATGTAGTCACGACCTGATTGAGATAGTTCAGCTCAAAGGTCAAAGGTGTGGGTACTTTTTATGACATCGTGCTACGGTGCCAGGTTATTTGACTGTGTGAGTTTACCAACTCTATTTTTTTGAGAGATGTGAGATGTCTGCGTGACGTGACATTACGCTTAGTGCTACCAACTACCAACAGACTTTGTTCTTCGGTTTATTTCGATGAGCTGGTATCGTTTTCATCTTCAATTTGGACAACAAATGAACAATACGTGTGTTAAACAACTTTACAATAATACGTGAACTGACCGAATAGAGTGTTAACAAGGTGGAGAGCATGGCGACCGTTCTAAACGGGAAGTACTGTACCCCATCGGTGTACATTGGGAAGTGAATGAGGGGAGGGAAGTTGAGGAGGGGTTCACCGCCCGAGAGTCGCATCACTAGACCAACTGCAATAGGGAACGGTTGAAGAAGCGGTATTTTATGAAATGAGCAAAACTACACTGATATACTGTTAGTCAATTGCACAGTCACGTGAAACATGTTAAACACAGAACAACTCAGGAACGTACAATGACAAAGTGCACGATGCCTCATTAGAATGCTAACTTCACGTGACTATTCAGTTTACTTCTAGTATAGTCATCCCAACGGCATAGATAGTATAGCAGTACGCCGTGTTCTCGGTAGCAACACATATCTCTTGATACTTTTGTTCAATAAGTGTTTTATTGTATTCCATTCTATCTTTGCTGTTCAAAGACTCTCTGAGAATGTGGTTTTAGTTGCAGATTGACATTCCTATCACTGTACGAAACAGCGACTGTAGCGTACACTCAAGGAAAACAAAAAAATGATAATTATGTTGCGTTTTCGTTTCTTTTACCGGTTTTTCAAACAACACTTGGAAGTTCTGGCGGCGTAGCAATCCCCACAAAAGTTCATGAGATCACCTCATGAGCTATTGGCCCGAACTTCTCATGAGATTCTATCGATTGCCATGCTACAACATTGAGAGTTCACGAGTTGCTCATGAGGTATCTCATGAGAAACTCATGTGAGCTTCTCATGAGGTTGGAGGGATTGCTACGCCGCCTGTTGTGTTATCAGATCACAGTACAATTGAACGGCCAGATCGTGAACTATACCTGCGTAACCGGCTAGTGATCCGTAGGTGTTGCTACTCTTCATGTAGACAACACACAGCAGTTGGGGAAATAGAATCACATAGACCAGATCGGCACAAAGATACCTAGAGATACCACAGTGTGCCAATAATATAAGGAGGACCGATAAAAATGTGGAAAGTGGGCAAACGTTATGTCATACTGTGTTGAAAAATTTGCGATGTGACACATCTCACTCTGGTTTCACAAAATTTGTCAGGGTTTTTCATTGATCACTGTGAGAAAAATTCAAAGTTCCAACTGATCACACATCCAGACATAAACCCTTGCAATGTGATACCCGTAGTCGCAGATGTTACACCGCAGTCCTACATAATGTCAGGAAGGTGTAGTTCAAGAGACTTTTGACCTACCACAATCCGTATATACTGTGAATGGTCAAAGCCATGATGGTGGCCATTATTCCCACTATGATGATGGACACTCGCATCACCACGATCACCTCTTTCTCCGACGCCTGCAAAGTAAAAAGTAAAAGGTACAAAATACAAAGTTTATATGAAAAAGTACAAAAGTGATACCAACCAGGTAAAAATGTCAATCGGAAGTGAATAAAGTTCTTCTGAACTCTTCTCTACAGTATTCTCTACAGGATGCAAAAAGCCAAAATCTGCTGGATACTTTTCATAGCCGTGAGTACAAAGTACAAAGTGAAACGACCGTGAATACAGAGTACAAAGTACAAAGTTCAACCTTGCGAGTGACATGTAGTCTATCGGTAAACTCTCACAAATACTCAAAATGAAATAAAGTTATTAGTTGCAAAGCTTGATTGAGTACGAAACACGAATCACAATGTTCAGAGTGCAAAGTACAAAGGTCAAGACTGACATGTGGTCGAATGGTCAACTTCCATATATTATGGGCGAACATGGAGGCCGCGGAGAGGACTGAGGAGTCTGCAGATGACATCACCGCAGCCGACACCGCGCCCAGACCTGGAAGTGTAGTTTGTAGTTTGATAAGTATGTTGCGGCGAATCACACCGATTCCGATCCCTGATATACTACTGTATTGTTTTGTAATGTACTGTAGTTTCATCAATAATGATCATAGTTCAAAACTAAGAGCTAATCATCAGTTAGTATACGTAAAACGCGGAACATTACAGCTCAACGGCTGCGCGCCCAGACCTGGAGAAAGTCTTCATAGTTTGCAGTTTAGGTATTATAGCTTATCGGGAAAGCTGGTCAAACTATAGTCTGTTTCACCAATCGATGTACTCCTACAGTAATCCGTCAGTTATAAAGGGGGTGTTTTCTAATGAAAAAGTCATTACTTTGGTTTCAAATTTTCAGAGTTAGTAGTAGTAAACATGCAGAAGACACTATGAACATTTTGAGGCCTTCTGAATACGCTAATATAGTGAACTTTGACCTGGAAGTGTTAGCAGAATACTGTAGAGGGTTATAAGTGGGTGGAACAAACTATACTACTCTGGTCCAGGTTACCTAGACTCTTGCTGTGTACAATTGTTCCCTGCATTTATCCATTTATTTGAAGTGCTACATTTTACATTCTATTTGGAATCACGTGTTAATTATGAATGATCTATAAAGTTTTAATACATTTTTCAAGATGAATAATACCCCAACTCACCTATGAACGCCACCCATTTGGGCGTGAGGTACTGGAAGACGAGTGGCACCACCATATTCCGCTGGTCTTCCGGTATCGATTGAATTTTCGTGCCATTGTTCCACGGCGAGTACTCGGTTAGACGCCAATCTGAGAACATTTTCTCACAGTCTATGTTTTCTATCAATGTTATAAACACGAAACTGTTTACTACATCTACTGACTTTATAAAACTATTATAAAACCACGCTCTTATTATTTCATGAACTACAAAGTATAATTTTTCTGCATCTAGCAAAGACAAGAGACGTTGTTGGTTGAAAACAATACTTATTCATAAATGTCCATACTTTTTCATAAATCTAACTTTCCGAATGGTTGCTAATGATTAATACCTGTATTTCTGGCAATCGCCCCAATAAGTGCTGGTGGGATGGCCATCATAATACACCCGACCCCCGCAATAAAGGACAGTCTCTGGGCACCCTGGGAGGTCTTCGACGACAGAACTCGTTGGAAATACACCTGCAAATTAGGAACTATTCACGTTGTTAATGTATTGTTAATAGATTAAACACTCAATATAATGGTATAATGGTAGAAGTAACAAGTTGAAAACACACCTGCAAATTTGATATAATAAAATTTATTCTGCTCCAAAATATTGAGGAAAACATGTGTATAATGTATTGGTTTGATTACTTTTTTTTGTATTTGCTATTCACGTTGTAAATCTGTTGGTAATAGGGTTGTTAAACTCGAACTCGAAACACGACTCGACTCGAAAAAACTCGAAAAATTTCGAGTTGAGTCGAACTCGAAACTCGAAAACTCGAAATTTCTCAAAACTCTAAAACTCGAAAACTCGAAATTTTCCAAATCTCGACAACTCGAAAACTCGAAATTTTCCAAAACTTGAAAACTCGAAAACTCAAAAACTCGATTTTTCGCCTAACTCGAAAACTCGAAAACTCGAAAATTCGAAATTTTGAACGCGAAAACTCGAAAATCAAAATTTCGGACTCGAAAAATGTATCTTTTGGGTCCAAAAACACTCAAAACTCGACTCGAAAAAACTCGAAAATTCTCGAAAACTCGAAAACTCGAAAACTCGAAAATTCCCAAAACTCGAAAACTCGAAATTTTGAACTCGATTAACAACCCTAGTTGGTAACAAAAATAAGAAGCCAAAGGAATATAAATTGTAAATAGGATATAATTGATGTAAAACGATACCTGCCACGGGATTCCACCGAAAATGAGTAATAACATGCAGTCAATCCATAGGAAAGTCTCCTTGAAGCCACCAATTTCTCCTGAAAAACGTCTGAATAGATAAGCACAACTCTAAATTTCTCTACAATTGATGTTAACAAATGGAAAACACGTTCAGATATGGTAAAGGAACTAGGAAAGAGAAACATCAGGAGTGGTACGTTTCGCTTGCATCCCAAATTACCCTCGAACCTAATGAAACTATTATGTGTTGATTGAAACGAAGAAAAGTTGAAAGTAAATTAAGTTATAATCATCCAACCCACCTATCCAATCTCCAGGATTCCGTGAAATATCCTCGGTTTTGTCTTGCAGTAGAGCAGCCGGCACACAAACCCACTTAAAAGATATTTGATAAATAAGAAATGATTATACACTTTCATACCGAGTTACAAAATACTCAAACTTTTCAACAAACTACCACAGCACAGTTAACAACCGTGTTGTCCTGTCATTTCATACCATGAAGTTAGTGGCTAGCCTAAGCTTCTTTGTATTTTATTCTGCCGTTTTTCCGAATACACCCCAAGTTTTACGAGATTGGCAATGATTGAATTCAACCATCATCATTTTCCATTAAACAACGTTGAAAACGAAAAGACTTTCAAAATGCCTTCCACCACAATATCTACCACGTTTCAATTCAGCAATATCTCTTTTAAAGAAGGACGATGACATGGTCCAATCCCAACGCTTCAGTCCTTTAAACTGCAATACATTTTTCAATTGCAGTTTAAAGGGCCGTTGACACGAGATTGGTTCACATAATCGCCCCTATTTAAATTCAACTATCATCATACTGTATTTGAAAGAATGGTTGAAACTAACCAGTCCGACGAAAATGCAGAAAAGTTGCACGACATCGGTGTAGGCGACGGCGTATAGACCCCCGGTGAAGGTGTAGAACACGGCGATCACCGCAGAAATTATCACGGAAATGTTCATGTTGATCTGCAGAATGACAGAGAGGGTGGCACCTGGAAGTTTAAAATATTATTACTCGATACATCCCGAGATATAGCAAATATATAGACATTATGTGCACATTACATAATGAGCGCGTAACAGAGTAAACTATACACTACATTCTATTTTTATCTTCCATATCTCCATTTTCTCGTAATTGGAGTGCCACATATACCAATGTGGAAAGACACGTGTTCAATCGCGAATAAACATTCTATTCTATTCTATTCTATTCTATTCTAAAATGTAATTGGAGTTTGATCTGTGAACATATTATTTCAAATCAACCACAGCGGACCAGAGCGACTTGTATTGTTTCCACCTGTATTTTTTTGAGCAACATCAGTACGTAGTAGCATATAGACAATTTGCCCATTATATTTGAGCTGACGGAAAAGTTAAGATTGTTTGATGAACCAAATACCACCTAAATTTGGCGACATAAACTGTTTGTAAAATGCTTAGTCATATAAATAAGTTGGTTTCAGTCATGTGGGTGCAAATAGAACTTCGGTTACTCTTTAATTGAAAAGTTTGAATAACGTACCCAAAGCTGATAGAATGGCCGCACTCCAGAATACTTCTCCCAACAGGGCTGGCACGAACATCAAGCCACCCACGCGTTGGCCGTATTTGATCTGAAATGATATTCAAAATGAAATGTTCTCAGTTCGCACTTTTCAAGATGTGTTTTTCACAACAATTACGACTGTATCATTTTAACTATTATATTGCACAATCGTAAGCGCTAAATGTAGTACATCAATTCGCCACGTTGGTTAAAGAAGGGCGATTATGTGGTCCAATAGCATCGCTTCAGTCCTTTGAACTGCAATACATTTTACAATTGCAGCTTAAAGGACCGTTGATACGGGATTGGTCCACATAATCGTCCTGCTTTAAAACAAGAATTTCAAAATGAGGAGAAAAGCATGACCTTATTCCCTTCTTCATTTCTTAAGTAACTCTGATGTAACAAATAAACAAACGTAACAAATAAAAAGCAAACAAACAAATAAACAAACAAATACCTGGAAGGGGTCCAACATGGTCACGTATCCCTCCTCCCTCATCTTCTTCGCGAATAGAAGACCACCCACGACGAGTGACATGGCATATCCGATGGGCGCCTGGCAGCTGGAAGAGAAAATAATATAATAAATATATAAAGTTTATTGCGCATGAGTATATAACAGTCACAGCATTTCTAATCATTCAAGCAATATCGTTTTTTAATGTTTTTTTTTTCTTTCATCAAGCACTTATTTTCCTTCAAAGAAGTGCATTATCCTAATTGAGTACAACTTCTGATCCAAATGGCAGCATTGAGGGAGAGGGAATGGTTGACGAGTCCCTCATGAGAAGATCACGGGAACTTCTCACGAATTCGCAGAGACTCGTCGTCAAAGGTTGGCCAAGAAAATCCGATTAAAAAACGTAATAAATGAAACCTAGAATGATCTGAGGTTAGTTTCATCTATTCAATTTCGAGTTGAATATATTGTCTCACCCCAGCAGTCCTCCATTGTAGAATGCCTCGGCCGTACCGTTTATATACGCGCCGCCAACCCAGGTGGCTGCAATAATAACTGTTTGTTCCGGGTCACAGAATCAGAGTTGCAATCGGATCAGTACACATATCACTTTTTATCTTCTATACATTCTATAGAGTTCGCTCAGGGTAGAGAGGATATATTCTGTACATATCTAGCTCTGTACCGCTGAGTTTGTAGTTTGAACCGGTTGCTTTTCGGAGTGCGAAACTCGTAAATTACGACGGTGTTACAACTAACAATAATAATGATAATTGTTTCATTCTCTACACGTGTCACACGTGTTACATTCACATGCAACGTGACTTCATATCTGGCTAGAAGAAGGGTTTGTGCTCTGATCTTAGTTTGGTTTAGGCGGAAAGTTCAGTGAGCCCATTTCCTTTGAGCGAATTTCGAACGAAAGAGCTGGAATGCCTAATTCAGGGAGATATTGATCGGCCTTCTACGGAAGATAGATGATCTACTTGAGAAATTGGCCAATTTCGAAGAGGGGTAGAATAGAAAAACTAGATTGAGATTAGCAAAGGGTGGGAGAACTCGTCGGTACTAGAAGCAAATGGAATAGTCACGTGATTTCAAGATTCAATATTTATTCATTCACGTAATATCGTTGCAGTATGGTTACTTTATTACTTTCCACCATTTTTGTCTCCCCGTCGGTATGTGGAGAAGACACAAAACAGTGGTAAAAGCGTGCGAAAACTGCACGCATGCTTTTGTTTCTTCACGTCTTACGTGAAGATGTCATTCATTGCCGTTGGTATACACTGGCTGCACTCAAATTAACTAGACTACTTCCAGCGATTGTACCGTTTATCACTAGCAGGAGTGACCAAATCTGTGTAGTAGTTCGACCTTGATACAGAGCAGATTGTCAGAATTTTGACCGAAAACAACGGAATCAAACTATAAACACAGCACGACAGGACAGACCGGACAACGCTTTACAAAAGCCAACCCTATGCAAGATGTGGGATTCTTCCATTTCACACGTGTACGTACGAGACTAGGCATTTACTGATAGTAGACTTTTCTGTTCTAGAAAAGAGTGTAATTTTTCCATACAAAAATGCAACGCTTTGTATGGTCAAATTTGCACGTTGTTCTAGAATAGAGGAAGATTGCCGCTTTAGTTTTTTTTTAATTAGACAGGTCTAATATCTCACCGGTCATGGTGAATATGCCGACAAGTGTTCCGATATTCCGTCCGGCCAGCATGACCTCCTCCGTGTGAGCCCCTTCCGTGTCCTCCAGATCTTTCGCATCCTGCAAATTTGTAGAAAAAGTTCAGAAACTATTTTTTTCAATGCAGTTTCAACTGATTTTCTCCATTACAACACATCAAAATGTCTTTTAGGCTAAGATAGTAGTAGTTTGTCATGCATAGAATTGAGTATAATTCTATAAAAACGAGGGATAAAGCACAGCAATTATTGAATGTCTTTTTACTCATGTGAATTTTCTTAAATATTGCACATATATGCTAGCGCCTCCTGAGTGTTTTGGTTGGCGAGCTCTAATATAATAATATTAATAATCTTTTACGGCAACTATTTCGACCCGTGTGTTACTTTATTCATATTACAACAACGAAGACAATTATCACATAGAAGTAGAAGTATTCGTAGAGGGGTGGGGGTCCGTAGAATAGAAACTAGGCATGGGTGAGCTTTATTACCAGCTCATGCGGTCCGCCATGAAGATAATCATACATAAGGCAACATTTTTGTATTATTTATAAAAACTACCTTTGTTTTTCTGCCGGCCCAAATTCCTACTACCAAAATGAGTACATAGAAGAATATAATGGCCACCACGCCAAGAAAGTCGGCCATACTGAAACAAATATTTTGTTTTGATAAATAAAAAGATATTAAACTTGAGAAGAACATGAAAACATGGAAGGATGAGAAATGCACAAGTGAAGGGAATACTCACAGAAAAACGTTCTCTCGGGAACATGATTGGTTGTGTAAATTATGATGTGAAAATGTTGAAGATTTAACCTCGAACAATAGCGTTCAAAAATGTTGTGCTTATTTAAAGAAAATGGATGTTTATGTCATGTTTATTACTATGTCAAACATGTTTCGCTACAGTTATTAGAATATTCTCATTCTATCGCAGTTCTTGTTCATCGTTATAATTGTAAAACCTGAACTTGTCGATGAAAATGGTTATAACAGGCGCTAAGCGGCTTAAAAAAGTGGTTATATGAGTGTTTTATAGACACATAACTGGCTTTGTTCGCCCATAACGGAAATATAGGATAGGCGGGAAGATATAAAATTTCAAATGGAAACGCATTACTCCCACTATGATTCGAAATGGCGAGCCTGAATTTCACCCCGCAATCATAAGGCGCAGTTTTTCAGAGTGCAGAAAGATAAACAACTTTAAAAAATTTCACTCACAGTACCTCAAGTAATATCTGTATTTGGCAAATATTACATGAAGCTTCATCACGGTGAATGAGACTAATTCACGTTTGTTTAAACCAAATTAACTATATTTTCATTGTTCTGGGGCAGTAGTGATGAAGATAGTATGGTGCGGGCCCAAAATTACTACAATTCTTTGGCAAAGTACTAATCTCATGATTTCTCATGTGGACTATGTTTCACGAGCAGGTGAGGTTTGCCCATAGCTCATGAGGGGACCTCACGAGGTATGAGGGGATTGCTATAGTCGTTGCCAACGGAAAGGCGGGAGGGTACTGTATATCTCACTTTCCGCTGTGTACGAACACATGTCTTCGATTCCAAGGCTTGCCCGTTATGTGCTCTAATAATAGCGCAGTGGTCAGCGCGCTGCTACGAATCTTTTGCTCGCTGGTTCGGTTCCGGCGAGAGACAGAAATTTATAAATTTGGCACTCACTATACAGTGCCAGGGTTGTACTGCGAACTAGAGAGACGACATGGTTAACTAGTTCTGATCGAAAAATAGCGTGACCAAACTACAAACACGACGGGATAGGGTTTAACATTGAACATGGGCCTGCTTCGGTAAGAGTGAGCGCTATAGGTCGTAATATGTTCTGCAGTCAAGCTGCAAATCCTTTTATTTGAAATTGGAAGACGGCCAATACACCATTTCTCTCACGAAAACCTATAAATCAAACAGTTTCACTCTGAAAACACAGGCGGCGTAGCAATCCCCACAAAAGTTCATGAGATTACCTCATGAGCTATTACCACGAGTTTCTCATGAGGTTCTGTTGATTGCTATGCTATAACACTGAGAGTTGATGAGAAGCTCATGAAGTATCTCATGAGAAACTCGTATGAACTTCTCATGAAGTTGGACGGTTTGCTACGCCGCCAGAGCGTATCACCTAAATTGTAGCGGCAGCAAGAGATTTGGTCGATAAGTAAATGCTATGAAAGATTGGAGGACATTCGATATGCGTGGGAACGTCGTGGGAAAACATAGAGATGTATTCGTCATATTAATTTTCTTGAAGAATAATAAGTAACCTCATGTTTTCTTCTCAGAAATATTTACTGACACTTGGCATTTCTCTTTCACATTGACTAACTTTACGATATATTTTTCATTGAATCTGTTTCGGAGAAAAATAGTCAAGTTTTTTCTGCTATATCATATTTCAGACAAGTAAAATCCCTTTCGGTACCAACATAGCTAATCTCATAACTGAATTTCAGATGTTTATCGTTGAGAAGTAATTATATCACCAAACTCACACAGAGAAACGAAAAAAAAAGCAAAAAAAAAAAGAAGTTTGTTTTCGCTCGAAGCATTCTGTGGTCGAAACAGAGACTGGAGTTGATGGCGTGAACACATATTGAGAACTAGTCCTGAATGGCTAATCAAGAGAATCGGGACGAGAGCCCATGAAACATTCCACTGATTTCTATTTCATGACACATGATTAGAGATGAAAAGGTATACAGCTCAAAGTGACACAGCTTGGAGTTAGCGTGAGAGTTGTAGTTTGATCTACAAAGAGAGCATAATCAATGTACGAAGGTCAAACTACAATATGTCGGATAAACGAACCTACTGCCATGCCCTTCCCCGGGGAAAGTTACAGTGTCTCGTATGATATTGGCAAGTATGCTCGTTTCATAAGTTCGTAAATCCACTACGACAGGAATATTAGTTTGATCAGTCCACGTGAAATTCACATGACAATGCCGCGCGACACGCAACGCGTCTGAGTAGAAGTAGGTTACAGCCGTTTTGTAACATTTGGGGTTGTGTTCCGGTATTCTCTAAGTGGGTATAAATATTCCGTTTTCTTTCCAAATTTGATTTTTGAGTTAGAATTCGGACCCGATAAGAGTTGAAAAACCGAGATTACAGAATCTATCGATACGTAGAGGTCAAAAATTGAAATTTGATCCCCACCTATGACGTCATCACAACTTTGATTTATATGGAGAAGGAAATCGGGATAATAGGAGGCGAGTTTAAAAGTTTGAGATATTACTGCATGGGAGAAACATTCGAACTTTACACGTATTTCACGTATCACGTGTAAATATAATGACGTCATCACGAAATAGATCAATAAAGGAGGGGGGAATGTGAAGAATATGAGGCGACGTTTCCGAGGAGATAGAAGAGATGAATAATGAACGACCCCCACCACGCCATATACGAAATCAGTGCAAAGATGATGATCGCGGAGAACACAGCAGAAAACAAGTGTTACCGTATACCTCACAAAGTCGGAGTGATTTTGAGGAGACTGCTATTCAAAAGTATAATCACGTGAAATATGGCGAACACATGCACATGTACGTGAGGTCCTCTCACATTTCACGTTCCTTTTGTATGTTGTTGTAGATGAAAATTATTTCCTGAACTGAGATTTGATATTTGACCTAACTGACGTGAAAATGACGTGAGATGCGGTGAAATGACGTGAAGTAAATCGGTTCAGCATCAAAGTCCTAGCATGCTATACATACTAGATTTGATAGGCTTTTGCGATAGAGCAAGAAATTAGATAGATGAGATATTTCTAATGATGTGACAGGAACGAGCATTAGCTTCTATAGAAGAATAAAAATGACTATAGAGAAAAGAGTGTCTAGACTAGAAGGCAAAATGTATTTATGAATATAGTGTGTTCCACGCAACAATAGCCCTTTACAGTAAGATTTCAAATCTTTCAACTATATTTTTCACATCTTCAAGGTATTGTAAACAGTTGAAACGTTATTTCGTTCCATACTTGCTAACTTGTAACATGCAAAACAACAATCTGAAAGTTGATTTGTTGATGAGAGAAATTCTCGAAAGATTACTGTAGGAAGTTATCGATAGGTGAAAATATGTATAGCAAAGAGATGCCCCATGATTGTTATTCCAAGATGTCAAATGCTCAACGAAGAATTCAAGAGATGTTGTGAAATATGCCCATTCAAGCTTTTATACATCTTTAAGTTATTCAAGTTTGGCCATTTTGTCGTTTTTCTATCAAATATAGAATAGAATAGAATATTTATTGGTATAAACATTCAAAAGAAACGTATTGGTATTTTTTGTGATAACAAAAGCACAGAGACGGCCTATTTTTTCATTTCAATACTTATAAATTCAATATTTTCCAACTCCCTAGAATTCCAGTTTTATAAACAAGTCTGAGGAGAATCTTTTGATTGTATTCAGTGAAATTATAGAGGAAGCAGTGACGGAACCCTGTAATTAGTACCGGCTTTGCGAGCAATTTGAGAGTTCTCCTTTTTCGGGAACAAAAAATTGAGAGAAGCTATTTTGATGCCCACAGAGGGTGATAGCTTGGGTTCTACAGATAAGTTGTACTCAGTTCTATTAATCAGATATAATAACTAACTGTTATGTTTAAAGTAGAACGATTATGTGGACCAATCCCGACGCATCGGTCCTTTGAACTGCCATTGAAAAATGTATTGCAGTTTAATTTTGGACCGAGGCGTTGGGATTGGTCCACATAATCGTCCTTCTTTAATGGTATCCGCTATAGTGTTAGTCAATGGCATAACCATATGACACACGGAAAACACCAAAAAACTAAAGAACATGAAAATTCATCAAATTGAAAAATTAAGAAGAACTTCCGAAAGAGAAGAGGAAAAAGAAGAATAGATGTTGTTTATTGACGTTCCACCTAAGTTTTTTTTCATTCACATTTACTTTTAGTAGAAAAGCGGTCAGGGAAGATCGTGCAGGTATCATGACAACAGCTCGCATGAAACGTGACTATTGGATGGAAATGTATGTTATAAGTGTGCAACTTGAATCATCAGCTAATTGTAGCTTTGGTAATAGCCAATTTCGACGACCTTTAGGGGGTTATTACAAGATCATTAGCTTTAAGGAATATGAGAAGTTAAGCTACTCATGCAAATGACGTCGGGAGGCTAGTGGTAGTTCGAGTTGGAGCTATAGGACAGTTAAAGTCAGAGAACAGAAACGGATGAATGGTTAATGCATACTCCAGAGGTGCACGTAAAAATGAAAATGACTATAGTCGTCGCCAACGGAATGGCGGGAGGGTACTGTATATCTCACTTTCCTCTGTGTACGCACGCATGTCTCTTATTCCGAAGCTTGCCGGTTATGTACACTATTAGCGCAGTGGTTATCGCGCTCTGCTACAAATCTTTTGCTCGCAGGTTCGATTCCGGCGAGAGACAGAAATTTATAATATTGGCACCCACTATATAGCTGACCACGGAACGGAGCCATATGCAGGACCATCCCGACTCTCATATCCCCACCAGCGTCTCCACAATCATACGCTGTTTCTCAGCTTTTCAAGTTCAAAGTTCAGAGTTATCGAGTTTGGACAAAAATCGACTTTTCAAGTCGAGTTTCTAGTTCGTCTTCAACAACCCTACCGTACACCCACGAAACACTGCGCAAAATGAGAGACGCAGAATGGGATCAAGTTGCCGGGATATTATAGAGTTTGTCAAACCGTTGTGGACCCCGTACCATCGATTTGGTAAGGGGCGCGATTTGGCAAGGGGCCAGTCCGTCTGCGTATCATTGATCTACACGCTCTCTCAACTGCTGGCGAATAATAAATCACCCCGCATCGCTCAATTAATCGAGCCGTTTGGTGTCTTTATGGGGAAAATGGCGACTATACGTATTCTCGTGTCACCCGCCCTCATCTAGCCCGCACCATGCCAATGTTGCACAATGCGCTATGGGTCACGTGGCCGATATATTCTGCATACTCGAGCAGAATCGTTTGCAGAGCTCACTGGGGTTGAAAACTCAAAGCACGGATTATTGAATATTTCAGTTCTCGAATTAACTGGAAAAAGTCGAATGAAACACAGCTGGCGGCGCCTAACAAATATCACGTTAAGTCGTGAGATCGTGGCCAGAAGTTGTATGCTGGGACACATTTCACGTTAAAATTACGTAAACTACACGTATCAAACTACAAACACAGCGGGCAACATACACCGCATTACCCTCTCGCTTTTAAAAATAATGTATGGTTGAATCGTTACGTGAAAGATCGCGTGCGTGTCATGAACTCGTGAAAATCTAGTTATATGATGCGAGCAGCTGTCTAGGAGTGTACGTCAAGAGTTTTAACTTCACGTAGATTCGCGTGAGTAACACATGTCACGGGCTGATGCAAGAAATCTGAATCTATGATGCACCTAGCCGGCTAGTAGTGCGTGGAAGATGGAGCCAAAACAAGATAGATCAGCCTACATTTACGTGAAAAACACGTGATACCGCGGTAATTTCGAACAAATAGTGAAAATCTGAATTTCTGAATTTCTGATGCATCTAGCCGGCTAGTAGTGTGTGGGAGAGTACAGCGAAACAGGACAGATCAGACAACTCTCTTATGACCGTCACGTGAAGAGCACGTGAGTTCGCGACTTCACAGTCACGTGAATTTGCGTTGAATCGCATAAAATAGTGAAAATCTGAGTTTCTGATGCATCTAGCCGGCTAGTAGTGCGTGGGAGAGTACAGCGAAACAGGACAGATCAGACAACTCTCTTATGACCGTCACGTGAAGAGCACGTGAGTTCGCGACTTCACAGTCACGTAAATTTGCGTTGAATCGCATAAAATAGTGAAAATCTGAATTTCTGATGCATCTAGCCGGCTAGTAGTGTGTGGGAGAGTACAGCGAAACAGGACAGATCAGAAAACTCTCTTATGATCGTCACGTGAAGAGCACGTGAGTTCGCGACTTCACAGTCACGTGAATTTGCGTTGAATCGCATAAAATAGTGAAAATCTGAATTTCTGATGCATCTATCCGGCTAGTAGTGCGTGGGAGAGTACAGCGAAACAGGACAGATCAGACAACTCTCTTATGACCGTCACGTGAAGAGCACGTGAGTTCGCGACTTCACAGTCACGTGAATTTGCGTTGAATCGCATAAAATAGTGAAAATCTGAATTTCTGATGCATCTATCCGGCTAGTAGTGCGTGGGAGAGTAGCCCCCTGATTGCGGCCCCCGTTGCCATATAATTGTGAAGAAGAGAAAGCGAAGCTCTGAATTCGACACTATCTCACTCCACCCGGCGACCGCTAATTGGATGCAAAAGGCGGCAAATCAGACAGCAAAGAAACGAGGCTCGGACCGGCCCGGTCCCGGACGGCGAAGGAATGTGACTGTGGAATGTTAACCACTAGTGACTGTGTCTGCACTGCAGTAACAAACTAGTATTGTAATAATTTAATATAAGAATTATATGTATTTTTTATGAATTTGATTAATATGTATGTTGCAGTTCGCGTATTTCGAAACAATGGTGAGTGTGCAGACAGCCCCGACCTAGTCACTCTTCCAGGTTATATGAGAAGAAAGTCGGATATTCGAATGATGACGTACGAAACGCATGGTGGTTTGTGAAAATAAAAAGTAGACTGGTTACTTGGAAAAACTGAATGTAATGTATTTCCATATTACATCGATAACAAAGATCTATTAAATGAGTTCGAGATGAAATGAATGATTTGGGCACTTACCCAACCTCATCAACATAACTACCTCAATCAACATTTGAAGCTGAATATGACTGAAGCAGTAATATTTCTGGAATCGAATATGTTTTTCCTGTTAGAAAAGTTTTTAAGTTCCTCATTCCAACATACAAGGAAGAGGAAGAGAGATGGAGAAAGAGAGAGAGAGAGAGAGAGAGAAAGCGAGAGATGGAGAGAGAGAAAAAAAAGAGAAAGAGAGAGAGAGAGAGATATAGAGAAAGAGAGAGAGAAGATGAACCTTTTGATGTTTAGTTCCAAAACCAACGCTGATTTTCCGTGGTTTTCAAGGCGGAGGTAATCTAATTTCGAATAATCAACACAAGTTGCCACACGAACCAACAAATTGGAGGATACTTCAAAGGAAAGTGGTTGAATTACATTTTTTCCCTAAGAAAACAATAACAATCATTGTATTGCAATGTTTGTTGATAAGAACAAAGAGTTTTCACACAAAAACATTCTCCAGGACTTACAGCGTTCTCTCTATTGTGTATGTTCATTTGAGTCAGTGTTTTGCAATTGAAATTAACATTCATACCGTGTTATACTGATTGAACTACAAAACATTCTACTATCTCGAACCAGCCAGGGTGCATGCAAATTATGATAGGTGAAGTTTACCATACATAGAATAAAAACTATTTATTGAAATCTCTAGATGAATTCACTAAAACATGTCTTTTCAGAAAGTGGTGCTTTCTTTCGTAGAGTACTAGAGTCCTGCGTCCCTAGGGATGTTCGCAAAGAGGCTTTTACTATGCTTGCTTCATTTCAGTATGTTTCGGAAACTGATATACCAAATATGTAGTTTACGACGGAACCCAACTTCCATATTATGAAAACATTCAAGAATGTTCGCTATGAGATTACACGTTTTTCCTCCTCTCTAACCAGTCTGGGTGAAGAACGCTAGTGTGCATGAGAGTAGGAAAGGTGGAGTTTACCGGAAAACCAATGAAAACAATTTATTTTGTTACACACATCAAGTATTGGAGGGTGACCACGTTGTAGTCGGATTGCGATTGGTAAAACACAACTGGTAAAACGGACGGATTTTCCGAACTGAGCCTCGAGCACATCATCGGCGCGAAGTACAGTGATGGTCACAGCTGGGTTGTAGTTTGACCTCGATACACACCATAAATCACGAATTTCAACCAAAAGGGGCTGGGTCAAACTACAAACGCATCGATATGGGTAAACATACACCGACGCTTGTTTCAAAAACAGCGAACCCTATAAAACTGCAACCGTTCTTGTCTGCTGTTCCTATTTCGACCCATTTGACTGCAATTTGTTCTGCTGTGTAAATGTACTTTGCCCTGGGCGTAGTCTATACGTGTACTTGGTAATTTCGCTACGGGCTAGCCGTTTGGCCGGCTTTTTCTCGTTGAAACCGGGGTATTTTGGTGGAATGGGCTAAATTATCGAAACGAGGCACATCAGATTACGGAAATGCCGGAATATGTAGAGAGAGTAATAGAATGACAACGAGGAGTGATAGAGAAAAAGAAAGAGGAACAAGAGAGAGATAGAAAAAGAGCGAGAGAGAAAGAGAAAAAGACAGAGAGAAAGAGAAAGGGAGAGAGAGAAAGAGAAAGAGTAGTGGAGTGAGCTATATTAGTGGTGGGCCGACATCGATTCCCCACTTCCCCGGGGAGTTTACCCGGAAAACCAGATTGAACAAGGTGGCCCGCACATCACTTTGTCTTTGACGTCATTTTTTATTGACGAAATCGTCTTTGTAGTTTGATCTCACTTCAGCATAACTAATGAATTTCAACCAAAAGTATGACTTATCAAGCTACAAACAGAACGGAATAGAGAAACTTACACCTTATGGACCTAGTTTGGAAAGAGAAAAACCTTGAGGGTTCAATCGTTACGTGAAATCAAATTCTACACAATCAAATTCTACACGGTGTAAAGTCTGGAAAACATTGATCAAAAAGGGAATGACCAAATCTTTGTTGTGGTTTGATTATTTTTTTTCCAATAACTTCGGGATTTCGACTAAACTAAAGATCAAACTACAAACACAGCGGGGTAGGGCAACATACACCGTATTACTGTCCCACTTTCAATAATAATATATGGTTGAATGGTTACGTGAAATCGAATTTCACACGTTTTTAGGCTATCCCAGATGCGAAGTTGATAAAACATACAATACCATTGAGAAGGTAATGGAAGAACCATTTTGGCACCCACTACTCATCACGAACCAGGAGACTTAGAAGGGGACTTAGCAAGGGGTCACGCAACATTGTTTGAACCAATTTATACGGCTCTATATCTCAAATTTTGTCGTAGTCCAATTTTCGTAGGTTCCATTCCATACCAAAATAGGTGGATTAGTAGTAGATCATAGCCCGTTTGGTTTTCCCCCGTGATTCGCGAGAATTGGTGTTACATTTACATCTATATCCCCCACGGACTACAATGATGGATGAGTTCAATTTGATTCAACTGCCCAGCCATAGAAACAGCCCTTTTTGGCAGGAAAACAGCAGTAGGCGAAAGATACTAGACATGTTCCACTGTTTGGCTGTGTTTGTAGTTTGACCGGATACTTTTTCGTTTTAGGTTCGTAATTTATTGCGTTTATCGTGATCAAAGTACAACGGAGATTTGGACACTCCTTCCTTAGGCTCTGAAAAAGGCAGGCTGACACCAGAAATGAGACCTTGTTTCGCTGTGTTTGTAGTTTGATCCCTTAGTGTTGCAGTCGTAATTGACAGAAGACAGTTTTCAAAGTGGTTGACAAAATCGGCCAGATAGCATTTGAAACTTTGAGGTTCAGCTCGTGAGGAACAGTGAGCAATGCGAATGTGCAAATTGATACCGAGACCGAGCGAATGTAAAATGAGTGACCAAATCATGGTTGTAGGTTGCTCTCGATAGGTAGACGCACCCTATAGTTCACAAATTCGGACGGAAAAGCAACGAAATAATATTACAAGTACAGCCGTGAAGTGTAACATACGCCGTACAGGCCTGCTTTGGAGTGAGCGACCCCTACACAATGCGGCCTGTAACAGTCAAAAAACGTGGAGGGGGGAGGCAAAAGTAAAAGTATCCCAAATAACGAGAGCTGTGAATACGTCTTCTGGTGACACAATTGTCAAAAGAACGTGACCAAGACATCTGGCTGAAATCTTATGAATAATTCGTCCGTTGGAGGCATGGCGTGAAAAACGAGTTAGTGACGAGCAACGACAAAGGGGAAGGCGTCCGCACGAAATCTGATTTGTTCTCCCCCCCCCCCCCCCTCTTCCAAGGTGCGCATGCATAACATTCATACGAGGTTGGAACTCGGAACATCGTTTGGGGGTTGGAAGTCCTAAAATCACAAGAATTAATATAAATGAATTTTGTGAAAGCAGTAGTACATTTCTTGATTGATATTACCACTAAATAAATATATCATCACTGTGTTACCCGTTTTTGAACACTTTTTGTGTGTACTACGCGGTTACCAATGGTCAACTAGTTCGGGACCCTTCTGACAGAAGGGTTCCAAACACTTTAACCATTAACTCGGAGATCTACCTGCAACAAGTAAGTTGTACGTTGAAGCTCCAACCGCACGGTTGTCAGCAAATAGACTACCAGTCGAAACAACTTTCATCACAATATGGCTGATTGAAGAATAAAACAAGGTTATTCAAGTTATATGATTATTTTACGACGTTAAAATAACAAAAACCTTATTTAAATCTTGATTGATGATCTTTCCATTATTGAGTTTTTCCTGGTTCCCACGACAGCAATATGAAGACAACTCTTTCTTACCCCGATTTGTAGGGGTTTGAGCTTTTTTCAATTCTAGGAGCCAATTAACACGAGAACAGAACCAAAATTCAATAACAAAACAGGAAGAACAACGGAAAATCGGATAACAAATCACTAACAACGAACAGCAGAAGAATGTAAACAAGCTTGGATTCGGACGGCATTTTGAATCTAATATAGAAATCGATATACATTCTTAGAGAAGCGGAAAACTCAAAAACAACATGAAGGCGCCTATTGGAAGATAACAGAAACCCAATAAGCCAAACATATATCTAACGACAAAGTTATTTCCAAAAAAGTTGCTCACTTTTCCAAATGACATTCAACTTGAAAAATCAATAAAACTTCTCATGACAGGCACACTTACGTGAATCTTTTGGTTGTAACATACCAAGTTCACAGTAAACTATCAGTTGGATTACACAATGAGCTCTTCAAGAGGAGAGGAGGGGGGGGGGGGCTAAACTATCATATAAAGTACAAATTAACTCTTCAAAGGAGTCTGAAACTTATGAGAATGCCGGTTCAAACTTGGCGAGAACTACAACTTCAAAAAGTTTATGAGAATGTCTAGGCAATTTATGAGAATGCCTGGACGACCGGCTCAAACTTGGCGACATCTACCACCCTAACGAGGTCCCCGTCCGATCCTCCCACCACACAGACTGTGGCCACATCCGGGTTGAAATGGGCAGAATGGAGACCACCTATGGACAGCCGCTCAGAGTGAATCTTGGCAATAGAACCGTCTTCAGCGACCTTCCACACGGACATCAACTAAAGATTGTTATTATTATTATTATTATTATTACTATTACTAAAAGTAATTTATTGTAATCACGGAAGACCCGATCACACTACTTACCAAGAAAGTAAACAAAATGACTTATACGTGGACGAACCGTTTAAAACCATTACACCTTCTGAGCAATCCTAAGATTGTGTATCCAATATTCAATTACACCGGAGCCTACATTTAAGTTTCTCAAGTTCTTTAAAGTGCCATTTTGCATCTGTCATTATCGATTATTCAGACACGGTTGCGCGGCTGTCAGAAATTTGACTAGTACAGTATACCCACCGAGTCCTGTCCGACTGTGGTGAGGAGTCCTCTGGTGCGGGCACTGAGCGTCAGTCCGCCAATAGACTCCTCGTGAGCTCGACCTTCCCACAGCACCTCGCCCGTCTTCCGCATGTCAATGTGACGGAGCATACCCAAAATGTTAAAAAAATAATTATAAAGTTTATCTGTATAGTGTGGTGAGTGTTTTATCCGATTCTAAAAACGTATCAGTAGAGGGCCAGAGGGCGAGGACTACCGAACTCGAGGTTAGATCAAAATTTTACCAAATTTCACAAACTTGCTGACAGAGAAAAGAAATACTTTGTCTCTCTCACATGGGATGATCAGCTCTCCGCAATTTACAAGTACTTAGACAACAAAACAGAGGTCCAGAACCATTTTCGAAATACTGAACTGAGAACTCTTATTCAAGCAGAAAAATACTCACCATCATCTGTGGCGACGAAAGCACAGAATGGGTTGAAGTGGTTCCAGATAACCTGGAAAAGGGTAAATAACATAAACAGATCAACAGTAAATACGATAGAAGAATTAGTATCATCTCACCACTACGCGTAGTGCTAATTGATTGTCGGGAAAATGAACCAAACATGAATTCTATCTACCCTGCAATTGACGATAGAGACTAATCAGAAATTGGAGGGTATGTCATGTGAGACAAATACAGAGTACAGACAGTTTATTCCGTTTTCGGTGGGACACGACGACACGAGCGCGTTTATGGAAATTTTTGGATATTCAGACAACCTTGCCGCCTTGCCGGAGTATGACTATTGACAACAATCGGTACCTTTTCCACCTGTCCGTCGAACTTCCAGGCGGCGGAGGCAGATCCGTCCATTTGGCGACAGTCCAACACCTGTACGGCTCCGGCCATGGTGCCGGCCAGCAGGAAGGCCGCCTCGTTCGGATGCCAGGCCAGCGCTTGCACCTTCAACAGAACAAATGTAATCAGAGGTGCACTAAAATGGGTATCTAGATATCAGTGATTAGGTCCGGGGTAGAGGCTAAACGTACCAATTTTGACTCCTTAAGGGCCTAACATACTACGGGCGGCTGCGTGCGTCTGCGGCTGAGTGGTGGTTTTGACGCGCCGCCCCGCAGACGCACGCAGACGCCCGCAAACGCACTCTGATTGAAGTATGTACGCGCGTTTGCGTCTGGCTGCGGCGCTGCTATCTTCAGAGTGATTTTGGAGAACTCAGACTGATAATTGATAGTAATAAGTGTTTCAATATGCTCTCTGAGAAACCCGTTCAGTTGTGGTTATCGAGCTCCCTTCTCTTTCAACCCATTAAGAACGGGAAGATCAGAATAGTGAATGCTCTTCGGGATGTTTTTTCGCTTTTCCTCCCATATTTCATTCTTCTTGCTTTTAAAAGCCTTTTCGATTCGAAAAGAGATGAAACGTTCAAATCATAAGAAAAAAATATGGAAAAACTTAATGAAAACCATATAAATGACAAAGGATTACTTTTATTAATTATTAGGAAAGAAACTGATATAAATTAAATGATGTTTTTTTCAAGTGTTTTTGGGTTTAAACACAATTGATTCTTACAGACGCAGAGAGCCACCGCGGTACTATTGAATCAATCCATTATTGCCGCAAAGCCTGTTTGCGGCCCCGTGCGGCGCCGCAGCCGCTTTTGCCCGCAAAAGTATGAATGCCCGCCAAAACGCCGAAAGCCGCAGCCAGCCGCACATTGGATCAATAGTCTGAGGGCGCTATACTTATATCATATGCCGCCCGCAGCCGCCCGTAGTATGTTTGGGCCTTTATTCTGCCATGGTTTAGTTCAATTTCAATTTGATGGCCCGTTTTGCATGTACCCAGATATAAACTTCCTATTTATTTGTATGGAAATATGAAATACGATGAAACATAATTCCTGTTCCAGAATGCCTACCTCCCCACCGCGACCTTCAATCGACTGAGCTGGCTTCGCCTCGTCCAAATCCCATAGTAAGATCTGCTTGTCAGCACCTGCAAAAAAGGAAGTTATACTTGATTTGCAACTACTATCAAATGAAATTTTCTCCGGATTCTGCTCTTGGTCAAATAACTTCTTGTAATTGGTTAACTTCCATGGTTGATACCAATTCCAAAAAAACTATCAAACTCACCCACACTAGTAAGGTGTGATTACTTCCTGGAAAGGAACTAAGGAACCTGTTTTAAGGATTCAAGTACATATAACTTCATGACTTCGTTCCAATTAGTAAAAAGTGGGGGAACCAACAAATGTGTGAGTTGTGTTTGGTTCGACCTCGATATCAGCAAAAAGTGAACGATACGAATTGCTGTGATACTGTAGCAGAAGTATTCTGCAAAAATAGAACAATACAAATGTTGCACAATGGTTCACGAAGCTCGCATGATATTTCAGGAATTGCCGAAGGGTATTTCATGTGTGCTTTGACGACATGCGTGCGTTGTGAACCATTGTGCAACATTTGTATTGTTCTATTTTTGCAGAATACTTCTGCTACAGTATCACAGCAATTCGTATCGTTCACTTTTTGCTGATATCGAGGTCGAACCAAACACAACTCACACATTTGTTGGTTCCCCCACTTTTTACTAATTGTGCTTTTTTTGCTAGTTGTACTCCTACAACTTCATATGTTGCCTATTCACAGAGTGAATCTTGTGAACTCATTATATTATTATGGAAATCTCAGTTTTGTGTGTGCACGAAGCCGAATGCAGACCATAAAATTGCTGATGTTGTAATATAACGCAGGTTACTGGCTCTGTGACTATCAACAACTGAACAAAAACGCTAAACGTTCCGATTGACATGTACACCGCTTTTAGCGGCGATAAGCGATGGGGATTGGCGCCATTGACAAATCTACAATTAGAGACACCAACTCACTTACAATATAGCCATTATTTCCAACACCACATCAAAAACCTTCGTTGAAACTTTTTTCATTCCTGCGTCAATTGACACACGCGTCTGGCGCCAGAACGAAACGAAATTTTCTAGGTTTTTGAGCTACCAGTACACACTACATGTGTCAATTACTGATTGGAGCAATATTCAAACTATTCAATTGTCAGTTTCGTGTGTTTTTGTTTTGGCGCCATTTGGCGTCTGTTCGGAGCCAGACGATAAAATTCGATTTTGAATTTGTGGATCTTTATTTCACATCGGAATATTCAATATCTGTTAACTTGAAACAGTTTGATTGACGATAACTGATTTTTTCCAACTTTGGCGCCAATTGGCGCCAGCGCACAATGCCAACAGAACTTTTTTTTTGATTTTCAGATTGAGCATCTTACTTCCCATGTGATAGTTATTTAGTGTACCGAATTTCAGACGATTCCATTGACGCTGTCGTGAGTTTGGGTTTTGGCGCCATCTGGCGCCTGGTTCGAGCGCCAGAAGAAAAATTTCAGTTTTGGAAAAAGACTTTCACACTTTTCACCAAATTATTCAATTTCTATTAGTGTTCAACATTTTAGTTGATGATAAATAGTGTTTTGCCGTTTTTGGCGCCTATTGGCGCCAGCGCCGGGCGCCAATGGTGATGTATTCATCTCATATTTGGCGCGACGGGCTAACTTTTGCATTATAACTTATGTTTCAAATTTCAGCTAAATCGGTTTGGTAGTTTTTCCAATAGTGGTTTTTGGCGCCTATTGGCGCCCGCGCCCGGCGCCAATGAGGAGCTATACATCTCATATTTGGCGCGACATGCTAAATTTTGCATTAGAACTCATGTTTCAAATTTCAGCTAAATCGGTTCGATAGTTTTTCCAATAGTCGTTTTTGGCGCCTATTGGCGCCCGCGCCCGGCGCCAGAGATTACATATACATTTCATACTTGGCGCGACGAGCTAACTTTTGCCATAGAATAGATGTTTCAAAGTTCAGCCAAATTGGTTCAGTAGTTTTTCCACTACGATGCGGACAGAATTCCGTGAGGGACGAGGGACGAGGGAGGAGGGAGGAGGGACGAGGGACGAATTACGGCGGAACTTTTCAACAACGACACGAAACCATAACTCAGGCGAAAATAATCCGATTTGGCTGAAATTTTTACACAATGTTCAATTCGTGATTCTCTAACGTTCTCTCCTTTTAGTTTTCGAAAAAAGGATATGTTTGAAGATTTTTGTTAATTAAAAGGAAAAAACGAGTCCGCAATGGCCAAACCAAAGACAACTCACGCAGAGCGCTTCGCGCTCCGCGCGATACCAGCTGATCTTGCCTGTAACTTGCAAAAAAAGTAGCTCGTATACCAGTATTTGGATTTTTTCGGCTGTCAGACAACTTTATTGCATTATGCAAACGTACCGCCACTAGCGAGAACGTGTGTCGTGTGCTTGTTCCAGGCCAGACTGATAACGGCATCTGTGTGACCCTGGGCACTTCCATCGCGCTTCTTTCTTTTGCCGGCTGGGAATAAATAGAATTCAGTGGAGTAATGGATGAGGTATGGCATTTCTCGTGCCTAGTGCCTACTGAGACTCGTGCAGAACAGATTCGGACTTTCCAAAGGGGAAGTTTAATGCAAAACAACGAAACAAAATACCCTACTACTTGCATGTTTCAGTGTTCTCAAACATGAAACTAGAGAGCGAGATGATTTGGTTACGTTTTGATTCAAATTTCAAGAAAACAGCTGATGATCGCAAAATCTTACTTGATTTGGAGCCAAGTGTGACTACTGGGGCGACAGCGTTCATGATATCCAAATCCCAGATATTGATCACAGACTCCATGGTTCCGACAGCCATCAAGTTACCCTGGAAAGCAATTCCATTTGAGTGTGGACGTGGTCGAATCGAAAATAGTAATTTCGTCAAGTTTTGCAAAAACAAAAACATTTCAAAAAAAGGCTAAAATTCAAAAACACGATGAGGATGAGCTTCCTCTTCCCTTTTCAAAGATGTGCCGTGCGAAAATAAACAAGTACACCACAGCATTGTGATGTGACATATGGTATGAAGTATGATGACACTCCGGCAATCTTTTAAACTATCTATCTGCCCAACCAACCAACCTTCATGGTCTCATCGTTTCCGGGGTCATGTTGAATGGATTCGAGACATAGCGGGGGCGCGTCCAGAATATAGTCGTGATGACAATACCAATCGTCATTCTCCTCATTGTACACATACACCTCCAGAGTATACTCATTCTGAAACAGAGAAACCGGAATTATGAAACTCTGCATTTAATATTTATGTCTTAGGTGTTGATATTGACGAATACTTCTCTAGCACTCGGTAGCATTAAAGAAGGACGATTATGTGGACCAATTCCAATGCTTCGGTCCTTTAAACTGCATTACATTTTCCAATTGCAGTTTAAAGGACCGATGCGTCGGGATTAGTCCACATAATCGTCCTTCTTTAAGAAGAAATACCACAGTTGTAACCAAAATATATGATTCTTTTCCATTACTTTTAATCTTTCAAACCGAAACTCAGAATGGAAAATGGAAGCCACAGCAAATGTCAATGGGAAAAAAAACTTTCTGCAAGCAAATTTGATTCTCAATCCCTTGTGAACAATTGTACTAATATCTCAACGTTCTAATCCCACACCAGTATTTTGAATACCTCAACCTCAACATTTTCGGATGAAATAAAAGCCCGTATTCAGATATTTCCTTCAACCAAACCAACTGAGTATGCTGAGTATGCTTCCAACCTTATCGATCTTGGCAACGGCGACCATGTTGTCGTCGGGCTTGATCTCAAACTCGTCCTTCTCTTCCTCTGCATCACTGTCCACGTGTTCCGTCACGTACGGATCATCCTTGTTCGACGTGAACATCGAAATGCCACGCATTCTAAAAATCAATGTAAATATAATCTTTATTGAAGCATTGAACTCATAGTGTAACGCAGAACAAGAAAAAAGACCGACAACGTATTGGCATGCCTCTGATCTGAACAACAAACCTCTGACCAATATGACCGGGTTGATATTTTTTCAAAAAGAGTTGAGATTTGAACATGTATAAATGTCGTGAAAAATTAACAAAGCAGGATTCAGGTGAGAGCATACTATGTACGTATATTCCGAACACAAAAAAAGGTGATAGTTTCCGTTTTTCTATGCATACACCGCCAAGGTCTCTTATATGCTTATGGCATAGAGTTGAAAACTGGCAAATTTATGCATAATTGGCAGTGAATGAGCCCAATACAATCGGAAATCGCAATTTCGGAGGGGTCGCGGTATTTCAAAACCAATCTGAGACCATTGGCGGTGTATGTTTCGATTAGAATAAGTCCAATTCCAAAGTTTTGTCGCTAAAACTCGAAACTTCCCGAAAATAATGCTTTTCCGGTAAAATGACTAGAATAGTAACCAACCCTCGCTCGGTATCATCCTCCTTATCGAAATCCTTCATGTACTTCTCCTCTACCGTCATATCCTTGTCATCTTCCATTTCATCGTCATGCTTCAATGATCCACGCAGACCAGGCTGAAAACAAATATATAGGGAGTAAACAAGTTTTCATTGTAGTTTGACCTCGATTCCCGCCATATTCACCGAGTTTCCACTGGAAAGGTAGAAAGCGACGGGATCAAACTACAGACACAGTGGGAGAGAACAACATACACCGTATAGGCTTGCTTTGAAAAGAGCAGACCATATACTACAACTTTCTAACGGCCTGAAACTGTAACAAACTCTACAAACTACATGCAGGGGTAATTATAACAAAATAGTTTTTGGCGGTGAAAGATAAGTCAAAGCAGCTGTGAGATGAGCAGATGAAAAAATAGTCCCATAAACCCTACAAAGAGAGTCAGGGTGAAGTGTTCAATCGATACTGACTTTTTACAACCTTCAGAAATCATTATTATTGCCAGAACTCACCTTTGCACCAGCTGCTTTGACATCAGCGATATCTGTGTTCATTGCTTCCAATTCGTCCTGCAATGCTTAATCTTAATGGTGAACTCATACCCGTTTTTTTAATAACATCAATGAACATATATTTTCTACGAAACAATCCGAACATGTCTAAAGTGTAACATGTATGTTCACTTGTTCACACACCAGTTAGGTCTGACTCTTCTAGCTTCTACGTAGAGTAGAGCAACGTGTTTTTCGATTGAACAATCGTAATTTTGACATCGAAAAATACTGATATTCAGCCCAGGGGGTGATTGAAGTTCATTATTACTATCATTTTATCATTATTATTGTTATAGTATTCATTACACATGAACCTACCTTGACATCCTTGATTTCGTCTTCATCCTCACTATCCTCTACGTCCGATGTCTCTGCCATTGCACCTAAAAGCGGAGGAAGACTTACCGAACCAAATAAGTGGGTAACCACATTCTACTTGTTGTTTGACCTGCCCACACAGCAAAGATTGCATTGCAAATGCAAAATTCAGCTGAAGAACAGGGACATAGATCAAACTAACCCCACAAGAAACCAAATATATTGTTAACCACACCAGTTAACTTGTTTTCTAAAAACAACTTTGAAACCAGTTTTCACAACGCCTTTTGTGAATAACAGGCGCTTATCAAGTGGTTAACAACAGTTATCCCAGAACAGTTAATATAAACCGCCAAGGCCTCTCATGGAATATAGGGTCACGAACAAATTCATGTGTATGACTGTTAACAAACAGTTCGCCATCAAACTATAAACAGAGCAGATAAGGTCCTCTGAACTGTGTTGATTATATCGAACAATCAATGATACAATGATAGCCAGATAAATAATATTACTTCAAATACCCACCTTCAATCAGTTCCTTCATCTGTTGCTCGTCTAGCTTGATCTTGTCGGGCGTTGTTTTGGCTACTCCTCTGGGGATCCAGGCAACATCCGAAATCATCACCACCTTATCCATTCCTGAAGTAAATTTATGTAAAACCCATAATCGAAAAACAATCGAGATCCTCCAACAAAGAAGAGAACAATATTATGCAACAATAAAACTAACTATATGCTAATAACAATAGATTGATAAATGAACAGGTATGATGCACCCGTGTCTCGTAAACAACAGAATCAAGCTATCAGAAAACAGCAACTTAGAAGAAGAGATGAAAACAAGAAAGACCCGTACATCACAACTAGATATAAATATATGAAACTATATATCATGATTAAGACAAAAGTAAATTGTCAATTCTATACAAAATTCTGATAGTATCCGATGACAGAACATCTATGTTGAAAGCACCCAAAGGTAAAATGGGAACGAGATCTCCTTCGGGCAACTTCAGATGGCCAAAAACAGATCGAAGGTCGTCGATCGAATCAAAAGCAAGCCATTTTGATATCGTCGCAGCCGGGATCTTCGAAGGGGGACTTTTGTAGCCAACTGCAATTGTAGAAATGCCGTGGAGACGCATTCGATAGATTGAATTCACCGCACTTCGTCGCACCATTCTGCTCGGTATCTGGGAGAGAAGTTTGAAGAACCGCACGTAGTTTCCACTTGATACGACTGACATCAGCTGCTTAATGATACTTTGGTAGTTGTTGGATAGACGTTTCATCCAACAGATGCTATCTGGGGTGAACATTTCTTCGGAATTGTTGTACAGTATGTAGCTGACCATGATGTCTTCTGCGACTTCTTCACTGGAAACGAGCGGCACACAATCCGCCCAGCGTGTGAGACACTCTTGCAGATGTGTGGAATGCAACTTCCAGTCGAACGACTTGGTATTGGTCGTTAGCGAGATATAGTAGGTGTCAATGTAGAACGGGATCATTGCTTCGAGTATAGCGACTACTTGCTTCGGAGGAAGTGATTGAATGATCATATCTTGTCGTATCGATCTTAGACGATCGCAGGTGAATGAGTAGACGAGATCGAAACAGGTGTCCTTCTCTCTTTCGTAGAGGTCCATGAGATAGGAGGTTGTAGAGAGAAGAACGGGAGCGGGACGAAGAGAGGAGGGGGAAGCATGGGAAGTACCCGCGGCCGAACGGGTGTACTCCTTGACCATCTTGCGAGGATCCGCCCGCAACTTTTTCACGTCGACGCGTCTGTCTGTGCTCTCTAGAGGATGAATGAGGTGATTGCGAGTGCGAAACAGGACCTCAGCTTCGCAGCACATTGACGAGCAGGTGCCGACTGCGGCGGCAGAGTTGTAGAGAGACATCTTCCCGGTCAGTTTCAGAGGGAGACTATCTGATGATCACATAAGTAAAGATTGATCGTATCAAACGGAAAAAACTTTGAAAACAGAGATATCACAGATGACAGCAGATTTGTAATTTTAATTTAATCAACTGTTTTATTTCAATTCGTTTGGTCGTCAGTGATAAAGTATCCATTATTCGAGCTTTTATTATAAACGACAACTGAAATTCAGAGCGCACCGTCGGATACAACAAAACAAATGTACCAAATGAACAGTACTAACAAAAAAGGGGAGAAAATAAATGAAATCCGCCGAATGAATAAAAAAATTCTTCCCAAAATCGCACTGTGTTTGGGTCGGTACTTTGTATATGGCGTAATTGCCGTGCATGCACCAAAGATGTGCAAGCAATCTGAGATTTCAAAATTTGCAAACCGGCGACCTTATTTTTAAATTTTATATCTAAAAACTTCTTCTATACACTGTTTTTATAAGTATTTTGTGACTTAACGTATATATAATATGAACTTGTTTTCCAGTTGCTCTTCGAGAGGTTCAGTACTTCTCGCTAAGTCTGTATGAGCAACACCATCCAGGATATTCAGCAAGTCAGTTTTCATTCCTATCCTGTCTTCTGGTTTAGCTTTCAGTTGTTTTCGGGAAAAGTTGAACTACGAAATGATACCTTAGTTTCCCATTTTACGAAATAACGTTTGCTGAAAAATATATATCGCTCGTCTGTTCACAGTTCACCGAAACCCTGTGACTGTAGTTTATATAGTTACCCTACTTTTACTTCAGTTGCGAGAGTTCCTGACAGTCTACAACACGCTAACAGAGAGGTGTTTCGGTGCTTGTGTACGTGGTTACAACTCACACTTCCTCACAAAAGACGAAGGCACTTGTGTATCTGAATGTGGGTTACCTTGCCTTCAACACCCTCTTATCCAAGAATCGATGTTGATCCCCCTTCTCTAAACTAAATTTCTACAACCCCCTTTCATTGAATGTTTTCAATTTCATTCATGAAGTCTAATGATTTAGCTCCAAAAACAGTCAACTGGTAGCCCATACAGAAAGTTAAAAAAATGCAGGATATTGGTGTTGTTCGCTATAGAAAATAAAAATTTCAATGGAACTGTGATGGTTATTATCGGCTCGATTCAAAATACTAAAATACCCAATCAGCCACCCACTATTTAGTATGTGCATACACTGAGACCGAAACCAATTGAAGGTGTCGTTTAGCAGAGCTTTGCTAATCTAGGCCAAATACCGGTCGTTGTTTACTCTCTCACAGTTCGCAATTGAATAGTTTCAGGTATTGACAAGCAGATGCGAGTAAACCGACGTCTTATGCTAGTTTTCGCAGAGCAAGCCCCAAAAGTCCTGTTCAAGCAAGGTGAAGCCACACCCACTGAAGCCGTTACCGCCGCCACCAAGGCCGCCAAAGAATTAGCTAAGAAGCAAAAAGAAGAGTCTCAATAAAGTAAGTTTTTCCACTCTTCATATTTTGTACTACTCAGTCATCTTCAATTCCATATCTTCGTAGCATGTATGAAACAAATGAAACTCCTAAGAAAATAGAGACGTCTAGTAGAAAGCATATATTTCCGAATGTTACTTGATATTTCTCTTTCCTGATCAATTTACTGACAGAATGATTATCAATGCGAGATCAAGATTATCAATGCGAGATCAAATCAACAGTTTGCAATGGGACAGAAACTAATCTCCGCTTGACCGTGTATTCAGTCTGCTGTGAAATTGAGGTCGAAGGTTGTCTCTTGGTTTTTTCGTATTCGATTCGAAATGTTCTTGAAATGACTAAGGAATTGAAAATTGTGACAAGTTAAAATTTGTTCCAGTACCAATCGTCATCATGAATATAATTTCTGAGCACGGCTTCCGTGCTGATGGTAGACGTCCGCATCAGATACGAAACATCAACTGCCGGCTAGGAGTCTATCCGCAAGCTGAGGGTTCCGCCTATATTGAGCAAGGAAACACAAAGGTGAGAGAGATCGTACAACACATTCGAATTCTTTAATGTTCTGAATTAATTACGAGTTTTTTGAAAAACCTGGAACATTGTCTTCACGATATCATCAATATTAGTTATGTACAATTTTGTGTAAAAACAAAGGTGTTGTTTAAAGAATTCTATTTTTTCATTAGGTCGGTATGTGAACGTGAGCACTATTAGTGAACACGTACCTCGATCCCATTTCCCATTCCCTTACCTGAACACTCTAGGTTCTCTGTGCTGTCTATGGTCCTCATGAAGGCAAACGTTCATGGCAGTTAGAGGATCGATGTGTGATCAACTGTCAATATAGGTGAGTTGGTGTCAATTTGAGAGATTGCTGATTGGCTACCTTTCAGCTTTCTTCTCGCAAATACTGGTCATTTTCTAAACGTAGTTCGTCGTTGAACGAAGTTTGCTCCAAGCTCCAATACTTCGTAGCTGTTGGTAGTTACGTCGATCATCTGTCATTAATAGCATAATGTCACATATCATTATAGACCTATAGTATTCACGATATTTTCAGTATGGCGACATTTTCTGGGCTGGAACGGAAAAACCGTCCACGTGGTGACAGAAAGTCGACCGAGTTTGGACGTCTGCTTGAGAAGGCGTTCGAGTCGGCTGTCATCACGCAGTCGTTCCCTCGAGCACAGATCGATATCTTCTGCGAAGTTATTCAGGTGATTACGTCTTCCATTATGCTATTTTGATGTCAGAAAATAATCAACTAATTGGGAGGATTGGATGTCAGATAATTTGACGTGGAATTACTGTAGCTTGAAAGTGTTCTGACAAAACTAACATAAATAAAATTGAAGGTAGAAACCAAGAGGACTTTTCCACTTCGATCGCGTAAATTGGCCGCTTGGAAATTCCTATTGAGTCTATGACAGTTTTCCTTCAGGGTGACGGTTCGCAACTTGCAGCCTGTGTGAATGCCGCTTCGTTGGCTCTGGCTGATGCAGGTGTTCCCATGAAGGGTTTGGTGGCAGCCGTTACCTGCGGTGCTGTAGACGGAGTTCCTGTCATCGACGTCAATTCAAGGGAGGAAACTGACCTGCTGCCACGGCTCACAGTGGGTTACCCAACATTTCTCGCCAAAAGTTATCTGCATAATCGTTAAATTCATTCGGAAATATTTAGAATAGTGTGTCGGGAACGGGAGTGTAGAGCCAGGGCGTCGTGCTAGTTTTCTGAATATGACCACTGTATCACATCAAATCAAGCACTATTGTACTAATGTGCTGATACTTTCGCTTACCATTACAGTTTCTTTAGATATATTTTTTTTCCGATGAATATGATTATGTATTCATTTCCAGATGGCTACCATTTCTGGCCGGGACGAGGTGGTGTTGGTGGAGTTGCAGAATCGGGTCCACGTTGACCACCTCTCGACTCTGATGGGAACCGCCAGAGAGACGACTGCCAATGTTCATGAGTGTCTCCATGCTGCCATCAGAACTCATTTGACCCAATCCGCTGCCTTATTGTAGACTTTAGTCTTCAATAACTAGTTGTTTTATGTATCTCCGAAACCTTGTTTAATCACCAGAACCGTCGCTCAGTGAAAATAATGAGTTTTAGGATTCTAGATTGAGTCTGTTTTTTATATTTGAGTTAATGAGTTTCCACATTTTTCATTTGTAGAGAGTTGTCGTTTAGTTTATCTAATCAGATTGAATTGTTGTTTCTTGACGTAGCAGTAGTAGGTGATTGTAACTATGCTCATACAGTTCAGTGTTTACTTTGTTGATCTAGAGCTTTTCATAGCTGTTGTTTGTTGTACTCCATTTGTTGTGATGAATACATCATTTTGGTATATGTTTCTCATAGAACTCACGGAAGCGGATTATTTCCGAAAAGTATTTATGGAATCCTTTTTTTTCGGAGGTGTCACTAAACTTGGCGTCTCTCGTAAGCCGAATTGGTGCAGGAGTTTCGATACATGTAGTCGAGTTTGAAACCGGCTTCTTTTAGATGATTCGCTCGATGTCTAGTTTGAGAGTGGCAGGTGCCTATTGGAGGGGGCTCAGTTCAGCAGCCGCACGACCAACGAAGGATGTAGACGTTTTCGAGGGTACGTAGCTTTCCGATCGTGTGTATTATCTTCAGCAGCTGTGAGAAAATACCGCGTCCTTCAGGTCAAAATATTAGTGGTGAGGCTTGTATTTTCCTGTAAGTAGCAAAATAGGTTAGCAGATGTTTGTATCATATCAGGGGAACATTGACTTTTTACCCCCCACCTTTCTGAATTTGTATTGTGTTTAGGGAATTGTAGTTTGACCCCCCCCCCCCCTCACCGGGGGGTGATAATTCAATTTATCACCTGCAATACAAAAGTTTGAGGGTGGGGGGTGAAAAGTAAACATTTCCGGTATTGAAGTTCAGCCCCCCACTCGTTGAAGTTTGACCCCCCACCATTGAAGTTCTACCCCCCGCCGACCCAGGTGGGGGGTAAATAGTAAATGTCGAAGTTGATTTTTGACCCCCCCCCTCTCCTAGATTTTCAGGTTTTAGCTTGGGTGGGGGGTTGAAGTGCTACGGGGGGGACTCAACTAAAGTGGGGGGGGCGATACTTCAATTTTTCCCATATCAGTACTACAAACTCTCCGGTAGTTTTGGTGGAATGAGTTTTTGAGAGAAGTACACTAGTCCCCCCGAGGGGATTCATGCATTTTCTAAGCGTATACTTACTTTCATTTAGGTCTGGTTACCGAAGTGAAGAATCAGAAGATCGCGCCTGACAATACGCATTCTGGTACTCCCTCCATCGCCACATTGTCACAACTTAATAAGGTAACATGAAACGTTCCTATAAAGAATACGTCATCATCCACAGATCACAACAAATTTGGTTGGTTGCTTGTTTACAGAACTAATCTCAAATAACATGTCAACATAACTAATTAACTAATTTGAGATGTGTGTTTCAGTTTGTGGCCGAAGGAGATTCATTGACCGTCGCTTCGCTGACGGATGTTCTAAACGCCGCATTCGCCTTCAAGGTTCAGAAGGGAAAAGCTCTAGAAATGGCGTCGAGGTACTTATCTTATGTGATCCTCAACTTTTCGATAAACTGTACAACTTTGAGATTTCTTCAATTTGTAGCATATTTCGGAGAGGGGACCCACAAACGTTTTGTGTTTTACTGTCTTTGATAAACGGGTCTACTTTTATCAGAAACCGTGATACTGCGAAAAACTACCATGTAAAATGGTGAAAATCCTCGAAACCAACCCAGTTTGGAAACATTCACCCACTACCCCTTTCTCAAAACTGGGCTGAATGAGTATGTATACTACTGCCGTGCCTCTGAGTGTGTATTGTGTATTCCGCACTACAGTGATGTAAACATAGTATGTTCAGGTCCTTTGCCCGCGTTCCTTCTTCCGACCTCTCGAATGTTTCTGTCAGTGAGAGCATGACCCTAATGGCCTTGCTTCTCCGACTCAAACTACACGATTCCCAGTTTTTCAAGGACTTGGAACAGTCGTGGAACGGTAGGTTTTTTTTTCGGGAAAATTGTACAATTGCCCCCCCCCCCCCCTCACCTTAAGTCCCCCCCCCCATAGTACTATCACCCCCCTCCCAATACGATTCCCTATAGGGAGGGGGGTGATTGTAAATGGGGGGTCATTCTAAATGGGGGTTAATTGTACAATGTCGACGTTTAACAATCACCCCCCACAATACAAAATGGGGGGCAATAGTACAACCCCGGACCTGTTTAACAATCGCCCCCCACTCAATGCAAACCTGCAGTAAAGAAGGACGTTGTACAATCACCCCCCTATGGGGGTGGGCGGTGATTGTACTACGGGTCAGATTCCAACCTATTTCGGCTCAAGGGGGGGGGGGGGGGGGGCGATTGTACAATAAACCCGTTTTTCCCTTATGTGGTGGTTCCGTTGTCTTTTTCAGAATATATTATCATATTCATATTCATTGAATATATCCCAAATGGTCATTTGACCAATATCCGGTGATATAATGAATTATTTAAATATTTCCAGTTCAGAGTGGAAAACTGAACCAGCTCTATATTTTGTACATTTGCTAAAATGCTTAAAGAAGGACGATTATGTGGTCCAATCGCAACGCTTCAGTCCTTTAAACCGCAATATATTTTTCAATTGCAGTTTAAAGTACCGATGTAACGGGATTGGTCCACATAATCGACCTTCTTTAAGTCCGAAATTATTCCAGCAAATTCCTCACCTGATTCTGTCGATCTATCGGTTGTACTGCCGTTCCTCTACGCAGCCAATGAGAACAACTATCAGTTCAATGCCAAGATGACCACAGATCTGCAGACGATTGTTGACAAACAGATTGAGTGAGTTCTCTGTTCTTCACAGTTGATCCCACAGTTTGTTAACCTGAATTCTTCACAGTTTGTTAACCTGAATTAAAGTAGTTGTGGCTGTGAAACGACAGGCGAAGGTGTATGCAGGGAAGAACTGTTTTCTTCGTGACAGCCTGACCCATTCTGGCGGAGTTTTGACGTTTGAATTTAGGTTTTCTCTTTGGTAATCCGTTGAAATCTTCTAACTAGTTTATATTTATCATGCCTGCCAGAAAATCCTACCATTAGATGACCGCATTTTGACACTTGACAAAGTTGGTCCTTTGTGATACCTGATACAAACTTGAAACTTTTCCTTTTCACGTACGTAACTAGAGAAACGGGTACTTTTCTCACAATTGGTTGCATTCCAGTTCGATCGATAGAACGAGTGACCTTCTGACCCTGCTCTCCCACTACCGTTCCTCCCCCGATAGGACGTGGCTGATTGCGGCCGCCACCAGAGCACGTGCCCTTCTCCCCATCATGTCACTCGCGGAGCAGGTCTCGCTGTTGAGGTTAGATTCAGTTATAACTAAATTGAACTTATGTTCAAATGTTTGTATTTATTTATTTCTCGATTTCTGCCGAATGGATCTATTTGTTCAGGTTGGATTCATACTAGTTACTAGTGTTCAACCCTCTCCGATACAACATCGTACAAAAAGTGAACTGTGAACAATTTAAATGTTATGGCTTCAATTTTTTCTCTATTTTTCTTCTCTTTCTCTGATGAGCGAGTGCCACATTCTTTGAATAAATAAATAAATTTATATTTATGTGCTTTTTGACTTATTCAATGTCGTTCACTTGGTCAACAAGCTATTTGTCAGAAAATTTGCTCTTCGTAGCCCCTGGATGATATATTGTTCAGTAATCGTGACCGATTAACCATTCAGAAAATGTAACCGTCGCGAATCTCACGGACACTAACCGCAACTAGATTGGTTGCTGGGCTAAAAGTCCTGGTCCTTGTCCATTTTCCCGGAATATTCGGCTATTTCATTATTTACGTCAATTAAATTTGTATTCGGTGGTAATGTGAATTTCATAAATTACTTCCAGATGTTTTGCTCAACATGGTCATCGGGATTCTCATTTGCTGCCTCTACTCACTCAGAAAGTAGTCGAGTGAGTTTTTTATTCGGAAAACTCGTTTTTGATTTCACTATAGCATGTATACCGTACATGTGTTGTGTTGAAATAGGGCTCCTTTTTCCGATTGAGTTAGATGAAGTTGGCTGAGAAGAGAACTTGTGTTCAAAATTGATACCTTTTAAGAACACTCTGATATAAAGCTATTTCAGGGCGAAGTCGGCCTTGACCCTGAAGCAGATAGTCTCCATAGCCGCATCGTGTTCCGGTCTCAACTTCTTCGACGCCAGAATGCTCCGTCGTCTGGCAACCGATCTGAAGGTCAACGTCAATCATTTGACGTCGTGGAACGATGCCACCTCACTCATCAACTCATTCAGTCGGTCGGTTTGGTCATTTTTGTACCAAAACGTACTTATGAGGTAACCCGTGACCGTATTCACCAATATCACGCTAGAAAGAAGCTTCCCTCGCCTCTAGACACTCCTCACCAGCACACTATTTCTGCTCTGTAATCTACCTCCCCGCGGAAAAGTGCGTGAGCGTCCCGAAATTGGTGAAAGGGGGCCACTTTGTTTGTAAGTCTAAGGGTCCTACATAATACTACACCTTTTCAATACCTTTTCAGTCGTATATATACTATTCGAATACTATCACTCTGTTATGTTTCCGAGTTGCGGTCGTGATCATGATGGATGTTACAAGTTTTGTAGATTGCGAATCGGTGACGCGGAAGTGTCAGGTATTCTGACTACGTGGGTGAATGGTCATCTGGACTCGGCCCCCTTCCGCTCACTCTCGGTGGCAGTAGCGGGCATGGCTAGACTCGGTATCGAGGTTGGTCATCTGATTTTGTTTTCTTTTTTTCATGTAGTTTTCAAAGTTCAACATGGGATATCTGAAAATGGTATTACCTTTACTTTCATTCGCAAAACGTGTCCTTACTAGGTATTAAGATGTTAGGCGATCATTTCTTATACAAATAATGTTTTCAAGCGTATGAGACCAAACAGACGGAACCACTACCAGTAATGTGTGACTTCTCTACAAGAAGGAACCAGTTTTACGATTTCAATAGGTAAAAATATATGTTTTTACACGAGTAAAAACCAATAAAAATCGTTTGTACAATTTTTGTGACTATTCGGCCAAGGTTACGTTTATCATGTGTGCGCCATAGGTGGTATAGTGTCGGTTTGAGGGTTGCAACAGTTAAACATCCCCTCCGCAGAAAAAGTAAGAATTTATAGGTTCCCCTAGGTAGTTATCCGAAAAACCTAGAGATGTTGGAAAAGTTATGGGTTCCCCTTAGCCCAGTTGAAGGAACAGTTAAGGCTCCCCCGATCAGTTAACCGGGCCATAGCTGGTTGTAATTTGCAGGAGGGTCGTGAGGCGGCTCGTGTTCTGGCGCAGCAGGCCAAGCGACAGAATGTTCCTCACGAGAAGGTCTGGCTGAATCTCATCCACTCACTCGCTTACTTCGACCAGTTGACCATAGAATTGGCCGAGACCGCGCTCAACAAGGACTTTGTTGCCCAACTCATGCAGTCCTCCAGGTATGCAGAGCTTCTTTCTGGGCAATTCTATATCTAATCGAGTTTCTCGGTAAGCTAACCAGAAATTTTGGTATACACTTTTTGTGCGTAACTCAAACGTACAAGAATGTTACAATCTTACTCATAATTTGCTAAAGTATTTATTTTCAGAAGTTTGGAGGAGAAGATGTACAATGTGATGAAGGTGCTCCAGATTCAGGCGTGTGTCAAGATGAGCTTTGCTGAAAACTATAAGGGGCCTGTGGCGGATAGAAAGTCATTCGGATTCGATTTGGATAGTCAAGAGGCGGTAATACACATTTCTATCTTTTTGATAGACTAATCGATAATCTCATTAGAAATAACAATAAAATGCTATCCGATAGTTAATAACTAGTACTTTTATTATATTCTTATTGTGGTTCAATCTCTTTTTCATATTCCAGTTTTCAAACCTTTTGCCAAATAAGTTAATCAACTTTGCTCTGATTCGGTTACTAGAATAGAATAATGTATATTGACGTTTTATGGTTTACAGGTTGACGCTGCTTTCAAGTGTAAATTTGGAGGAAAGAATATGGAATCTTGTAGAGACATGTTGTTGAAGGACGGACTGTTAAAGGTATATTTTCGGAGCGATTTGAGATTGGTTTTGTTGCGCTGCCCGAATCCCAAATATAGTCACTCATCTCTGCTTTTGGCTCATCGGTGTTCTGTACAAAATACAATACAATACAATAATCTTTTACGGAATCAGATACGGTGCAATTCCATACTAAATGGATGAAAATTGTGGTCTGACTTTTTATTCATCATTATTATCAGATTGCACCCTCTACTCATATCGGATCGTCGTATGTGGATGATGTGGGATGTTTGTGTGAATCACGAGTTGTGCTTGACGAAGTAAGTTTTGGATAAAGTTACATTATGTGTCATAAAACCGTTGCGGACAAGCCATTTTGCAAAACTTTTAGAGAGCGCATTTGCGTATTTCTTTCGTCGCAAGTAATAAAAGGCATGGCATAGTTGATTGTGTTCTTGTCAGCTATGTTGGACGAGAGAAAGTCATATATGAGTTAACTTAGATGTTCTAGTTTGATAAAAAAAAGACTAGCGTAAGCGTTTTGCGTCTGAAAGGCAGATGTCGCATATTTCATAAATAATTTGGTTTGCCATAGATAGCATCATCATTGCAGAACAATCGGCTGGTCGCTCAGGGCGTGTGGAAGGAGCAGGTGCCCCGTCCGGTCATTCTCTTCAATTGGAGCCAACTACACCAGGTACGCGGCTGTCAATTACACAATCTCTGTAGATGCGAGCCAGTTTCCAACAACAACAAACTACAATTTCATCTCATGAATGATGCTACAGCATTATTGGATTGAAATTATAGTTTGACTCTACGATGTTGGCAGGGACGCCAGATACCAATATTGTGCGGTTCCGGTTACTCCTTTTTCTAGAGGTTGAATGTGATTTATGACCTTTTCATCGATTTGTTTAGTAGTTTTGTATTTTTAGAGGTTGAACGTGAGTCCGGCTGACCTGGAGTCTACCCTTCTCGGACCAGATAGGATGTCCCTTCGTCTACTGAGGAACAGCAACAGAAACCCGATTGTCGTATTCGATAGTCGATTGTTAAGTTGTTCCACACAGGCCGACAAGGTGACCTATTTGACTCAATTGCTCACGAGTAAGTAGTTGTTTATTTATGGTTGTTGATCTCATATAGTTTTTGTAGTTTGTAGTGTAGGTTTTGTTATAGGGTTTGTTCAGTTGTTTTTGCCCTCACATGTTTAATTGAGTCATGTCGTTATTGTAAGATAGCACACATTTCATTTGTGGAGTGAATATTTGCCTTCTCGTATCTAATATTTAATATTCGTGCTACCAGAGTTTAGTGTTTTGCTTATTGGAACTGTTTAATAAAGTTTCTTTTTTTGAGTTTTGTTTTTCGGAATTGTTATGGGTTTGGTTTCCTGACATTTCTTTGCTCTTTCCAGGCATTTGTTGCTTCCGTGACTCATCGGCAAGTGGTTTATAGTTCTTCTCTTACTCACGTGAATTCTCACAGTACGCAGTTGAATTACCGTCTCAATGTTGCCTTCGATATCTGATTCTTGTTGTAAGATGATTGTTGTAGCATACAAAAAACGATACGACTATCCTGAAAGATTTCCGATAATAACTTTCCGTACAAATAGTTTCAAATTCATACTGTGATAGTCGACGTAGGAATGAAAACAACTTGAGATCATTTTGAAATATCACGTACATAAAAAGTCGGAGAATTACTGATATTAATTCCAGAAAGTACAGTTTTTGACGGACCCTCAATGGAGGTGGTACAAGTGGTTCACAAGGGAATCTTCGCCTGTGTGGGCAATACAGATCTACGACACATGTTCCGGAAGAAAGGAAGCGGGTCCATCTATATTGCTTTCACGGTACTGTTATAGTTTCTCTAGTTTTTGACCTACTAGAAATAAATTGGAAGATGCCCCTCGTTTTCACCGATTTGTAATGGCCAACCGTCAAAAACAAATTCCTAAAGTCATTAAGAAGATTTACCTTAGCCTAAGCCTAGAAAACATTTGCGAATTTGCGAATGTCATCGAAAGTCGTGTATCTTCCCAATTTATTGGTGGGCAAATAAGTTAGAGAAATATTACTGTTGTAACTTGTTTTGGAACTGTGCCCCCATTGCAGACAGATTTGGAGCGGCTGCCGAGTTTCGGCTTCTGCACGTTGGACACGGAGGACATTCATTCGGTGGAAATGGAAGCCGTCGGGAACAACTTCACCACCATATCGTTAGTTTAACGATGAAGTTAATAGATAAACATCGCTCTCACGGAAAGTTCGGAAAATTGTGGGTTTCTCCTCTTATCCACTCAAAATAGGAATACAACCCGTATCTCTTTAACAGTCCCTTCTCCAAACATTGGGGTTGTACAAAACACCGTTTCTCTCGACAATTGTGCAGATTAGTTTTAGTTCGTCCTATTTATCTTGGCAAATTTCTTCCCGGACCGACTCTTTCTGAACCGAAACCGAACCACCTCTTTCCGAACCAGTTGGTTCGGTGAGAAACCGAACCACTTACATATTCAAACCGATAGGAAACCGAACCAAACCCTAAAAAACGTTGCGTAGTCGACCAACTTCAGCATTAATTAGTTACTTTGGTTCGGAACAATCGAAATTTTGTTAGTCCAAGTTTGGTTCGGTTTTGGAACGAACCACCTGGTTGGGGAAGAATCGGTTCTATTTTGGTTCGGGAAGAGTCGGTTCGAGAAAAAGTTCATCAGATTTCTTAGCAGTTTTTTCTCAGCTCTGTTCAATTTCAGCCTGCCGGGAGATAAGACCAATGAAGCGTTGTCCACCATTCAACCGAGAAGTGGAGACGTGCTCCAGCTCTCCTTTCATTTTAAGAAAAATCCAGATTGTGTCGGAATACGGTTGGTGTTGTTTGTAATATAATTGGCACACTCTGTTAGGAAAGAGCGAAGGCATACATCAGTAAGGTTGTCCGGATAGTCAGAGAAAATCGAAAAACGAACTACTTTATCGCCGAAAAGCAGAAAATCGGTCTACTTTTGATGAAAAATCATTAATTTTCACATGTAGACATCTGAAAACGGACTACTTTTCGTCGCTCAGTCAGACCTTACTGGTATATGAGTGAAGGGTTTTTTTTACCGTGTGATTTGCACAGGCACCATGAAAATTTGACCGCATATCCAACTGAATTGAATAGGCGGTTTATGGGAAAATGAAGTTTGGTTAAAGTAATGAGTTATTTATAAAATACTATTTGATATCTGTGATAGCTTAGCTTGCAGTTATATTTTCAGTTCGAAAAATGTAAATTTGCGAGAACTTATTATGCTTTTCGAATTTTAAAACTTACGCTGTTAAACTGGTAAGCTTGCAATTATACCGGATGATGTAGTAGTTCCTTTTCTTCATAGTGTATTCATATAAAAGTGTATAGAAGGCTATAGATTACACAATACATAATTCATTGTATAAATAATAATGAACGAAAACTTGTTGACAGCCTCACATATTACTGGCGCGATGGCAAGGAAATGGCCAAGATGTTCTCGTCCCCCCTATTTGTGTCTCCCGCCCCGCATATGATGCGGATAGTGGTCGTTTGTCAGAAGGTGGGGGAATTCCAACATTCTAAATCTAACCAGTGGCCGTATTCACTAAGCTGAAATAGGCGGGTAAGCTATTTGAGTAAAGTTGCAATAGAAGTTCTCTCAATGGTTCATTCAAGTGTTTATTAGTTTTCGCTCATACCTGGAAATGTTCTGCCTAACTCGACTAAAAGCTTATTAAACAGTACGAATAAATAGACAAACGCCCTATAAATTTGCATTGAAAATTTGCTCAAATAGCTCACCCGGCTATTTGAGCTTAGTGAATACGGCCGCTGATGTTTTGGTAACTTAACCAGTTTTCAGTAACCTGTGTTTCAGATTACCTCAATAGGCAACCGATTTTTATAGTTAGTTTTTACGATAACTAGAATATAGTTTTTGGTTACTATCGCTTTTGTGACCGTTGCACATGGCTCAGCCTACGCTCATACATCCCTCTTCTTTTCAATTTTCTCTCTCTATTAACCCTTTTGGAGTGCCACATAGTATGTGGAAATGTCACGTGTTCAATCGCGAATAAATTCTATTCTATTCTATACCTACTGGTTGGTTAACGGCCGATCATGCCGGTATATCATTGTTTCTGTTTCAGTGGAAATTTGTCATCTTGGATCAGATTGGCTTCAATGAGATGGTGATGGATGAATCGAAAACTGCTCATCGATTGATGTTCAAGTGTTTTATATGTTTCGATGATTTGAATTCCATCGGCGAGGTATGTCGATGAGTTTAGTATTAGTAGTATTCGAGTGCTTGTTTCATAAATGGTTCCTCCAAACTATCGCCTAGTTTGCTGTAATTACACCTCTAATATATCTGCCTTATGATAAGAATACGTATATTCATTGAACAACTGATTAGAAGTATAGAAAAGTATCCGAAGACAAACCGAAAATGCAAAAAGTGACGGCGAAAAAACTAAAGAAGAGATCAATCTAATTATCATATTCATCCAGACTACGTTCCGCCTAGTGGCTCTCGAGTGCGGTCATATAATGTGCTCAACCTGTCATACTCAAAAGGAAATGAACAAGTGTCACATTTGTCCGCTAACCAGTGAGTTTCAACCGCTCTGTTATTCATTTTTGTGAGCTGGTCGGTGGGCCTGAGCAGTAATGAGTGAAGCTCACATATATTAAATCGATATTTCGAATAGAGTTGCGCTTCTTTGTCCGTTTGCAGTCACAAATCCGTGATTGCATCTTCTCACTCGTGGTTTAGCCAGTTCTCACCATCGTGTCAGGGTTTTGAGTTTTTCTATAGTGTTATAACCAATATGAATCTCTATTTGGCGATATCAGAGTATGGCATGAATAGAAGCCGAGTATGAATGGAATATGTCGGCGTTTTCACCAGTTTCTGATTGTTCCAGCAACCAAGGTCCGACAACAGTAAGGTCCGACTATTCGACGAAAAGGAGCCCGTCTTCGATTTAAAAACGTGAAAAATTAATGATATTGCATAAAACATGGACAAATTTGTGTAGTTTCGGGCGGAAAGTTGTCGACCTTTCATTTTTTCTGGCTATTCGGATAACTTTACTGGAGTATGGTTTCAGCACTGGAGACTGTGTATCCACTGACGTTCCGCGATGGACCGTGTCCCCAGGATCAGTGCAGATCGCCCGGTGAAGATGACAGAAACGGACGGTTATTCCCCTGCGGGTACGTATGTTAGGCTACGCTCACTTTAACATAGTTTGGCAATCTTGCCTAAAAACATCCTACACGCTTACTAAATCGTTGAATTCCGCTAGTCGTTTAGTAGCAGTGGCGGTTCGGTTTAGTAGGAATTCGCCACCAACTTTGTAACAAAAAGACCAATATAGAAAATTAGAAAGTAGTCGGTAGCTTTCCGGAAAAAAATGGTTATCTCATGTGTGCACTTTCTTGAAGCTGCATTGGCTAGTTTCAATTGCTTTCAGATGCGTGATTTATCATCTAGATAAGGATAATCTGCCGAAGTATTGTCCCTATCCTGCGTGCGGGAAGGCAGTGCAGGATGCGATGCGGTTATATGGCTTGGACTGAGAGAGACTGAGAGAGGGAGATAGATAGAGAGAGAGAAAGCAAGAGAGAGACAGAAGTTGTTTCTTTTGCTAAGTAAGCAGTGATTTCCTATTTTTATACGTTCTCGTGCGGTCATTCGTTCTCAGTGTCGTATAACATGACTTGTTATAATTCACTTTTTAGTGTTATTTCTTGCCCTTCTTGTATCATAATTGTGGGTAATTTCGTTGATTTTGGGCGAATTCTTTATTTAACCGCGTTTTTTGTCAACCGCGCCAGTTAACCGTTAACCAAAAAAATGGTTAACACTTTTGTTAACCACGGTAACCGCGAATTTTGCCCAAAAGACGTTAGAAAAAAAGGGTTACCAAAGGGTTAACAGAAAAATGGTTAACTGTAAACAGTGGTTAAATGATTAACGGTTAACTGGCAGGGTTAACGAAATTCGCGGTTCCTTGTGGAATTTGCGTGATTTTTGTTATTTCGGTGTGCTTTTGTCAACTTCATCAAATGATAGTTGTATAGTAGTTTTTACTGCATAATCGTTTTATACATCGTTTTATCTCGTTGAAAGTTCCTTATTGTACAGGGCGGATATGTTTTATTATAAAGTGAGAATTTGTCGAGTAAGGTCAAGTTCTCTTCCATGCTCAAGGTATCTACGTTACATTTCAGTTGCATCGTGTTGTCGAATATTTTTTAGCGTTTGTATATACACTAAAAGTAGTAGTTAGTTCAGTAAACTTCATGCATGTTTTAAACGTAGTTGTCCAACGTATGACTTTGTTCTATTTGTATTCGTATTCATCAACCCCTGTTGCGCTTCTCATGATATAGTACCTCTTACCACTTGTATTTGCCTTTATATCTGTTTTCAGAAGATATTTCTCATGTTATTGTTCGTATACGGGATATTTAACGCTCTTCTTGCAATAAAGTGTATCCCAACTAATTATCGGGCTTTGGAATATATTTCCATTAGATACTTTTATTATCATAAGTAGCTAAAAGTATTATTCCTCCGGAGAAAGGTGTATTCACTTTAATGATTCTTAAAAATTGCTCATTTTCATAGAAATGTATAAAAGTAACAAATTTGTTTCAAAATGATTATCAATTTATTTAGAATGATAGTTATTTCTAAACAAACAGTTTGCGTCAAAATTTGCATAATTTTGCTATCGGGTTACGGTGCCTTCGATCTTTTTCTGTGTCAGTTCGCGCGGGAATGACGAAATTCGAAAATTGGCCACCGGTCGCACATAGGTCTCGGCCCTTTGCAATATCTCAGCTTTGTTATTATATTTGCCTAATTTTCAAGTTACTTTTCCCATGACATTGAGTCAATGATACCCCCTTTATACCGGTATGCATAACCCTGGGGTAGTATACCCCGGTATACCCCAGGGTTATGCATACCGGTATAAAGGGGGTATCTACCCCCATACCCCAGGGTTATGCATAGCTAATTATCGATCTATGGAACAGTTCCGCCCCTTTAAGAAGAAATATATTTATTATGATCGTTTTCTGGCCTGGTGTGACTTCAATAACGATTGTTGAATGAAGCTCATCTCATGCATGTCTTAACAACGTTGTTTTTCGAATTGTTTAAATATTAACATTCAATACATTTTAATTACTCTCAAATACTAAGCTATTACGTAATTACCAATTCTTACAAATTTCTTTTTTTGCAGAGTATGGAGGCGCCGTTGTCATTTTCGGGGTCTGATCTTCCAAAAAGATCATTTGGAATGAAGGCGGAAGAGAAGGATTTCGCTACGTTGACGAATGTGGATCGCACAAGTGTATGTTTGGTTATTTATCTATTCATCTTCATTCAAAACACATGTGACATTAGCTCATGAGAAAGAAGAAAAACATGTTTTTGTATTATGGAAGAAATTCAGTATTTCCTAATTATGTTCAGGATGTTATCACAGCCGGTTGCAACATAATTTCGGAAATATATAATTGTTTATGGTACGTTTTATAAAAAGACAAGAATTCGAAATAATTTACTTATAACTAAGTTTAAAAGTCTGTGTTCCTATCTTTGTCAAACGTCAAATGTTTCCCTGGTGGGGACCTACTAATTACCGCACCTACCGCACCGGGTGAAATACCGCACCGCGATTTGAAAATACCGCACCGTACCGCACCAGCGCAAATTTGCGTATTTTTTTCAAAAAATACAAAATCTTTAATTTTGCAATTAAAATAGTTTCTAAAGCAGAAATCCTATCCTTTTCATCACTTTAGATACAGCAAGTCTGAACATGATGTTTAATGACCGAACACAATTAGTTTATTTCCTTTTTCTGCAGGAATAGTGGAAATATTCTGAATTGTGTTTCGAAAAATAGTTTTCAGTCAGTTCATTTGTCTAGAGATCCTTTCAGCTCTTCTAAAAGCAAATTGGTCACTATACTTGTCGAAGCATGCATCTAAGATATTTTCCGACTGTTTCCAAAAAGGTTCATCGATAATAACGATAACTTGGGTATTCTTGAAACAACAAAAAGCAAGCCCGGTATTTAATATGTCGGACCAACAGCAAAGTAGTTGATCATTACAGAGTTAGCCAGTTCGGGTCTCTCAAAACTGTTGTCCCATAGCAGCTAGGACTTCGTTAGGAGCAAACTGTCTGTCGATGCAGAGATCCAGCTCTCATGAACACAGATAGAAGAAAACATATTTTCACGTTTAGAATCAATCACCGTTAAGTTACTAAATGCGAGGTCACGTATACGTTCTATCCTCTCTCGTATTATTCACATATAATATATATTTGTACTGATGGAAGCGTTACAAAAACGGCTGTGAAAAACGGTTCTAGAAACTAGAAATAAAAAGCACACTTGAGTCAGGTGAGGCCGGCGTTCATTAGTTTTACGGTATATCTGAGGTTCATGACATAGTTTTAAGTAGTGGAGAAAAAGCCATCATCATGGGTACTCCTCAGTACTTTTCTTTTGAAATGATGAACAGCTTCTTCTATACATTCGATAACTCATGAAAACATGAAGGTATGAAGTCACCGAACAGAAAACGAAAATGCAATACGTAAAGCGTATAAGCGTATGGTCTTCTAGTGAGAAAGTTTGAAAGAACGTTTTCTCGAGATCACTATGTTTGTTTTCAAGTGATGAAAGATTAGGATTTCTGCTTTAGGAACTATTTTGCTTGCAAAATTGGAGACTTTGGAATTTTTGAAAAAATACGCAAATTGGCGCTGGTGCGGTACGGTGCGGTATTTTCAAATCGCGGTGCGGTATTTCAGCGGTGCGGTAGGTGCGGTAATTAGTAGGTCCCTCCCTGGTGTGAATATGTTGTTTATAACTGTTTTCCAGAGCGCAATAACATATTGCATAACTGATTCACCGAATCGCTCTGGAAGTTCTCAACTACCTCTACCCGTGAAGCGGTATGCGCAAGGTGAGTCATACTTTTCGTATTTCGAATCAAAATGTTTGAGGGTTATGGGATAGGTGATGTTTCAGTATGATTTCTGGTTCCTGATCACAATATCTGAAGGTGTAAGTGAAAGGTGGACGTATAGAAAAAGCTTGCAATTTTACACACACCGTGGTTGTTTCACATCTTGAGTGTACCAATAATGATTCGATAACATTTGATGTAAATACATTTGGATTTTCAAATTAACTAGTGTATGTATTCTCTTTTTTTTTGTATCTTTTACATACCTTAATTTCTTAATAATCAATATTTCAGGTACGTCAGCCGAGTCGCTGACCGATTCTCGGAACGCGCTGAACAATGCGATAGCGGTGGTGAAGTCAGAGTTGAGTGCCGCCACGAGACAAGAATATCCGGTCAAATCACAGCAGCAACACTACGCTACCAGCATTCTCAAAGGTAATTGTAAATAAAATATCCCCTCAAAAATGTCCCCCATAACCATAACTAAAATATCCCCTCAAAATGGAGGACAACAGACCCAGACTAGTTTAGACTATGTTCGTGAACCTCTCTCTATTTTTTCCGGAAAGGCAATCTGGAAGATTGTACACTTTAGATGAAGAAAACTTTCAATTAAGAGAACTAGGTTTTTATTTCCATAAATTAAAATATACATTTAATGACAACATTTGTGTTTAAGGTACCACGTGGACTGTGCAATCTCAACAGAATAATATGATGCCGACGTACTCAAGTCCCTCACATCACTCGGTGGGTTTTTGGTTGAAGTGTATACTTTTGGAACCTTACCTGGATAGCTGAACGATTGAAAAATAGGCTCTTCTTTGTCCACATTGTGAAGCTGATGGTGTATAATTATGGAACTGGACATATTTCAACCAAAAAGGGGTTCACTCATTAATAAACTTGGTCCTTATACCTCAGCAATGTTTTAGGAGGTTGTAGTACATAATATTTATTAAATCACGCAGTGATGCAATCCCGTGTGACTTCAAAAGTAGATTACGAAAATAATGCAAAATGCAGACGTTCACAAGCTGTAATAATAATAATAATAATTCAAATAGGTTAGTAGTAATATTCTTTCAGGCCAAAATCATCTCTCGATCCTACAACTCTACTTCTCACTCTCAGCCCCAAACGAGGAGTGTCGACTCGAAGAGTACGACTCTTCATGGAGTCACCGCCAGCTGGGAACGACCGAGGCAGACGTGAGTTTCGAAATCATAACGAATGAGGGGAATAATTCTCACAACTTTAAATAGGAAAGTGTACCACTCTAATGTTTAGTATCGCTGAAAAAGCTAAAAGTCTGTGAGAATCTTTCAGAGAGGTGGCGACACAAAAAAAGGGAATTTCACTGCCGTTGTGCAATTCTTGGCGCTTGGCGGTGTATGATGCGAATGCAATATCCATATTCCAGAATAGCCGTGCCGACCACTTCTGGCAGTTACACCTACTACGATGGAGGAGTGGAGGAACAGGTGTACGAGGGTCTCGAGGAGGACGTTGGCAGGGTGGGCAGATGGCTTAATAAGGTACGTCTAACATGAAAACATTTATCTTTCATACACGAGTAAATGATTATTCTACAAAAGGGAACCCCTTCAAAACAATTGAAAGGTTTTTTTTTCACGAATTGTTCCTGTTATTGGCAAAAAAACGTAATAAAAAAAGTAATATGCTCGTGGCTACCGAAGAGCAAGTGTGATACTGGTTGTGTTGTTAATAATTTTATGATTCTAATAATTCTCAAAAAACTGACAATTTATGTAATTGCAGCAAGTGGACTCTTCAACCTCGAGATATGTCGACGATATAGAACGGAATATCAAGAATGTTCGGAAAAATGTCAGTTTCTAACGTTTTGAGATTTTAAAGAGTGTTTATCTGATTACTGTATGACCTACAGTGTAGGTTAACTTGTTTCTAAAACTATTTTCGAACTGTTTTCCAGCCGAATTCGTTCTTCCTCAACCCTCATTATCTCAAGATATCTTTCTTTCTCGCTATCTATCTTACATTCCCTCTCCGTATTACAGTATCCGGTGGAGCATTCCACCTACCAGAAGCCGGGTTGGTCCTATTCCAGTCTCATTGCCCTCGCACTCAAGAACAGTGACGACGGACATCTGACGGTGGCCGAAATCTACGCATTTGTACTGTAAGTTTCGTTCAACTCATCCACATGGGAAATGGTTGTACCAACTAGAGCCTAGAGAGGTACATCTTGGTGAGATTCGACTACTTATTTTACTTTTTTTTCGATCAAACCTAGGTAATACTCTCATTTTTCTTTTTCTCCACTTTCACATATTGCCAAAAGTTACCGTGTGGAACAATACCACTGCTGTAGGATACTTAGTCTTTTATATCGAACTTAAATGCTTTCATCTTTTTTAAAATAAGATGTTGTCGTTCATCGTTCTCTGTCTTTAGTATGAACTCTTTTACGATTAAATAGTTACCAGCGTAAACTATATTTTTTCCATGTTATCGTTTCTGACACTAACGCACTCTCTTTTGTTTCAGCGAGAACTTCCCCTACTTCCGCACGGCGCCTGCTGGATGGAAGAATTCGGTGCGACACAATTTGTCGCTCAACAAATGCTTCAAGAAAGTAGACGTGAGTTTAGTTTTTTTTGTTTCTAACAACATTAAAGTATTTATCACCCATATTAGTTTTTTCGAAACATCAGAGGTTTGTGTTTTACAACCACAAAAACAAATGTTACACCACAGTGTTGTGCTATATTTGTATACATATAGTGCTAATTGACTGTTTTCACGTACATGTATGTGTAAAAACTTTGGCTGGCTGTTACTCACGTGCATTTCTTTCTATTTCACGTGTACTTCACGTGTTCACGTGTTCCAGACTGACCCCTCGGACGCGCAGACCACTCGCAAGTCGTGTCTGTGGATGATTAGTCCCGACCGGATGGAAAAGGTGGAACAGGACATCCGAAAATGGAGGGAACGCAATCCGGATCCGGCCGCCCACGGACTGGCTAGACCACGTTAGTCTTCCAACTTTACTACAACTTTTTTTCTGGGAAATCTGAGCAAGTTTTGTCATTTTTTGACCCAAGCTGAAGTTTGATGTTTGAGATATATATTAATCGATAAATTGTATCGTTCTCGAAGTTCGATCATCATTGGAAACATTTTACCAATATTTTGTGGAACTGCAATCTGGTTGGGAATTATGTCTTCTACGAGTTTCATTTCAGAGGATCTTTTCGCGATCGAGGAAGGGACAAAGGGACTACCCTCCATGGACGTGCTCCATAAACACTCTTCCCGTCCCACGCAGTACGCCTATGACACGTTAACCTCGTCACGTGCACACACGGTTAGTTCTCCTGCAGTACAGAAGCAACACTACTAACTTTCAATGTTGTTTTTCTGTTTCATTGAGCGTAGGTTGCTAAGCATTCCTTTTTGTCTGCAATTGTATATTCGACTATTGTTTTGGTTAAGTTCCTGTTGTACTAAGCTTCTCACGGTTTTCCGATAAAATATCATTAAAGTTCTACCGTGGTTTTTTGTGAAAATGAGTGCAGACATCAGTAGTTCTTTTCACCGATGCCAGCCCGTTTTTTAAAGTTTTTTTTCTGACTAAGAGTCAGCCCAGAGTTATGCTCGAGGGAGTATTGACCTGTTTCATTGTTCAGGCCTACTCGAGACCTCAACGAACCGTCACAGTGCCGACTGTCAAGCCGGACCCGATCCGGGATGAGGTGGACTTGGCTGTACATCACGTATGTTGTTTTACAAGTGGCGCAATTACTCACAAATCGCTATTGATTTCAATTGGGGCAATGAACATATGATATAGGGTTTGCAGTTTCCAAAAAGTGTACCCATATCCTCCCGCTTTTTGTAGTTGAATCCAGGATCTTCCGGCCAATTTCGAGAATTATGGCGTGTGTTGAGATCAAAATACAACGATGATTTGATCACTCCCTGCAAATAGTTGGCTTTCATTCTGTTCCATAGAGTCTATTTCAGATTCTGTACGATTCGCCGTCGAGTGACGACACTCCCCTCTCTCCCCTGCATCCCTCCACGATGGACGAAGATTTTGAACCTGGGGCCTTCGAGGACTCATTCCAGGGACCCTTCAAGGTATGGAATATATGACACTAGTCACACTAGATTGGCCAACAACAAAAGTAACGGTGTTTTACAGAAGTAACGGACTATCTAGAAAGTCTTTTCAGAGCTAGTTGGCTGATATACGACCAACACTCGATGAGTAACGCTGTTTAGTAGTTTTCACTGACATACAGTAAGATGTTTCGGTTCGAATGTTCAAAACTCATGATTTCGCTAATTCGCGTCCAAAATAGGCAAATTTTGCTGATATTGGTGGCTATTTCATTTCTTCTCTGGAAGATTTTGAGTTTTTGGGGTGAATTTTGATGGTGTTTTTGCAGCGTCCGTACTCTGCCGTGTTGTGCAGTCCCTCGAAGGGGGCCACCGACTTCCTGGCCCTCATTCGGCCCCACGATCCCGTCACCCCGCCCAAGAATGACGCCATCCTAGGATTCGACTTCTCTCTCTCACCGCTCAGGTCAGATTTACCCACCTTTACCCGTTATCACATTTAAGGTCATCAAGTTCATCAGGGTATTATACTTCTCGATACTCCTTCTTACTTCTGGGGTCATTTATTCTTTGATTCAACCACCTTCAACGTTAAACTTCTCACCCTCTCAGCTATTAGGTCTGATTATTCCACTGGGCTCATTTATGTCAACAGGGTTTCCTTATAAGTTTCCTAGTACAACCGCGGATTGTCAGAAAGAAATCTCCGATTCCTTACTTCGTTGTTCATGGGTCATGGGTTGGAATGTGTGATCTTTTCCAGAACAGAACATGATGTTTATCAAGATAGTATCATAACAATCTCTTTCATTCATTTTTTTTCCAAAAAGCAAAAATAGTATTCTAGATATCACGGCTGTTCGGGTGGCTTCGACACTGCGCACAGTGCGCTGAACGACAATTCGCTGATGACAGCCGCACTGGGACTAAGTCCCTACAAGGGACCAGTGACCTTCCCCGCATTCTGAGACCATGCTCGCAGGCTGCCGACAAGTAGTCGCGGTTGAGATCCACCGAATCGGGCTGCAATTATGAAGGTTTTCCGACTAGTTGATCCTGTTTCTGCTGTGTAGTTTTTCATGCATCGCTTTTCAAAGAGGTGGATCGTAACTGCGCCTAAAGACAACTTTCATTAATCGTTTGTATAGCTGTAAATATGACTAATAATATCATATAATACTAGTATATGATTAGTTTTAATGTGTTTTATTAACTGAGTAATCTTTTCACTCTCGTTTTCTATCGTTTTTCTCAGTTTAGCCGTATAGTACTAACGCCTAACGCAGTTTTGACGGGAAAAGTACTTTTCATTGTTACTGTACTATAATTTTCATCGTCCACTCCTATCAATCTACTCTAAGATTACCTGTGAATAGTATCTCACCGCGGGCATCGGTTTGAGTGACCGGTTCGTGCGATTGACGAAAGTAACCGACAACAAAAGAAACCGATTTTTTTTGTGGCAGAAACCATAGTTATGGGATATTGGTTACTTTTGTTGTTAGTTACCGCTCCGTTTGTTATCCATTATTTTTGAGGTCCCAGGGTTATTGTTTTTGTCGCTGTTTCAAAAAGTCAATCTGTTTTAACGACAATCTGGATTTTGATTGATTTCCACATTCACTTACAACAGTCGCTGGCTAGCTTGAGGGGTGACAAAAACTGTACTCTACCTTACACGATGCGAGTTATACATCTTGCCTAGTTTTTCGGATATGACATGTAATAATGCTAGCTTTTTACCCCTGTGTCTGATATTCACCCTACTCCTGTAATGGTCTTTCATACAGTGTTCACGGTTAACTTGTATTCCATTGTATTATGATTCTTTAAACGTTACGTAAAAGATACGTATTGATTTCGGAGATGCTTACCTTGATTGAGTGGTTGTGTTACTTTTAACCAAATCTGACCAACCCTTGTTATAGAGTTCTCACTGTTTCAAGTTACCTCACTCTTTCACTTGTATTTCATTGATAATGCCTTTTTTGAGTTTTGTATGTATGATCATAAGTTTTAAATATGTATAGACTTTAATAATTAGTTAAAATTCCGTTTTACTAACGTTTTTCTAGTTTAATAAATGTTTTCAAATAATGCGTCAATGTCTGTTTATTGCAGTACGCAGCTATTTGGATATCTGAACAATGTTTCTCGGGTGTTCCCAGCGAACTTAGCAAAGTAAAATAAAGTTTTTGGGAGAGATAGGTATGTTGGGCATGAGAAGAAATAGTCAGAGCCCGTATGCAGAAAAACGCCAATTGGTAGCCGGAATCCTGCGTCTCTGCGAGCAAACGCTATTTCCTCGCTCTTAGACGCTATTGAAAGAGAGAGAGACAGACAGGGATCTGGGCACCGGGATATTCCTGCGTACGGCCTCTCTGAATGTTGTGCAAAAAGGGCAGCGGATATTATCATCTGTGCGGGTTTTCAGGGCGTTTCGTGTGAGCCTCGACCATGCCATTGGCTGACTTGGATAAGTTCAGGGTCCACAACGTAAGTCGCGAAACGCGGACTTTCTCGCCCCCTTTTGCTGAAAGTGTGTCGAGAAAATATGTAAATGCGTTAGACTACAGAAATCAGGTCGAAACCATTTTGTTCCGTTTTTTGTGTTTGTAGTTTGATGCAGGTGCATTTTTCGCGAAATCGGGATATTCCCCAGATCCGTTTGTACCTTTTAGCCAAGAACTAGAAACTAACTCTCATTAGTCATAATATATTTACTGAATGTATTGTTGACACTCATGTTCTGACCTCACCGAACTTTTAGGTAGTGATTTTTCGAATTTAGGCTCCGCCCACCATCTGGTACATCCCGGATTTCGTGCCAGCCGACGAGGAGGAGCTCTTTCTATCGTGTATTGCCAACTCACCGCAGCCCAAGTGGGAGGTCAGTTGTTGTTTTGGTTGTTGATCGAGTTCAAACTTTTCAGTTGAGAAAAATCGAGTTTTGAATATATGGAAGAAAAAAACTTGACAGTTGCGCTCAGCTCGAAAAAAACTGTTCTATTTTTCTACTAAACTCGGCATAGAATTGGCGGTGATCAAGAAATAGTGTGGTTAAAGTTTCGGAAAGAGGGTGTTTCGGGTGAATCTACATCTAACCCGCTTTTTAGGTAACCTAACCCTTTTTTGGTAACCGTTTTTTTCAGGTTACTTCGGTGGTAACCGGAAAGTAACCTGAAACCAAAAACCGGTTACCCTCAATTTTGGCTCGAAAACTCGTTTTTGTTGTTATTTTTGATGGTAAACCGATTTTGGTTTGAGGTTACTTAGAGATTACTTACTCAAGTAACCTGAAAAAGGTTACCTAAAAACCGGGTTAGTTGTAGAATTGGCCGGTGTTTTGAGTAGAAAGCCCTGCAGGCTGGTATTATTGAGATGCAGTTAACCGTGGTCCAAAATAAGTACCAGATTGGTGATATTGGTATGCATCTTACTATCTTAGTATTGGAATGAGTTGGGAAGATAAAGATGTGCTGAATGTATTTATATTGTTCCAGAATCTATCGAATCGCCGACTACAGAACTACGGGGGAGTCGTGGGAAAAAGAGCGCTCATTCCGAATGATGACTTCCCAGTGGTTAGTTTTTGAAAAGAAAGTGAGGACGACGGTTAAAACATTGTGACCAACGTTCACTAGAGAAGAGTAAGACAACACAGATGAATCTAAACGTAATCTAAACTATTTCCTCTAATAGCGAAGTTTCTTGAGATTCTGTAAATAAGTTATCCTTTACGGAACTTGGATGAAGAAGATTTCCAAAAATTGTGCTCAAGGACTTTTGTTTGGAGTCTGCTGTGTTTGTAGTTTGATCGCTGTGCACTGTAGTATTTGCAGAATTGTGATGTTGCGCACCAAACTTATGGTTAGGATTCACCCAAAAGGCCAAAACTCACCGTATATAGTTGATAATGCACCGGAACAACTGAACAAAACAAGCAAGCAAAGTATTTATTATTCATATAGATTATGTTGCAGGAACTTCGTTATCTGATGAAGAAAATAGATGACCTCGAGGTTTTCCCGAAACCGACCAATCATATTCTAGTCAATGAGGTTTGTTAAAACATCATCTCAATTTGTTGTCTGTTATGTAAATGACTTATTCAAATCACTAATTGCTACGCCCGCGTACCCATTACCATTAATAGCAGAACCTACTGTAGATTATATCGATTTTCCATAATTACTAAGAACAACTATTGGTATGTTTGATAGTTTCCTAATATTGATGAAAATGTCTGTCAAATACCGGGTTGATAAACTATTATTATTATTATTATTGTTATTATTATTTTTTTATTGATCGATTACAGTACCTGCCGGGCCAGGGTATTCTCCCGCACACGGACGGACCAGCCTTCCACCCACTGGTTGTCACCCTGACACTCGGATCCCATGCACTCCTCGACTTGTATCGACCGGTTAATCAGGAGGTAGTCCTTTTCACGTGATCCCAATACCCCATTCTCACGTGGCACGTGATCGCAGAGACTTTGTTCTCACGTTTGAGAGAAGCGGAGCACTTCATCTTCATATAAGATTTTAGACTTTATAACTCGTTTCTTTAGCTAAAAATTGTTCTACTCAAGTCGAGGTGGAACGACTGGTCCATATTCAATATTATTTAAGGGAAATGGGTTGACATCTGGTTTATTTAGCAGTGCAATCGTGATCAGGTAACACGTAAGCAATGGTTCAAGTTTTCACTGAGAGTTCTGAGTTCTTTCAGTGTGCCGAGAGTGAGGCTGATCGCTACGTGGGTTCGATGCTCCTGCAGCCGAGAAGTCTGTTTCTGATGACCGACGACGCATATTCCACGATGCTGCACGGAATCAAGGAGGTGAGCTGGACCTTTCTCTCAGGTTTACAGAGTTTTATATCTTTTGAATAAGTATTTCGTGTTTTCAGTGTAGAACAGTGTAGACACGTATCGAAACGTTTGACCTCTATCGCACGTTCATGAAGTTTTATACATTTCGCATAAGGATTCCATGTTATCACCGTTTCAAAACGTTCTTGAACAATAGTGAGAAAAATATAAATGTCAATATTTCCCCAACTACTGATATCATTTTCGGAGCTTATATGTTTTCTTTCAGCGCGATGAGGATTTAATCGATAAGAAAGTGTTCAATGGAAGTCCACACGAGGGAAAGGTTTTGGTCAGGGATACAAGGTAGGTTAGAGAGGTGAAACAGTGCGAAGTTGGAAGAAAGTGTGAACTCACGGAGAAAATATAGGAAGATATCTAGAGAGAGAGAGAGAGGTAGAGAGATAAAGACAGAGAGAGAGAAGGGAAGAGAATTGAAAGAGACAACCTCTAACGAATTTTCTCTACAGGATATCCATAACCGTTCGATGCGTGTCAAAAGTTTCACAACTTGACGTGTTTTCCATGTTGAAGAAGAAGTAGAATCGGTTTTCGATTTTTTTCTGAGTTTCTGATAATTTTTTGTATTGTTGTTCTGAAAGTTGTTCTCACAGAGTTTTATTCTGGTTGTTTTTGGGTTTTTTTCTTTGTTTTAATAAATTTTCTCGTGATTGTTTGTTCACTATTCGTTGATTATAGCTTCCCCATCCCACGGATTTCTTGAGATTAACCCTAGTCCGTAAATGTTGTTGTCCCTTGAGAGGGAAGTAATTTCCTAATGCATTTTCGTAGACAAACTGTTGTTTGACGTTTAGCGTTTCCCATCTGGTGGTTGATTTTCCTGCAGAAACAGACCTCAAACATTATAGAAGAGGAGAAACGGTAGTTGAACAAAATAATACGTCAAAATACGACATGCCACCAATTTTACACCACAGTGACTCTCAGAACGATTAGCGCCAATTTTCTGCGATTGGCCAGCTACAAAAGCGAGAGAGCATGCAGGACAATGAGGCCGCAGAGATCTGCGTCTCTCTGACCTACACACTCTCTCGTCGAGGCCGCTACAAAAGTGGATGGTCAATTGGCTGGGATCAAACTACAAACAGCAGATTAGAGATCATGACCACGTATGCCTGCTTCTTCTGAAACGACCCCTGTGCCTAGAATACCAGGTTGCAGCAGTTGTTTTCGGCAGGCCAAGGTAATTTGTGGTTCACAATTCAGCTGTGTTTGTAGTTTGATTCAGATGTATTCTGAAGGCAAATCAACAGCTCTCGCGATCAAACTACAACTAAAAATTGGTGATCCCCCATTTCATCTGTAGTAGAAGTAAGTAAGGCATGTATGGCACTGAATTAAAAGTTTCGGTTTTAGTTTAGTCGGAAGTGTTCGTGAGATAGTATCTTATTATCAGCACATTTGAAGTTAACGTTTTTTCCGACCAACCAACTCGTTTTACGTGCAAATTTCGCGAACCCCTACATATGTCCGAACCATTAGGTATACCTAATGGTTCGGACACAAAGTTCACTCTCGAGAATTCGAGAAAGGCTCATTCTGTGAAAGGATTTCCGTGCGAAGGAACCATGCTTTGATCTCAATATATCTGCACCAGATTTAGCACGAAAAAGCAGATTAGCCTTAGGCGGTTATCCGGTAGACCAAAAGTCGTGAGGAGAATCGCGCGCAGCGCGAAGCGCTGTGCGAGATTTGTCTTTGGTCCGGCTAATGCGCGCTTTCATTTTTTCAGTTCACTCTCAAAAAGGTCCAATTGTGCAAATCAGAACTTTTTATGATTTGCTGACTTTCTATGGCACATTTACAAGCTATGTTCGAAATTTGAACGAAATTGATTGAGTTTGAGCCGAGTTATGACGTTATGCGCTTCATGCAGACCGCCAACTTCCGTCGTGTGTCTGTGTGTGTTGGTGCGCACTCCTGGGATATTTTTATGTGTGAACCGATTTGACTGAAAATTTGGGACACGATAGATACCCCACTCAAACTTTGGGGGCGCAAACTTTTTTTCGAAAAAAATTATTTTTCATCAAGTTATAATGTCTCTGCGTCTCTTCATTTCGTGCACTCTCTCGCCCTCTCTGTCGGGGTAAATCAAATTGCGTTTAACTCAGCTCAGTCCTAACCAATTCAAGTAAAGTTTGAAGTATGATACCACAATATGAACTGACATCGATTTAGATGTAAGTCTTCTACTGATGACGTCATCGAGGATTCTGGAGCTCGGATGACGTCATTTTTGAAAAGTGCAAAGTTGACGTCACATATATTTTTAAATGATGGTAATATCTTAGAAAGGGTCAATTAACGGTGAAACTAAATCTAAGAGTGACGTATTCTGGGATACTGGAGACCAGATGACGTCATTTTTGAAAAGTGCAAAGTTGACGTCACATATATTTTCAAATGCTGAAAATATCTTAGAAAGGGTCCATTAACGGTGAAACTCAATCTAAGAGTGACGAATTCTGGGATTCTGGAGACCAGATGACGTCATTTTTGAAAAGTGCAAAGTTGACGTCACATATATTTTCAAATGCTGAAAATATCTTTAAAATGGTATATTAACGATAAAACTTTATCTAAATATGACTTATTCTGGAATTCAGAAGGCCAGATGACGTCAACTTTTAAAAAAATTGACGTGAAATATGTTTTCGAATGCTGGAAGTTTCTTAAAAATGGTCAATTCACGATGAAACTTTATTGAAACATGACGTATTCTGGAACTCTGAAGGGCAGATGAAGTAAGTTTTTGGAACTGCAATGTTGACGTCATATTTTCTCCGAATGATGGTAATACTTGACAAGTGGTTCATTAAGAAAACAATTTTATCTGCACCGTACAGATCAAACCACATACATACGGCATGTATACAAAAATAGAAAAATTCATGAAAAAGTGGGGGCCCAACGAATGTAAGATTTGTCTTCTGCTGTGCGCCCCTTAGACAACTACTCTCAAATGGAACAGCTACTGCTACAAAAACCGAAAAATACTAATACACTCAAGTATAACTGTTCATTACAAACATACAAAAGTCGTAAAATATTTTCTCAAACCTGTAAACTAGAATCTACAAATCACAGATGTTAACTCAACGTACTCAATTATAGAGTTCCTGGTTTTGTACATGGTTTTATATCGCGCGCAGCGCGAAGCGCTGCGCAGATTAGTTTTTGATCACAACATTGCGGACTTTCAAAAGTGGTTTTATGCCATTTTCTCAAAAACTCCTGAACGGATTTTGGAGATTTTGATGGAAAGAGATAGAGGAGGAAAGGCTTTATCATTGAGCTATTCGATATTTGATGTGCGACCAGTGATCTACAGTTATGCTGAATATCGTCTCGCAAAAATGTCTTCCGACGGCGGCCGCGTGGCGCGGCGTGGCGCGGCGCGGCGTGGCGCGGCGCGGCGCGGCGGCCGCAAAACCGACGAATTTAACCGATTCGTCTGAAATTTGGAATATAGTTAGAAACAGCAGAGTTATGTATAAATCTGAAATCTTGGACCAATCGGTTAAAAATGAGTCATTTTATCGCCTTGGAAACATTGCATTTAGCTGCTTTGACAATCACTTCTAGATGTGCGGAGTGTGCGCAGTGAGCTGTTGTTCCGCCTTTTGGTGGTTTGAATAGATCAAAATATATTAGAAAAACAATTGTGTTAATCCGTAGAGATCCTGACTACATAAAAAGGTTTATCGAACAAAAACAAAAATGGTGTTCGTGAAAGGATTCGAACCCTCGGCCTACTGAACTGTAGTGCGCTGCTCTGCCGACTGAGCCAAATCGTCACGAAGGAAGAAAAAATGGACGGCGCCACACGTGCGCTGCCCGAAATCAAGGATTGATCACGGTTTCTGAGAGAATGCTTACTAACCAGAGTTCTAACGCAGTTTATGTTCTGCAAATCAACTTAGTATTCATTGTTACGTTCAAAAAAGTATAATAATAATGGATTAGATGCTCATTATTTCCTTCGGAAATATAGAAAATGAGGACAATTTGTATAAAAAAACGATGTAAAGTGAGAGACGATTAGCTTTTGAGATTGAACTGCATGGAATATAGAAAAGGAGGACAATAACTCAAGAGGGAAAAAAAATCTAATCTCGCAATTTTCATGATCATCCTGACAGACTGATTCAAAAAATATATGCTAAATCTTTTAGAAAAGTCCGCTTACACTTAAAACGTATCTGAAACAAAAATCAGCTATACTGTCAGTCTATCGCACAGTCACGTGAAACATGTTAAACACAGCAGAACTCGGAAACGTGAAACGACAAAGTGCACACTTAGGCTATTAGAATGCTAACTTTACATGAATATTCAAGAAACTTATAGTGTACTCTGTTCTGTTATCATTTTTGAATCAATGGTGATAATCATATTAGGACGTTTCATCTAATTGTTTGCTGCAAGGTTTTTTTTCACTGAAAAACAAAATGTTTTTGACCCATGAAAATTGCGAGATTAGATTTTTTATTTCCCTCTTGAGTTATTGTCCTCCTTTTCTATATTCCATGCAGTTCAATCTCAAAAGCTAATCGTCTCTCACTTTACATCGTTTTTTTATACAAATATACATAACGTTTGTCATATTATTCAAAAGTTGTTCTCTCTTTCGCAGCTGTGACTTGTAGATTCTAGTTTACAAGTTTGAGAAAATATTTTACGACTTTTGTATGTTTGTAATGAACAGTTATACTTGAGTGTATTAGTATTTTTCGGTTTTTGTAGCAGTAGCTGTTCCATTTGAGAGTAGTTGTCTAAGGGGCGCACAGCAGAAGACAAATCTTACATTCGTTGGGCCCCCACTTTTTCATGAATTGGCATTTGACTTTGCCTATTCTTTGATATCAGAAGTGTTTGAGGTGCACTGGATGTGGAAATAAATGAAAAGGTCACGTAAAATGTGAATAAAGGTCAACAACCGTTGATCATCGAAGGATCTACCTATCTTTTAACTGTAAATATTAGTGCACCGCCCATATGATTTTAGGCTACTCGACTCAGTTTCGAGGTCAGGAACCATGAGGTACAATTGTCCGATTACCCTCAGTTTTTGCTTTCTCTGAATGAATATGACTATGTGAAGTTTCTTTTATCATGGTATCACTACACAGATAGAACATTTTCGGGCGGGAAGGTTTGCCGTGGTTTGGTGAAAACGCGTAGTTTTTAGCCTGCTACTCATTTTGCGATAGCTCGTCTAGGCGCGGTAAAAATCTTTCTTAGACCTCATCAGATCACCTGGTAAGCTTAATGTTTCCCACTTTCGATGAGAGTTTTTGCTGTGTTGAAACACTGGAACTCGTATGGATGGCTAGTGTGTCAGAAGTAGATTTCAACGTCGAAAATAATCCTGCGAATCGACCAGCGTAATAGTTCTATACTTATGGGACAATCCAGATGGGATCTCCCTCCGTCAGCCTCTCCGTAGACGTGGCCGGATTCGGAAGGCTTTCGAGAATGTTAATACCTTTCTTGCGACACCGTCACGGAGATTAATGGAGGGATTTGCTATTCGCGGATATTCTATTTAGCCGAGATTTGGTCTCTCGGAACACCATTTCAAGACAACAATAGATTCTAGAAAACCCGGATGGAATGAAATATCAATTATGTTTTCTGGTATAAAATCCATCTGTACGTTCAAATGCCAGATTTTCATTTTTTAGAAATATAATCACAATGTTCCGGACTATAACTTTTCTCGATTTCGAATTTCCCGAGCGGAATGGTTACTTTGTATAGTTGTAATTTTCCCAATAAAGAAAGACAGACACGTTACAGAATCGCATGAGCACTGTGGCGCAGATGCGCTGGCTGATCACCCAATATCGCCTCTTACCAATTTCTCAGACAATTTTCGGTCGATGTTCGTGAATTTTGACGTATTGCGAGATCAGAATACTCACGACGGTCCCCCCACTGCCTATATATCACATCTTTGAATTTAATTAGAGAATTAAAGTTCCACCCCCGCTTCAAATCTTCAATGATGTCATGTACTCAGATCAGAAATGATTTGTACTTAGATTATAGTGTTGCGCCCCCGTCTTAAACAGCCGATCTGTACTTTGATCCAAGTGGGTGGCGCTTGGCGAAATATATCAGTCTGGGACAGATTTCAACTAAATCTCCCAGACGAAGTAATTTTAATCGAACTAATCGGGCGGGGGGAGAGATCACACAATCTTTACAGAGAAAGTTGCAGATGTTTGATGGCAATTTTCTATGGTATTCCGTTTCCTCGTCTGATTGATCTTTCTACTGCTATGAAATCCGAAGATTCTATGTCAACTTTTCATGTGCGGAAGTTCGAGACCCCGGAACAGCGAAAGGCCGGATTCCTCGCCAGACAATCGAAACGAGACGCCGCCCGAGCTGAGGTCACCGACCAAACTACAATCCTGCCAAGTCCAGCCGACACCAATCTTCAGACAGAAATGGAGGTAGTTGAAGAAAGTAGAAGTTCTGTCATTATTACTTCTCCCTCAGCTACATGTGATTCTCCTCAAGTCATTTCATCTGAACATAATACTTGTCCAACTCCTACTGAATCCCCTCCAACTGATGATCCAATCTCTATTCCTGCTCCCGGTTCATTCGATAATTTCTACAAACACCATGTTCCACCAACATTGTATCCCAGTCAGCTTGAGAGAATTGCTCGCTATTGTAAAGAAGTACACTCCCATTGTGAACAGTTTCCTAACGCATCTGTTGAGGACTATTATGTTTTCGTTGTTCCGCCTTACTTCAGAACTACATTCATTATCAAGTACTATGAGTTGTACGACTACAAGATCATTCCTGCTTCTCGTATGAAAAACCTTTATATGTGATATTTCTCTTTCTTCTCTCCTTTTCCATCAGCTGCATCAGTATTTCTGAATCTCTCCGGATTTAATATCTCCATCCTCGGTATTTTAATTTTCTCTTTTACATAAGTTCATGTATAATCGTCATCATAACACGCTACAATTTGTTCTGCCATTTATATATGAGCAATAAATTATTATTATTATTGATTCCAACTTTTTTGAGAAATTTCGAGCGAGACACCGCGCCAAACTGTCATGAAAGTCACAATCGGGTTGAACTATAGTATTTTTGATTGATTTATTACGCACACAAAAGCGGAAAAAAATACAATGAATATGGACACCGAGTCAACGCAACAAAGTTCAGCTTAACCCGGTTGTGGTGTGATACACTAAAGTTAAACAAAGTTGGTTGGTCAAGTTAACCACACCACTTTTTATTTTTTCTACGGTGTGACCTACCTGCACCGATTGTTGCATTTTGCTGGTTGGAACGGTGTTTACATGTAGTTCGTTGACTTGATTTGAAAGGCAGTGTGTACCCTTGTGTGAAGTATTCCTTCCATGAAAGTGTTCTTTCATGAATACTTATGATTGTTTCACAATTTTTGTTTTTTCGAGATTTATTTTAGATCCTTGAAAAAGGTAGCTGCGTCTTTCTTTTCTCAAAAAAAGAAGCTCAGACTGCTATGTGTGATGCGGGTGTACGCGGTACGTCGTGTACTTTGGGTGATCCCTCTGGTCGCAGTGAAAAATGACAATCAACTAAGTGTAATCCGTTTAGATGGTGCAATAATGTACGTTCCACAGCCTAATCAGAACATATGTACTTTGCAGAAGTGATGTGAAGTTCTAGACACTAGAAGTTGTGTTTAGTCTCACACTGCTAAATAGTCTGTAAATTCATGAAACAAGGTCTCAGCGCGGACTAGACCCACCAAAAGAGAATATTGATGACCTAGCACCGTAGCAAAGTCATGCAAGTGGTGAGCTCAACCTGACTGAGGACCTGATCACAGTCTGGCCACTTAGTTGCCAACTTTGTATGTATAAGAATAGTGCAGGTCACCCATATCTGAGAGAGGTGGTGACCAGATAGTTAAGCTCAAAGGTGACCTTTTCATGAGACTTTGCTACGGTGCCTACTCTTCCCATGTGGGAATAACCATTTAGATACGAGTTTTAGTTTGATGTGACATTTAGTTCGATTTTATCTCACACATCAGAGATAAATCACGTTTGATGTACAGTGGGAACAAACTGCGAAACAGCAGATAAAAGCTACGTGTAATGTTTTCGGCGAATTCTTTATTTAACCGCGTTTCTTGTTAACCGCGCCAGTTAACCGTTAACCAAAAAAATGGTTAACACTTTTGTTAACCACTTGGTAACCGCGAATTTTGCCCAAAAGACGTTAGAAAAAAGGGTTACCAAAGGGTTAACAGAAAAATGATTAAATGGTTAACTGTAAAAAATGGCTAAATGGTTAACGGTTAACTGGCAGGGTGAACGAAATTCGCGATTCCTTGTGGAATTTGCCAATGTTTTCACCTACCCCCGCTCGTTAAACAAAGTTGGATGCGTCAAAAAACACTCTCATTTGAATAACAACACATCAATAACTGATAGGTACAGCGTGTCGGTCGAAAAGGACATCGGACTGTGCAGTGGGTTCAAGAAAAAACGTCCTACTTGACTTAGAATGTGTCTAGAAAATGAGGTCCGGTTCATTTACGTATATTTTTCTCGAATTCATTTCACAGATTACGAAACTACGTACACAACCCATCTGGCGACGGGGAAGATACTATAATCTGAAAGCACTCTCCGACGTAAAATGCGAGCGCATTATAGTTCGTCAACGCACACATCGTTTGGTCTCATTGATCTACAAAATCATGGAAACGAAAAGCAGGGAATCTACTTTTGTACTGGGTCTTGTTCTGTACACATGATTAAAAAATACCGACGATAGCCTTTTGCATGTTTGTAACTTGAAATGTTGCAGAAAATACACACCAATGTTTTTGTTCAGTTAGTGTGCTATCTATTAACAGTCTGACAGCTAAAAAGTTGGAAGATGGTAGTGAAACAGTATGTCATTATGCAGGTGCAACAGTATGATACAAAGATGTATGTAACCGTTTTCTGAAATATGGTTACAAAGTTTTGAAATTGTGCAAAATAAAGTTTGGTTCATTTTATCACCGGCAAAAGTTCAGTTTACGGACATGATTTTTAAACAGGCTTCCTCTCTATAGATCGGTGATGACATTATGATTCATTTGAAATCCCCCTAGAAAAACAGGAATGATGATATATTTTACAGGTGTGCACGTTGTCCGCAGAGGATTTTCTCATCACTAGGTCCTAAAGACAGAAAATCAGAGATCTGTACCGCATTTGCTTATTGAACTTTCAAATGGAAGAGTCTCTTCGAAAACAAGAAGGAGAACTCTGGTTCGAAAAAGAGTGAAAAAAAACACGATATTATAGTTGGTAATCAAAAATGTGGCCAGTACTTCCACATGAGAATACCTAGGGTGGAGTCACCTAGAATCGATTACAAATCATCGTTGTAGCTTGGTCTCGAAGCACGTTGTTATTCACGCAATCCGACCAAAGAGAAACGGGACCAAACTACAAACACAGAGGGAAGGGGCAACATACATCGTTGACGCCTTGAATAGTAGTGTGGGTGTATTCGTTGTCTAACCGGTTTATTAAGTAACCTTTTCAGGTTACCTGAGTAGGTAACCCGTTGGTCCTGAAATTAAACTGGTTACCTGCTTTCTAACAAAAAAATTAGTGTTTACCGTTAGTTTGAGGGATAACCGAAATGTGGTTTTAGGTTACCCCCGTTTGTGGAGTTCTAAACTGACATCATGTGGGCTAACTGATTGACATGTAGATAATCTTTTCTAAATCACATCATTTTAATTTCACTTTTAATCTCATCCAGCGATTTTTCCAATCCAATCTAACGAAATGTTTTTCTCTTAACATGATCACTGAAATTTTTGAATGTCCAAAAATGTTTCATTTCATTAAATTTTGAACGTGATTTCAGTTTTACTTTATCACGGAGATTTCCACGTAGAAGTTATGTGTTCTTAATCATTTACTTTGTACAAACATGTCACAATGAAACACTAAAAACAATACAACGTACAACGTATTGAGACCATCTACAATAAATTTCCATTCATTTTTAGGGATGAACGTATCAAACAACTGAAACGTGATTTAGTTGAGAGAGTTAAAAAAATTGTTTCAGGGAGGCCTTTCGGTATCAAGCTATATTTACACGGAGAAATAATTGATCAAGGTATTTTTCCCTTCCCCTTACCAAAACACTCAGCTTGAGAAATTTTCAAAACATCAAGTAATAAAATTTTCAAAACATCAAGTAATAATGTGTACTAATCTAGATTATTGAAATAATATCGAATTAAAGGCACGGTAAACAATCAAATTAACATGTTATTCTCATGTGACTACGGATTTAAGGGTATTATATTCCTGATTTCTACAGAGCTGTAGTGTTTGATAATAAGAGATGAAGCTACAAGAAAACTAAATGATGGGAAAATGATCTGACACACGTTAAAGTGGAAAACCCGATTTTCGAACAAAAAACGTCAAAACCGCATGTTTATAAAATATGTTAGCTATTTCAGATAAACTTTCTAGGTTTCGAACGATTCTTATGAGAGAGACAACCTTTTCAGTTTCGGAAAAAGTAAGAAAGGCGTATTACACAAATTTGAAGAAACTTATCAAAACTTGAATTACAATGGAAATTACAAAAAAAAACTTGCGAAAACTGTTACACAAAGTCAGGATCGAGTATTCTGACAGGTAAGAGCAAGCCATTTTCCAGTCTATGAGATCCCATTCCGAACTCTTTTTCGTACTTGGATTGGATGAGAAGACGGTACTGCGCCTGCGCCGAGTTACGACGGAAACTCTCTGGTCTGAAAGAATGTAGTTTGTACCTTGTAGTCTGATGTTGCTCTATTCGAACTTCCTCAACAATTTTCCTGATCTTATGTAGTTCGTACTCTGTAGTTTGGTGTTGCCTTAATCAAACCATCTTGATTGTGTGATTCAACTTTTCATGCATTGTTCTTCGAGACACATTTACACTGTTTCTAGCAGTGCAGTCGAAAGCACTTTACACAGCAGAAAAAGCATAGCTCTCGTTTTTGGCTTCTTATTATTAACATCATCTCGTTTTTTGAAAGATGTGTTCTAAGAACTACAGGGTTTCTCCTATGTAGTGTAGCCATCAAGTTCTTAATGACACGCGAATTCTTACAAGACGAAGAACTTTTGAAAAACAGAATGGGGTTTCTTTTGTGTGTCACAACTTTTGGTCTGTCACAAAGTTATCATAGAAGGTGGTTTCAACTAAACTATAACTTGGAATCGAGAGCTACAATGCGCACGCGCTTTTTGCTCAAATTCTTACTAACAGAAAAGCAATTCATGTGAGACGTGTGACACGTGAATGAAAACGACAACCACACGTGTTTTTACGTGATGGTGATATTTTCAAGTTTTACGTGACTTTATTTACAGCTAGGAAGGCGGTCACTCATTAGACAATCGGATGTAGTCTACTATCGTCAAATTATGAGAATTAATATGGTCACCCCCTCTTTTCTGACTAATACATTATGTATTACATGCAAAAGTTGTAAGGCTTCGAAATGGGAACAATATATGAATAATAGGGTTGTCATACAGGGAACTAACTAAGAAGCCGTAAATGTTCAGTGTTCAATACAAAACAACAACTAATGACGCAAAACTACCCACACATTGAAAGTTGTGACCATGCGCCATGCCTAATGCCCATTTTCAGCTAAACTCATTTCAAAACAGAACATTTCGAGCTCCAATTGAGAGAAACGAATGTGGGAAAGCTTTCTTCTGTTGTCGGTGTTCTCGCTACATCAGAAACACGTTCAAGATCAACTATTTACTAGTGTCCTTATTTAGGGTTTTAGTACAGGCGATGCATCCATCTGTGACTATGATACGGCAGAACATGAGGGGTAAAGCGATACACGTTTTCCTAATGACATTTGCACATTCACGTGAATTAGTCAAAGGACAGATTGCTTACCTGGGCGTGACCGGTCGTGGAATGGGCGCAAACACGTCATGTGCGCCTTCTTTTCGTCGCGTTTTGCGCCAATCGGCGAACCATCGAATCGTGTACACGACTAGGCAGCCTGGAAAGAAAAAATCATACGCTTTCATGTAACTTGAATAGTTACAGTGATTACATCACTCTTTTCAACTCATTCGAGGTGAAACGTATTCGAAATTCTGAACATGAACTGTGTAAGAAGCATAAACACAGTTTCTATTCACCGCAAGTATTTTATTTTGTAAGGTAGTGAATACCTTTGAAAGTTCCACAAATGATACAAAAACTGATTGACATGTTATCTTGTTACATAAGTATCAACGTTCTGCATTTACAACTCACCCAAACACATGATCATGATGAGAGAGAATAGTGGAATGAGAACCGAGACAACGGTGTCGAGGGAGAAGAATCCCCGGTATCCGGGAGGGTATTGGATTCGCTCGGCGGCGTGCTCGATACTCCACATGATTGGGATAGGTATCGATTGATGGAAAGCTGAAGGTTGGAGGATGAGTTGGAACGATGAGAAAACCTAAAAAAAAAGAGATAAAATATTCTCCAAATAATTAAGATACATTTTTGTCATACATTGGAATTACAATTCTCTAAAAATATCAGCTAAGAGAACTTCGTATATATGAGTAGCACACAGCTAAAAATGACGGAGCGCGTCGGGTTCAAACTACATTATTAGCAATACAGTTCATATACGGTAGCTATGTTTGATCTCGCCGAATTTCAGTCGTTATTCCAAAATTGTGATGAGCAGATCAAACTACAATTCATACAGCTCATAAATTGATAGAAAGAATTTGATAGAAGTTGATAATGAAATAGATTGATCTGCCGATATGGAATAGGAAATGTGAAAAGTGGTGAGTCTATCAATTTTGAGAATGTAGAGTGATGAGATATGAAAACGTAGAAGTGATAACTCTATAACGTATAACAACTCAAAGGTGGTAACTCAGTGAAGTATAAAATGGCAAAAGTCTACTTTTGAGGCGACCGTTCCCGCCTGGGGAAGCGTGCTCATCTGGCAGACCCTCACAACGCTAATTCTCCCTCTAAGCCGCGCTCGTCAGATTATAAGATTTCTCTTTCATCCCACCGGATTAGTACCTTTCTCTTGAAGTTTACTAATAGATTCCTAGCGAAAAGGGAATCTATTGTTGTTTTGGATGAAAATGCAGGAAAAATACATATACGTATGTGAACCGTGAACGGTCACCTGCAAATCATGTTCGGAGCTCTGCCGTGTTTATAGTTTGATCCTTCTGTGTTTTGATCTTAATTCACAGTTTCTGCTGTGTATACAGATCCAACTACAACCGGGAGTAGTTATGTCCAATCTACTTAGGCATGAGTGTACCTTTTTAGCTGGAGAGTTATAGTTGGTTTCATTCCCACTGACACCTATTGGCATCGTGCCAAGATTTTCGGATGACTATTTCTCGGAGTAGACATAAGTATTCTGAAGACATTTCGTATTTCCGTGTTCTTAAAGAAGGACGATTATGTGGTCCAATCGCAACGCTTCAGTCCTTTAAACCGCAATATATTTTTCAATTGCAGTTTAAAGGACCGATGTAACGGGATTGGTCCACATAATCGTCTTTCTTTAAGAAACTGAACTACCGCTAACCGATATTTCAAGTTTTTTGAAAAAGCCCAAAGTTGTTTTAATAAGCCTGGAATTCTCATTGGCCCGCTGCTAAGTCTCAGTAGGAATGACCGGAACTATATACAAAACGAATGAATGAAACAGTCACGGGAAACGATAAGAAACATTTATTGTGGTTTTGTGTTATACCTTTCTGCATTTCGTTGTTCATCACACGTCCTACGTCATTCTCTAGCAGAACGATAGCTCTGTTGTGGTTTCAACTCGATACACGCAATAATTCACGGGTTTCGAGGTTTCGACCGAAACTCAACGGGATCAAACTACAAATCCAGCTGCATATACCGTGTCTGCTTGTTTTGGAAAGAGCCAGCTCTATATGGATTTGACACGTAGTGCAAGTTCGAGTGATATGCACGAAAATGCTGTTGAAACTTGTTTTCTCATTAGATTGCCCGCATCAGGGTTTGTGTCAAATACTTGTCAACCAAGAGATTGTTTTACTTCCTTAATTTTCTCGCGTAATTGTAGTTTGATCGAGCTTCCACACTAGGGACGAGATGTTACGTATTCACAATTATTGAATTCGTTTTTCAAAGCAGACCTAAACGGTGAATTTCACCCTATTGCGCTGTGTTTGTAGTTTGATCCCGTGTTTTATCGGGTTTTTCATGTTCCGAGATCAAACTACAAAAATAATTTGGTCTGTCCTCATAGAGTATTAACAAGAGGCCTCATTTCTTCGAGGGAGGTATCTCTTAGGCAGAAATGTTTTTCTATTGGATTAACTTACTTGATCTCAAGGTGCTTCAGTTACTTAGAGACACTGCCCTTTCAAGAAATTGTTGTTAATTAAGTTCATTTGCTATCAACAAAATTAGTCTAGCTAAATCTGGCGCACGTACGACTCTCATAATTGTGAATACGAAACATCTTGTCCATAAGTTGATGTTGAAGCTCGATCAAACTACAATGGCGCTGAAACAAAATTGGAGAAGTAAAACAAACTATTAGCAGTAAACGTTTTGACACAATGAAAAACGAATTGGAATTTTGCTGTGTGCCTTTCTCCTAGACCATTTTCAGAATACTTCCAGCCAGTTGACCCGCCACTCTGACAACGGCCTCGAGAGATTGTGCGGGTCAGAGAGACGCAAAATGTCTTTCCCTGTCTGCGGCCTCTTTGACCTCCATGCTCTCTCGCTTTTGCAGCAGGCCAATCGCAGAAAATGGGGGCAAATGTTTCTGCTCAGAACGATTGGCGCCAATTTTCTGCGATCAGTCAAATGCAATAGCAATAGAGCACGCAGGTCAATGAGGCCGCAGACAGTATGAGACATCGGCTTCTCTCTGGCCTGAACTCTCTCGTCGAGGTCACTACAAAAATAGTTTGCTAATTGGCAAGGAATTGTCTGAGTAAGATCCGAAATTCAGTTGGTGAGCTGCCAAAGTCTCTTCGGGTACGACTCAGGAACACAGGAACATTTGCGCCAATTTTCTGCGATTAGCAAACTACAAAATCGAGAGAGAATGGAGATCAATGAGGCCGCAGACAGGCTAAGACAGTCTCTCTGAACTGCACACTCTCTCGTCGATTCCACTCCAAAAGTGGCTGGGAGGTTTCTCAGTACACAGGTCACGCATAATACTAATCTCAGAAAACAGCTCGAAAATCGAAAAAGATCAGAAACCTTTGAATGTATTCTAACCATTGGAAATGTGTTCTGAGCAGACAGGAAGGCGGAAAGTGTGACACTAATTATCCATAAAATATTTGGATTTCCGGAAGAAATTGTCTATTTCCGGTTATTAGTCTTTCGCTGATCATACGCTAAGCCGATAATAGAAAATTCATTTTATTACAGAAAAGATTCGATCAAAACAAACGGATATCTTTTGTTTTTTCCGTTTTCTGAACACTGAGAAATAATTTTGAGAAAATGAAAGAAAACAACAATCATTGACAGTCTTGTAAATATTTACATTATTGAAAAAATAGATGTGGAGTGGATGCTTTCATTTTTGAGGGTGGAACTAATTTGATCGTAAAATCGAGTACACTACCGTACAGTTGTGTTAAGTTTTGGAAGGAAGATCAAAAACCAAAAACCAACTTCGATTTACATTCCTTTAGTCTTTCGAAACTCGATAAATGAACATCTTTCATATAACGCATTTATTCAGGATCCCTGCATCTGCATAACGTCAACTGAGGGGAAAACAACAGAAGTATGAGTATCGTGCAACGGTAATCATAACTTTCTAGGCAAAACAAGAAGTGAGCTAACAACAAAACAAACAATGATAAACGTAAAACAAGAGTACACGTACACCGCGTACATAGTATAAAGTATTCTGAGCATGACACAAATTGACTACCATAATGTATAGCAACACTAACAACGGAACAAAGTACCAAATAGGTATGACTGGGACCCTTACTCCCGCCTGAGCATGAAACACGTGACAGGCTCGGTGAAGGCGAAACATCTGCGGTAGGGAACTTCGTTATTGTCTGTCAGCAGATCCAGCACCTGAAACTTCACTTCAATTGAACAGCTATAGTGTCAGTTCCCACTATTACTGATGCTGTAAACTTCAACCGGATACCCTAATCAGCTGACGATGACACAGGCAACCGAGTTAGTATCAAAAAAGAACCGACTTGTTCATTTGTAGTCAAAGGTTGGTTTCTTCTATATATAAAGCTGCTGTGATTCTTTTGTAAGTTCTCCAAAAATGAACAAATATTTGTTCGACAAAAGTGGGGTCTCCTTGACTGTGTCAAACAAACAAAGGTGCCAGAAAAGTAGTGATATCTGTCTGGTAACTGAGGCGAACCAGCTGTGACCCTGTAGCCATATTCTCCAAACTCACGAGAGCTTCACGCTGATCTGTACCGCCAGCAAGCCACGTTGTTGCTGTAGTAATAATCTCTGCCTCAGCAACTAGGACTAATCAGCAACTCTGCTGCCTATTTCGAAACCCGAAAAGCTTTCCACATCCCATTTTCGTGCTCTAACCTCCCACGAGAAGGTATTCTAGCTTTGCGGGTACGCCCGTTGAGAAAATCACCCGATGCAGGCAGAAAAATAGAGTAATAATTCCAAAACTAACCCCCGACACTCTCTCCCCCACTTGCTTGAATCGGAGGCCAAACTTCTTCCTGTAAACAAATATAGATTATGAACTTTGGATTATAGACTTATGATGCCAATGAACATTTAATTCTATTATATTTCACAAACTGCCCAACTAACCATTGCCAGACACCGACATATCCATAGAACAACAGTAGAAATAAGCATACTGTAGTTACCAACGACTAGTTGTCAAATCGTTGACGAACATTATGTTAACGCTACGAGAATACATAAACAATGTCTTCTCTCATAACTGAAAAGGTACTATTTCTATCCCAACTTGGAACATTTACTTGTGTTACCCAAATGATATTTGTCGATTTCCGACCCTTTTTCCGCTTTCAAATGTTTTTGTATCCCACTGTCATATTGTTATTTCTCCTCTTGTATATCACATGCTTGCATGTAAATAAATAAATCAATCAACATTTACGTACCTCGGTCTTGGGTGTACCACCCACCCTGCCATCTTGCAACTGGGTGCGAGCAGCGACGGCGACATCAGAAGAGTCTGCTTCGTTTCGTGCGTCGTACTTCTCTTTCACGCTGTCATCAATTTGTGAAACTGCCTATAAGACATTAGGAAATTCGGAATTATTCTCACAACTTCTCGAGTTACACTGAAAGTTCCAAAAGATCAGTTTGGGAAGCGATTTTCAGAACTTTTTTCGTTCTTTCTGGCTAAATGGTTTTTTTACCATGGCTGTCCCGTACCTTCTGAAGCGCCAATCGAAATCCTTTCGAGCCGAGTACTGGATAATCAGGCAGAGAAGTCTCCTCCTTCGACCAGAGCAGCAGCTTTTCACGCAGACTAAAAAGAAACTGTTGGAACCGAAAAAATTATAGTGTCCTTCTTATAAACTTTTTGTTCAATGATAGCTCAAAGATAACAAATGACAACTACAAAATCAGTTGTCGTTGAAACTGATGAATTTTTCTTCGCCGACGTAAAGTGGTAGAAGTATAAAGTTGAAAAAGTGACTAAAGCTAATCTATCCTCACCTTGGCCAGTTGGCGACCAAATGTTGCTGAATAGTTTTCTCGAACGGGGCTGGGGGATGCTGGATAACCTGGGAATAGAATTACAGATAAATGCATCTAATATCCGGAAATGTTTCTCACTTGAAATTGATTAGTTGAACAACGTCTAAATTCATTATTGTTGGGTCTAAACAATGTGTTTAACTTTCCGATTCACGTTTATCTCTATCCATCTCGTTCTCCCCCGCCCCCTTTCCCTACCTTCCACATGTATCCCAACGCATTGGTGGCTACCAGCGTGTTGTACCTCTTTGACTTAGCGAGATCATCCAAATTTTCCCGTCGAGACTCGTAGCCGGCCTCGTTGAAATACGGGTCCCGGACCAGAATCAGAGCTGCGAACAAATACTATATAGAATGACCACATCCTTATTGTAGTTTGATCACGACCCGCGCCATAATTTGCAAATTTTCACCGGAAACCCACGGTAATAAAACTACAAACACAGAGGGATAGGGCAAAATACACTGTATACCATATAGTCTTGCTTTTGGAAGAACTGTCTGTTTTCACCAAGTTCAAACATCTTTCCGCGGGAGTTTAAGCATGCAAATAGTACGTTGGTGGGGAGAGTGATGAGCAGCTGGGAAACTCGTCATCAATTTAAATGCATAACTATTCTCATATCCAGTTCTGAGATGGAAGATTTTGTCCGCCCAGCGAAAACAAGCCTATCGTCCCTTCTTCGTTTTAGATGAAGGAAAAACTAGTTATAAAAACTCCCTCGATAAGAAAATGGTCTTGAATAGTGAGTAAATTATGAATAACAGGATACCTTGAATGGATAGGATGACTTGTAGAAGATTTGACTTTTTCGAATCCCATGTTTCGACCCCTTCTCCCTTCCATGTTCCCAGGAGACTTGTGCACACGTTTCCACTTTGATACAGATTGGGGTTCAACTGTTCGGCAGAAAATGCGACGTAGTGCACCTAGAATGAAAGACAATAAATCGATTCATATATCTAGATTGTATATTACGATGAGTGGGAGAGAGAGAGAGAGGGCGAGAGAAAACAACAAAGAAAATCCGAGAAATATATCAACCTCTGGCGGTCTCTCCGGGTAGCTGTCACTGAGTCTAACATCGAAATAGAAGGGAACCCCCTCAAATGGAGTTCCATTCGGACCAATGATGAGGAACGACAGAAGATCTGATCTGAAGAAAAACACAAGGACTATCATTGGAACGCAATCGAAATCTTCAGAGCTCATCACAATACAACAGCCTTAACGAAATTAAGGTCTTTTTGCATGAACTTGGGAAATGTCGCTAATTACATGCATACTGTTAGAATTTAACGTACTTCAATCGAAATGGGTTTCTTATCAGATGTTCATGTGAGAGCACATACCCCTACATGTGAAACATGTGAAGTAGTACGATTTAGCAGTGAGAATTGACAATTTCTCCCGATGCTGGTGGCTGAGGCAGAAAAGAAGCCAGTTATTGAAAGTTCTTGACTATTCCAAACAATTTACTGTAGTACGTGTAAGACGCCCACCAACCTATTCTCGAATGCGCGTACGTGAATTCCCTCCGGCGTGTGTTTCATCAACAGGCGATGTTCATTCCGAACCGCCGTATAGAAACTCCGTCCCAACCCGGTCTCCCGCATAACCGAGTTGACAAACTTATGGGACAATGGACACTCGGCACACATCTGGGAATAAAAGATTTCTAACCGGCGTGAAATACCAAAAGAATACCGTACATGTACTCCCGGACAACACTGCTGGTAGCAGCACAGTTCGTAGAAGGGTTGTGATTCGAGTTTTCGAGCGCTCAACATTTAAAGAAGGACGATTATGTGGTCCAATCCCAACGTTTCAGTCCTTTAAACTGCAATACATTTTTCAATTGCAGTTTAAAGGACCGTTGACACGGGATTGGTCCACATAGTCGTCCTGTTTTAATATTAGATTTTTGGCACAAATAACTTTAAGGAATGAGAATGAGCTGTCTGTGTTATGGAGTTTATCATTAAAATTGAATTTATAAACCTATTTTCGTTATTTCAATAAGCCATGCATAGGCGCGGACGCGCGGGGGTAAGGATACTCTTTTCTCCTCAATAGTTTCAAACAGTTGGGGTCTGTTTCACGATTTATTTAATTGGAGTGTCACGTCAAATATAGTCTTTTCCATTCCTACTGAGACTCCTACAGTGGGATTTCGAAACTTCCAAGCCGTTTCGCTCACTTACTTTTGATAGGAGAAGTTAAGGATTTTCGTACCTCATTCTCCGTTGCAGGTAGAGTAAATATACGAGAGCATTTTTCATGAACTAGATTTTCATCTTCACAACAGCCTCCGGAAAGTTTGTAAGGTTACTGTAGGAGTCTCAGTAGGAGTGGTGTGAACTATAATATGGAAAGTAACGTGTTGAATCGACTCGATACTGTTCTATACTCACCTTGAACCGTTTTTCATCTTGGTCCGATTCCTCCGCGACCATCGGTTCTTTCTCTGGGATACTCGGCCTCTCACTCGCCCACATCTTCAGTTCCCTCATCTGTTGCACTGTGGCCGCTCGTTTTCCCGATGTGAACCTAAACAATGCTCAATGTACTTCAATTTGACACTAATATGAATCATTTAGTATCTTCAACAGGAGCTCGAGCCTTTACAATCAAGTTTGAGAACGAACACTAACTCTTTTAGAGTGTCTTGCTGGACAATTGCGGCTGGTAGTTCTACGGTGGTGCCAGAAAGTGTGTTGCGAATCTGAAAAATATAAAAAATTATTCTAGTTTCCATCTTTTATCGCTAGTCCCAATAACCTTACGTTTCATTTATATATTGAAAGCGATTTTCGGCACAATTGCTTTTATACCTTATATTAAAAAGTAACAACTCCATAAACGCCTGCTATACTATTAAATCCAAACTAACAACAATCCTCAACTAGTGAGAAAACGTTCCCTCCCGACTGCAGCTACAGAAAGGAAACATCGATAAACTTGTATATACTCGCGTTTACTATGTAATTTAAGCGTTGTATGCGCACGGTAAGGGGATTACCGTGCGCATACAACGCTAGAACCAGAAAGTTACGATACCGGATAGGACTTACAGTAGCCAGAATATCCTTGAAGGGAAACAGTCGCTCGAAGACATTGAGACGATCGCAAACCGGTGTCAGGTCGACAGAACGAGCATAACTGAAATAGACCAGAATGAGAGGACATCGCCGCAATTCCTTCAGTGCTGCTAGAAAGGCCTTGTTTTGTAAGCTAAAATAGTTAGAAAAACCAATTGAGCAAAATTCAAACAGCACAGACTAAAAAAGGTAATCTTTTCTGATCATTGATTGGCACATGTTCAAAACTCGCGAAGTTGCGCGAGACTATTCACGCAAATGAAACAAACTCATTTTAACCTCAATTAGAATTTCGTCATTGAATATTCGCTCCAATAGTTCACCCAACACCGCTGTTCTTACGTGATTTTCTGCTGTGACCCCATGACCTACTCGTAGACTGCTGCCAGTTGTAGTCGATAGTCAGCCAATTGGGGATTCGCCGAGATGGCTTCCTCGATGACGTCATAATTGTCTTCCTCCTGATTCTTCGGGTATACCTCAACAGATATAAATTAGAAATGAACACCACTTCCAGTTTTCGCTGTGTCTCCTTGATGATACCAGCCGGAGGTACTGTATCCAGTATTCGCTCTGTGCTCTGCTCAACACTTCCAGTTTCATACCATTCCTCTTAAACCAACCTGTTTACGGTTTACCTATTAAAATCTCCAAACTTCCAGATATTAGAATGACGAGCATTGTGCATTATAATCAAAGCATGCAATTCCAGTTTGAGATCTCTTTTGAGAACTTGAAAGAACAGTCAGAACAACTGTCACTCCAGAACAAAGTACGTGACTCTGTCATACCTGGTAGAAGGGAGAAGGAAGCACTCCGCACTGCATAAGAACAATCCATCTCATAATCGACCATCGGTTGATTCCATCTTCAAACGAGGCCAACTGTAAAATACACATAGAAAGAAAAGGGAGACTATACAGGATTTCAAAAAACGTAGAACCATTTCTGATGCTGCAAAAGTAACGAAAAACCGCAAGGCAAGTTTTTGGTTCGTTTGCGAACAGAATGCCAGCCATTTGGAACTTACTTCCAAGTCATGTAGTGAAAGCAGGAACTCTATCTGCTTTCCACGCTCGTTTCGAAAAAGTGGACTTGTCTACTATTGTACCGTCTCTTAAACTGGACTGATCCCAATGGATCGCCCCAGATATGAAACGGTTATACTACTTTTCAGGATGTTTCCGAGGATTCTGGCAGCACCACATCGAAATCTTTAGTTACCGAATTCAAAATTTTTTTGGACTTATGATGTAAGTAAAATCTTTGCGCTTTTTTTGTCTTCATATTCATAATGAGACATTTTTCACGCCAAACTCACCCCAAATCAATCAACTGCAAAACGCATTATCAAAACTATTTGGATATCCGAACGAGTTTGCGTGTCATCCCCCCTTCACACCAAATTTTGAGCTGAACTCCTCTGGTTTTTTTTTTCCAGGCCTGGTGGAGAGATGAGCGCCGAGCCAGTGTTAATATTATATTATGGCACCTAGTCCATAATACAATATATTGTTTTGTTTATGTTTAATGTGAAGATATAGATTTGATTCTGTTCTGTTCCTCCATTTTGTGTTCTTCTTGTTGTGTCTTCATATTTTGCTGTTTTCTTTTTTTGTTATCTCTCATTTTTCCACTGGAATAAAGTATTCATAGACCTGTACATTTATAGTGTTGCTCTTAATGTTTGGAAGGGAACCCATTTTCCGAGTATAGTATCGAGTATACGAAGTAAAGAGTACGTTTACAATGACGCGGGAGCTTGATTAGCTTTCTCCTGTTACAAGTTACACTTGTAACAGGAGAAAGCTAATCGGGGTGTTACGTCGGTAGCCAATGCTACGCGGCAATATTTTTCTACCAGTTTGCATTAAACAATTACCCCTCCGAGGGCAGAGATGAATTGTAAATCATCTTTTGCCATGGGATTAGGGTGGCTTATATTGCTGGAGCTTACAGAGTGCTCGAAGATGTGTTCTAAAAGTAAGACATGTTCTAAACATTATTCTTGATGTACACCTTATAACCTCAGTCTTTTCTCTCTCTCTCAATTTATTCTTGTTCTCAAATAGTTTCTTTAAAATGTGCTCTTTGTTTCAACGGCTGCGGTATCGAATAAATTCTGGATTATCTGTGTCTGTTCAATTTCTTTCATAATGGTTCTAGCACCGTCCACATTACTCAATTGGGTGTTTATGAAGATTTGATGTGAAATCTGGTTTTTTTTTCATCTAGGGTTAATGTGAAACGTACGAATTAGACAACGATAAAAACGGGAGAAAAGGAAGCGAATGAGGTAATTCCGGATTGAAATACTCGTATGCTTGAATGGGTAGAATTCGAGAAGCAGATATTTTTGTAAGGCAGGGTTTATACTTTTTGTTGCCGAATTCGGCAACACGCGCGACAACACACAAATGATGATTATCGATCGTGTCGCGTGTTGCCGAATTGCGCTACAGCGACACCGTGTCGCCAATTGGCTGTTCATACTTTTTTGCTGCCAAATCAAGCCGCTGTCGCCCAATTTGGCAAAACAATTGCTGCCGAATTCGGCGAAAAGTGTAGTTTTTTAGCTAGTAAAACACATGATGTGTCGCTCGTTGGTTTTTGTTTAATTTCACCTATATATTAACAATTTTTCAGAATTTCAGATTATTTCACATTTATTCATTCAATTCAAAGCATATGCAATCCATTCCCGGATGGTTCGCCCGTACCTGGCCCCCACTATTCTTGCAAAAGTAATAAGAAAACTGAAAATTGCTCAGGAAATGCTCGGTTTAGTTATTTCTTTGGTCTCGCATAGAACTCGTGATTACGTACTGCCAGAACATGTTCCCCGTCTCGATACTAGTCTATTCATCCTTTCTCATTTTCTTGTTTGCAATATAATGTGTATACTCCAAAACTTATCTGGAATTCTGGTTCAATTGGCCTGGTAAGGAAGCTTCCGTTTCATTCTATGTACTCTGCTAAACTTCATGTTTACAATATCTCACGCGTATTCCAGTAATTTTCTGTGAAAGAGTGCTCACTTGCATACGTGAAAACCAAGTGTTGAGTGCGAGCACGATAGTTGCAGGGGGCATGCACCGGCAGTTGCAAACTAACTTCGTCGACCTCGCTTCGTGCGACTACAGTGCATCCACCGCGCAACTAGCGTGCGCGCACTCAGCGACCGGTCAATGGGGAACCAGCTCTGACGATACTAGGGTATGAAACTCCTTATTAATATTAACAAAATGTAACTTCAATTTGTTTCTAGAAACTGTTGAAAACAAGGTAACGAACTCAAGTATTGCCCAAAATTTTCATTGCTTTATGTCAAAACAACAGTCCAGAATGACAAACATGACCACAAAACAACAAAAACGAAAACAATGAAGATAACATAAATGACATATTCAAAACAGTCTGTAGTGTATCGGTGATATCATGTTGAGATACGTGAATACAGAAAACTCGCGCTGTCTGTGTTAGGGAGAGATGTAGCTGTCTATGCTGGGAGAGATAGATGTCGCGCTCTCTGTTAGGGAAAGTTTTTGCGCTCTCTGTTGAGGAGAGATGTCGCGGCCTATGTTAAGGTGAAGTGTGGCGCTGAATGCTGTCGGAAACGTGATAATGAAATGGTTGAGGAAAATATTCGGAGAATAGGGTGAAAAATAAACACATACTCCGAGAAGCTCTCGCCAGCCCGGAGTGAAAACGAGAGAGAAAGAGGTGGCTTTAGCCTGTACTGAATCCACTGAAAGTTCAGGTATCTACGCCTCGGCTAGTTAAAAAAGGAGAGTTTGACGCACACTGAAGGCTTGCTGCAGACTGTCAAGACAGTTGAACGGTGCAGTTGACACTTGCTTGATCCTTTGCAACACTCGGTCCATCGTTACATCATCCATCATCTCGTTCTTCTCTGCCTGAAGAGAACTCATTGACATATAAACGGAGTTTGTTCAATATCAGTATTATTGTTGAGCTTGTGGTAGTTAATAATGACAACGCTCAATGACAACGCAACAACAATGAACGTGCGTAACGCTAGAAATTAGCATGATAACCACAAAAACGTAGTATCGTGTGAAACGTAAAACTATAGTAACGAAGAAAAACTATTACTAAATCAGAAATAACTCATAAACCTTCGTCCCTCGTCCCCTTTGCTATTGGCCAAAGGTTGGGGCTGGTGCTGATTTATAAAACCAGGAGATCCACTCGTACATTTATAGAAAAGGAACTGCTCGGCCGAGCTAACATCGTGAAGTGCCCTCGGCTACGATCACAAAAAAATGAATGGGGATAACAGAGAGAACATACTCATTCGTCTTCCATCATTTGATGGAACTCCTCTCGCACTTCGTCCATCATCTGGGAAGCTACGCGTCTCGCGGTCATCGCACGTTTCGCCTTTTTCCTCAATGCAGCTAGTCGTTGATTGGGAACTCCACCGTTGGTGGATGTATTTCTGTGAAAAATATCTTCATGATGAAAAGCCTTACCAAACTCATATCGTGCGTAATGTGTTCGCAAAACACTACAAACCAGAATTGCTAGTGTAATGTTTGCAATGCGCCGTGTTGCGTTCAATTATGGACGAAGCAGTCTGCTTCAGTTCAATGTACGATTCTTCTCAGTTCAGAGGTGTGGCTTCTTTTTCCAATATTTCTGTTCTGTACTTTCGAATGCATCGAAAATGTAGCAAAACTGTGAGATGGAAATTCTCTTACTCAGCTAACAAACATATGAAAGTTTGAAAATTTTGTACGCACTCTAAGCATTTCAAAGGGTTATCTACGTTTGAGTGCGAAGGTTTTTGTGTAAATTTACTATTTAGACAAATAGTGTACATCTCACAACTTACGATACCTTGGAATGCGGGCAGTGTTGAAGTCCTTGAGAACGCCTTTCTTCTTCAGACGCATGTCGAATCTTGCACAAGGACGGATGTTGGAACCATCGTAGAGCCTAATAAGATAACTGTGATTATGTCATGATATTTCTCATAATGTTCTTGTACTCGAATAGCTCGAGACTCTAGCACTTGCCTCCTTCACAAAAATTCCACGGCGCGTTTCTCGCATGCGTTGGAAGTGACCATGAGCAAATTCACAGCCGTCGATAGAGTAGATAGAGTCGACGCCGTCGATAGAGTAATCACAAGAATGTCTTCAACCGAACGTAAAAGTGTATTGGGGGGAAATTCATTTTTACTATTTGGATAAAATCATTAATCGAGAAGTATGACGGGCATTTATATTAGACAGAGAATCAAAAACTCACTCAGATTCTCTCAGTTGAGCGTCAGTCAACTTGTGTTCTAGCACTCCGTTGATAAACTCAATCACGTGCGGCAGATTGAGATTGCGCTAGAAATGAGAAAATTAGTAAAACGTAGTGGACCAGAGTGTGTGTGTGTGAGTTCTGTATATTTCATAACTTATCTTATTGACATCTACCTTTTATATTTTTGAGATTTGGGAAAATTTGTCTATTTCAAAATGGTTTGAAGACTCAAAATGAGCGTGCAATGGCTACATTAAGCACAACTTACACGCAACGCTTTGCGCTGTGAGATATTGAAACGTATGGATTGTCCCCTGTTGCATCAGAGCCAGAAAAAACTCACTTTGCGCAAGGCTGAACATCCCTGGATAGATACAGGGCACACGCGATGCTTCTATGGCCACAAGACCATCCATATTCCTAAAAAAGTCTCATGATGAGTTCCGCGTTGTTGCGTAAACTGTTTTCCACTCATTATACAAACGATCCTGAACTTTTAGAACATGATGGAAACCCCAAACACAAAAGAAAAACATTTTACTGAAAAACTAGGTGAGCATGTCTGAAATTACGCCCCTTTTGTTATTTCTCAGGCATCAGCCGATACGGTCCCGTAACTTTTCGCCAAATTTTGACGGTTCCGTCACCACTGAAAAGTCGCGGGACCGTCGCAGAATGGCTCGCATAGTCAACAAGTCCTGCGACGGTCCCGGAACCATAGTATTGGCGCGACACACCATCACAAATGTTATTGATTGGCCATCAGTCAGTCAACAGTTCCTGTCATTGAGTGGCAGTGCTCTACTATTTATATTATTTTTATTGCCTTTTTCATAGAATAATCATAACTTTGTTGCATTAGAGTAGGATGATACCGTCAAAATTAGGATTAACTGGTATACTTATATAACAAATAACTGAAAAGATGATATAAATTTCAACTTATAACTATACAACCTATAACTATTGTAATAACTGCAAATACGCATATATTTATTGAATTAAAGTAGCATAGAACTGTCCTGATTTTGAACATATGCTTTTTATATCTAGAGTGAGTAGTTTTCTCGCAAGTTAACTGTAGCAGAACCAGATGAATCACATGCATGATAATCAAACGAGAATGTTCATTGAAAACAGCATTCTTAGATGAGACAACTTTCTTGATGACTTCTTGTATAATGTATATTATATGGTTCATGACATTTTGGATCGCGCTACACATGGCATTGCAGATGTAATCATGAGGCTGTGCTAAGAAAGAAGTCTGGCACCACAGTGATCATCATGTCATCATGGAGAGCAATAAGCTATGGTGAGTGCTTATTGTGTGACTGAACTTCTTCAAAATAATGTTTAAAGGCTATTTGTACAAATACCGATCAGTGAGTTCTGAAGTTTGTCTTATATTTAGGTAAGGTATGAACCGTAGTTCTCCAGTGGCCGTATTTTGTGAGTCCAAGTAGCCATGTAAGTTACTCGAGCAAATTTTAGATGGAAAATTATTAACTGCTGCTATTTATGGTACAACATCCTTCCGCTCATTTTGAAGAAGTAAATGGTACCATTGAGAGCAAACAAGTAAGGACTATCAAAGGCTGAGTCAGATATTAGCGATTGAAAATTTGATCATGTAACTTACATGGCTACTTGAGCTTACAAAATACGGCCACTGGACTATATATCCAGAGTCTCTTGAGGTATGTTGAGAGTTGATCAACAAAAGTTATGCTGGAACTCAGGTGCAAGTTTTCTTCTTAGACAGTAGACGATTTCTATCATTTCAGAATGGGCATCGACAATAGTGTGGAGCATGGAACTTTCTTTCGCTGTGAAAGGGACAAAGAAGGGACCCGACCTACTTAGCACCACCTCTGTCATCAGAAACCAGGTATGTTCATTATTTCAACGTTCCCACGGCTTGTAGGTATATAATCTGGGAGACTAAATGAGGGAGACATTTTTGTGTGGTGCCAATATGACTTTCACACTAGGGACGCAAGGGTTAGAGAGAGGATCAAAATATCGCGGATTTGACAGTACTAGTAGCGAGGGAAAATAGTATAAAACTGTGTAATGTGCAGTTTTTACTCACTCTGGTCGAAAAGGAAACAACCCGTAGTACAATATCCTCGATACACACACAGAGAACTACATATAATATTCAATGTCATTACTATAATCAATACTTTCAGATATGGATCGTACGATGAAGGAAAGAGCAGTGATCTGAACACCATCAACAGAAAGATATTCACATTGTCATTGTTTGTATGTAAATAAATTGTATACATGTAAATGTTCTTGTTATTGGCAGAAAAAAAGGTTTATAATATTTTTGATTAGAGAAAATCAATATTAGAATTGGTGAATATGTTCAGCTTTTGAATTTTTGAATTTCGCGGCATGAGATCGGTGACGGTCCCAACACCACTCGGCGAGTCTGCGACGGTCCCGGAACCTATTTATAAATAGGTCGCGGGACTGTCACGTTCTGGTCGCGGAACCGTTCACTTTTTGGTCGCGGGACCGTCACGGCTGATGTCTAAGTTGTTATTTAAATTTCAGTTCACCAGTTTATTGAAACACTGGTTACATACTCACTTGATTTTCGTAGGAGGTGTGGACACAAAGAGGTATGAACTCATCAAACATGTGCCCGAAGAGGATGACAAGTTGTTTGATCAGCTCCTCCTTCACCTGCAAGAACAAACTACAACAATTGAAGAATGTGTGATCAATTGTTCTGTTTTCTTTCTCCCACTATGACAAAACTAATATGAACACTCGTTGCAAACAGGTTGAACGTACGAAAAGATCTCCTGGCTCTGATGACCTAATTAATCATTGTCTTGTCTGTTCACTTAGATTTTGCAACTCACTCTTTCCTCGCAGTTAGTCTTGTTGGCCAGGGAGTCGAAGAGGTGTACCTTTCCCTTTATCGGATCGAAAATTACTGTCACGAAGTGATGATCGATTAGGAGCACTTGGATAATTTTCGTCTTCTTATCGAAGCGAAAATCACCCATTCGCTCTACCTGAAACCAAAATAATAAGTGGTTATGCGGCGCACTATGCAAAATTGTAGTTCTCACCATTCCTACTGAGACTCCTACAATAATCTTACGAACTTGCCGAAGGCTGTTGTAAAGCTGGAAATTCAGTTCGTCAAAAATTCTCTCGTTCAATTACTGCACCTGAGAACGAGAATGAGGTGTCAGAATCCTAAACCATCCCGATCACAAGTGAGTGATATAAACAGTTTGCTAGTTTCTAAATCCTACTGTAGGAGTCTCAGTAGGAATACAAAAGACTATACCATACCCATGACCACATCCATCCATAAGTTTTCGCAAATCCATAATAACAAGTTAGTTCGATATACGAACATCGCACGAATATTGCTCGTTCCATGCACTCTTATCTGCGTACTAACAGAATTATTGAGACCGCGAAGAGTCACAGCCAAACAAGGCAATATATTTTTGCGACTAGAATATAAGAATAATTAGTAAAAAGTGGGGGAATCAACAAATGTGTGAGTTGTGTTTGGTTTGACCTCAATATCAGCAAAAAGTGATCGATACGAATTGCTGTGATACTGTCGCAGAAGTATTCTGCAAAAATGGAACAATACAAATCTTGCACAATGGCCCACATGATATTTCAGAAATTTCCAAAGGTTATTTCATGTGTACTTTGACGACATGCGTGCGTCGTGAACAATTGTGCAACATTTATATTGTTCTATTTTTGCAGAATACTTCTACGACAGTATCACAGCAACTCGTATCGTTCACTTTTTGCTGATATCGAGGTCGAACCAAACACAACTCACACATTTGTTGGTTCCCCCACTTTTCACTTATTGTCCTTTTTTTGCTAGTTGTACTCCTACAACGTCATATGTTGCCTATTCACAGAGTGGATCTTGTGAACTCATTATATTATTGTGGAAATCTCCGTTTTGTGTGTGCACGAGGCCGAATTCAGACCATAAAATTGCTGGTGTTGTAATATAACGCAAGTTACTGGCGACTCTGTGACTATCAACAACTGAACAAAAACGCTAAACGCTCCGATTGACATGTACACCGCTTTTGGCGGCGATAAGCGAACGGAATTGGCGCCATCGACAAATCTACAATTAGATACACCAACTCACCTACAATATGGCCATTATTTACAATACCACATCAAAAACCTTCATGTTGAAACTTACTTGTTTTTCGTTCCAGCGCCAATTGGCACACGCGTCTGGCGTCAGAACGAAACGAAATTTTCTAAGTTTTTGAGCTACCAGTACACACTACATGTGTCAATTACTAGAGCAATATTCAAACTATCCAATTTTCAGTTTCGTGTGTTTTTGTTTTGGCGCCATTCGGCGTCTGTTCCGAGCCAGAAGATAAAATTAGATTTTGAATTTGTGGATCTATATTTCCCATTGGAATATTCAATATCTGTTAACTTGAAACAGTTCGATTGACGATAACTGATATTTGCAAACTTTAGCGCCAATTGGCGCCAGCGCACGGTGTCAACAAAACTTTTTTCGAATTTCAGATTGAGCATCTTACTTGCCATGTGATAGTTATTGAGTGTACCGAATTTCAGACGATTCCATTGACGCTGTCGTGAGTATCGGGTTTGGCGCCATTTGGCGCCTGATCCGAGCGCCAGAAGTTTCAGTTTTGGAAAAAGACTTTCACACTTTTCACCAAATTATTCAATTTCTACTAGTGTTCAACATTTTAGTTGACGATAAATAGTGTTTTGCCGTTTTTGGCGCCTACTGGCGCCAGCGCCAGGCGTCAACGATGTATTCATCTCACGTTTGGCGCGACGGGCTAAGTTTTGCATTCGAACTCATGTTTCAAATTTCAGCTAAATCGGTTCGGTAGTTTTTCCAATACTGGTTTTGGGCGCCTATTGGCGCCCGCGCCCGGCGCCAATGAGGAGCTGTACATCTCATATTTGGCGCGACGAGCTGAATTTTTGATTAGAACTCATGTTTCACATTTCAGCTAAATCGGTTCGATAGTTTCTCCAATAGTCGTTTTTGGCGCCTATTGGCGCCCGCGCCCGGCGCCAGAGATAAGATATACATTTCATACTTGGCGCGACGGGCTAACTTTTGCCATATAACAGATGTTTCAAATTTCAGCCAAATTGGTAAAGTAGTTTTTCCACTACGATGCGGACACAATTCCGTGAGGGAGGTGCCAGGAACAAGTCATTCAAAATTAAAAGTCATTAAAGTAAAAGTCATTCAAAAGTAAAAGTCATTATTTCACTTTTAGTCAGGATTTGAAAATTACGAATTTTTTCGGAAACTTAATTTTCGATTCTCAACTGTTTCTGTACTTAATGACTTTTACTTTCGAATGACTTTTTCTTTAATGACTTTTAATTTTGAATGACTTATTCTGGTTGCCTAAATGTACGAGTGGATCTCCTGGTTTTATAAATCAGCACCAGCCCCGACCTTTGGCCAATAGCAAAGGGGACGAGGGGCGAAGGTTTATGAGTTATTTCTGATTTAGTAATAGTTTTTCTTCGTTACTATAGTTTTACGTTTCACACGATACTACGTTTTTGTGGTTATCATGCTAATTTCTAGAGTTACGCACGTTCATTGTTGTTGCGTTGTCATTGAGCGTTGTCATTATTAACTACCACAAGCTCAACAATAATACTGATATTGAACAAACTCCGTTTATATGTCAATGAGTTCTCTTCAGGCAGAGAAGAACGAGATGATGAATGATGTAACGATGGACCGAGTGTTGCAAAGGATCAAGCAAGTGTCAACTGCATCGTTCAACTGTCTTGACAGTCTGCAGCAAGCCTTCAGTGTGCGTCAAACTCTCCTTTTTCAACTAGCCGAGGCGTAGATACCTGAACTTTCAGTGGATTCAGTACAGGCTAAAGCCACCTCTTTCTCTCTCGTTTTCACTCCGGGCTGGCGAGAGCTTCTCGGAGTATGTGTTTATTTTTCACCCTATTCTCCGAATATTTTCCTCAACCATTTCATTATCACGTTTCCGACAGCATTCAGCGCCACACTTCACCTTAACATGGGCCGCGACATCTCTCCTCAACAGAGAGCGCAAAAACTTTCCCTAACAGAGAGCGCGACATCAATTTCTCCCAAACATAGACAGCTACATCTCTCCCTAACACAGACAGCGAGAGGTTTCTGTAACATAGATCGGCAGACCGTTCCTTAGAGTAAAAATATTTTTTCCAGCAACAGCCGGTTGCAGAATTTTCCGAAATGAACAGCAGCAAAAGCACGTATTGCTCACGCGCTTTTTCCCTATAAAGTGCGAAGTTTTGCTCATTTCTCGACCAAAAGGGCAAATGCATCATTTGGATCACACACTTTTTCTTTCACACAGACAGAACTACCCAGTTATACTAGTAGAAGATATATGTGTGTGTGCGATTAAGTAGGTGCTTGCAAAAACTTGATATTGTTAAGCTCGGTTTGATTTTGAGCAGCGCTAATAGTGTTTTCAAAATTTAGTTTTTTGCAGGGATTTCAAAAATGTTAGATTTGTTGAGCTACGATCAAGCACCGTAAAGTTAGAGACTCAAGTAGCACTAAAGGCATCAACTTGGCTGAACAGGTGTTTGTGAAACTGTGAATATTTACAGCTTGGTTCGATACCCAGCAGTCATGTTACTGTTGAGCTACGATCAACTACCGTAAAGTTAGAGACTTGAATTACACTAAGATTTGGACATCAGTTTGATTCGATTTGTTGCAGAAATAGTAATAATTCGTGAAATAAGTTTCAACCGAGGACCCTGAAAATGTTAACCTTGTCAAGTTCGACTCAAGTTTGGTAGAGTTATTAAATCAAGCTGCACCAAGATATAGAGTAGAGACTTGCAAACCACAGCAGCAGCATACCTCATTTAGAGAGAAACTTGACACATATGAGTGCGATTTCACGGCAAATTAAGTAGGTGCTTGCAAAACCTTGATATTGTTTAGCTCGGTTTGATTTTCTCATGTGTGCTTTGTGCTCATAGATTGCTTTTCGAAATTTCTAAATTCGGTTTGGACCATGAGACAGATCTTCATATACTGATTAAAATGATAACAATATTGATTTCAGTTTCAAAAAATGTTAATGTTTGCGTCAATCTGAACTTTGTATTTTCGAAATTCGAAATTTGGTTTAGTTTTAAAATGTTCTCATGTGTGCTGAAGATTGCTTTCCGGAATTTCGAAATTCTGTTCGGACCATGAGACAGATTTTCATCTACTGATTAAAATTATAACAATATTGATTTTAGTTTTAAAAAATGTTTTTCGTATTTTTCAAATCCTGACTAAAAGGAATTAATTACTTTTACTTTTAAATGACTTTCACTTTAATGACTTTTGATTTTAAATGACTTATTCGTGGTACCGTACATTTATAGAAAAGGAACTGCTCGGCCGAGCTAACATCGTGAAGTGCCCTCGGCTACGATCACAAAAAAATGAATGGGGATAACAGAGAGAACATACTCATTCGTCTTCCATCATTTGATGGAACTCCTCTCGCACTTCGTCCATCATCTGGGAAGCTACGCGTCTCGCGGTCATCGCACGTTTCGCCTTTTTCCTCAATGCAGCTAGTCGTTGATTGGGAACTCCACCGTTGGTGGATGTATTTCTGTGAAAAATATCTTCATGATGAAAAGCCTTACCAAACTCATATCGTGCGTAATGTGTTCGCAAAACACTACAAACCAGAATTGCTAGTGTAATGTTTGCAATGCGCCGTGTTGCGTTCAATTATGGACGAAGCAGTCTGCTTCAGTGAGAATAATATTTTATCTCCTCATCAACACGGTTTCAGAAAAGGCAAATCTGTGGAAACACAGATGCTAGAATGTGTTAATGAATGGACCCTTTCTTTAGATAAGAAAGAATCTGTGGATGTAGTATATTTCGATTTCTCGAAAGCGTTCGACCGAGTTTCACACAGACTGTTGCTGAATAAACTTGAAAAACTTGGATTCCATTATACTATTGTATCATGGATTAAAGAATATCTGAGGAAACGCACGTTTGCCGTGAGAGTTAATTCGAGTTTTTCTAGTTCACGTGAAATCACTAGTGGAGTTCCACAAGGTAGTGCTCTCTCCCCGATTCTTTTCAACATATTTACGTTTGAACTACCTAGTATTCTGACTAAATCTCCAGTTATACGCTGTAAAGTTTTTGCTGATGATACAAAAGTTTTCAAATCTTTCAGTAATGGCGAAAGTAATGAGGAGTTGCAGAAATGCCTAGATAGGATGTATAAATGGTCTGTAGATTGGGGTCTTCCACTATCAGTAGAAAAAACAAGTGTCCTGCATTTAGGCACCAAAAACCCGCGTCAAACCTACGAAATGAACGGAATAAATCTCAGAAAAGTAGATCAAAATGTTCGAGATCTCGGGTTTTTGTTAAATCGAAACCTTTCATTCAAAGATCATGTGAAATATATCATCAAGTCCGCAAAGCATCGAACATACAATCTTTTCAAAGTTTTGAAAACTCGAAATAGTAATGTTTGGCTAAAAGCGTATAAAACTTATGTCCGACCAATGGTTGAATTCGGTACTACTGTGTTTAACTCAGATAGTGGGTTTGTTAAGAAACTTGAATCAGTTCAAAACGACTTCACTAGAAAGTTGTTTTTCCGTCTGGGTGGCTATACGTATTGTAAAATCCCAAGTTCTGCATTTAGAAACAGGAAACTAAACTTGGTCACTTTAGAATCTAGAAGAAATACTACAGACCTCATTATGATTCATAAAATCATAACTAGTCAGTGTGGATTGAGTGCATCAGACTTCTTTACGTTCAAACCTTCACGTACTAGAGGTTCTAGAGCGAAATTCAGTTTCCCAACTCCAAAAACTAGCCAACGTGCGAAGTTTTTCACAGTACGGGCTGGATCCAAGTACTTGAAATTGAGCAAGAAATCCAAAATACCGATGTCATTATCTGCCGCAAAAAAGCACTTTAAGTGAATGCATTTGAATAAGACTTCTACTGTGTTTTTTGTTAATCCTGTGAGATTGGCCCAAATTGTTCCCTGTGTGATTTGTTTTATCCGTATTGTCATACTGTTTACTTTCATTTACTGTGATGACCGAATGATGTTTGATTTCTGACACTTTTTTCCGCTTTTGAGTGTTTGTATCCTACTGTCATTTTTGGTTTCTCCTCTTGTATATCACATGCTTGCATGTAAATAAATCAATCAATCAATCAGTTCAATGTACGATTCTTCTCAGTTCAGAGGTGTGGCTTCTTTTTCCAATATTTCTGTTCTGTACTTTCGAATGCATCGAAAATGTAGCAAAACTGTGAGATGGAAATTCTCTTACTCAGCTAACAAACATACGAAAGTTTGAAAATTTTGTACGCACTCTAAGCATTTCAAAGGGTTATCTACGTTTGAGTGCGAAGGTTTTTGTGTAAATTTACTATTTAGACAAATAGTGTACATCTCACAACTTACGATACCTTGGAATGCGGGCAGTGTTGAAGTCCTTGAGAACGCCTTTCTTCTTCAGACGCATGTCGAATCTTGCACAAGGACGGATGTTGGAACCATCGTAGAGCCTAATAAGATAACTGTGATTATGTCATGATATTTCTCATAATGTTCTTGTACTCGAATAGCTCGAGACTCTAGCACTTGCCTCCTTCACAAAAATTCCACGGCGCGTTTCTCGCATGCGTTGGAAGTGACCATGAGCAAATTCACAGCCGTCGATAGAGTAGATAGAGTCGACGCCGTCGATAGAGTAATCACAAGAATGTCTTCAACCGAACGTAAAAGTGTATTGGGGGGAAATTCATTTTTACTATTTGGATAAAATCATTAATCGAGAAGTATGACGGGCATTTATATTAGACAGAGAATCAAAAACTCACTCAGATTCTCTCAGTTGAGCGTCAGTCAACTTGTGTTCTAGCACTCCGTTGATAAACTCAATCACGTGCGGCAGATTGAGATTGCGCTAGAAATGAGAAAAAAATTAGTAAAACGTAGTGGACCAGAGTGTGTGTGTGTGAGTTCTGTATATTTCATAACTTGTATCTTATTGACATCTACCTTTTATATTTTTGAGATTTGGGGAAATTTGTCTATTTCAAAATGGTTTGAAGACTCAAAATGAGCGTGCAATGGCTACATTAAGCACAACTTACACGCAACGCTTTGCGCTGTGAGATATTGAAACGTATGGATTGTCCCCTGTTGCATCAGAGCCAGAAAAAACTCACTTTGCGCAAGGCTGAACATCCCTGGATAGATACAGGGCACACGCGATGCTTCTATGGCCACAAGACCATCCATATTCCTAAAAAAGTCTCATGATGAGTTCCGCGTTGTTGTGTAAACTGTTTTCCACTCATTATACAAACGATCCTGAACTTTTAGAACATGATGGAAACCCCAAACACAAAAGAAAAACATTTTACTGAAAAACTAGGTGAGCATGTCTGAAATTACGCCCCTTTTGTTATTTGTTATTTAAATTTCAGTTCACCAGTTTATTGAAACACTGGTTACATACTCACTTGATTTTCGTAGGAGGTGTGGACACAAAGAGGTATGAACTCATCAAACATGTGCCCGAAGAGGATGACAAGTTGTTTGATCAGCTCCTCCTTCACCTGCAAGAACAAACTACAACAACTGAAGAATGTGTGATCAATCGTTCTGTTTTCTTTCACCCACTATGACAAAACTAATATGAACACTCGTTGCAAACAGGTTGAACGTACGAAAAGATCTCCTGGCTCTGATGACCTAATTAATCATTGTCTTGTCTGTTCACTTAGATTTTGCAACTCACTCTTTCCTCGCAGTTAGTCTTGTTGGCCAGGGAGTCGAAGAGGTGTACCTTTCCCTTTATCGGATCGAACATTACTGTCACGAAGTGATGATCGATTAGGAGCACTTGGATAATTTTCGTCTTCTTATCGAAGCGAAATCACCCATTCGCTCTACCTGAAACCAAAATAATAAGTGGTTATGCGGCGCACTATGCAAAATTGTAGTTCTCACCATTCCTACTGAGACTCCTACAATAATCTTACGAACTTTCCGAAGGCTGTTGGAAAGCTGGAAATTCAGTTCGTCAAAAATTCTCTCGTTCAATTACTGCACCTGAGAACGAGAATGAGGTGTCAGAATCCTAAACCATCCCGATCACAAGTGAGTGATATAAACAGTTTGCTAGTTTCTAAATCCTACTGTAGGAGTCTCAGTAGGAACACAAAAGACTATACCATACCCATGACCACATCCATCCATAAGTTTTCGGAAATCCATAATAACAAGTTAGTTCGATATACGAACATCGCACGAATATTGCTCGTTCCATGCACTCTTATCTGCGTACTAACAGAATTATTGAGACCGCGAAGACCGCTGGTTCCAGCCACAGTCACAGCCAAACAAGGCAATATATTTTTGCGACTAGAATTTATTTATTTATTTATTTATTTGATGCACTACGAGGTGCGCTAAACGAGAAAGAAAAAACTAAACACAGAATAACTTGGATACAATTGATCAAAGAAAAAGAACATAGTAAAATACAGAAGCAAACTCGAACAATAGTCAGGACAGTACACGTGTAGAATTATGAAAAACACGTCTACAAAGTCCGCTAACTACACAGATTTGGTGTATGGAGTGATGAATTCAAAATCAAAAATCAATATAAGAATAATTAGTAAAAAGTGGGGGAATCAACAAATGTGTGAGTTGTGTTTGGTTTGACCTCAATATCAGCAAAAAGTGATCGATACGAATTGCTGTGATACTGTCGCAGAAGTATTCTGCAAAAATGGAACAATACAAATCTTGCACAATGGCCCGCATGATATTTCAGAAATTTCCAAAGGTTATTTCATGTGTACTTTGACGACATGCGTGCGTTGTGAACCATTGTGCAAAATTTGTATTGTTCTATTTTTGCAGAGTACTTCTGCTACAGTATCACAGCAATTCGTATCGTTCACTTTTTGCTGATATCGAGGTCGAACCAAACACAACTCACACATTTGTTGGTTCCCCCACTTTTCACTTATTGTCCTTATTTTGCTAGTTGTACTCCTACAACGTCATATGTTGCCTATTCACAGAGTGGATCTTGCGAACTCATTATATTATTGTGGAAATCTCCGTTTTGTGTGTGCACGAGGCCGAATTCAGACCATAAAATTGCTGGTGTTGTAATATAACGCAAGTTACTGGCGAGCGTGACTATCAACAACTGAAAAAAAACGCTAAACGCTCCGATTGACATGTACACCGCTTTTGGCGGCGATAAGCGAACGGAATTGGCGCCATCGACAAATCTACAATTAGATACACCAAATCACCTACAATATGGCCATTATTTACAATACCACATCGAAAACCTTCATGTTGAAACTTACCTGTTTTTCGTTCCAGCGCCAATTGGCACACGCGTCTGGCGTCAGAACGAAACGAAATTTTCTAGGTTTTTGAGCTACCAGTACACACTACATGTGTCAATTACTAGAGAAATATTCAAACTATTCAATTGTCGGTTTCGTGTGTTTTTGTTTTGGCGCCATTCGGCGTCTGTTTCGAGCCAGAAGATAAAATTAGATTTTGAATTTGTGGATCTATATTTCCCATTGGAATATTCAATATCTGTTAACTTGAAACAGTTTGATTGACGATAACTGATATTTGCCAACTTTAGCGCCAATTGGCGCCAGCGCACGGTGTCAACAAAACTTTTTTCGAATTTCAGATTGAGCATCTTACTTGCCATGTGATAGTTATTGAGTGTACCGAATTTCAGACGATTCCATTGACGCTGTCGTGAGTATCGGGTTTGGCGCCATTTGGCGCCTGGTCCGAGCGCCAGAAGTAACATTTCAGTTTTGGAAAAAGACTTTCACACTTTTCACCAAATTATTCAATTTCTATTAGTGTTCAACATTTTAGTTGACGATAAATAGTGTTTTGCCGTTTTTGGCGCCTACTGGCGCCAGCGCCAGGCGTCAACGATGTATTCACCTCACGTTTGGCGCGACGGGCTAACTTTTGCATTCGAACTCATGTTTCAAATTTCAGCTAAATCGGTTCGGTAGTTTTTCCAATACTGGTTTTGGGCGCCTATTGGCGCCCGCGCCCGGCGCCAATGAGGAGCTGTACATCTCATATTTGGCGCGACGAGCTGAATTTTTGATTAGAACTCATGTTTCACATTTCAGCTAAATCGGTTCGATAGTTTCTCCAATAGTCGTTTTTGGCGCCTATTGGCGCCCGCGCCCGGCGCCAGAGATAAGATATACATTTCATACTTGGCGCGACGGGCTAACTTTTGCCATATAACAGATGTTTCGAATTTCAGCCAAATTGGTAAAGTAGTTTTTCCACTACGATGCGGACACAATTCCGTGAGGGAGGAGAGACGAGAGACGAGAGACGAGGGACGCATTACGGCGGAACTTTTCAACAACGACACGAAACCATAACTCAGGCGAAAATAATCCGATTTGGCTGAAATTTTCACACAATGTTCGAATCGTGATTCTCTAACGTTCTCTCATTTTAGTTTTTAAAAAAAGATCATATTTGAAGCTTTTTGTCAACTAAAATAAAAAAACGAATCCGCAACGGTCAAACCAAAGACAACTCACGCAGAGCGCTTAGCGCTCCGCGCGATAAATAGCGACTAGAATATAACTTTAAGCGACTATACTAGAAAGCGCACTTGTTAGAAAAACATTTGTGGCTGAAAAAATCATACATCACAAAATGCCACCAGTTCAATAATTCCCGCACGCTTGTCACTCGAGTGTTGCATTGAGCTACTACAACTCATGATCAACCCATGTTCAGGTACCACGAATAAGTCATTTAAAATCAAAAGTCATTAAAGTGAAAGTCATTTAAAAGTAAAAGTAATTAATTCCTTTTAGTCAGGATTTGAAAAATACGAAAAACATTTTTTAAAACTAAAATCAATATTGTTATAATTTTAATCAGTAGATGAAAATCTGTCTCATGCTCCGAACAGAATTTCGAAATTCCGGAAAGCAATCTTCAGCACACATGAGAACATTTTAAAACTAAACCAAATTTCGAATTTCGAAAGTACAAAGTTCAGATTGACGCAAACATGAACATTTTTTGAAACTGAAATCAATATTGTTATCATTTTAATCAGTATATGAAGATCTGTCTCATGGTCCAAACCGAATTTAGAAATTTCGAAAAGCAATCTTCATGAGCACAATGCACACATGAGAAAATCAAACCGAGCTAAACAATATCAAGGTTTTGCAAGCACCTACTTAATTTGCCGTGAAATCGCACTCATATGTGTCAAGTTTCTCTCTAAATGAGGTATGCTGCTGCTGTGGTTTGCAAGTCTCTACTCTATATCTTGGTGCAGCTTGATTTAATAACTCTACCAAACTTGATTGGAACTTGACAAGGTTAACATTTTCAGCGTCCTCGGTTGAAACTTATTTCACGAATTATTACTATTTCTGCAACAAATCGAATCAAACTGATGTCCAAATCTTAGTGTAATTCAAGTCTCTAACTTTACGGTAGTTGATCGTAGCTCAACAGTAACATGACTGCTGGGTATCAAACCAAGCTGTAAATATTCACAGTTTCACAAGCACCTGTTCAGCCAAGTTGATGCCTTCAGTGCTACTTGAGTCTCTAACTTTACGGTGCTTGATCGTAGCTCAACAAATCTAACATTTTTGAAATCCTTGCAAAAAACTAAATTTTGAAAACACTATTAGCGCTGCTCAAAATCAAACCGAGCTTAACAATATCAAGGTTTTGCAAGCACCTACTTAATCGCACACACACATATATCTTCTACTAGTATAACTGGGTAGTTCTGTCTGTGTGAAAGAAAAAGTGTGTGATCCAAATGATGCATTTGCCCTTTTGGTCGAGAAATGAGCAAAACTTCGCACTTTATAGGGAAAAGGCGCGTGAGCAATACGTGCTTTTGCTGCTGTTCATTTCGGAAAATTCTGCAACCGGCTGTTGCTGGAAAAAATATTTTTACTCTAAGGAACGGTCTGCCGATCTATGTTACAGAAACCTCTCGCTGTCTGTGTTAGGGAGAGATGTAGCTGTCTATGTTTGGGAGAAATTGATGTCGCGCTCTCTGTTAGGGAAAGTTTTTGCGCTCTCTGTTGAGGAGAGATGTCGCGACCTATGTTAAGGTGAAGTGTGGCGCTGAATGCTGTCGGAAACGTGATAATGAAATGGTTGAGGAAAATATTCGGAGAATAGGGTGAAAAATAAACACATACTCCGAGAAGCTCTCGCCTGCCCGGAGTGAAAACGAGAGAGAAGGAGGCGGCTTTAGCCTGTACTGAATTCACTGAAAGTTTAGGTATCTACGCCTCGGCTAGTTAAAAAGGGAGAGTTTGACGCACACTGAAGGCCTGCTGCAGACTGTCCAGACAGTTGAACGGTGCAGTTGACACTTGCTTGATCCTTTGCAACACTCGGTCCATCGTTACATCATCCATCATCTCGTTCTTCTCTGCCTGAAGAGAACTCATCGACATATAAACTGAGTTTGTTCAATATCAGTATTATTGTTGAGCTTGTGGTAGTTAATAATACAAAATGTTGGCTAGCAGGAGGAAAATTCATTTATAACGCAAGTTTCACCTCTTGCAGGGTACCTTCATTGTGATAAAATTTTGCTTTTTGGTCTAACATTCCATTGCTGATGAAATCCGACACGTTCATTGAAGATGTTGACTTCATCAAAACAGACACCAAAAAACATTTCCATTAATCGAGATCTCCATGAAGACTTGCTCAGAAATTCCATTACACAATAGAACAAGCGTAAGCTAAGCATTACCGTTATTTATTTCCTGTCGTGATTGTTAAAAGTTATATCTTAATCACAAATGAATTAAATGAATCAAAAATTAAACTTGACATAGCCGGAGTACAAACGTTTTATCAAATACAGCTTGAGGCGCAAGGTAGAACGTACGCGGAACTCATGTGAACTGGTGAATGCAACCGAGATGTATATGAGCTGCACGGAGCCCGGTTGAGTGGGTAATCTGCCTAATTGGCGTATATACTGATGACATAAAATTATGGAGACTGATAAATTTACCTTATAGAACTTTACAGCCGAAGTAGGTGCAGCTGCCGACGACGAGGTAGATGACATCTCTGTACTTCTCTGGAAACAGATAAATGGGTATGGTTCTTCGTGGTGTTCATTTTACTCATCTATATTCGGCAACCAACACATTTTACGTATTCATTTTCCGCAATCATACGTAATTTACACCCTGATTTGGATATGGACATAATTTTTGCCCGAGTTGGATGAACGCATGATCTTTTCTTAAACGAGGATGTGGCAACTTACTATCTCCCCAACAATCGTTGCGTTCAAACATTTCATTAATTGATGTCTTTACAATCGAAACTCCATTAATTTACTGGCGGAACATTGTAAACAGTATGAATGCAATAGAAGAAAGAGAACAGCTGTAGACAGCTGGGAGACAAAAAATGCAAGGAATCGCAAAACGGGGAAGCGTCACGTGTTTTCCATGTTTTTTATGCATTCACGTCCCTTTTCGGTGTTTTCTGTTGGCTGGGGACATGATCTAATGGCAGAGAAAACATCACAATTGTACTATATTATGAATTAAGTAAAATGTAAAAAAAATAAAACGTCTCAGACCATAGCACTCCTAAAAACAAACTTTTTGCCCCCTTTCCGAAATCAGTAAGAATCACAGTGTGCACAGCTGATTTCTGGTTCGAATTACATTTGTTGGTTTTTTGAATATACTGCTTTGTGAGAAGATATGAAATTGCGTGGGCTGTTTTTGTGTGAACATTCTTCTCTTCTCACCACATTCACCTACTCATGTCCTTTCATTGTACTGATATTTTTATAAACATATCTTATGGTGCGTTCTAGAGATAGAAGTTATTTTGGTAACAGATTATTCAATCGATGATAGTATGTTTTCATGTACTGGTCCCTGTTATGATTTAAGTACTATACTCATTTGGATCAACACGCGTGTATGAGTAGCGTAATTAGAATTAGAAAGATACATTTCAATTATTCTCTTTTCTCTCAGCTTTCTATGATGGGAGGGTTATGATTGTGGATTAACGCGAATAAACTGTCGAACAGTCTTATATTCCTGGTCAGCACTTTGAAAAGTTACCAAAGCAACCATATTTTGTACAATTTCACCCAGATGGTACCTTCAATGCATTCTGTTCATCTTCGCTGGCCTTCTTTCTCTCAGCCTCGCTGGCTCCGCCTCCGAGACCGAACTAGGAGAGGAGGCCACTCTCGTTACGAGCTGGCTGGGCTTCCCTAAAAAGTGCACACATATTTGAACTTGTAACGATGAATAAACACGTTCCAATATACACTTAATGTGTGTAGTTTCGTTTCTATCACAGGTATAGAGAAAAAAACATTCGTCAAATTTGAACCAAATAGGTTGGAGCCAGTCAGCTAGTACTCAACAACTAACTTTGCGTGTTTCCTGATAATTGACACCCATCCCTTCTCATTCACGAAATCATCGACTTCTGTAAGATCTGACGGCAGCAGACGAGCGCGGTACAAATACAACAGAATGTCGAACATGTTGCGCCAGCCCTGAAAAGTTATAGTAATTTGGACCACTTGGAAACGAAAACTTTAGTTACAGGCATTGTACTATGAGAGAAAAAACCTTCCTTCAGCTCTTCGAGTGTCTTCGTTACCGGTTGCCAAACTCGCAGTTTTCTTTCAGTTGCGAACAGCTTTCTCAGAAATTCCTTCACCTGAGCGAAAAGAAGAAGTTGAAACAAGAATGATCGACCGAAAATGTAGTGCTGCTTCTTAGTTACCATACTACATCGTTTAAAAACGCGCGTAAAGACATAAACTAAGCCACGCGGTTGGAAATATGTGTACGAGGTGCCACATGTGATAAAACTAAAGGAAACACCAACTCATTCATTCTAAAGATTGGGTTTCAGTTTTATTCGGAATGCAGCTCAACTTATAGTTGTCAATAGAAATACACTCACAATAAGTGCAGTTATTGAAATAATGGGTTAAACAGTGAGAACTGACCTCGTCTGGCATCAGAAGTGCGCTACGGCAAGTCTCAGTGACGAGATGGCTCTCATACTTTGCCTAAAAAGTTTTAGTTTTTTCTCATTCTCAGAACTGCTTTTCACATTGGTTGAATCGAATACAGCATTTCTCCGAGTAATCTCAACACGAAAAGAATACATGGGTTATCTTATCACCTTGAAAATCTTATAAGAGACTCACATTCGGCTGAAGCAGAGAAGTCTTCAGGGTGCTCTGAACATAAAATAAAAATTGCTCTGGACATAAAATAAAAGCAGCAGATACAAGGGAAGAGTGTGAAAACTCGGTGTGTGCCGTACGCAGTAAACAAAAGTACAAACTAAAGTTTGCTCGCTGTATCTATGACGAAAAAGTCTCCCGGAAAAATAATAGCAAAAATACCCTAACTCACCAAACTATCCTCGATAGCATATACTTCGGACGCAAACGTGCCTGCAAAATGAATTAATGAGATGAAATAATGTTCTGCTCATTTAATCCTGACTACACGGAGAGCTACTGACCTCTAAGAAAGCCGCGATGATCATTATCTAATGAAAAGCAGTCAAAGCCTAACACTGCAGCTGCTACGCAGACTCCATTCAAATAAACATTTTAGCTTGGCAAAATATGTTTATATAATTTTTTGTGTAATCACGTCGTTTCGTGCAACGACTGAGCCGAGTGTAGACCCAATAAGAATACAAAATAATCATTATATATAGAGTTACCATTCAACATCGATGTGTCGAAGATTAGAGAGGCTCCTTCGGGTGTACCTGAAAGTTCGTTGTGCACATCAGAGCCAAACTCGCTAATAACCTGAAGGTACAGTTCTCACTCACAAAAATGAGTCAAACGCTAACGGCTCAGAGCATCAGAGCATATAAGTCTTACATCAATGATGGCAAACTGGTTATTGAACTAATCCTAAAATTTAAAAGCTACAACAGCTCACCGATTTGTTTGGCGTTGTCGAGTAGAGCCAAATAATGACTCCGATCTATTCCCGCCGAAGCGAGCCCTCTGGACCACATTTTCTGAAAAAGTAACACAAAATAAACAGCATGATAATCACGGCTATTGGCTATAGTTCGTTTCACCCCCACTGAGACTCCTCCTTGCTGTAGAAAATGGAGCCGATCGAACGCGTTGCGGCGCGAGCGGTCGCTCCAGCCTTGGATATTTGCCAGTTTTCAACTGGGCGGCGGCGCCTGGTTTTATTTCTAAAATTTTCGTCTACTTTTTTCTTATTTATATTTTACATTTCACGTTAGTTTACAAATGTTGCAAATTATCATTTGTGTCCCATAGTGATCACTTATCGTTTCCTATCTGTGTAGTTTCGTGTTGTTCTGTGAAAATTATTTTTCAACATTTCTCGACGACAAAAGATTTATCTTTTTGAAGAGTAAACCAGCTCATTTTATCATTTGTATAATTCTAAAACCTTTTTCAAACAAGTCCTTGTTAATTCTTCTGTGACTACAAGTGAATGAACAAAGACTCGTTTACAAACAAGTTGTTTTACTGTTCTTCCTCAGTGTACAATCATTTTACAGGTAGCGGCTCTGTTCCCACTGGGATTCAGTTGATGTGCGAGTGTCAGATATGTAGAAGTTGGTTACTGATGAGCGAGGTAAGCATATTAGTTAATTATTCCGTCAGTTTATTACACGCTCCACAAAGGAACCTGTTTTCCGATCAGAAAATGTCTACTTTTTTGGCATTTCTCAACATGCGGTCGAAAAGAAGCTCGTATTTTGATTCATTCAGGCCGACAGTATGGTTCAGTTTCTGTTCAAAAACCGAAACACTGTTTACCCTCTTTCATGAAAAGAGGCGCCAGGTTTTTGCGCTATTCTCTAAATTTCTAATTACTTTTGAAACGTAACGAGAGTCTAGGTTTTTTTATTGAATAGAATAATGTTAACAACTTGTCGTACTACTTCTGACATACAAAGATATGGTTTCCATACACTAGTAAGGTCTGACTAAGCGACAAAAGATAAGCCGTTTTCAGATGTGAACACGTGGAAATTTAGAATTTTTCATCAAAAGTAGACCGATTTTCATGTTTTCGGCTGAAAAGTAGTCCGTTTTTCGAAATTTTCTGACTATTCGGAAAACCTTGCTGGTGTATGATGGTTTCAGACTTTCTGTATGGTCAACTCCCTACATTTTAATTTTGTCTTCTTGTTATACACAAAAAAAACCTTTAAAAAACTCCCTATTTCAGTTGGGTTCAAAATGCATGTGTTCATATATATTCTCGCTTGAGCAAAACGAACCTAGGGTGATGATATTACATTCCAGGATAGGACACAAGGTCAAGTAATGCGAAATGGAATCTGGTGCTAATTGAGTTGAACCCAGAATTGCTGTCAGGATGTTGTCGGAGTCGCTCTCCCACACACCCACTCTCGACACCACTTTCATCGAAAGCGGGTAAGTTCTCATCTGTTTTCCGTAATTTTCATTTTGAAATGCTATGTTCACAACACAGCAGTTTTTGTCAAAGCTTATGCTTTGACAAAAATTGTACGTCTATTTCTGATTAGGAACTCGTTTTTCATTACAAACCTGAAGTCGCCTGGTATTGCATAAAATTCTCCTACGTTTTATTGCTCAATACAGAACCCATTTTGTGAATTTTCCTCGCTATTCAGCCAATTTTGTTGAAGGATGTTCGCGGAGAATGTTTCACAGACGAAGTATGTCCATGAGCCAGTTGTGTGAAAAACTCATAGTTCTGCAAAAGAGTCGGAACTAGGAATACTTGCTTTCATTCACTCTATTACCTGAGGTTACCTTCTTCTTTTTCTGTTGTGGCTTTCTGATCTTGTTCCTATTTTAGGGTCAAGGTTGAAAAGTTGGTAGTTTCATGCTATTCATGATCTGAACCTATTTGTTTTCAGAACTGATCGTCGCGCCATCATTATCTTATCCGTGAAAGAAACGCGACACACTAGGACTGCCGAATATCGTCCCGATGTGAACAAGTAATAATTCATAAATTTCTCTACTTTCTCAGGTTTGCAGCTAAGTGAGATAATTTTTTGAAAATTGAACGTTCATCTATTATGCGAGTTAGAAACAGCGAGTCTGCGGACCTACTCCAGTAAGTTGTTCAATTCACATAGTCGAAAACGATCGAAAAACGGGGTCCTTTCTCGCCAAAATAAAAAAATCCCGCCTATTTTCCATGCTTAATAATGTAATTTACATATTCTAAGAACGAGTTTCTTTCCATGGAATTGTCCACTTTACTGGTGTATGCCTGCATATCATTAATATTTTAACTTATGAGTATAATCACCTGAATTATAAATGCGTATTGTACACATATATTTAGACCCACAATTTTGTATTCTGAGAACTTACTCACGACCTTATTTCCAACTAGTGCTTCAATTGTGCTGTTTAGTTTATATCAACCGTTTCGAATTCGTCTCTTTTTTTATATAAAAGAAGCTCTGTTATGCCGTTTCATTGCAGTTTTTTTTTCATGTTGCACTGATGTTTGTTTTGTGTTTTCGGAATTTAAAATGATACCTGACTATAGTACACTTCATCACATTTTATAATACTTTCACTTCAGAATCTCCAATTGTTTAGATGTGATAATGTGATAATGTGATGTGTAAGACTTCTTATGAAATACTTAATTTAGCTTGTACACTTCTGTCTCATTTTTAATAACATAATGCTATCTGTTTGTATATAGCTGTAACTTATAGTATTATGAACAGTTTCTTGTGTCATTCATTTTGTGTGTCTGTAATATGTTTTTGGATGAGTTTTCCAACCACGAGTCTGAATACTTTGTTACATACATTTTTTCATTTAGAATTTTTCCCTGATATTATGAATATCATTGGATGTTAGGATATTATGAACAAGGCTCCCAAATATTTGAATTTCGTGTAGCTCTGGAAACTCTGTCAAACCCTTAACAATCTTCCTGAGTTACGTTTGGTATGATCGCGATTGGCGTATTCTAATTGCGTGCCCGTATGGGCGAGAAGTTCTGGGCGCGCTACCGCTCGCAAGGCGAGAGTTCGATCCCTCTCCTGAACGCATTTTGAGTCACCCGGCTGATAGATAAAATATATTGGCAGCGGGGCCAAGAGTCTTGGCAGGCAGCCAAGACATTTTGGCCCCGCCCCCTATCATTCACTACTGTAGGAGTCTCAGTAGGAATGGTGAGGACTATACAAAAGATTCATTGAACAATAAACTCAACTGAGCAATGAGAATATGCTCTGTTCGATCAAAAGTAGCAAAGAAAATCAAGCAAACAGGGAATCTGAGTGCGGATAATTTGAGAATTCATATGACCAGGTGGGCTAGTGACAACTAAACAATAGAATAAAGACTTACTCTAATGAACTTCGAGCACGATTCGATCTTCTTTTGTTCAGCTTGGATTCTGAAAAAAATAAGAAATTGATTTATTGTGAGAACGTAGTTGTTGAAAAACGCTACCAATATGTATGACTCTATTGAAGCAAATGGGAACATTGACTTTTGGCCAATTCCATATCAACTACCTAAGCATGTGAAACACAACAATGCTTAGAGGCAGTACAAAAAGATTAGTTTCAAGAAATTGAATAAACGTAAATAGACTAGTCTGTATTTAACAGATGAGAAGCCGAAAAAAAAACAAAATACAAGATGTGTGATAACAACATTTATATCAATAGAACAAGAATAACAATTCATGAGTTGGAGTTGGGTCCGCGCTTCTTGCCGAGGCCTGATGAAGTTGAAGAATCTGCGAGTGTACTGGATATGGCGAGGGTCACGTCCTATAATAAGAAACACTTTAAATAACCTCTTGACAAATTGGGAAAATTATTTTAACGACCTAACCGAATGAATTAAGAGCGAGCTCGCTTGTGTCTCCATTTGACGACACTCCAAGAGAACAAGCCAGACATAATGCATCATACATTTCCCTACTCCTACAACCCTGAATCGAACATACATCTAGTATTTCCACTTTACATTACTTAAACGCATACGAATCCACTTGATCGAGCCTATTTGAATCGACTTCACTCCAAAAAATGCAGAGATAGTGTATCATTTGACCAAGAGAAATTGATGGAAAGCTATGATCCATCGGGGTGTGGGCACGGCGGCACGTAATTCACCGCCACGAAAGAGTTACCACTCCTAGAAATGACGAAAATACAACACAGGTGACGCTATTTCTCAAAACAATACATGCTAACGATCTGTGTTTCTTCCAATGGCCAATCAACCCTAGTTATCTGCTTTCCATGAATTTTGAACAAAAACGAAAATATATGTGGTGAACATGATCAAACCCAATAATCTGATTTTACAATCTAAAACTCAAACACCATAAACAAATTGTGGAATTGGAATAATTTCCTAAAATGAAAACATGTGTCGTGGATTTAGCGAGGACCGATCACTTCGACACAAAAACATATATTGAAAACAGATTGTATCTATAAGTCGATTATCTATTACAATTACAATTTGGTGTGAATATCTATCTCTGTGAATTGAGTAGTTGCTAGGTACGTCAGTAAAAACCAAAAGATGCTATAGTGTTGGATAGTGGATCCATATTAAAACTTATGGGCTTCGCTTCGTGCCCCTAAGACAACTTAATTGGATAATCACCTGACAGTTATGTGCCACATTAAAATGGTTGAGAGGCAAGTTAATTCGTTAAGAGTGAGAAGGTTACAAGCTAAACGAATTTGCGTTCAGTTATGAACAAATACACTTGCTTTCGAAATTGGAAAAAAAACTGTGTAAGAGGAAATCGTGAAGTTAGATTAAAGGGGGACAGAAAGGAAAGTTAATATTAAAGAGCTTATCAAGAGAAGCCGATGAGTATAACTTGTAATTCAAACAAACGAACATAATTTGCATCCGGCTGACACGTGTTTGCTTGTTTCAGCGCGCGCTGAAACAAGCAAACACGTGTCAGCCGGATGCAAATTACGATATATTTTGGTACCCCGGGGTACCTAAACTAGCTTTCCTTTCTGTCCTCCTTTAAAATTAATGCAATTGTGACTATGACGAAAAGGGACCCAAATAAATTCAAAGCAAACTTTACTTTACTATAATCGACAACACTCTGAAAGTATAATTGTACAATGTAGTATCTGAGTCAAATATCAATCTCTCACAAGAATCGTAGCAATATTTACTCAAACATAAAAAAGCTTTCATCAAAGAAAGTATTGAAATGAAATATGTAAAGACACACCTTATTTACTCTTCTTAGTTTCCTGCTTCTCGACGCGGACGGACACACACTTTACCAACACGAACGAGAGAACCGTGAACCTTTCCTGCAAATGAAGGAAATTAGGAAGTACAGCCCCGACCATGTGAAACGTCAGGCGTACACTGTAAAGATAAAACAGGCGTTCTACTACAGTAGCGACACCGTACTACTGCCGTTTTACTGGTAGTGTTACTGCAGTATCACCAGCCGTAAAACGGTAGTAGTACGGTGTCGCTACTGCAGTAAAACGCCAGTAACGTTGTAGTTCAACTGCAGTAAAACAGCAGTAAAATTATTTCGAACTATCGAAAATAAAACACTTAAAAATTATTTTTTTTATAAAACAAAATTCAATTATCTTTTCATGGCCCCTCTAGTATCTAGTCCTCACGTACTAAATACTAAGTTCGCTTCAGAGGTGAAAACTACCTCAAACTTGGGTAATTAAACCGAATACAGCCAGAAGCCGGCAGAGCAGTCTCGCCGACATCCGTATCTAGTATAGGTATCACGTGTGGTATTAGATATCTAGTTCATTTCTGAGGTTACTTGAGATACATCACCGATTTACTGGTAGTAATCGTGATTCAACGTTACCACAAGTTTACCACTGAATCGCGGGACGTTTACGGTCATATCACCACAGTTTAACTGTTACTACCGTTCTACCAGTGTCTTAACTGTGGGCTAGAAGTTCCTATGGCGTATCTTATCTATATCTTTGACCACACACCATGTCTCACTCGAATTTCCATATGAATCAACCTCGATCTGCTTTCGATAAACTGGAATAGAAACATCGTACTTCAAGACATATGTTTAAAGAATGGAAAAAAAATGCAATAATATAACTCAAAGCTCAAACATCTCGGCAAAATTTTTTAACAATTATTTAATCAACATATGACTCGGTATGCTTCCTCCTATACAAGCGGATTTTGCCGATAGGGCTAACCTGTGCACTAACAATTAATTGGAGATGGAGATAAATTTTGCTTAACTAGATGGAATTGACCACAAAACACACGTGATGGGAACAATTTGCAATAAAACAAAGTATTTTTTGAAAAAGTATTAATTTAGATCATTTGTGGTAGATTTGAATAATAATTAGTTTACTGCGCAGTTACTGCGGGTTTACTGCAGATTAACCCCTGGTAGTACCACGGTACTACCAGCGGTAAATCGGCAGTCAAACCGGGGTAGAACTGCAGTAACTTCGCTGTCAATTAGCAGTTTTCATTTCCCTGTGTATACGGAGGTATAATTCATTTTCAAACATGCGTGAAATTTCCAACATCACCGCCCACTTGGTTTAAAGGTTGCAACCTGAATACTGAAACTTAGAAAAGTGTCAATTAAACTGGGTTTTCTTGTGTAATTTCATAGAGCAAATACGGCGCACGCAGAACTATTTGTCTGGGCTCGAAATATGCAAAAATCAAATTTTGAGAGATATTTTGTCTGACATTTTGAAATGACTGCAGATCTGAAGAAAAACATCTTTCAAATAACGCATTTATTCAAAATCCCTGCATAAATGTAAACTGAAGCAAAAACAACAGAAATATGAGTATCGTGCACCGGTAATACGATCTTTCTATGCAAAACAAGAATCAAGTTAACAACGGAACGAGCAATAAGAAACGTAAGATAGTGAAACGCTTTACACACTCTGAAGTATTCTGTGCTTGACACAAATATACTACTCTAGTGCGCACCAACCAGTAATAGTAACAACGGAACAAAGTACCAAATAGGTATGACTGGGACCCTTACTCCCGCCTGAGCATGAAACACGTGACAGGCTCGGTGAAGGCGAAACATCTGCGGTAGGGAACTTCGTTATCGTCTGTCAGCAGATCCAGCACCTGAAAGTATGATCCCATTTTAATTGAACAGAAACGGTATCACTTTCTACAGTTATCGTACAATGCTGTAAACTTTAACCGGTTTCCCTTAACCCTAACCAGCCGACTACAAAAAAAATCGGAAATTTACAAACGAAACACGGAAGCTTTAAAAGAGCTTAGATTAACAAAATCAACAAAGTTGCTTGTGTAGTAATAATATCTGCCTCGAAAAACAGGGCTAATCAGCACCCCGCTGCCTGTTCACAAAACTCGCAAAATCTTCCAACATCCCACTGCACATCTCATTTCGTGCTTTCACCTCCCGCGGAAAGGTACTTCAGCTTTACAAATACAGCCACTGAAAAATCACCAGATGCTGGCGAAAGAACAAAGTACAAACTTCAAAACCAACCCCCGACACTCTTTCCCCACCACTTGCTTGAACCGGAGGCCAAGCTTCTTCCTGTAGACAAACAGAGATTATCAACTTCAAACATTCTATTCGTTTCTATTCCACAAACCGCCCACCTACAATTAGGGCGGGGGATAATTGTACAATGGCGACGTTCAACAAGCATCCGCACAATAAAGGGGGGGGGGTGTACAACCCCGGACCTTTTTAACAATCCCACAAAAAAATACCCACATCTTTACGTACCTCGATTTCGGTTGTACCAACCACCCCGACATCTGGCAATTGCGTGGGAGCAACAACTGCAGCTTCAGTTGAGTCCGCCACGTCTCGTTCATCGTACTTATCTTTCACGCTGTCATCAATTCGGGATACCGCCTGTAACACATCAAGAGTTATTCTCTAAATTTCTCGATTTCACACTGAGAGTTCCAGAAGGCCAGTTTAGGAAGCGATTTTCAGGATTTTTTCCGTTCTTTCTGGCTAAATGGTTTTTCACCAGGTAAGGCTGTCCCGTACCTTCTGAAGCGCCAATCGAAATCCTTTCGAGCCGAGTACGGGATAATCAGGCAGAGAAGTCTCCTCCTTCGACCAGAGCAGCAGTTTTTCACGCAGACTAAAACACAACTTTTGAACCCGAAAAATAAATGATTATAAAGTGACCACTACAAAATCAATGTTCATCCTCTGAGAAGCTGAGTTGAGAAAAATGACAGAATGAACAGTATTGCACAACGCCGCCAACGTGAAAAACTATCAAATTTGCGAAAGTATGGAAATAAAAATGAAACTACAAAACTTCACCAGACTCACCTGGGCCAGCTGGCAACAACATGGTGTTGAATAGTTTTCTCGAACGGGGCTGGGGGATGCTGGATAACCTAGGAATATAATTACAGATACGTGCATCGAATGTTCAATAAAGTTTTAACTCCAATGGAAACACTGATTGGTTGAACAATATCAATATTCAATAATATTCGATGTCAACAACAGGATCGCACAGCCTCCTTTCGCCTTCTCTCTACATCTCTAATCTTCCACTCTGTCTCTCTCTCTTTCTATCTCTAAGGTTCCTCTCTCCGGGGAGTTTCCGTCGCCCCCCCCCCCCCCTCTCTATCTCTCCCTATCTTCCTCTACCTTCCACATGTATTCCAATGCATTGATGGCAGCCAGCTCGTTGTATCTCTTTGACTTGGAGACAGCGTCCGGGAGTTCTCTTCGAGACTCGTAGCCGGCCTCGTTAAAATACGGTTCCCGTACCAGAATCAGAGCTGCAATCAGATACTAAAGTCTGCGGGTCCTATGATTCGACTTTTCAACTTCAAAATTTCTTTAAAGTCTGTTCTTCAATAATGTTGATGGGAGTGAAGTATTCTCAAAACAAGTTGTGCAATGAGAGATATCGAATACGGTGGTTCGAACGAGAACCACCATTTTCTTTAGTTTTCTTAGTTAAAAGAATATTAACTAAGCGGGAAAAATGTCTCGACAAAAAATTAGAACGTTAGGTTCACAAAACAATAAGATTTAATCGGAAACTTCTGAATACCTTGGATTGATAAGATGACTTGTAGAAGATTAGACTTCTTCGAATCCCACGTTTCAACGCCCTGTAAAACACTGAACGGTAGATATCTAGCAAGTTGTACAAGTAGAAAGATCCTAATATGGGACTCAAGACTCATATCTTCTGGAAACCCCTTCTGAAACACTGCGTTTCAACTCTCTTCAGATTTAAAAATATTCCTTATTGAAACAAATGGTCAGCAAAACAAAAAGTAATATGTAGAGTAATCTAATTTGACCATTTGACCGAAATTGGCATTATTTCTGATTACCTCTCCTTGCCATGTTCCGAGGAGACTTGTGCACACTTTTCCACTTTGATACAGATTGGGGTTCAACTGTTCGGCAGAAAACGCGACGTAGTGCACCTAGAATGACAAAAGATGATAAATCCATTCATATATCTGGATTGTATATTACGATGAGTGGGAGGGGGGGGGGGGGGGGGAGAGAGGAGAGAGAGGGAGAGAGAGGGAGAGAGAGAGAGAATCAAAGAAATATATCAACCTCTGGCGGTCTCTCCGGGTAGCTGTCACTGAGTCTAACATCGAAATAGAAGGGAACCCCCTCAAATGGAGTTCCATTGGGACCAATGATGAGGAACGACAACAGATCTGATCTGAAGAAAAACACCTCAACGTAATCAAATTCTTCACAGATCATCTCAACAGACAGCCAGAGCAGTGATGAAATGCAACGTATTTTAAACTAGAAATAGGCTCTTCTTGAAAATTATTCATTTCTTATGTGTTACTGGTGTAAAACCATCACCAACCTATTCTCGAACGCGCGTACGTGAATTCCCTCCGGCGTGTGTTTCATCAACAGGCGATGTTCATTCCGAACCGCCGTATAGAAACTCCGTCCCAACCCGGTCTCCCGCATAACCGAGTTGACGAACTTATGGGACAATGGACACTCGGCACACATCTGCAAATAACATGTGTATTCGTGACATCATAGTTGATCGCTGAGATGGGCTGGATATCACAAAGGGTTTAATTTCGCCACAATAACAACGAGAATGACTCAATTATTTTGGTACAGAGCCCATCAAACTTAGGTATCTTAATCAAAACACGGGATCATTTTCCCAGAATAGACAGATATATAACTGATTGAACTATCTGTCTACAAAGTACATAAAGATCATTAAAATTTTTATTCATTATGATAACAAATTTCCGATTTCCTCGTCATCAAAACTATTTCAATGTAGTCCTGCAATCTTACATTAACAGACAACCTTTCTATGAGAAAAGTAAGCTAGTGTAAGCCCCGCAGTAAACATACCTTAAACCGTTTTTCATCTTGGTCCGATTCCTCCGCGACCACCGGTTCTTTCTCTGGGATAGTCGGCTTCTCACCGGCCCACACCTTCAGTTCCCGGATCTGTTGTACAGTGGCCGCTCGTTTGCCCGATGTGAACCTGAACATACACTATATCAGCTGATTTTTTTTGGTTTAGGCAGCTCAGATACCGGAGTGTTGAAGCGCCTTCTTAGTTTCCACCAAAAAGTTACACAAATGTCTCCTATTCCGTAGTGTATCACAACTTTTTGAACTGAAATACGTGTGTCAGAGTCTTTGAACTAAAAAACTAAATCGGAAATTCTGGCATAAATGTGTTAATATTCTATGAGCTTGAAAGAAGGACGTGAATCCAGAGAAAAAAACAATCATGACGATATTCGTGCTTTACAACTTGTAAGGAAATGGTGTTTGCGAATTGCGATTGACAGTATTGAGTTGTTCGTTCGATACTTTTCTTCTGAAATCGATTATCACTTAGACTAGCGTCTTATATCAAACTAAAAAGGAAATACGGCAAGTTATACTAACTCCTTCAGAGTGTCTAGCTGAACGATCACGGCTGGCAGCTCCACACTGGTGCCAGATAACGTGCTACGGATCTGAAAATTACGAACATTCCACTGACCCTAAGACATCGTAAAGGTGGTGAGGCCGAAACGATGTATTTTATTTTAAACTTAGTCATTATTAACTTCATAGATAGTATTTATTACTTTTAATTCATTTAACCATTCATTTATTGACTTCATCCTAGTTAACTTGACTTAATTTAACCTATTTTTGCTTATTTAATTGTGACGCGTTCAACTTTTCCACCTTCTACGAAAAGTAAAAACTCTCGTTAGCCCGAAAACTCGTTCAGACAAATATATCTGTACTTTTCGCTTATCTATATGTATTTTCTCGATGCCGCGCACATACAATTAGAAAATAACAAACTATTCATATAAATAATCTTAATCACCGTAGAAAGAATATCCTTGAAGGGAAACATTCGCTCGAAGACATTGAGACGATCGCAAACCGGTGTCAGGTCGACAGAACGAGCATAACTGAAATTGAGTGGACTGCAAGATGAGAACATTTTTTAATTTTCAATGTTGGAAGTCAGGTGTTATACGACTGTTCTATGAGCAAATTTTCGGTAGCAATTCAGAAAACCTCCAATAATGATATCCCAGCAAGCGCTAGTCCAGCAAGTACTGTATCCTGGTTAGATATTTACAGTATCTGGGGGGGGGGGGGGGGGTTAACTGGTCAAACATCCAAGCCGACACTATCCCACGAGACCAGCATCGCTGTTTTTACGTAATTCTCTGCTGTGACCCCATGACCTACTCGTAGACTGCTGCCAGTTGTAGTCGATAGTCAGCCAGTTGGGGATTCGCCGAGATGGTTTCCTCGATGACGTCATAATTGTCTTCCTCCTGATTCTTCGGGTAAACCTCAACAAATGTAAGTTAGAATGAACACCAACACTTTCAGTTGCATACTCTTCTTCTCAAACCAACCAGTTTAGGGTTTATCTATTAAAAAGCTCGGAAACTTCCAGATATTAGACTGATAAGGATTGTACATTATGATCAAAGTATGTAATTCCAGTTTGAAGAACTTGAAAGAACAGTCCGAACAACTGTCCCTCCAGAATAAAGTACGTGATTCTGTCATACCTGGTAGAAGGGGGCCGACAGCACCCCGCACTGCATCAGAACAATCCATCTCATGATCGACCATCGGTTGATTCCATCTTCAAACGAGGCCAACTGGAACAAAATAAAGACTATAACTTAGAAACTCAGAAATGAAAAAAAAATGAAAAAACAATAGAACCCGGTTCCGCGTGAAGACAACATTGGCTGCGTTCATACTTAGAGCACTACCATGTAAAGTATAAATGTCGATTGTGCACTATGTGCGGACTCAAATGATGACCATGACCATAAAAAAGCTTTAAGAAACAGGCTCCCTACCTACCAACACTGAGAGAATTGGTCTCATTTTGACATAAAATGACAAATTTAGTCTATGGTCACACTAGTGGCCTTACTGTAGAATAGTCACACTTATGGATGTCCAACCACATCTCTTCTGGTCACCCTGGACTATACTCAGTACTCACCGACATACTGGGATCGATGTAGATGGTGGTGGGTAGTGCCCCGTCGGTTGGTTTTACCACCTGCTCCATCACGTGGTACCAGATGAACGAATCGGACATCGTCACAGCCGAATCCCCACAGACCCCTGACTATACTCACCGACATACTGGGATCGATGTAGATGGTGGTGGGTAGTGCCCCGTCGGTTGGTTTTACCACCTGCTCCATCACGTGGTACCAGATGAACGAATCGGACATCGTCACAGCCGAATCCCCACAGACCCCTGACTATACTCACCGACATATAGGGATCGATGTAGATGGTGGTGGGTAGTGCCCCGTCGGTTGGTTTTACCACCTGCTCCATCACGTGGTACCAGATGAACGAATCGGACATCGTCACAGCCGAATCCCCACAGACCCCTGACTATACTCACCGACATACTGGGATCGATGTAGATGGTGGTGGGTAGTGCCCCGTCGGTTGGTTTTACCACCTGCTCCATCACGTGGTACCAGATGAACGAATCGGACATCGTCACAGCCGAATCCCCACAGACCCCTGACTATACTCACCGACATACTGGGATCGATGTAGATGGTGGTGGGTAGTGCCCCGTCGGTTGGTTTTACCACCTGCTCCATCACGTGGTACCAGATGAACGAATCGGACATCGTCACAGCCGAATCCCCACAGACCCCTGACTATACTCACCGACATACTGGGATCGATGTAGATGGTGGTGGGTAGTGCCCCGTCGGTTGGTTTTACCACCTGCTCCATCACGTGGTACCAGATGAACGAATCGGACATCGTCAAAGCCGAATCCCCACAGATCTTCAGACGCAGAGTGTGCGGCTGAAAAGAAGAACCATTAAGTTATACATAGTGACCGGAAAACTACTCTGATACTTTAAACCCCCACCGTATAGCCTCCCATCGTAATCTTCGTAAAAAGCTAACCCTATACCCCCGCTGTTCACCCAGCTATAGTATTCGCTCCCCCCACATCCCGCTGTATTTGTAGTTCGATTCGGCTGTTTTTCAGTTGAAATTCGTAAACGATGGCGTGTTTCGAGATCAAACTACCGCCAATATTTTGTCCATCGCTGCTCACCACATCTCCGAGACACTCGTCTAGGCGGTGTTTCGTCTCATCCGAATACACATCCTCCCACGAATTCATCGACTTCGGTACCAACATGTCAGAGTAGCTTCGATTCTGGAAAAACCAACTAGGTTATTTTCAAGCAAAACTGAAAGACAACCAGTGGTTGGCGAGAATCATAAATTCTCGAATACACCTAGGTAATTTAGATATATCTTCTAAAATCGAGAGTGGAGCAAATTCGATTCCTTTGAATGGTGGAAGTCATTTAGAATGCAACTCACGAGAAGCCCCTTTTCCAGCAAATCGTCCACGAGAGGACGAAACAATCGATTGGCACATATATGAGTGGTATGGCAATGACCAATCAACAGACTCTTGTCCCGTCCAATATCCACCCCGATGCGAGGCTGACCGATGTGCACTGCCCAATCACACATCACCTCAAAACCAGCTGTTTCACCATCAAATGAATTGTTCGCTGTTTCCAAAGCAGGAATATACGGAGTATGTCGTCCTATCCCACTGTCTTTGTAGTTTTATCCGATTGTTTTTGATCGGAACTACCGTAAATAACGGCGTGTAACACGGCCAAGGTCTACCGTCTCCACTCACTATATTGAACGTTACAATAACCGTTTATTGCGGTCTTTTTAGGCATTTTTCGAAACGAAAATTGATCACTCCCAAAACGCCACTCGCCAGAACGGAGATTCAATCGCTCGCTTACACATGAAAATTATAAGGTGATTTGTTTACAAGCGTAAACTCGAGCAGTGTGGTAGGAACAAGTGTTGGTCAACGTCATTTCAAAGGAGAATATTTAGAATTCACACCATTCCGGTTCCCTACCCAGCAACCCACTCACCAATACATATTCGACAGTCATCTTTTTCCAAGCATCTTCTGAGTAGAATTCGGAAATACTCTGAAAGACGATACGAGTAACATTTTTCAACGAAACCAATGTAGATGTCACCTAAGTGACCAAACTCTCAAGAATCGCACGTCTGAGGTTGGTCGTTGATGGTGAAGAAAACAGGTGATTGCGAATAGTATACTGTGAGGTGAGGAGATTGAGACTCAAAAGCGGACTTTTTCTAACAGAATTTTTGAGGATCTAACTCGATTTACTATCCTAAATGATCAACATTAAATTGACGTTGTCGTAAGTGGTCTGTGACAAGCGATATTGACTACATTGGAACAGGGCTGTAAAATGAGCATTGTTTGTCAAACTCTATTACAAGTTTGTTATTGTTCAAGAAACTTGTCAAGATAGAAATTCACCTCGCCGAGTGTAATCTCCACTTTGTTCATAGTCACGTTCATCCTTCGTGGAAACAAATCGCTTCCCTGAAAAGGTATTCAAATATACAAGTTTTAAGTTGCCGATACTTTCGAGGGACTGGTTATGATCAACTATAAAATTCTCACGGAAATAAACATTCAAAGTGCTACTGAAACATGAGCGTAAATAACTGTTTTGATTGAAAAATAGTTTCATTTCTCAACGTATTTCAACTCAATTAGGTCATTAATGTGATAAACTCGATTCAATAAACCGACCATATGCCAACAAAAGACACATACCAGAAGAGAGGCAACCCGAAAGGACAGGTACTGCCACATGGCGAAGTAGTACTTCTTCCACATGTCGTCTTTCATGTCATCGAACCAGGTCGGATACTTCCTCGTCAGCACATGACTGAAAAAGATATAGCGCCGATAAAATATAGGATTACACACATGTTCCATGGCAGAGAGGGGCGACAAAGGTGATGATCCATTTTCAGATATTGACTGGTACCAAAAAATTATATCGCCGAGACTCAACAAACTGGTGACAGACGAGTATAGAAACCATTGTGGACACCAAAAAATCAATTTCTTAGAAAGAGGAGCTCTGTATAGTCTCAATTTCCCCAACAAAGACAGCAAAAAGCTAATGGAACCTATACAGTGATCAACGCATATGCGTATCCTTGATCAACACACTTTGTCATTTAGCAAATAATCAGTCAGATTGCGTAACCAATTGAGTCATTCTCAGTTGTACTTGTAAATGCAAAACTTACAGCTTATAACAGTAATCCAGTACAGTTCTCTTTTCTTCGTCTCCCGCCTTATTCAGCTGAAAATATAAAGCTATTAACGGTTGCTGGCTGCCAACTAGTATCAATCCAGTCTTCTCAACTTCTGATATAAATCGTCGTCGTTTCAAATTGATCAAAAATTATTTGGGAGAAACTTTGAGACTATTAACGGTCTCGTTACGGCGAATTGTACTGGTTCTGACTCGGTAAGAAATTAATGTTAATTGTGAACGGTCTTGAAAATGTAGTGCTAGAATCGCGTGAGTGTGTGTTGGAAAGTGATCGGAGAGGCGTATTAAATACAAAATACGAAACAAGAAAACTGCTAGCCAGCTACCTTTCGTCCAATCCAATCGCTAATGGAGTCTCCCCTTCTCGCTTCATATCTGTAGTCGTTCAGAAAGCCGGCCATATCCAAGGCGTCACGCAGAAGTCCACTCTCCTGCAAACACCCAGCAACGTTGGATTTCGCCACCGAACTCGGGAAAATTAGACCATTTTTAATAAAAAATCACAGAGTTAGCCATACTCTGATAAAATTTGGTTGGTACTTCTAGAATAGTTGCATCTTACTGGTGTGTGTTAACTTTGCCCTTTGTGCGGTTTTTGAGATCCTGCTCCATGAAAACAATTGAATGCAGCCAGAATGTAGATACTCACCCAATTCGGTTTCCTGAACAACGACCGTCTTGGAGTTCTGTGCGAACGTACCAGCATTATAGCAGCCTGAAAACGATATACAAAGGAAACTTCTACTTCCACCCTACTTTGGAAATGAGTACGAATGACGATCTTCATCTTTTATAATCGGACGTTCATAAACACTTCATCCAGAAAGAAACATTGAACAGCGAAAGTAAACTGTACCCCTCAAACTCATTACCTTTCAACATAATAGATAATACACAACTTATCTCAATGCTGTGAAATCTATTTTCTCCAGACAACCTTAAAAACGCAAATCCAATTTACCTCGAACCAACGGATCCTACTCACGACCAGATCATCTGGCATGGGCGCTGTCATCAGTCGAATGAGCAGCTGGAAAGGATTTATCTACAGTCACACTCGTGGATAGTAACAGATATGTTCCACAAAAAGACGCACATCCTAACTTACCGTAGTCGCGGAACGCCGCAATAAACACAAACGCTTAGATTTCGTTAATGTTTCTGGGGGATTTTTACTCTTGGATCTTGCTGTTAGAACATGTGCCGAGAAAAGATGTGCAGTGGAGAAAAGATGTGCAGAAAAAATGTTCCACCAACAATTTTGCTCTCTCGGGAGTGTTTTTTTTTTAAATTTCCAGCTTCGATCGGTGAAACTGCGTAGTTTTCGGTGCTTTCTGGGTCTAAAACAGTCCCCTTCTAGATTTTGTGCCAAACCCTATTATTCGTGAACGACGAACAGCTGACCTCAGCTTTCTCTCCTTGTAGGCCGTCTCTGCTTCTGTCATGGTAATCCCGTTCGCTCGGCACATGATTGTCGACCGGCATCAATAGATCGAGGAAGTCAGGCAGGCTGTCGTCAGAGGCTGGCTCACCAGCGTGGTCTTCCTCGTGTTGCATAATCAGATGGTCGAGAAAATCATGCAATCTACAAACAGACACAAAATGCGAATACTTCCCCTTTTCGTACTAAGTTTCTCATAATCTGAAATATTGGCCTCAACCACCGCCATCTCTTGGCTAATTGGACCATTTTATAAAAATGATTATTCAACTGATTCGGTTCATATAACAAAAAGTTGAACCATTTTTATCGTGTACCCGAATCATTGGCTTCGCCTTACTCGTCCAAAAAGTGCAATCTGGTCAAGCTACTCACGGGACAACATTCATGGACCACATTTCAACGAAGGTTCCATCGCCTCGACGAAACTTCTGGAAGTATAAAAAGCTATTGATCCGCCAAACTACGGAAGACACTATACAGATATAGCAATATTTGGTTACGACGTTCGGTAGGCTGAACTAGAACAGATATCCTTCAATAGTGGGTCAGATGAATTCTAAATTTTAAAAAAATCTAAATTGAACACTGTCGAATCTCACCCAAGATCTACCTGCTTGCCATTCTTGAGATTTTCCACTGCTTGAAGAACGATATCCCGCAGATCCACTTTTCCAAGTTGCTCAGGGTCTTGGACATAATATCTCCCAAGCGGCAAGCTAAAGAGGCACAAATTTATTATCGTCATTATGCGAACGAGGAATTATCTGAAACCGAAATCGTAAAACCGCTGATTCCACCAGCCAGAACAACACTTAGGCCATAGGTTGGGAGACGTATGAACACCTCATCCCCCGGAGGCATGAAAAGAACCATAATCACTACTGCTTGCGCCCCCAAGGGTGCACTTTTTTCCAGACTTCCAGAGAAACCCTATACGATATATGTTCCCAATCCCCGTATTTGCAGTTTGATTCCGATTCTTTCTGGACAAAATCCATAAAATATGGCGTGCATCGAGATCAAACTACAACTCAGACATTGTCATTTCCTATATGTACGTTAGCGAACTACCCTCCGGTTTCGCAATTCACACCGAATGTACGGTATTCTACCGAACATTTTGTATCAATGACTCACCGACCATTCATCCAGTGTGGTGTAATTTCGAATAGAGACATAACTTCATCTTCTCGCTGGACGAAATTCGCTTCACCTGGGTTTTCTTGGGCACGATCAAACCAACGCACATTGCAGCAACAGTCGGCAGCATTTGTGGACAGAATCAGACCGAAACGATTGACTGAACGGAAACCATATATCAGTGTCAGTTTAATTTGAATGAGATTAAAAGAAGCAGACACACATGTGGTCAACTATGTGAGTCCAAATGAGACCATTAGTATCGACGTTTCAGTAGGTTATCGAACATTTGTTGAAGTGTCGTAGTTGTCAAAATTGTCATTCCCAGTTGTCAACACTCGGAAATCCCAGGACCATAAAACAAAACCGGGATACAACTAAAACAAATGCGCGAGACCTCCTCATTTAAGCAGCTTCGGTACTGTCCGGTACTGGTGATATATTAGCCGGGGGCAACGCGTCCCTTTCGCATCTACCATGAACATGAACTGCATACACCTTACACCGCCAAGATCTCTTATAAGATGGAGGATTGCGATCTAATTTTTATGAAAAGTAAGGGTCGCAAGTTGATAAACAGCAAAATTCATACAAAACTAGTGAAAATTAAATCAAAAATTGATGAAAATCGCAGTTTTGAACAATTTTGGAGGGGTCGCGATTCAAAAAAGAAGGGAGTATCGCGAGATTTCAGGAAAAATGAGAGACCCTTACTCTTGGCGGTGTGTGGTACGGGTGATATATTAGCCGGGTGGAAGCTGGGTGGAACGCGTCCCTCCGTCAATTAACATGAACATGAACGGACCTGCTTGTTCGGCGGGCATATTTTTCAACATGACAATTGTTCCCGGCAGATGATGCTCCTGATCCAAGTCAACTTCCCGATAAGCCAGCGAATAACCGGGCACGTCTCGGGACACGGTACCGTCCAACCACTCTACATCCACGACAGTGCGAGTGCGTAGCACCTAAATTGAATCGCTAAACCTGTTCATACATTTTACGTCGCCGTATTACGCCCACGTTTTTAGTTGTGAAAACTCTCGATTCTCGATTGACATCGACGTGAGACGTGACACGCCAACTGAATCAATACGCATGATATATATTGTTATACACCGACGTAAAACGCCCGCGTAAATAGTTTGATTCGAGTCTAAGACAGTCCGCAACACCGCAACCAATCATCAGCTCACTGTCATGTCGGCTCGTCAACGCTTGGAACAGCGAATTTCACCCCACCACTCACTTTTGAAGATGTAACATCTTAACTTCTCGGGAAAATATTGAGATGTCGACGCGTTCTCTCAATAACCGATCCTAGTGTTTTGAGCCATGAGCCCTACACAACTGCGGTTGTCACTATTCATATGGGAATTTGATTTGGTAGGAAAGTCGTAGGTTGGAACTAGATTGATGATTATTAGTTCGCACGCCCCTGCCACCCTACAGCGTGTGAGTGTAGGAACGCAGTCTAAACATGCGAATCTTCATTGGCTGTGAAGCTTCTGGCACTGTGCAGCTGCATACACACCCTGATGCTCAAGGAAAACCGGGAGTCAAATTCAAACGTCATTAGTAAAAAGTGGGGGAACCAACAAATGTGTGAGTTGTGTTTGGTTCGACCTCGATATCAGCAAAAAGTGAACTATACGAATTGCTGTGATACTGTAGCAGAAGTATTCTGCAAAAATAGAACAATACAAATGTTGCACAATGGTTCACGAAGCCCGCATGATATTTCAGAAATTGCCGAAGGGTATTTCATGTGTACTTTGACGACATGCGTGCGTTGTGAACCATTGTGCAACATTTGTATTGTTCTATTTTTGCAGAATACTTCTGCTACAGTATCACAGCAATTCGTATAGTTCACTTTTTGCTGATATCGAGGTCGAACCAAACACAACTCACACATTTGTTGGTTCCCCCACTTTTTACTAATTGTCCTTTTTTTGCTAGTTGTACTCCTACAACTTCATATGTTGCCTATTCACAGAGTGGATCTTGTGAACTCATTATATTATTATGGAAATCTCAGTTTTGTGTGTGCACGAAGCCGAATGCAGACCATAAAATTGCTGATGTTGTAATATAACGCAGGTTACTGGCTCTGTGACTATCAACAACTGAACAAAAACGCTAAACGTTCCGATTGACATGTACACCGCTTTTAGCGGCGATAAGCGATGGGGATTGGCGCCATTGACAAATCTACAATTAGAGACACCAACTCACTTACAATATAGCCATTATTTCCAATACCACATCAAAAACCTTCGTTGAAACTTTTTTTTTCATTCCTGCTTCAATTGACACACGCGTCTGGCGCCAGAACGAAACGAAATTTTCTAGGTTTTCGAGCTACCAGTACACACTACATGTGTCAATTACTGATTGGAGCAATATTCAAACTATTCAATTGTCAGTTTCGTGTGTTTTTATTTTGGCGCCATTTGGCGTCTGTTCCGAGCCAGAAGATAAAATTCGATTTTGAATTTGTGGATCTATATTTCACATTGGAATATTCAATATCTGTTAACTTGAAAAAGTTTGATTGGCGATAACTGATATTTTTCCAACTTTGGCGCCAATTGGCGCCAGTGCACAGTGCCAACAGAACTTTTTTGATTTTCAGATTGACCATCTTACTTGCCATGTGATAGTTATTTACAGTGCCGAATTTCAGACGATTCCATTGACGCTGTCGTGAGTTTGGGTTTTGGCGCCATCTGGCGCCTGGTTCGAGCGCCAGAAGAAAAATTTCAGTTTTGGAAAAAGACATTCACACTTTCTACCAAATTATTCAATTTCTATTAGTGTTCAACATTTTAGTTGACGATAAATAGTGTTTTGCCGTTTTTGGCGCCTATTGGCGCCAGCGCCGGGCGCCAATGATTATGTGTTCATCTCATATTTGGCGCGACGGGCTAACTTTTGCATTATAACTCATGTTTCAAATTTCAGCTAAATCGGTTCGGTAGTTTTTCCAATAGTCTTTTTTGGCGCCTATTGGCGCCCGCGCCCGGCGCCAATGAGGAGCTATACATCTCATATTTGGTGCGACGGGCTAAATTTTGCATTAGAACTCATGTTCCAAATTACAGCTGAATCGGTACGATAGTTTTTCCAATAGTCGTTTTTGGCGCCTATTGGCGCCCGCGCCCGGCGCCAGAGATTACATATACATGTCATACTTGGCGCGACGAGCTAACTTTTGCCATAGAATAGATGTTCAAAATTTCAGCCAAATTGGTTCAGTAGTTTTTCCACTACGATGCGGACAGAATTCCGTGAGGGAGGAGGGACGAGGGAGGAGGGAGGAGGGAGGAGGGAGGAGGGACGAGGGACGAATTACGGCGGAACTTTTCAACAACGACACGAAACCATAACTCGGGCGAAAATAATCCGATTTGGCTGAAATTTTCACACAATGTTCAATTTGTGATTCTCTAACGTTCTCTTCCTTTAGTTTTCAAAAAAAGTATATGATTGAAGATTTTTGTTAATTAAAAGGAAAAAACGAGTCCGCAATGGCCAAACCAAAGACAACTCACGCAGAGCGCTTCGCGCTCCGCGCGATACGTCAGTAGTCTGTTATACCCTACCTTTCACTAGAACAGTTAAATATGGGAATGACACGTGAAGTTACCTTTGCGCATATACATGTTAACTGTGTCGTCTGATCTTAAAGTACCACATCGACCTCATTGCCAAAGTTTCTCCGCCAGAAGCAGCAGAAACATACAGGATGTGAAGAAACTACAACTGCTCACCTCTCCAACAAACTCCTCTCCCAACGAAGATTCAGTCGAGTTATTTGCAGCCGCCAACGAATTCCCGGATCGAGACCTGAAAACTCAAATTCACACCTCGACTTCTATAATGTAATAGAAAAATGCCTGCACCACCTAGTATGTGATATCTAAATCTTAATGCAAACGACCTTTCCCGTTTCCTGGACGTATTCACAAATTTTCCATACAATATTTCAGATTAGAACAGGATTTTAAGAAGAAAAGCGGCCTATTTTTGATGGAAAATAAGAGTTTCCCGTCTCTAAATTGAAAAACTAGCTCCTTCCCATGGAACGGTCACACCATATTGGTGTATGACTAGATTATTTAATATATCATTCGTCGTTGTCATAGGTTCCAAGGTTCTTGCCGCATTCAACTATTCAACATATACCACCATAATTTCTCAATACTAGATACGCCTCTCTTCTTCCGTTAGTTGAAATTATCAAGTGGATTACTTGTCTAGTACTTGTCTAGTACTAATACTATAAAGTTCCAATAGTACATGAACCCTTATGGGATAACCAACCGTCTGTTCGTAGTAGCATCGGAACTGCCCTCATCAGACTCGACATTCATAACTGCCATCTCATCGCCACTCTACGAAAAAACATGCTCAGCTTCAGCTATGTATCAATTAAAACGAAGTCTCACTTACAATTAAATAAATGTTTTTCACAGGTATTTAGTTAGTAGGAGCCAGGTAATCGATGACTCAAAACGGAAACTAATTGTAAACTTCTCACCCCCCCCCCCCCCCCCCTTCTCTTAGAGACAATCTTTGATTTAGAATATTAGGATTAGAATAAAAAAAGACTGATTGAGTGCTTCAATTCGAGAGAAACCACCTCTTCGTTCTCAGCTTCAATGTGATTTTCCTCTGGAATATCCGTTACAACGAGCACTTCAGAATTCGATTCATGATCAACTTCCAACTTCTGGATCTGCAATTCAACGTTCTTTCTACGTTCTGGACGCACACCATTGACTGTTCTTGAGAAAGTAACCTGTTTCACAATATAAATACCTTAGTTTTCAGAAATTTCGAATTTGTGTCCGGTGATCCAGCCAAGTTTGGCGAAGTATGTTTCTAGAGCATGCAACCACGTTGGACAAAACTGATACGGTACTCTCCATATTCTATCGTCTTTGAACCTCGGCATTGATACGGTACTATTTTAAACATAGTTTGATACCAACCTTGGCAACCACGCCATCGGAGGTTGTTGCGGTGAGCTTGCCCATCCGCGCTACTCGATCGGTATCGCCCATCTGAACAAAAAAACTGAAATGGCAATACTAGCAAAGAAGATCATAACCAGAGAGAGAGAGAGAGAGAGAGAGAAAGAGAGAGAGAGAGAGAGAGAGAGAGAGAGCAAGGATTGTTCCGAACGGGTTCATCGTCATGTTCCAATCAGCATCACGCTGATTGATAGTCTTCGAAAAAAAATGATGAAATCGAAAATCAATCACCTTTTCGAACTTGCTGCCATACATTTGTGATAGATTCTTGAAATACGCATTCTTCGAAATGGCCTGAAATATGAAACTAGAACACGTCTTAGAAAAATTGTTGGCATTAGCCAGTTGGCGGCTGGCTGAAGAAAATTTCGACTGGTATGGTTTCGATTAAGCGTGTTATTGGGATTCCCATAGTCTCTTCATTTACAATATTTATATCAAGGAGAGGGGTAGAGGGTGGAAAGATACATGATCCTCAATTATCATCATATCTCGCAAGATACCATCTGCCTCCTATTTCTAACATGGGGCTGGAAAGATGACCACAAACTTACACTTACACAGCAAACGATAAACACTAGGCAGACTTATATATTCCGAATCAAATGTTCCAATCGATAAATTGAAGGTTACCTTAGCTCCATTTGGAGTTTTCATAATTCGTCTCTCGAGCAGGTAGAAATCTGGATTGGCCGCAGTTGTAACCCACATCACCCTGCATACAAGGAACATAACATTTTGGGCTGAGGAAAACTTCAGTGCTAAACCTATAATATTACTCACATTTGATATAACACATTCGCGATGCAATCTCACAACGAAATATGGAGCTGTAGTACTGCAACCTACATGTACACGAAACGGTCAAGATAGTGCATCTACAATTTCAGGCTCAGGTGATGTCTCAATGTTTGGATTACCAATGTAGCATATATAGCAAACATTCATCTCAAAGCGATGTTAGCATGATATATATACCGCTCGAAAAGTAGGTTTTCGTGAACGATTCTTGAAACGCCGCGCAAGCACTCACTACTCACTTGGATAGCTCGTCTTCGTCTATGGTGAAATCCGGCGGGTCGTGATACTCGGTTGCTCCGGGAGATGAAATCCACTTAACCAGAAGAGTATGTGTTTCAACCTAGAAATATCAACTGACTAAAAAACAAGAGATATCCAGAAAAATGATCAAACAAATGTATAACAACGACAAAACAGAGCTAATTCAGTACCTTCTCCACTGTGAACTTCTCTAGGTGATCGGATTCTTTTTGTAGTAGTGTCTGTGGTTTCTTTCCTCCATTCCAAGAGCAGTGATAACCTGAATATAGTATCATCCAGTGATCACAGGCAGACCATTATACAATAAGTAGGAGAGTGTTGGTTCCAGTGTTATTTGAGGTAAACATCGCCCCCATGCTAAAAGGCCAAAGTTAATAGATCCCCTATAGGAAATATGACAATATTTGCAGCACTTTTAAAATAATTATAGGTTCCACCAGCTTAATTCAATGAAAAGCCTATGCCTCATACCATAAACTTGAAAATGGATATTTTCCGACAAATTGGTGCTGATGTTTCTGCCCGCCTGACTTGAATACTTTATTTACGTTGAGTACGTACGAAGCCCATCGATTACCTAGTGCGTCCTGTACCGACATGGAAACAACTTCTCCTTTTACGATAGGCTTCCCGTGATCCGTCTCGTCTTCTCTGATTAGACGTAAGATTTGCGGACCATTTCCGGCACCCATGACCCTCGCTCTGGAAAACGATTGAAATATGGATTTCAACTTTGGAACACAGCTTGGAAAAAAGGTTAAGAAAATTCACAAGCCATTAAAAGTTCTGTTTTGCACAATTGAGCCTTTTGAGAAGGAAACTGAAAAAATGAAAGCGCGCATTAGTCCGATCAAAAGACAAATCAGGCACAGCGCTTCGCGCTGTCCGCGATTTCGTTGCATACCAATTCAAATATTCGAAATCGTATTGACAGCGGTCAATAAACATTGTTTTCTAAAAACAATTCAGCTAACGGCGTAAAGCTCATCAAAACTCAACATTTCCAAAGGAGATTGGGAATTGCCAAATTCTTCGAAACTTCTTAAAAGCCATCTTGAATGTTAATGTATATTTAGACCAGATAAAGTCTGTGTAAACTATGCAATTATCCGTATTCGTTTGGAACAGTAAAAATGAATGTTGATAATGGGATAAAACGAGAAAAACAGGGCAAAATGTTATTTACGCACGTATGAGAATCGTCGTAGCGAAGAGTGATATCCGCCAAACTGGCTCTAACATCACCGATCCACTTCTCATACATTATGTACTTGTGCTTCGGCCGTGTGCTGAGCACATCCACCTGAATCGGAATAACAATCAATTAATAATTAGCAAAGTAATGTCAGAATTACATTAAAGAAGCTCTATCTGGTCGGGCGACAAGCTGAACGTGGACCATTTCGAAGATGTAAAAACCATCTGGATAAGTCTCAAGTTTCAAGCATATTTTACATACCTCAAACTTTCCCAGGTTTGAGTTAGAAAAGATCAAATTTGGCTCCTTTTCAAAGAGGAGGCAAATTTTTCGACTATTTGGTCAGTTTTACTCTAGTATGGTTTCAAGATTCAACGTTTCGTGAAATTGGAAACAACTAACCAATTGTGAGCCGTCGAGTGGAACATTCTGCATGACCATGTCCTTGGACGGCAACACCAGAACATCAGCGAATTGCTGATAAACAATTGTAAATATATAGCAGCTTAATCTCATTGTCAGATATCATAGAGAGATCACGTTCAAAGTCATTACGTACAGCCACATCCCTTTAAAACAGAGGGTGCGTAAGGGTTTCTGCAAATAGTAGAACAACAACTACTGAAAACATCGTTGAACTAATCGTAACTTTCAAAATTTCCATTTCCTCAGGAGAACGAAACTATGTCGTAGGTTTAACAATTGACCCACTGAGATGAAAATTAGGAGGAATGTTTTGATATGAATGTTGCTTTTTGTGAAAAGTCTTTTACACTTTTACTTCATATAGTGTAACATGGGTGACCAACCACTTAGAGAACATTCAAACTTTCTGAAGAAAAAAACTTTAACTTGGTTTAAAACTACTCTGAATTTCATTGGCACGCTGCCAAATTCTCAGTGGGAATGGGGGAAACTATATCAACGTAGCCCGAATCTCAATGATGAACAACCAGTTCAGAGTTCACCCAATCATGCGGTAGCCACAGCTGGCTACTGGCTTGGCAACTCAGAGCTGGTGGAAGTGTGGTTCATCCGTCAGGCTGCCAACTATGGCGCCAGTCTTAACGCACCACAAAACATTGTTGTACTTGAGCAAATACTCGATCTGCGTTAAAATGAAGGTTTACGAATACGATGAGCTCGTGGTTTTGCGGCGAAATATTATGTTGCTCAATTAAAATCTGGATAACTCGGTGTTTCCACCAGGACAAACCTAAGAGTGTGTTCAACGCAAACTGAGACCAGGAGAGCACAGTAAGCAGTGACAAAGGACGCACGATCGAGAATCATGATTTACGCACTGTCCACTGTCCGTGTGGATTTGGTAGCAGCAAATATGAACAGTCTCGTAGTTCCACAACAGTGTGTCAGTTTTTTTTATATATAACAAATGAACTGCTATCTGGGATTGCGTTACCTTTACGGCGATAACTTGTCCGATTTGACTGTCGTCCTTGCACCAGCGTTCCTTCTCCTTTTCTCCGCCCGGGTGAGCATTCTCGAAGCGAGCAACAGTGTGACCGACACAAAACGAACGATCCACCAGATGTAGCTGCAAAACAGTGTGTTAGACAAATTGAGATGCTCGGATAACCATCGGGTATCTGAGTTATACAACTTTGTACGACAATTGACATACTACAGTTGTTCGAATGAAGATTATAATGATAAAAAAAACTTTCAGGTTAGTTGAGAAAAAACTGGACCCACACGACGACAACAGGGGAAACATGTCAAACAAAACACAGCAATAATATGTTTTTAACTGCATAAATGCAAAGACGAACACAGGCCATGTATGTAATCCGATGAGCAGCTAACCATAGAGAGGTTGCCATCTCTCTCTCTCTCTCTCTCAGTTATTATGGTCTCCTGTTGACCCAATTGCTTTAATTCGTTGTGTTATATTTCGAAAATTCAATCAATTAGGAATAGTAGGCCGTTCTCGTTCTTACATATTAATGTCAACCAGAATGTTGATCACTGCTCACTTTGATCAGGAAATGAAAAATCTACCAGCCTACAAACTACATTCGCGTTCGTCTACACTCATGACAATTGATGTGTACCTCTTCAAAACATCGGTTCAATTTTGTACCGGATGGAATAGTTGAGATACTAGCCTTCGATCCACATAGATGTTCATACAAGGGATTGGTCTTCTTGTGTTGTACCTGCAATATATTTATTTATTGTTGGTCTTGGTCTTGAGAAGCGGAACAAATTTAAAAAGGAAAAATGAATGAACAGACATAGTGAAACCAAAAACTAAAACACCCATTGTTGCAGAATAGAAAACACTAGCAACAAGCAAACTGTGATTCATTCTTCAACAACCGAATGACAAATATGTGACAACTGAATCAGTAAAAACTGATATACAATTTGTCATCAACCTGTTTTCTCGAAATAACTTTTTTGTTTCCCAGCGGTTAAACTTACACGGTGAGACCGCTCCCCAATAATTTGGAACTTTGCCCGCAGTTGAAAAACGGCGTACCCCGCCAATTGAAATGCCGCCGGTCATCAGCCTAGACAGGGCGCGTACCCGCGCGGAAAAAATGTACTGTAGCTTTTTGGCACGATGCTTGGTTGAAATTTACATACAATTTATCAGAAAGTGCGCTCCATTAATAAAACCGCTCGTGCATTACACGCGGTGCGGTTTTGTCTTTCTTCTGTTTTTTCACTTGGACCGTTTCTGTCGAGCGGTCTCACCGTGCTTACTTTGCTAGCAATACGGCAGCCATGTGAGTGCTGAGAAAAATATCAAGACAGAATCGCGCCAGGTAGTGTTACAACTTACGAACCTTTTTAACCTCGGCCAGTCCTACTCCAGATCCATTTCTTTTCATGTAAACAACCAAATCACATTCATTAGGATAGGGAACCGTATAATCCTTCACATTGAATATGTTATCTGAAAAGATGGTAAATACTAATACAGGTAGAGGTTTTAAATGGAAAGAGTTTAAAACAATGGAAAAGTTGCGATTCGTCTCGAAATGGCAACCTGAACCCCACTGCAATTTATTGTGATTAGAGAATTAGATTAGTTTTTTTCGCGCCAAAATATCCGCGGAGCGGAGAGCGTATGAAGGCGAAGACTAAACTTTGTTAATCGCTAGAGCTGACATCGATTCGCGAACACCGTGATATACATGAATGTAACAAACCCATAATATATTACAGACACTCACTGAGATCAGGTTTTACCACACTAGCATCTAGCTTCCTCTTCTTGGACTTCAATTTTCCCGGAGTATCCGGGTTTGTCTCCACTGTAGGATTTACATCCATGTCGAGCTAGAAATAAAAGGTACAGAAGTGATGCGCAATCATCTGTTGCAAACATGTATAGTTATGTCACTTCTCGGGTTTACAAGATCTAGCAACAATGCATAGTTATGTGGTTTGTAACATGCGGAAAAGCAAAAGTTCCGCGTGTTTCATTCATTCATTGATATACGGGATGATCTCTGACTATATCCCTTTTCTCGTCGCCTACCTAGCTTGTTCGCTTTAAAAAAAGAACACTTCTTAGTTTTTAGTTTTAGGGACAAAAGCGATGAAGTATACTCAGACTTTAGAGTTTCAGCCATGTTTCCTAGAGCACTTCCGCCATGTTTCTAGAGGGAGTGAAACCTAGATGTCACAAAACAGAAAACAGATAGCTTATCATCCACAAAGAATTCGCTCGCGAAAGATGCAAACGAACGAACGTTAAACTAACTAACTTTCAACAAAGTAGGCGCGCTGGCTAGTGCCACGTATTTTTACGTGCCAGTAGTATGACACCAATAATCCACAGTAGTTATACTACGGATACAAATAAAAATAATAGAAGAGTCATAAATAAGAACTTCATTCAGAGATGAAATGAGAGAAATTTTATTTTTTGAAAAATTCAAAAATTCAAACATTTATTGGGTTACGGTGAGTATTGCGTATAAAATGGTTCGCTCTATTTTCAAGAACACGTCTCTTGATCATTAGTTCAAAAATAAAAAATTCACAAACGCCCAATTGTTGCAATGCCACCTCCCGATATCAAGGTATGTTTATTAAATGAGTTGCTTATTGGGAAGTAATGCTATACGGTGTATGTGGCCCGAGCGCGCTATTGTAGTTTGAACTCACGACTTTTTAGCCCAAAGACTTATGTTGTGTATGCAGATTAGATCAAACTACAAGTCAGACGTTGTCATTCTATAGTAAGGCGGAATCGATTCGTTCACGCAGTTGCGCGACGTGACTCAGTTTGGTTTTGAAAAATATGGTAATGGAATTCACTTGTATACTCACTGCTTAGACAAATGATCATTTCTCGCCGCATGGTAATGCACAGAAAAAAGGTCTCGTGTCACTGGAAGGAAGTGGACGTCTTTCTTCAAAAACGTGGATTGATTCGAGGCGACCAAAACTCACTCGTAATGTTGTGCGCGGACGAGCAATTCTGCGTTCAAGCTGTTTCTCAATGGTGCCATCGGTACTTAGGTTACGGTGAGGCTGCTTCCCAGTAATTTGGTGCGCTGAATATATCACTAACAAGAACATTAATGTTTGCACTTTAAGGTTGTTCCTCTCGGCGCCGGACAGGATGTGGGTCGTTCGTGTATTCTAGTTTCGATCGGGGGAAAGAACATCATGCTCGACTGCGGCATGCATATGGGTTATCAGGACGATAGACGTTTTCCGGACTTCTCGTTAGTTGAACCTATCTTGTTTTCTCATGTGAAACGTCAAACGAAGCTAGAAGTTAATATTCGCAGTGACGGTTTCTAGATAAACATAAACGACGGCTTGTCTCACGAAATGGGGTGTCTTGTGTGGTTATCGGAACGTCGTCAGACATTGTCCCGTTCGTTTCCGTCTCTGACACAAGGGAATATTGCTAATCGCATCGAATTAGTTTGTATATGTTTCTCAAGCTCATACGCCCTTAACACATGTAGACGCATTATTCAAAAGTTACATAACTGAAGTGAAAATATAAAGCGGGAAGGCTGTTTTTGTCGCTATTCAGGGTCGCCAAAATGTCCCCTGTGTGTTCATTTCTCTATCAATTCATCATTATTTCAGTTATATCGGTGGAGGAGGTCGCCTGAATGACTATCTGGATTGTGTGATCATCTCTCATTTCCACCTCGACCACTGCGGGTCTCTTCCCCATATGAGCGAGATTGTGGGATACGATGGACCTATCTACATGACCTATCCAACCAAGGCCATTGCTCCTGTTTTACTGGTCAGTTCAATTGGAATTGGAGATGGAGGGTAGAGTAATATGAGTGGAGTTCAGAAGTTCAGCCGAATACATCATAACTTTCGAGTTATTTACGCAAAGTAAACAAATTGCTGCATCTGCCTGCCTCGAATCCTATCATTTACTTTGCAAGACTCTGCAGTCGGGAACTTCCTTCATACTTCAAATATTCGGATTTCTTAGAAACCATTGTCTGACCTACTCTTGTAACTTGTAATTTCGATTCCTTTTTTTTCTAGCGTATTGGGCTGAATGTGTGCAGTTAAGACGTTTCTATTTCAGGAGGACTATCGCAAAGTACAGACGGAGTTCAAAGGCGACACCAACTTCTTCACTTCAGCTCACATCAAAGCTTGTATGAAAAAGGTACAGCTTACGTTGTTCTAACTTCTTCACAGATTTCTTGCTTTCTAGCTTAGTTTCTCCTTTACGTGATCGGTGATCCTATTGCGGTAGATAATAGATCAAAGATCCAAGGCACGTAATATAAGCATACAGCGTGAAAACAATGCATTTATTTTAGACGATTGCCGTGAATTTGCACGAAACTATCCAAGTGGACCGCGAACTCTCGATCCGTGCCTTCTATGCTGGTCACGTATTGGGTGCCGCCATGTTCGAAGTTCGTGTCGGGACACAAAGTGTACTGTACACAGGTACGTAGCCATTGTTTTTGTTTGGCAAGCTGTACTGAATAACCAGATCAGAACAAAACGCGTTCTTTCCTAGCCATATTCGAATAATTTGATTATTTCCTATTCTTATGCAAACTTATGGAATTTAACATATTTTACTCGGAAATTCTGTTTTTTTTTGTCGAAAAACAGTGACCTCTTACTAATGTGTGCTCTCTTGCCGCCTCTTTGAATTCGGTACATTTGAATGACTTGACTTGATGGTCCATTATTCGATAATATTTTCGATTCTTCCTGTCTATGTCAGGCGATTATAACATGACGCCCGATCGTCATTTGGGTGCCGCCCGGGTGCTGCCCGGTCTGAAGCCGGACCTGCTCATATCTGAATCAACCTATGCCACCACCATTCGCGACTCGAAAAGGGCGCGAGAACGAGATTTTCTCAGAAAAGTACACGACAGGGTACTGGAAGGCGGAAAGGTTTGTAAATTCAGGCGAACTTGCAACTATTTCCAACTACAACTATTTCCTAATTATAGAGCTGTTTTTTGTTTGATGTTTCGAAAATAGTGATGTAGCTAACCGGGTTGTAACTTTGTGATGAATTGTTTCCGAATTTCGAAGGCATCTGACCACGACTGGTCTGACAGATCATAGTCTTCATAGCTTTTATTTATTTCAATTGTTGTCAGGTTCTGATTCCTGTTTTCGCATTGGGTCGTGCGCAGGAGTTGTGTATCCTCCTCGAATCGTACTGGGAACGCATGGATTTGAAGTTTCCCATCTACTTCTCACAGGGATTGGCTGAAAGAGCCAATCAGGTACGTCATCTGGTTCTACTCTTCAACGACACTTGAAATTCAAAAAAATAAGATATATTAAAGAAACCTGTTGGGGTATAAAACAACAACAGAGAAACTTATAGAACATTTGATCTACCAAAAATATTGGTTTTTGTAGTACTATCGCCTCTTCATCAATTGGACCAACGAGAAGATAAAGGATACTTTCGTGGAGCGAAACATGTTCGACTTCACTCATATTCGACCCATGGAAAAGAATTATGAGGATCTGCCTGGGGCCCAGGTTCTATTTTCAACGCCAGGTACGTGGAACGTTATGTGAAAATACACCAGTCACAGTTTTGATGTGAACAGTTTGGTTGAAATCATTATGCAAAGATTACCATAGTTGAAAGCTGTATTTATGGCACTTAGCGGTCGATCAATGTATTCTGTATGATCACATACGTGGTAACCTTGTCCCACCCTCCAATAAAACTCAGCACTATTTTGGATGAAACTATCTCTGATGTTTTGTTTTTCAGGTATGCTTCATGGAGGTCAGTCGTTGAAAATCTTCAGAAAGTGGTGCAACGATCCGAAGAATATGATAATTATGCCTGGTTAGTAGTTTGTTTTACTGATTTTGATAGAATTTGGTGTTTTCACGTGTTTGATGGTACCTATTACACATATGACATATGTTGGGTGAACATTTCACTGAAACTCGTTCAGGATAGTGCTGTAATTGGGCAATCGGACGGTGTTCGTGAATAAGTTTTTCACCTGCTTTGAACCAGAGAGCCCATTTTACCCTCCACTTTTATAATGAATGTGAAAGCCTTTGAAAGCCTCACGTTAACTAACCTCATTTCAATACTTTTTAAGATATTTTACCGTATGAAGGGAGTGTCTGTTTAAGGTTTCTGTGTGGCGGGTACCGTGGGAGCCAAGGTCATTGGAGGCATGAAGAAGATTGAAATCGAAGGGAAAATGGTGAGAGGATTTATGAGAAAAACAGCTCATAGAAACTTTTCCTGTTTCGAAAATTGGTGTTATAGCCACTGGTGTTTTCTACATGTTGTTTATGTGATCTATTTTCCAAATAGTTTGTCCTGGTGTGTTTAGGTAATCGTTATCAGGTGTGTAATTTTAGTCCTTATAGTTGAGCTTCAGCTAGTAATCTTGCTGTTTTCAGTACGACATAAATCTGGGTGTGGAGTATATGTCGTTCAGTGCACATGCAGATGCAAAGGGCATCATTCAGGTTGGTTTGTGAAGTCTCACACGGAAAATATTCCCAGATCAGGAGAAATGGAGCGATCGTAAACAACGCTGGAAAAGGCGTATATGTAGATAACGAAAAAGTTTTTGGCTCATACACTAATATCAAGGAATATGTTCTCAAAACTAAGAGACAAAATAACCCTCTAAGTGTTTTGACCAAGCGTCGATTGAAATCGCTCAAAATGAGTATTACTCCATATCAAAATAGGGGGTATTTTACGCATGCTGAGATTATAGTAGTTTGTTTGTATCAGAGCCACTTCACTGCTTCATTCTGTACTTCATGAGTCAATTGATACATGTCACATTTGCAGCTTATCCGGGACTGTGAGCCACGAAACGTGATGTTCGTGCACGGAGAGGCCGGGAAAATGGAATTTCTCAAGGAGAAAGTGGTCAAGGTGTGAATTCCGTTATTTTCTTGCTTTAGATACTTCAAAAACACTTTTAAGTAAAAACCAAGCAGTGACTGGAAGGGAAAGTTGTAGCAAGTAGTAGCAGGGAAATTTCTTGGACTTTGCAAACAAGTCAGCAATTTTTTTCAGAGTATCAACTTGTTTGATTTATATTACGAACAAAGAAATGAAACTAGAGACATTCCTTGTTTGACAACTGGTTTTCAGGAGTTCAAGCTGCCCGTACATATGCCTGCCAATGGAGAGACGGTGTCCATACCAGCCTGTCCTGTCATGGAAATCGAGGTGTCATTCTTAGATCGATAATCTTGTAGAATGGCAGACTGTCCCAACAACAACAACAAACAAACAAATGGCGCGAATGAAAAATTTCATCAGCGCCGACGAAAAAAGTGTCGATGTCTCAAAAAAACGTGTACTTTGTGAACCATAATATGTAACAGTTCGTATTTCAGGTTCCGTGTGACCTGATTGATCGAAGTATTGAGTTGGACCCAACCCCGGCCAAGCGACAGTGTCCCTTCTCAGCATGTCTCATCGTCGACAAAGTGGTGCGTTTATTCAAAAATTGTAGGAATACTTAAACGCGAATTAAGTATATAGATCTTCGACAATCAATAAAACAGTCGTGTAGGTTGTCGATTTGTTGTTAACGATTTGGTAATTCTTTGAAACTCTTTTCCCACTAGTGCAAGTACTGGCAAAAAAGGCGACTTAATTCTGCTTCGTTGTGTGAAGTTTGATCCTACTGCATTTTGGGCTCAATTCGAAGGTTTTTCGATTTAATAGAACGGAGAGCTCACTATACTATAACATGATTCACCAACAAGATAAGACTACAAGTTATGTGTAGCTGAAGATAAGATTAAAACTCTTGTCAACCAGACTAATCAAACTGCAACTTATTCGGTAATCCCACTTTTCCAGTCGGGTCCGCAAGTAGTGTCGTGCGAGTCGGCTGCCCGTCAGATGAATCTCAGCCTTCACTCCATTGCCCTTTCTCAACTGATCGAGGGAAAGACGAATATCGATTGGACCAACCTCTCCAACAGTCTCACCGTATTCGATCCGGATCTACAGAATAAGAAGGTTGGTTCAGGGACGATTTCCGTCTCAAAATCATATAATCTTCGTGACAACCGACTGACCACGATTATTCGTCTATTTCACATTTTCATGTGAAATAAGTTGTGCCTGACCTTCTATCGGAATATCGAAAAGAACTCGGCTCATCAACAGCTGAACACCAGCTGATTTTTTCTCAAATAGGTTTTTTTATAAATAATTCTGGTCTTTTCGGAACATCGAAGAAATTCTCTTCATTTGTATTATTCTCATCTACTTAATTGTCGTATAGACAGTTGAAGTTACAATCCGAGTTTGTTTGAAATGAAGACATTAAAATAGAAAGTATCACATGTTTCAGGATGGTATCGAAATGTTCCATGGAGAGATCTGTCTTCTGAAGACAAAAGAAGCAAATAAGGTGAAACTTATCTTTTTTTTGTCTCTGTGTGTTTCAGTTAGCAAGGGAAACCCCTTAGTGCTTTCTGATTTCCTAAGGGCATATATTCTTTTCTGTTACCGAAGAGTCTTTGAACAAATCCAGTGATGCGTTTTTTTCAATGGTAGCTTTCAGCGTTATATGCTGTTAGGAAAGAGAAAAGTAGTGAATACTGTGCAGTGTGAGAAACTCAATTGGTGAAGTAATTAATAAGTTATGTAATTGATGACAGTGAATTAACGGCGGATTGTTTCCAGTTGGAGTTGGTTTGGGAAGAGTGTCGTGAAGCCTGGCAACCACAAATCGTGTCCACTATTCAGGAAGCTCTGTCGGTGAACGAAAATTGATCTAAAACCTGGAATTCCATTTATATTCCTCTAATAGTTGTCTTTATAGCTCTGAGATGACGTTTAAATAGATCTATAAGTAACTATTGCTGTTGAAGTTTTTTGATTGTTGTTTTTGCCCATTTTAATATGCTTTCTGTTGTTATGTTCTCATGTTCGAAGATAATCTTGTTGTGCACTCTCGGTGTTACATATGTCATTGCGGGTGGCTGCAAGGGCTCTATTCTATACCAGTGCATGATGGGTAGTTGGTTGATTGTTATAAGTATGGTTCTTTTTCTTGTCACTGTGTACATATTGTGCTTTTCAGTTGTTAAAATACATATTTGTAGAAGTAACTGGGTTTTATTCGATTCTTCACGAGGTGGAGCGATACCTGTGAACTATTTCGCTTTTGTCTAGAGTGGAGCTGTCATTATTTGAACTATTCAGGGCCACATTGAATGACAGCTTGCATGCAATTGAATAATTTGTTTAAGTTTAAACATAGAACCGTCAATCAATAGTATTAGACAATAATGTCGTATACGGGCGGTATGGTTGCTTTCTTCGAGTCCCAGATTGTCAGGCAGTGACGCGAAGGTGCAAACTATGAGTATCGATCCAATTATCCAAGTGGCTCAGTCCTTCCAATCTGTCTGCTCGAAGTTTGAGTCCGCAACCTGAACTTTATTGCAACTTTTATCTCAGCCTGAAAAAAGGGTACCAAAAGGGCTAAGTTACCTGAAAACCCGGTCATTTATAGAATTGGCTTACTGTAGTTAATACTTATCTCTGTGTTGTCATCTAGATGATGGAAGTGGGACAATTGGTCAGTGATTGGTTGAGCGCCGAAGATATCCGACCCCATCTGGAGCGGGGGGATCTGGTGGAATTCAGGAGGACAATGCGTATTGGAAGGGCGAAGAGAAGGGTGTACACGGTGAGTTATTACCTTGAGACGATGATATGGATCATGGAGGTAACGGATTTGAAAAAAAGATGGGGAACATTGACTTTTTACCCCACCTTTCTAAAATTGTATTGCGTTTGGGGAATTGTAGTTTGACCCCCCCCCGGCCACCGGGGGTGATATAAAGTGGGGGGCGATACTTCGATTTTCCCAAAAGATGTGCCCGAAACTCGCGTCGTGCCAGTCTTATATATTTTTCATCTTATATATTTCTTGCCCTGGTGAGCTGGTGACTCTTTTATGGCGGATATTCGCTTCACGAACAATTTTCGGATTTTCGCGTTGTTTTATTGACACTTTTATTGACAGCATTGGTAATAAACTTTTAAAGTTCAGCTAAGCTCACAAAGAAAAGTTCTACTATAAGCGGTGGATTGTCTGGTAATTATTATACAGAATGGACAGAACACACTCAACCACTAATTCATGGGAAAACGACAGCCCCCATATTGACAGCGCAAAACTACAAAGAACACACGACTCAAAGGGCAGTCTGCTGGCAGGCTGCCCCTCTTGTAAACTGCCGAATAGATGCCGTTTCCCCGCTGGCAGCATGCCTGTCTTCTAGAGTGGTTAATCAATTCCGAAAACCAATTCAATTCCAATTCCAACCAATTCTCGGAAAATTCCGAAATATCAATTCCAATTCTTTCATCATTTCAAAAAACCAATTCAATTCAATTCCAATTCCAACCAATTCTCGAAAAATTCCGAAAATTCAATTTCAATTCCTTCAATGTTTTCAAAAACCAATTCCAATTCCGACCAATTCCGACCAATTCCTGAAAAATCAATTTCAATTCTTAAGGCATGTTTTCTGCAAAAAAGTTCGTAATGTTGCTTCTTACAACAAATAGATTTGAACAAGATAGAACAAAACAAGAAACTGTCATTTTCAACACGTTTAAAATTTCAATTCTCAACCAATTCCGGACCAATTCCAATTCTTTTTGCCAATTCTCAAGAAAAACCAATTCAATTCAATTCCTTTTTTTTTTCTGTCTGTCAAAAACCAATTCAATTCAATTCCCATTCTCTCTTAATAAAACCAATTCAATTCAATTCAATTCTTAGGAATTGGTTTCACTTGAAAACCAATTCAATTCAATTCTTCGGAATTGGTTTTCAATTCTTTTCAATTCCAATTCCAATTCAATTCAATTCCTTAACCACCCTACTGTCTTCCTAATTGCAAATGAGTGCTGTTTCAACGCCGCCAGCCTGCCGGCAGCCCGCCAGCAGGCTGCCGAGCTCGTTAACCGCCGGCAGGCTGCGCTTTGGGTCGTGTGAAGAGATGCTAGTTTACAGGTCTGTATCAAACCAAAAAAAGCGTTTTAATAATTGTAATAGTATATGCTAATAATTACAGCACTGGGCGGTGTACATTGGCATAATGGACGAGGAGCCCCGCGTAGTTCATATCTCGAACGATGATGGGGATTTCGAGGGGGTTACCGGAGAGGGAAAGATTCGCGATTCGATAGCCGGTTTCGGGAAAATCATGGAGGGCTCCAGGGCCGAGGTTGGTTCGCTTACATCCATACAATATAAAAGCTGGTAATTAAAAATATTTGTAAACAATGGTATTTAGGCAACACAAATAATATTCATCGGTATGTCGGAAAACAGCAAAAGAACACTCACGTCTTAAAGTGTAACTGCCGAGTTTGCCATGCTTCTCCCTTGTCGGACATTAATCGTAGACTTTCTATTTCTAGGTCCGCTGTGACGTGTTGGGTGCGGTGGCGGGAGACGATCTGGTCCGAGTGAACAACAGTCTCGACTCTTCCCATCGCCCCTTCCCACCCACAATTGTCGTAGAAAGAGCCACGCATAAGGTGGGGTTGGAGTGTTTCATTGTTCTATAACGTTTATAAATATAAAGAGTTTCAATTGGTTCATTACGCATAGAAAGTGTATTACTATGCTTGTAATGACAACCATACCTTTTTACTTCCCATATTTGAAGTTTACACCCATCATTGTGGTAGACAGAGCCACACAATGGGGTGGGAGTGAATAACGATAACTCCCACACTACATTGGAAGTTTGACCGACCGATCTCTGATTCTTGGTCTTTGTAGTACTTTAAAGTTACAGATGTTTAGTGATTACAATTAATAGTCCACCTTTATATTTGAACGGACTTACATTACCAATAGTCTTTGAGTTCTCGCTAAGTCTTTTGTGTTTCAGATGGGGGACGGTAACTATAACTTGATGTCCAACAATTGCGAGCATTTCGTGAAGTGGTGCCGCTATGGGAATAGAATAAGCTCACAGGTTCGTTGATTAAAAAGTTCAGCCAATTACAAAAAGTCACTACGGTTGTGATTTTGTTTCTATCGACTTGACCAATGAAACGGAAGCTAGGTTTGTATCATTGAATAAAGCAGGGGGAAAAGATAAAAGAGGTGTGTAATTATCGTTTTTAACATACGGTACAGAATTGGTGATTTGCTGAGTCATGTGCTCTCTCACTTTCGACTCATGACCCCTTTTCGACCCACGAGTTCATATCACCCCTGTTGAATTGAGGTCCTCACAGTTCAACCAGTTTGCTCTCTGCCGGACTCCATTTATTGCCCGCTCTGTTTTGCATTTAGTCCTTTCTGTGCGGCAGCGGCAGTGGACTTGCGCCAACAAATCAACTGCCTTGATTGCACGTTACTGCCGCCATTCGTCAGCTAAGCGGCTTCAAATTGTCGCGCTCCCGTCTTTTTACGGACAAAACGTCGAATTGGACTTTGCATACTTATGATCCTCACAGGAGTAAGATCTAACTCATTTTTGAAAAGACACCCGTTTTTGGGATACACGCCGATTCTGCCAATTGTAAATAAATACGCTGGAATGGACAGCTATTCCTGGGTTATGGAACCTTTCCGATGGAACAAGTAATGGGCTCAAACTACAAAACAGCGGGGTGGGCCAAATACACCGTATAGGCTTGTTTTTCGGAACGCACCACCTATATTATTGTCTGATTGCAGGCAGTTGCTGCGAAGAGTGTGATGTTGACCTCCGTGCTTGCCGTGGGAATCCACCCCCTGGTGGCAGTGGGGGCTGGACTTCTCTTCGCCGCCACGTCGAATAGATTCTCCCGAGCCATCAGTAGTACATTCGGTACCAACTACTCGTTTTATTGATAGGACACTTTTTTTCGGATTGTCACTAGTGTGTTTGGCTAAGAATAACTACTCCACCTCTCGATTGGTTACACTAGGTGTCAATAATACATTTGGTACCAACTACTCATTTTATATATTGGTTATAGTAGCTGTCAATAGCGCATTCGGTACTAACTACTAATTTTGTTGATTGGTTATTTTAGCTGTCAGTAGTACATTTTCTCGATTATGATGCGGTAGTTCAAGATAACTTTGGTACGGAACATTTATGATATCTCACGACGAATGTACATTGTACATATTACCTTAGATGTTGTTGAGCACATTTTGTTAACGAGTTCGGTTTTCGGATATGGCTTCTTCGGCAATAAAATAACACCAAAACCGCATATCGTAACTCATCACCTCTTGTGAAATGTGCTGTAGTCCATAATTATAATTTAGCCCAATTGTTTATTAGTTTTTGCATGTGAACGGTGTACTGTAGCATAGTTTTTCATTTGATCTGTACTGAATTTTGTGCAGGTCATTTATTGTTCGGTCATCTAGTCAGTATTCGTTGTTTTGGATTCGGACAATTTATAGTGACGTTTTTTCCCGAACGTCTAGCCTTCTCATTGTTATGTACGTGTACCGTAACTTTTACTTGTGTTCTGACCTGTGATGTGAATGACGTATTTCGATGTATTCTGGAGATTTGAGTGAAGCTCGTTTGTTTTTCCTTCCTCTTCTCTATATTTAGCTAAGTCGTTGTGAGATTGGGCGCGCCGGCTAGCCTCCCCTTTCCCATTAAACATCCATCAGGTAAAATGGGACTCGCGGCCCCCTGAGTTTGATTCTGGAGCAAAGTTGCTTGCATCCATATTTGTGGCTAACCATCGTTTTTAGTATACTTGTCCATAAAAAAATTGATGTTGAAATTGTTTTACAAGGCGAAATTTTCGTTTTGCAGCATATTCTAGACTTGATATCTCCTTCAAATTCGGGTACAGCGATTATGATTCTTTTACATTTCTAGTCTGCTCTCGTTTTGTTCAAAAAAATGCGCACTGGACAGGTTTGCATGATTACTGTAATGTTCTGTGATCTTTGTACTTGGGAAACGAGAACGATGAGCTTTACATTTAGTTATGCAGTATAAATTTGAGCTTTTACATTTCTGTGTTGGTGTTCGTGTGAATATGGTTTTTCGAACTTTGTTACGTTGCTCTGTGATTATATACTAGATACCTAGCATTCGAATTAAATCCAATTTGTCGGCTGTTTTTACAATCTCTCATAATTACCGCAGATGAGACCAATTCGACCAGTCCGTTTTACAAAACGTATCATACAAATAGATCCTAGTGTTCCTCAATTATATTTAAGGTTGAGTTTTGATTCTTCCAAGTTTAGAGTCGGCAAGATCTCGTACCTGCCTGTCGCAAAGTTCAAACTACATATAGGAGATTTTGATCGGAGATACAATTGTGGTCTTCTCTGCACGAAAATAGTGATTATTCGATTGTAATTTCTTCCCATTTTCGGCTGGAAAGTTTTCATTTTCAAGTAGTTGTTTGATACAAAGGTAGGGTAGAGTTTTGGAAAATCGGTTTTTCGGAAATCGAAAAAGTTTGACGGCGACATCTACACAAGAGTCTCTGATTTCTTCGAGCTCAACGTCCACAACACAACTAAATATGGTCAAATCTGATGAAAGGTCACAAATTATTTATTCCCGACACACGGGGATCAAACTACAAACCTACCGAACCGGATCAGAACCGTTTCCGCATACGTTTCCCGCATCGATCCCTATAACATAAGTTAACCTTTATGTCGCGTTTTAGGTTTGTTCAGAGAATGGGTTTCCACCCATTGTCTGATAATTACTTTTTCATTTAATTATGTAGGAAGTGAAGCATTCGTTGTTAATTGGCAAAACTTGCGGGGGCAAACGCCGTTTGATAATTTTTACCAATGAAAACTCATTTTCTGTGTCTTCTAAAACTTTACATTTGATTTTGAAAACGTAGCGGTCACCATTCTGAAAAGTTGTGGCATACTGTATAGTCGTCGCCAACGAAAAGGCGGGACTCACTTTCCGCTGTGTACGCACACCTATCTCCGATTCCAAAGCTTACCGCTTACGTGCTCTAAAAGCGCAGTGGTTAGCGCCCTGATACCCATCGTTTGCTCGTAGGTTCGATTCCGGAGAGCGACAGAAATTTATAATTTTGGCACTCACTATAGCTCTGTTTTTTGAGATTTGAATTAGAATCTACAACGTTCCAGCCAATAAAAAATCAGTGCGTTGTCATTTCCATAACCTCTCAAAGTAAACTTGTCATCGTAGTTCATAGCGTATTTCTTGACGTGGGCGCTGATGCTGTTATCACGAATATCCCGATAGTCAGATCACCACCTGCGTCTCCTCAAAGACACGCTTTCTCTCTCCCTCTCTCTCTCTCTCTCTCGCTCTCTCATATTCATCTTTTTTCGGTGTGTTAGTTAATTTCATTCACAGAGTACGAGTTATGTAACTGAAAACAGGTTGTTTACCAACTTTTTGGATCTTCCACGTAATTATTATAATTATTGTTCCGATTAGCGTACGGTTCCGTAGAATGCCACAGAATGATAATGACTGTTTACGAGTCAGGTAAAAATAATTGTTGCTCATCTTGAACGATGATAACAGTATACCAATTTTTATGAAAACATGTTTTTGCTACTTTGATTCTGTTCATTCGAAATCTAAATGGTTTAAAAAATGATAGCAATTCATCAGATTTGATAAAAGCACGTTTTTGCCACATGCTTTGTTTTTTTTTTCTGTTTTTTGGTCCTTTTAAAAACTTGATCATTAATCATTGACTTGTCATCTTCAGCCATTTTGACATTTCCATATGTTACGGGACTCTATTTCGCACCTAATAAATGTCAGCTTTTTCTCTGTGTCTATGAGGGGCCGCCCTTATGAACGCCTGTTGGACACGCCATTGATCTCTATTTGATGTATTACTTCTCGTCTATATTGACACGTCTGAAAAACGTGAGAATTACGTGAGGAACACGTTTTAGTTCACGTGTTTTCATCCTAAATTTAGAGTTTAGCGATATCTCAGAATGAACCAGGGACCGAAGCAGAGTCATGCACATTATGAGTGACACTTTATCAAGAATCTATTATCATCCTGGCTCCGTAGCAAACTCTCACAAAAAGGTCACTTCAGTTGAACTGTCTGGTCACCACCTGACCAGGTTGTGGTTACATACGTAATGCTCAAACGTGGATGATTGGCAACCAGATTGGGATCCTCGAACATGTTGAGCTCACCTTTGCCAGATGTTTCACTTGAAAGGTGAAATTTTCAAAAGACTCTGCTACGGTGCCTGGGACATATAGGGGGACTTAGGTTGTACTTCATTCCCAGAGATTTGTCCTATCTCACCAATTTTACGCGCGAGGTACTTAGAATTGTCTGTCGTCAACCCACTGTTTTGACAAGCTTACTAGTGCGTAGTATCTATGAGTGAACATAAACTTTATTCTGTTTTTTGTTCATCTACTTATTTGTTCTTTTGTATGTTGAATGGCAAAGTGTTCACTGAGCCGCAATCTAATTCTGGCATAACAACTCTTTTCCTACTGATTTTCTAATGTAAATGACATTAAGTGGAGTATAAAAGCTGTCAGAACAGGCTGCATTCATTTTACCACTATTTTTTTACAACAATTTGGTCTATTTATATCCTGATTACAATTGAGATAACCTTTATTCAATGAAAATTAGTTGAGAGACAGCAGCTAACCCCATTGATATATATGTTATTTGGTTGTTCTCTAATTGAAAGCGAAAAAGTCCGAAAAAAGAGCTGATGCTGATGCAGATAAATGCTCAGAACTCAGAATAGAATGCGTTTCGATTGAATTCCATCTGCGCTTATATAGCGTTTTTGTAGTTTGGTCTCGTTACTTTTCGGTCAACATTCGTTATTTACGACGTGTTTAGAGATCAAACTACAACCAAGATTGTAAGCGATTTTGTAAATGGCGGTGCTATATTTGTAGTTTGAACCTAGTTCTAATGTATGCATGCTGTGTATCTCGCACTATGTATGAGATTATAGTTTGATGTGTGGTGTGTGTGGGCTGCAACCTTATCGCAACAACTTTCGTTTCTATTATGGTTGACTTGTTTACGAGTTTTGTTGGTTGCCTAAGGGCAATCGAGTTACTATTACGACTAGACAACCTGGTTTAGGAACGCTTTTCAATAGAACATCACATGGTGTCCTGAAATGTTTTCTACTTTCTTCAAATTGCGTTTTCCGAGTTGGCTAGCGAGGGTCAGTGTGAATGGATGTAGAGCAGTAGTCAGAAGAAAGACTCTCTCTTTCTTTCTTCTTTTCTCGCTCTCTTCTGCATTCTTTTACTCGCTCTCTCTTTCCCTCCCTCTCCTAATTGACTTCTTGTTGATGACCAATTTGGACCGAACTACACATCAAACTACACCTCAACGTATTCCCTGCCCGCTAGGCCAAAACTTTTCTCCTGAAGTTGTTTTATCGAGACATCTTCAACTGTGTGTGTCGAGGATTATTTTGGCGCGAGCTATAGTGTCCCAATGTTGGTTTTAGTTTGATCTCAAAACACGTGGTAAACAACGCATTTTGACCTAACAGCAACAACACCAAAGTTCAAGCTACAACCACGGCAAGATGGGGCATCAATATAGACCTACTTTGGCCGGTGCGAACGTTATAGCCCTTTTCGACTATCTAAGGAAACGGCATGTCTGTTTTTGCAGTCCTCTTGAGATCACCCCTTCATCACACGAGAAAATGATGTTAAAAAGCATGGGAGGTATGGATTGTAATTAGTATCGTCATAAACACACCCTGAATGTGTACATTGTGGCACATTAGGCCGTAAAACCTCGAAGATCACGTCATTTCACACGCGCGATGCGTGAAGTTATCTCACTCACGTGTTCTTCACGTTTCACGGGCATCATATTTTAGTCTCTTCCAACTTACTGTAGCAGCGGCAAAACCTGCGCTGTAGCTCGTTTACTCCCCATAATTAGCGATTTTCGTCCAAAACAGCAATGAGATCAAACTACAAACACAGCGGGATGCAACACGCACCGTAGATGCCCGCTCAGAAACGAACGAGCCTTATACGACTATAACTACTCCCATGAATAGAAAACGTGAAGCACATGTGAGTGGGTAAGTAAAAAGATAACAACGTTTAATATGAATATTCAGTCAATTCTTTATTTTTTCCTGGAATATACAACCACTTTGCGAAGTGTTCTGCATTCTCCCATATTCTATAGTCTTTCTCGCCGTAACACTCAAGTGTTTTGAAGAAAACCTGCGAAATGTCTCTCCTCGTAAACCCAGGTAATAACTAGGCCCATTTCGAAAAACAAAAACCGTTGTGCCACACATGTTTACAAAGGGGGAGGTGACATTTTGAGCTCGATCCAAGCCATTCTGCGAGTGACTGCTGGCATACGGTATACTCCACTTTCTTCTGTGTTCACCTCGATACTGTAGGTTGAACGTTCGAGACTTGCCTTGTGCTTGAAATTGATAGAGTCATGCTCTCCAAAGATATATGTATGCACTATTTCTTCCTAATTATTGAAATAGGCACGACTCTGTAGTTGAAATCGTCTTCATCTCAGTCTTCAACGATTTTCGAAAGTCGTGCGTTGAAATGGGTTCGTTTAATACAGAGGCATCTTTAGGGGAGATTGGTTAGAAGACTCTTATCTTGTCTTTCTGTTTTGTAGGTTGTTTGCGCTCTGTTTCAGTCTTTGCTGAGGAACAATACGTACGAATTACGAATACACATCGAACTACCCCCTTGAAGTCTTTGTTCACTTGGTAGTTTCCCTATGAATATCGGAAAGTCGAGAGGTTTTGCTATCTTTGCCGTTCTATTTCGGCTCGGATTTTGAGTGCACTTTTCTCACGTATAATTAGCATGTTCGCTAGAGCCCACAAAAACTGGGCCCGTGGCTAGATATTTGAGCCAACAAATTCACATTCGCTGAATTCGACTTTGTTCTGTGCTCCTCAATTGAATGTTGTGCAAAATCCCAAAGTCAATCGTGGAACACAAAATTTCGTTGAAAGGAAAAAAAAGACTCAATGCTCAGTGTCTATACAACTTCAACGCGTGGGTCTTCTTGCCACACCTGTGGTTTGAAAAAGACATCTCCGCTTACAGCTGATATTGCGATTTTGGACTGAAGATCAACAGGATTAGACTACAAACTACAAGCACAGCAGAACTACAGAAAACTACCTCTGCTTCTATTCGAGGGAATCCTGATGGAATCAATTTTCGAAAACCGGTGCCTCATGACTCCACGTTATAAATGAGAACAGCCCGTGGAAAATTAATTTCGTTCTGAGTATCGATTTTTTCAGCCCGATGTTCGTAATTCCAACTTTTTCAGAGAAATAATTATTTTGCAAACTAACGTTTTTCAATTATTTTCCATCTATTCATATCTCCGTAACTACATCGAAGCGCGTTAGTTTTTAATGAAAAACGAGATGGAAAAGACTGCGAAAAACAACTTACATCTCCTTAATTATCGCATTCCCTTTTTCTGATGAGATAATCACGTGAAATGTGTGTTATGGGTTTTATAATTGAAAATGAGGGTCGCACAAACTTTCTCATAAAAATTAACTGAAGGATCGTTCGAAGAGAACTATTCCCCTATAAGAATTAGAAAGGTGAAACTTAAATTTCTGGTTTTTGAACTGTGTTCGATTACAGACAAACCTGACACTAAAAGGTTAGATTCTGTTTCCAAATGTTCATTTTCAACGACCACCCACTCTCTTCGAAATACTTATTTTGGTCCTAGACGCCATTTCAGAAAATTGCATAGAAAACGTCTGTTCTATTATCCCCGTGTTTTCTACACATTTTTGACTACGTCATTCAAAATCGCAGTAAAACGGTGTCAAAACAAGCCACTTATGTTAACGAGCAACAAGGGCTAAACGATCTATGTTCAAAAAACCAAGATTCACGGAATGTGCCCGTTCAAAAAGTGTTATTTTTTGTCTGGCGCAGTATCTCAGAGAGCTAAACTATTACTCGATGTTCCGACCTAGTTCGAAACTCTGTGAAAGCCACCAGATATTTTACATATTCCTTGAAATGTGAGTTTCCAATTTTAACGTACTGTTGTACTTGTACAGTGAATGTTACTAGTACGTAGAGCTCACTCCCCGCTGTAACTAATCTACGTCTCTCTATACAACATCCTGTCTAATCTCCCTCCCCCCTCTCTCTTTTTTCTCTCCCTCTCTCACTCCTCTCTCATTCTCCTTCTCCCTCTCTCTCTCTCTCTCCCCCTCTCTCTCTCGCTCTTCATTCTCTCCAACTCTACTTACCACCCAAGTTGCTCCGGGGCGTTTTTCTTACAAATTGTCCGCATTCTTCTCGGTTTTTGTCCAATTTTCCTGACATTGGCACATGTGTTTTTGTTCCAGTCAAACTATGTTATCGTAATCGAATCATCAACTTTTGTTCATATTCCTGGCCCTATTCCCCGGGGACTCGGGACACCGGTGTATGTATTGAGGACTTCCAAGAACATAGTCAATGCCAGGAGAAAACCAATGCAATTATTATCGCTGTGTTCTTTCCGAGGAGTTTTTGACCGTTCGTGAAGTGTCTTGCACTGATCAATGAAAAGTATATAGTTCACTAACAACAATTTATTGAGATTGGCGTTTTACTTGTAACTTTTAGCTTATGTTTTTGTATTGACATCTTTATTTTGGTTCATTTTTGTTGATTTAATGTTTTAAACAGTTTACTTCTTCGTTACAGGCTTTTCTGTGTGTCTCGCATCCCAAGTACTCCCTCTCTCTATTTTCTGTCTTCTATCTCTCTTCCTTCCTCGCTGTCTATATTTCTGTTTCTCTCTCCTTGTCTCTCTCTCGCTTTGGGCCTTTGTGTTTTCTCTCCTTTTTTTGAGAAATTCAGTTTCTCATCGATTGTTATAACCACCTGTACATTTATCACTTTTTCCATGTCAGAAATGCTGTCAAACTCGACAGAAGATTATGATGAAATCGAACTATACGAGCTGTCGCTTATTGAACTGGTACGTTGTTTCACGAGACGCGGTAGTAATCCTTCGTAAACCTCATGAGACACGTCATGAGATACATCTCACGAACTTCTCATGAGGTTCTTTTCATTGCTATTGTACAACACTGAAAGTTCGCAGATAGTTCATGAGATGTGCACGAGGTTCTCATGAGGAAGGTCATATGAACTTCTAATCAGGCGGCGTAGCAATTCCTCAAAAATCTCATGAAATACCCCATGAGCTAATAGCACGAGCTTCTCATGAGAATCTAGTGATGGCTATGCCATAACATTGAGAGTTCACAAGTAGCTCATGAAGTTTCTCATGAGAACCTCATATGAACTTCTCATGAGGTTGGACAGATTGCTACGTTGCCAGATTTAAAGGATTTTTACAGAATACTACTACAACCACAACAGATTAAATTTTCTCATTTTGTTCTGCATGTTGTTGAAATAACAAAATAACGTCATAGGACCATAATGAATTATTCTTATTCTAACCGCAACATGTAGCGCTGAAATTAATCTCCAACCCATGTATGACACGCCAATGTCTCAATTGGAAATATACGCCAGGGATGGTCTGAGATAAAATAGTCCGTGTCACTTATTTGGCTTCACAGCGAGTGTTGAAAGTCCCACACAGACTTTCAATATGAAAAAAATATTGAATCGTTTTGAAAATCAAATGCTTTGTCCTTTAACACGCTTCCTACTAGAAAATAACGGAAACACATATCAAAGTATGTTTTCATCAGAGAACATCCCTTCTCGCACATCCCTATGTCCCGTGATGGGCTAAAGTTTGGTACGTGTGGTATAGCTAACTCTCCCTGAGATTTTGTGAATACATAAAGTTTGGATAAACAGATCGCGACAATAATAAAAGTGACCCTATATGGAATGATCTATTAAAATATTATGAAGAGTTTTCCTATTTCCTTTTTGAATAATAATCACTTTTCAGATAGTTTGGTGTGTTCTGTATGCGGTTATCGCCCTTTTAGCTGTGGCTGGAAATCTTCTCGTCATCTATGTTACACTCCGGAGATTACGGTACCTCATTTACCCACTTTCCAATTTATATATTGAAGTTAAATCAAAAACATATTATTCAAACTACAAACCCAGCCGAACAAAGCAAAATGCAACGCTTTACCCGGCTTCGGAAAGATCCTATAGTAGTCTCCTGCTCTCCGAACTTCATTGCTTTTTGGCATTACTCAGAATTGTTGAATCTTCCATCTTTTGACAAGTTTTGGTTCAACGTTTCATAACATCTTGGTGCTTATTTCAAAAAAATCCATCGTAGAACAGTTGTTTTACAAACAACACGCGCTGTCCGAGAAAACTTGAGAAATATTTATTATTTTAGTGCCCGCTCAATCACCACCTACTTCATTATAAATTTGGCTTTCGCGGACCTGCTGACGGGAGTTTTCGCCATTCCCTTCAAGTTCCAGGCAGCTCTGTTTCAGGTTTGCTCGAGTTTTGTTACTATTTTCCATACCAATACAATGCTATTGAACAGAAGCAATCTTCATGTTGTTGATTTAATATCTCATTCAAAAATTTGTTTCGTGATTCTGGATAAGCTGCACGATTTTTTCGACAGGTTAGGATACTTCCTACTATCCTCACCTTCTGAAATTCGACTTCTGAAGTTGAGTCGAACAACTTTTTTAGCACACGTTTCCTAAGTTCTCTTCACGTTTTCACGTGATTGTCGGTCACTGTCCACAATAACTCTCCGTTCTTCTAGGAATGGTTCCTGCCTCCTTCCCTGTGTCAGATAGTTCCCTATACAGAGACGGTGTCCCTCTCCGTCTCTGTCTTCACTCTAACCGCCTCGGCCATCCATGAATTCCGTACTGTTTTCTTCCCGAAACACGGAAGAATGTCCACCAGAAACGCCAAGTAAGTTGCGCCGATGTGCCAAGGATCTGCTTGTCTGCGCATCTTTGATCTAACACTCTCTAATCTGCGGACAGATTGCCTCGTTTGCTGTCTTTGTTGCTGAAATAACGGAAAACGAAATATTCATGTATACTGAGTTGCGAAAGCGCAAAAAAAGAGCGCGAACTTTTCAAGTTGTATAGAATAAAATGAAGGACATTCCGGTATTCTGAATTGCAATTCGTTCGAGATTCTCATTATTTTTCCAGATCCCTGGTGGTGCTCATATGGTTGGTGGCCTTAATTGTTGCTCTACCCCACGGACTCTTCCACAACGTTTACACGATGCGCGACTTTGAAAACAACACCATGACACAGGCTTGTTTTTAGCCTTTTTGCGAGGATAGATTCAAAAATAGCAGTAAACACTATAGTACTCGACATTTTTACTTGTACTCCTACAGTATGAAATTGTAAAACATTGAGTTTTGCGAGAATTAAATTGATTTAATGATTTAAAAATAGTAGAGAAAACTGTGGAACTTGACATTCATGCGTGTATGCATTTTTAAACATCGGATTTTGCGACAAATGTTCAGTAAGCATCTTGCCATATGTGTGAAGATACGATTACAAAAATTTTGAGGTTCACTTTAAGTTATAATTCATACTTTTAAAGTGAACGAGCCGAAGAGTACTATACCGGTATGTCTCTCCTATACCTGAGAAAACAATGTGTATTTCAGTGTCTCCCAGTGTACGCGATGGATGGTTGGTGGAAGTTGTACAATATCTACCTCACCATCATACACTACTTCGTACCAATGATAATACTGGACACGGCGTACACCATGATAGCTATCAAGGTACGAACGTTTTCATTTGGTTGAGTTGCACGAAAACTAGGAGTTTCAGTTAATATAAAGCCCAAAGTATGTCCTTACTACACGGAAAAACTTTTAGTTTTCGCCTATATGTATTCGTAAGCAATGGTATTCTAGAACATGCTTTGAAACCAAGCAAAACTGAGCGACGTGAAACCAAAAGAAACGTAAAATATGTCCGTGTATACTTAGAGCGGAACATGAATACATTTTGGTAGAAAAGGTATGCGTTTGTATGAGGTCATGTAACATTATGCAGTACATTTAGATAATGAAGAGATGAATTTCGAGAAAATATCATTTCAAAAAATATTATTGAAATGTTCCAGATCTGGACGACAGTTGCCAAGAAGGAGAGCACTCCGAGCCAAAGCGCAACCGCCGAGGTCTCTAACAGGAAGGTAACATTCGAAGTCTAATAGGAATGACCAAATGTTTGTTGTAGTTTGATCACGTCACCAGCCACAGTTCACGAACTTCAATCGAAACGCAACGGGATCAAACTACAAACACAGCGTTGTAGGGCAACATACACACCGTATGAGCTTGCGTTGGAAAGAACGAATTCTATAATTCGTGGCCTATCTTCCCATCTCGGCATTATTCACGTACTAAATTCAACTAATACTACAATTTCGCTGTAGAAGTAGCCTAATTTTGAAGGTAATGATTCGAGAAATGATGATTTTTCTTGCAGTTGATGAAGATGCTGATGATAGTTGTTGCTTGTTTCTCGCTGTGTTGGTTTCCACTGGAATCATATCTACTTCTCAACGAAATACGACCGAAGATAAACGAGTCAGTTCATGATAATGATGATTACAATAATTATAATAATATAATTAGTTTTTCTCCACTGGAAAAATTACCACTTCTCAACGAAATTGGAGATAAACGAGTCAGTTCAAAAACGAATTGAAAACAGAGGAAATAGTATAACTTCGAGTTTAACACGTTTCACCCACGTTATATGAGAAAAACTAGTGTTACATTGAAACCTCACGACTATGAATATGTGAAGTTAGCATATAATCTGAAACAAAACTGCTGTGAAATATTCGTAGAAGTAGTACAGAAGGTATATCAGAAGCGTCAGAAATGTAGCCCTGGTTTTTGTTAAGAAGTTTAGCCTAAATTTTGCTGCTGTTTCTGGTTTTCACGTAACCGCTGCCGTAGTTGTACCAAGTTTTTCTCCAAATTTCTTTCTATAGTGAGTGCCAAATTTATAAACTATACGGTATAAACGGTCTCCCCCCGGAATCGAACCTGCGAGCAAAAGTTTCATAGCAGGGCGCTCACTGCGCTAATAGAGTATATAGCCAGCAAGCTTTGGAATCGAAGAGATCTGTGCGTACACAGCGAAAAGTGAGATACACAGTAATCTCCCGCCTTTCCGTTAGCGACGACTATAAATGTTGTTTTCACCAATGGTACTTCCAGATGGAAGTACATCAACGTGTTGTTCTTCTGCTCCCATTGGCTGGCCATGTCCAACTCCTGTCTCAATCCAATCATCTATGGTCTCTACAATGTGGGTTGATTGTAATGTTTTTCTTCAAATGAATACGCAATCAAAATAATTTTCTAAAAAGTACAAATAAACTGAGTCCCCAAAGGGATAACAACATAATTTTTCTATCTACAGATCTGACGCGGTAGCAATCCCTCGAAAAGCTAATAAGATACCTCATGAGCAATATCTCACAAACTTCTTATCTATTGATTTTGAAGATTGAGGATTTTCATGATTTGAACGGTTACGTCTGGGGTAAACGCGAAATGTACCATTTCAACTCCACACCTTTCAAAATTGTTAACCTTTTGACGCCAACAACACCTTCACACAACACTCAGTGATACGGGAGAAAAATAAAGCTTGTATTGTATTCATAGATCTTTTCGCTTAATTCGATAAGATTTAGGAACTATCGATTACTTATGAAGACTGCCCTGTGTACGAATGAAACTCTGCATGTTGCCTTGATCTGATTAGGTTGTAGTTTGATCCTGGGTATAAAAATCAAAATACAACTTAGGTTTGGTCACACACTACTTGCTTCGTAACTAGACGAGGGTGTCATGTTTGCCATTGCGTCACACTTTTTTTGGTGGTTTCGAACCTCGATAAGTAAGAGTACTGAGTACACTAATTACCCAGGGAATATAACTTATATTAACTTCCATGCCCTTTAACTAATAGTTATATAATGAAATGGACTCGTCAGGGCGGAACTGAACTAGAGCCCTATGCTGTGAGAGACAGATGCGCTAACCGCTGAACCACGGGGTTACCTGGCACCGTAGCAAAGTCGTGAAAGTGGTGAGCTCAACCTGATTGAGGGCCTGATCACATTCTCGCCACACAATTGACAACTTACCGTGTTTAAGCACAGTGGGGTGACTCAAACCTGGGTCAGGTAGTGTCCAGATAGTTCAGCTCGGAGCTGACCTTTTTAGGAGACTTTGCTAAGGTGCCTGAGAATTTGAACGATATTTTCAGAATGATTTGTTGTTTGGCAATCCACCTCGGTGAAACACACATAAATTAGGTTAGAGGAAGAACAAACATTTGTTTGAAATTCAAAAATCTTCCAGACGAAGTACCAACGTGAGTATCGCCGGTTCGCGTCCCACTTCAGATGTACAGGAACCAGTGAAGTGGGGGAAGACCCCCACAAGTTCGACACAGAATACAATCCCACCGTTAGTTTTCACACTTTTTCTCAAAATTCTCTCAGTCAGTGTACAAAGGCCGTACTCATAAAGGTCGTATTCATGAGCCTGCGTCTCTTACATCTCGCTGGGATAGAAGTTATGAGAATTTCCAGTTCCCAACGACACGTTCTCCGACTAGTGAGAAAAACTCACTTTGATTAGGATGAGTAAAAACTTACTGTCACTTATTAAAGAAGGACGATTATGTGGTCCAATCCCAACGCTTCAGTCCTTTAAACTGCAATACATTTTTCAATTGCAGTTTAAAGGTTCGTTGACACGGGATTGGTCCACATAGTCGTCCTGCTGCTTTAAGTAAAATAAAAAAAGGAAAATGGGCAACATGTTCAGGCGTCAAGTTTGCGACATCAAAGAACAGGTAATTGCATGGGAACAGTATGAGTGTTTTACATTTGATGTTCCCTTTTTATTGGAATCTGCATGTTTATGGATGACTTCAAATGTCGTATACGTACAGAACTATATGCGAACGGATTGAATTGTGAGACTATTGCAAAACGTGAGAGATATGTAAGTATTCGGAGCATATTGTAGCTTTCTCTGTCTCTTCCTCTCTGTCTCTCTCTATCTCTTTCTCTCTCTCCTTCCCCTTTCTCTATCGCTTCCTCTCTTTTTCTCTCTCTCCATTTCTGTGTTACTCTTTCTATCCCTCTCCCGGTTTTCTAGCCTTTCGCCCTCTCCTTCTCTCGTTTCTCGACTTCTGTCTCTCTGTATCTCTGCATCTCTGTAATATCTTTCCTTCTCGAACTGTCTCGCTTCCTTCTTCTGTCCATCTCATTTTGCAGCTTCTAATAGCAAATGTGATCTGTGCTTACAACTTATAGTACCATCAGGAGCTCTGCACGTCACCATTGCTTCGCTGAATTCTGATACGTCAGGCAGCTTTGTATCTGACGAGAAACATTGTATACCATTTTTAGAATAGAAATGAGTGGTTGGTTTTACAAAAATAATAATAATAAGCATTATTTTTTCAGTCAGTTCGGAGGTCGTGGCCGAACCCATATGCATCATCTGACGTCGTTCCATTTTACTCGGAAACATTTCAGGTAAAACCTGCGAGATGAGTCGTTTTTTCGATAATTATACAAAAAATGAACATGGGATGAGCGATATATGTCATTAGTTTTACTCATAAGGCACCGCGTGAGATTATCTCATGAGGTAACTGAGGATTACTATAGACTTTTTCATTCCTACTGAGACTCCTACAGTAGGATTTCAAAACTTCAAAACTTCTAAAACTTTCAAAAACTTCGAAACTTCAAAACTTCTTCCTCACGTAATTGTGATCGGAAAGGTAGAGGATTTTCGAACCCGATTCTTGTCCTCTTTTACACTGAATGTACGAGAGGATTTTTGATGAACAAAATATTCAGCTTTACAACAGCTCCCGGGAAGTTTGTAAAGTTACTGTAGGAGTCTCAGTAGGAATATACCGCCCTTGATCAAAGATCAATAATCATCACACATTGAGACGTTGCTCTGAATTCACCTCTCCAGAACTTTTAAAGCACGATCAGTGATCATGTTTTGAACGGAAGTGAAGCGACGACCAACATGTGACCTTAGCACAAGATGCCGAAAACTCACTTACCGCACCTCAAGTTCGCAAAGAAAATAAACTTGGTAAACAACCCGAATATAGAATGGAAGTAGTTTTTTCGAATGTGGAAAAGGGAACCTATAACATTATTCCCTCCCGAACGGAACTACAACCGATGGTTCCTGAACCAAATGATTAAGTGAAACCAAACCAGTTCCATAGACCATAGTAAAACCGGCACGGAACTAGGCTCTGCCTGGAATGGTTGGGTGTCGTATATTCATATTTGTCATTAGTTGCCAAAAATGGTTCAGTACAATCATTGTTGGTTTGAACTTAAGTTTTGAAACGAATCAACCGGTTCAACGAATTCGATTCGCTTTTCGTTTCGGGAAGAGTCGGATCGGAAAGAGATTTGCTCTTTTCTCCTCAGATTTTCTCCGTGAAATGTCACCTGTTAAACCGCGAGCATTTTATATTTCAGATAATTTCATCCGACGACCCTCCAGTTGACGATGAACAAAAACCACACGAAGTGGTCAGCAAAGCAAATATTTTAGCCACTCCGGTAAGGTTGTAGAAGCTCGTGTCTGAGTACGTATACGTAAGCTTGAACATACCGGCACCATTATCTCATCCTCGTCTCTCGATGGGATGTGAGCAGAGAAATAGTGTGTGTTTGAAGAGACGCAGGTTGGGATAAGGAGTTCGGAATGTGTATAAATTGCTCTCCTTTTGCGGGTATGTTTTGGTATGGTCATTTAAATGTAGTTTATAGTGATTTACAGTGAGTTTGTTCGTGAGATCTTAAAATTCAAAGATAATAACCTACCTATAGGAACTGCACAACATGAAATTTTTCAACGCAAATTGTTTTTTATCCGGATGATCAAAACGTTACCTTGTAATCTTGAAAGCAGAAAAATACTCCTCTTCATAACTGGAGAGAATCAAAACGATTCGAAAGTTAATTAGTGTAGCTGTTATTTTTTTGTATTTTAATGTTGTTTGTATAAACGTTTTTTTAATAATCAGAAAAGTGTGTGTTTATTGTAAAAGACACTAAAACTAGATTCTCGGAGCTATATTTTAGGGTGAAACGAAGTCATGTCATTGTGTACCTTTGTTACAACGATAGAGTTGAATATGCTGTATATTCCCTGGTATTCAAAATTTCAAGAAATAAAACAGATTTTGTTGTTTACTTGTTTTTGTGCCAACGTCATGTTGGAAGTTGTTATTACGAGCGTGGGTTTTTCCCGCAGAAATTAATCAGATTCAGCTAACCACGATTCCCATTGAACTGGTCTGCCACTTTTGTAGTCGATTTGCCAATCCTCGATCAGAGATCGTGCAGGTCAGAGAGACGCAGACTGTCTAAGACCGTCTGCGTCTACATGACCTCCATGCGCTTCCCTTCTCTTCTCTTTTGCTCTGTTTTTTTTCGACTCAATTTTCGATTTCGAGACTGCCAATCTCAATGCAATGCAAACGTTTCAGACCGTGATTCTTCTTCAATGAACCTAACTTTAACTAACTTTTGGAAGCCGAAAACAAGCGATAGCCATACTGCCCTCGCATAAATTCTGTAACTGTGTTTCACGGGAAATTGGTGGTATAATCATTTTTTCGCACCTCCAAATGCGATTAAAACGTCGGTGTTGGTTCGTCAAAACACAATGATAGGAAATGAGTATTGACAGGCATTTTATAAAAGTTCACCACTTTGATGTAACATCAAACTGAAAAGAAAAAGTAGGAAATGGATGAGTGTCTTGAAAACCCTGCTGATGGCGTATGCGAGAAGATCCCTGGGAAGTTCCAGAGCCACTTCTGATTTCTTCTATTTTTATTAAAATACTTAGTTCTACAAAGTTTTTTTTCCGTGTGCGGGTTCATTTGCTGAGATCGTCAACAAATCGTCGGAATATTGTATCATTTCTTTTCGGCTGTGTTTCGACCTTGATTGGGAGGTCATTATCTCATCCGACACGACACTCCAACTCCATATGGCCACACTATCTCATATTACATCAGAATAACCGCCCTTCAGCCCTTCGAATGAGAATAGATGCTAATTCACTGGCTTCTTAGATTATTCAAATGTAGTGAATGTCTCTCTTTCATTCTATTTTTCTCTCTATCTATTTCTCCCTCTCTCTTTCTCTCTTCCTCTCTATCTCTATGCGTTCTCTACGTTTCTCCCGTACAGTACTCGCTCATTCTCATACTGTAAAACGATATGAGTGACCAAAAAGCCAATCGTTTTTACGCACGGCTCATTTGAATCGATATTTGTTCCCAGCGACGTTTAGAACCAACTTGGTATCCACTCACCGTGAGTGAGATATGCTCCGTCCCTCATGATGTACTCATCGGAAATAAAATTTCCTGCTCCTTACCCTCTGCAGTACTTTAGTTGCAAACTATGACCATCTATTATTACTGCTGAATATAATTGTATGTCCACGCTTACCGAGAACTCTATTAACAGAAAGCAAGATCTATTAGTGCTTGATGTGAAAAAAAACTCAAGGAAGTACATTTTGATTCTAGTGAAAGGTACCGTTTTGCTAACACCTCTAATGAAATATTGACTGAATATTTGAGAGAGTTCAGTCCACTTTTCTTATTTACTTCGAAGGATTATTTTTTTTTATTTTGTTAATAATAATGATAATTGTAAGAACATTAACACCCCTTCTAGGATCGTTTCAAATTTTTCCTATCAGTTTTCTCATTTTTTCATTGGTTTTTCCAAATTTGTTTTATGAGGTTTTTGGGACACGGTCTTCAAACGGTTGTTACGGCGAGGACAAGCTGTAAGTTCGACTACCGGCCGGGGTGATAATTTCATTATATTTTCATCCCTTCCATAGAATATGGTTAACCACATCTATTTCCAGTCCGTTTTCGCTTTTTCTTCTTTAATGTCCTTTTAATTGATCATCTGCAGTTGTTTCCAGTTGAATGCTCCCCGTGTATGGCCCTGAGCGCCCATTTAGATTGCCATCTAACCTTCGCTATCAAATTAAATCCCTCGGAACATAAAAAACAGTTCAAACACTCTAGTTCAAACTGAGTTTTCATTAGCTCGTTAACAAATTCTGTGAATTTCGTATTAGACCGGGTTCTTTTGTGACCTAACAACTTCTCGGTAAAACCTTGTTTGGGTTATCCCAAACTGATAGAACCCGTCTACCTTTCAATCAAACTCACAACTCGAGTTTGACCTGTAGTGTTAACAGTAACCGAATTTCAGTTTTCAGTTACTAGCAGAAAGCCGAAACCAGAAAAGGGTGACCAAAAAAGGGGTCAGATAAAGAATCAGCCAAAGTCCTATTGAGAATGACCAGAACTATACTTGCCCCGATTAGTACTCCCCACCAACCGACTGGTTTCTGCCATCCAAGCTGTGCTCAATTAAATCGCGATTTCCGCTATTTGGAGTGTTATCGCACCCCCATAATGACCCTAGTAAATCCGGGTGGTCCCCTATCGGGACGGGACCTAATTACAGGTTCACCCGGGTAATTCGTCCTTTAATCGCTTTGTGGGTGGTCCCACACCCAGAGGGAGGTCAGGAAGCGCGCCTTTCTTTCGGCAACACCTGGATCCAAGACAATTGACGTCTCCGTTTTCACAATGCTGTGCAAAAGTACAAAGCAAAAACGATTGTTCCAAAAACAAATCTTGTTCACCTGTTTCTATGAATTTGAATAACCGCTAACATAGCCTCACAGTTTTTTTTGAGAAACTCCAAAATGGTGATTGGCACGTTGCCAAATTCTCAGTGGGAAAGGCGAGAACTTTACCTGAAATACTTTTTTGTGGGCAAACAAAATACGTATTTTCTAAGGAAATGACAGTCAAAGTTTGAAAATTCAAATTTTAGTGTCCCAGTTGACTTTTGGTCTGGAACAGAATTGACATTCGTTCGTTTTCTGTCAACTTTGGGCCGTTTTCATCCATCATTTTCTCTTTTTCATCCTGTCTGCTGGCTCTTTTTCGAATAATGAGCATCTAGTTGGTTTGACCGATATTTTCTGCAGAATTCAAACTTTTATCGAAAAACTCTCAACAAGGTTCTTGTTTTTTTTTCGGTCATAATTTGGTCTTTTGAAAGTGTTCATGATTCTTTGAAAATATGATAGTTGAAATAAATGCTGGGTAAGATAGACGGGATAATATATCAATCTTTTTCGAATATAAATTGAAAGCTATAAATTAAAGAACACCTAAACTAGAAATATATTGACAAATTAATGCTTGACCGTTAACAACAAAACATGGTATAGTTCTGCTGATGGCATTTTCCTTTCTATATTAATTTCGAATAGGAAATCAATTTTTCTAACCCGCTTTTCCGAAATGTATTCGTAAAGATGTACACATTCGGTATTTATGTTCTCCATGAAACACAAATGTGAATTATGCTGTTTTACGATGTGGTGTTGCAGCTGTATCTATTATCACATTTCACTGGGAAGAAGGTTTGCGGGAACATTAATCTTCGGAAGAGGCTGTTTTGCAACACCTGGAACAATAGCCAGAGAGAGAGAGAGAGAGAGAGAGAGAGAGAGAGAGATGGAGAGAGAGGAAGAGAGAAAGCGAGAGAGGGGGAGAGAAAGAGAGAGAGAGAGAGAGAGGGTGTGCGAGAGTAAAAGTGAGAGAAAGAGAGAAACTCAGCATTTCCTGATGAATACACCTTTCTCTGCTTTCTTTCTACCACTCTATTTGTGTTCCTCTCGAGCTCCCTTTCTTTTTCTCCCTCTTTCCCATCCTCTCGCTCTCTCTCGCTCTCTCTCTCTCTCCCTCTCTCTTTCTCCCCCCCCTCTCATCCTCTCGTTCTCTCTCTCTCTCTCTCTCTCCCCTTCCTCTCTCTCTCTCTCTCTTTCTTTCTCTCCCTCTCACCCCCCCCCCCCTCCTCTCTCTTTCTATCTCCATCTGTGGTCTATTCAAACAACATGCTCCCATAGTGTCAACCAGAGTCATGTTTCATCATTTCGATCCTCGTTTTTCCTTTTTGCAACCATGTCACTAAAGTAGTTTCAAATAGAAGTTATATGCAGTATGTTTCATATTTATTTTATATTTATTTATGCATGTCGCTTCGTTACGAGGCGGTGTTCATCATACATGTCACAGATCTTTCTAGCAGTATAATCTGGGACATTCTACTTCCGAACTTCACTTTCTTCAGTTTAGCTCAGAAATTAAGCACAAATTAAATATCGAAATAACAGGTTCACAATTAGACTTCCAACCGTTGCTCCTGGTTATGAACTAAAGGAGACCGGATCACAACTGAAGCAAAGGTTTGGTGTCGGGCTGTTTTTAACAATATTGAGATCAAAGAGCACAAATAACTCGTATATTAGTTTGATCAGTCCACGTGACATTCACCATGACAATCCCGCGCGACACGCAACGCGTCCAATCAAAAGTAGGATAGAGCAGCTTTCCGAGAAACCATGGTGCTCTCCGGTCTCCTTTTTAATTAGAAGACTCAATTCAAAGTTAATCATTTTCTTTTCTCGGTGGATTCACTTTTTTGAAAACTAAACCACATGTCATGTACCCAGCCAAGTCCCTGCTTTTTTTGAAAGTTGGGAATAAAAAAGTTCGGTTCTTACTTTGTATTGTCTATATGCTTCATACAAATATAATGTCGATGAGATAGAAAATTTTTTGTGTTTTGTATATTTTCAACTCGTGTTGTGCCTCCTACTAAGCCCCTCCACTGATTAATGCAGAGCGCGCACGCTATTCGAAGGGACTGGGCACTTTTATGGGGCAAGAAAGAAGAAAGAAGAACAAAAGAGAAGAGAGTTTGATTCTCTCTCTCTTCCTGTCCTTCTCTTTTTTCGCCATCTCTCACAATCTCTCACCATCTTTCTATCCCTCTTTCTCTCTTTTCTCTCTTTCTCATGTTTCTTTCGCTTTATGAAACCAGCAAACTTTCAGTAGCTAGAATTTGCTACAAAGAGTGAGACTACCAGTATAATTTCCCCTCTGTCCCTGCTCATCGTTTCTCTCTGCTTCTCAGCGTCTAGCCCCCCTCTCTCTCAATCATGTCACATCGGAATATCTCGAGTGTGTCTCCGACAACTCAATTTGCATTCTCTCTATCCTCTCTCCTTTGTTCAAAGTTCCTACGAAAATCAACAGTTCAACTGACTTTCACTCTCTTTCTCTTCTCTCTCCTTCCCCCCTCTCTCTCTAGTTCTCTGTCTTTCTTTATCTCCCTCTTTCTATATTTCTCTTTGATTCTATCGCACTCTCTTTTTTATACCGAAACGTCAACAATATTCATTCCAAAATGTTTGCATTGCCATCAGAAAAACGTTTTATATTGCAAATGTATAGAAAAAAGTGGTGTCAGGCGTTCTCATTTCGGCATTTCGCTTGTCTACTACTCTGCGCTCTCTTTTTTTTCTCTCTCTCTCTTTCGCTCCCTCTCTCTCTATCTCTATCTCTCTCTCTTTCTCTGCGTCTCCACTTTTGTTGATTGTTTACCGCAGTTCTCGTTTTTTGCATGCCTAATCAATAAGAAAACAGCGCCTCTTCTATAGGCCTTCCATAGCCTCAGGGCACTATTCGCAACATTACTCCCCGGCAGCACCCAACCACATTCAAATTAGCTCATTCTCCACCTATCTATGGTATCTCCCCCCTCTCTCTCTCTCTCTCTCTCTCTCTCTCTCTTTCTCGTTATTCACTCTTTCTCTCTCTATCTCTCACTCACAACTCACTCACTCAAACAGAGTCAACATCAAATTAGCACCATTCTTTATAGTCATCGTCATCTATACCTGTACCTCGCGCGGGAGAGAAACCTCTCTGTATATTTGTTTTCATCGTTCTCTCTTTCTTTCTCTCTCTCTCTCTACCTCTCAATTCCCATGTGTCTTTCTCTCTTTCTCTACTGGCTATTTATAGAACTGTTCTAGCTAGTGAAGTCTAAGTTCACGTGAAATTTTAATTTTAATTTTGTACTTTTAGTGAATACTTTCTCAAAGTTGCGTTCAGTATCACTGGCTTAGTTGTGTAGTCTTTGGCCAGTTTTCCCACGTTGCTAGGATATTATAGGACCCGGATATGTGCTGGCTAAGCCAACAACACCCGAGTTTCAAGGGTAATGAGGTGCACATACTCATTTGTACTATCTCTCTATCTCTCCATCTCTCTCTCTCCTTCCTCTCTCTCTGTCGATAATGCCTATGTTTTCGAAATATTGCACCAGCAAAATAACCGGACATTATGAATAAACTGAGTCCCTATGAAGGGTGGGAGCAACACTCTTCTGTCTTCTCTTCTCTACCCCCCCCCCCCCCCCCCTCATTTCTCTTCATCTCCCACCTCTCTCTCTCTCTCTCTCTCTCTCTCTCTCTCTCTCTCTCTCTCTCTCTCTCTCTCTCTCTCTCTCTCTCTCTTTCTCTCTGTCTCACCCCCCCCCTCTATTGTCAGTCCGCTATGCCGTAAGTTTCTCGCAACCGTCACAAACACCTCCAATCAAAGCAACAACAAGGCTCCGCCCCCGAACTCGGTATCGATTTTTTATTTACACCCGATCAGTATTTCGCCTTTTTGCGCGGAATCGACCAGGTTCGCAGCGAATTTGGTCGTTTCAATGAAGTATTATAGCTCCCTCCTCTCTCTCTCTCTCTCTCTCTCTCTCTCTCTCTCTCTCTTCCTCCTCCCGCTCTCTGTCTATCTTCTCTCTTCTCTCTTCCCTCCCCTTCTCTCTATTTCTCTGATGCTTCCAAATCTATCCTTCTCTCGAATGACATCAGATACTTGCCAGGGCTTATATCTTGCTACATTATGAAAATTGATTCATGGGCTATCACTGCCTGGTACAACTTCGTAATCTCCTGTCCTTCATACCAAGCTTCCTGTCTCTCAACCCCTTTCAACCCTCTCTTTCTCCCTCTCTCTTTCTTACTCTTTTCCTCTCTTCCTTCTCTGTCTGTCTGTCTATCTTCCTTTCTCTCTCTCTTTCTCTCTCTCTCTCGCTCTCTCCCATTCTCTCTCCTAGTCATTTCCTCCTTTTCTGCATCTTTCTGCCTCACTACTTCATCCATTCAATTAGTGGATGCGATACCATCTATTTTCAGAGGCACTCGGAAGTTTTAGAGGAAATTTCAGATTCACCTCTCTTTCTCTGTCACTCTCCGTATTCCAAACTATCTCTATCTCCCTCCTCCCTTCTCTCTTTATCTCTCTTACTTTAAATGCGTTCTATATTTCTCTGCCGTCTCCCTCCTATTTCTTTTTCTCTCTACCTCCCTCACTCTTTTATCCTTCCGTTTCCCCTTTCAATCGCCCCCCCCCACTCTCCCCCTTTTCTCTAATCCGTTCTCTCTTTCTCTCCCTCTCTCGCTTCATCAGTTTCTCGCTTTCTCTGCCGTCTCCCTCTCTCGCTTCATCAGTGTCTCTCTTTCTCTGCCGTCTCCCTCTCTCGCTTCAGCAGTGTCTCTCTTTCTCTGCCGTCTCCCTCTCTCGCTTCATCAGTTCCCTCAACTCAACTTCGTTTATTATATGTCAGCGAACGTCTCATCTAATATGGCTATCGAAACATTCACGAGATTTATCCAACTTGGATTGTATTCCCTTTTGTAGTGAAACTACAAAGTTCAAACTACGGTTACATTGAGCGTTTTTCGGCCATGTAAATTAGCCAGAAATCGCCTCTTCAGCAATAACACATTTGTCAAAATCCTATTTGTCAAAAACGCTAATGTTATATGTAATGCAGACAACAACGAAATTGGCTGGCATCAAAATCTGGCTTAATCGGCAATCGAAATCGGCTGGCTCTAACTAGAAACAGTAGGATTAAGTTGTCTGATTCATGAAACAACTACTTTCGATTGGGAATTCATGTTTGAAAAAACCTAGGAAAGCTAGGAGCAGTAACTCATATCTAATCCTGATTCACGCGAGCTGTTGCAGGTTTCCAAATTGATGTTTTACGTGACTGTTCAACTGGCAACTAGTACATACCAGCTAGTAAAACGTAAAGTATATAGTAACGTAAAACGTGATTTTTCTTCACGTGTCACGTGTCATATTCCATTGAAAACAAGTGTATCTTTGTTGTGTCCAGCTTATGCCTATTGTTAACCACTTCGGTTGCAGTTGTCCAAGTTATATATATGAATACTTTATTCCGTGGAAAAGTGCGTGGTAACAGAAAGGAATAAAAGACGTTTTACATGAATATTCAACTGGCAACTAGTATCTACCGGTATTATGTATAGTCACGTTAACCGCGATTTTTCTTCACGTGTCACGTGAGTATTCCATTGACAACAAGTGTATTGTTGTTGTTGTCTAGCTGATCCCTATTGTTTACCACAAATTTTTGGCGCCAATCGGTTGCAGCCATTTGTGTTGGAGCCGGCAGACAAACATGTTTACGTCCTCAAAGCTAATGTTGTCTCCGCCCTTCTCATTGAAACTCTCTGCCCCAACCATCCAGAGTTGTGGCGAAAAGTCAATACGTTTTCGGTTACAACCTGACGAGTTCCACTCAAATAACTGAATGACTTTTTTCTGTTTCACGTTAGGTTTTTAAATAGAGAACTACCCGCTCATCATTCTTCACGTGCAACCTAACTATTTGATTCACGTTTACTTCAGCTGTTCTTCTGAAAAGAACCCGTTTTACATTGAAAATCGTCACGTTTCTCATTTAGATCTCCGAAATGTGAAGTAGATCAGCCAGAGCACCGAGAAAGTCCTGACTCTCGCCAGTTTTAGCCATTTTTCCTTTTTTCTCTACAAGTTAACTTTTACAGATTACTGATTGATTGTTTTTCGAAAATTTGCAAGTTTGAAAATGCGAAACTCTTCAAGTGCCTGCCGCATTATTGTCATGTATCAAAGCATGGAGAGTGTTGCGAGCAAATAGTCGCTTGTGACTGCCTCTATAGAAAATATATCTCACGCTTTCTCTCTCTTTCTTTCTCTCTCTATCTCTTTCTCTTTATGTATTTCTCTCTTGTTTCTCTATGCAGCCTCCTTCCCTCTTTCTCTCATCCTCTCTCTGCACCCTCCTCCATCTCTCGTTCTCTGCACCATCCCTCTCTCCCTATTTCTCTCTCTTTCTCTGCACCCTCCTCCTCTCTCCCTCTCTCGTTCTCTGCACCCTCCTCCTCTTCCTCTCTCTCGTTCTCTGCACCATCCCTCTCTCCCTATTCCTCTCTCTTTCTCTGCACTCTCTCTCCTCTCCTTTCCTCATTTTCTTCCATGTGTCGAATTAGTGTCTCTGATTGCAACACCACAACCCATTATGCATGAAAATTCGAATTTACGCCCCACGCCACGCTTTTTGCCGCCTTTCACAAAAAGAAGAACAACAGCGTATTGGATTGCGGTTTGCGAGTTTGGCAGCAGTTCGAAAACAAAAATAGCATTTGGAAAGATATATACTAAAAACGATTAGTTCAGAATATGTTTTTCTCTATAAGGTTTGGACTTTTTTTATTAACCGATGTTTGAGTTATTGGAAGCTAGATGTAAATACAGGAACTCAGGAACTCTGGCTATACCTAGGCAGCAGGCTGTCACGTAGTATTTCTTTTTATGCCAGTTTCTGTCGTAGATCAAATTTTATTATATGTGTTGTAAGAAATACTTTGGAAATCTCGACCAGTTAGCGAAGAACCTGAGAATCGGGCTCTTTTGCTGTGCGTTAGAGGAACATGTTTACATTTTCAAACCCAAATTATGTAATATGACTTGTTTTAATTGAAAAACGGGTCCCTTCCGGAAAAGTGGTCATTGGTGTGTGCTGTTTGAAATTTCACTTTTTTGAAATTCAAGTTTTTCCTTCAGCTAAACTCCACCGAAACTATAGAATGGTAGGACGTGGAATAAATTATTGGCGCTGTGATAGGTCGTAAAATATCATTTCTTCACACATGTGTTTAGCTGCGCGCGCAGCACCCTCTTTATCTTCTCAAATGCAAAACAATTTCTTCCATCACTTCTCTTTCGAAAAAGTGCGCAAATTACCACATTGTAAGAAGATTAGGGGGGGGGGGGGGGTTTGATATTTCTCATTTCGTACTCCAGAGATTACGTTTCTGAATTCAACTTGAATGCAGAATGCAGAAAAAAACAGCGTAAACCGTAAACTATTCTTAGTTCAGTACTTTGTTCGTTTTTATTCCGCAAGTTCTGTTTTGTTCACACTTCTTCTTCTTCGCTCTCTATGTCTTTTTTCCAGCCTCGGTTATATAGAGTAGAAGTACTCCACGTTATACATTTTTCTACATTCATAATATTTGTAACGATGATTAAAATTTTATTTACATCTTCATTTTGTTCAGTGCCAAACGCTTCGATGAGGTGTGGACTGTTGGTTTTCGTAGTGGGCGGAGTCCTGTTGGCGGGCGGAGTTTCGGCCGAGAGACCAAAGGTCAAGGATCAAGCTGGAAATATGCTGCTCAAAATCAGGTTGGTCATTATTTCATGCAACCACCTCTCATATCTGAGATAGGACGAAAATGGTCACCATTGTGTGCTGTGCTCGTAGTTTGCTACCAAGGTTTTCGTGACAAGCTTCAAAAATTTTTTGCCACGATGCGCAGATCAAACTACAAGTTTGCTGTGTACAGCCTTGTACAGGACCTTTCTAATAGAACAGGCAGATAGTAATTCTGTTGCGCTCTGATGGGATGGCAGTTTGATAACGAGGTTTTCGTGGCATAATCCTGAAGTTCTACAGTGTTCAATAATCACAACCTCGTGGTGAGATCGTTCTGGTACAGGCAGCACGAAATTGATCACTTTTCCCCAGTTTTGCTGAGTTTGTAGTTCGACCTCGGGGGTTTCGTGATGTAATTTATGCTGTGTTCAATGACCAAACTACAACTCAGTCTAGTCTTTCACTTTACCTCAAACCTCTATCTTCAACGACGTTTCGGTGGGTTCGTGTGGTGGCGGTGTGTAAATTTATGCTGTGTTCTCTGATCAAACTACAACCCTTTCTGCATATAATTTTTCAGCGATGTCCCGGTCGGTTCTTGCGGTGGCGACTCGTATTTCGGCCTCGGAATGATGAACGGAAGTCTGGAGAAGTGCGACGACTGGCAGGAGACTGAACCCGAGAAGATGGCCGAATACGAGGAGTACAAGTGCAAGAATCTCAGAAGTGGGTATAACTTTTATATGAATCACGTGAATTTCACGTGGAGTCGGCCTTGTGAACTTTACGTGCACACTAACGGGTCTATCCAATAGTAACGTTAAACGCGAATGAAGTTTTTGGGTTTTTTCGAAACGTATAAGGTTTGTTGTGACATATGTGCAATGTGCTCTCTGGAACTCAACGTTTTAATTTTTTTCCAGGAACTATGTAGATTGTACATTCTCTCAAAACTAATCACGAAAACATTCTCACGTACTAAGAGAAGAACATAAACTATTTTGTCGCGTTCTGGAATGAAAAATTAAGTTCCGCCTTTTTTCAGTGCACGGAAAGGTGGTGAACGGCAAGTGCGGCTGTGTGGACAACTGGAAGGGACCCATCTGCAATGAGTACAACGGCTGTCAGGAGGGATACTCCCTCTACAGAGGAAGGTGGGTCGTGTTTACTTGTTTTCATGTTCACATGTTTATTTCAGAGTCAGGTAAACGCTTTAACCAAAACCTAGTTTTTGAGGTCGTAGCACATTGGTCCTAAACATTTGGAGACTATGTATCAATCAGCTTCTGCCAAAAAAGTTTGATTTCCGCTTCATACAGCCCTTTCTAAAACGTAAAATTAACATTGTCTTTCGTATTTGACCTTTGACCTCTGATTTCAGTTGTACTCCAAACGTGTGTCAGCATGACGGCGAACTGGCTGTAGGCGGCAAGGGAGTCGAATGTATCTGCAAGGTAGGCATCCATTCATGGTTACCAGAGGCTGTATGCAAGACCATCCCAATGAGCAGCTTTCGATCTGCGCCTCTTGAAACATGCGCTATTTCGTTGTACTTACACCCTACCGGAGTACAAGTTGCGCGAAATAGTGTGGAGAGGGAGAGACGCAGAATGGAGCTCGGTTCTGGAATGCTTCTGCATCCGACTCTCAATTACTTTGCAGCTTTGATAAGTAGGAAATTATGGACAGTTTTTCGAAATATAACATGTTTTACTTTCCGCATGATGTGTAGCTCAAATTTGCTTTCCTTCGGTCCAGTAGACGGTTAGTGAAATTTTTTACGCTGCTGAGAGTAAACTACAGTTGATAGAAACCACCTACGTGTTGTAAAAAGAAAATTCTTTTAGTAAAATTAATTTTCAGGTTCCCTGGGACGGTAAATACTGTGAGCGACTGGCCTGCTGGAGAAAGACCAAATTCGGTATGGTTTTTCTGTTTTTTTTGACTCGAGTATTAACGTTTTTACAACCTTTTTCACGTTTTCGGAACGTGAACATCTTTTTAGTTTTCTTTGGGTGGAAATTGAATAATTTATACAGCCAGTGAAGTTTTCCGTCACGAGAACGTACGTGCCAGCAAATGCACGTTTCACGTGACTTGATTGGTGATGCAATCGAAGTCGAAGATAACCTGAAAAATCAATAACCATGTTTCCTACAGGTCAGGACAAGAGATTCGCCAACGACGGGGACAAGTGCAAGTGCGGCCGCCACTACACCGGAGAGAACTGTGACGTCATCACCGCCTGCTACAACCAGATCGAACTCACCGACGGAAAGTGGGTTGGATTTGTAGTTTTATCGGCCAATAGCCCAAGTTGCGAGTTGCGCACAAATAATTTTTCTTAATTTCTACTCGATTCTAGTCTCAGTCGTCTGCCACCCTGAAACAATCGTTGTCTCTAAAGTTTGAATGGCAAATTTATAGTCGTCGCCAACGGAAAGGCGGGGGGGGGGGGGTACTGTATATCTCACTTTCCGCTGTGTACGCACACAGGTCTTCGATTCCAGAGCTTGACGGTTATTTACTCTTATAGCGCAGTGGTTAGCGCCCTGCTACGAATCTTTTGCTCGCAGGTTCGATTCCGGCGAGCGACAGAAAGTTATAAATTTGGCACTCCTATACCGGCCATTCCAGGTGCATCTGTCCCGAAGGCTGGGGTGGTGAGCTGTGCGACCGAAAGTGCCCCATCGGACAGATCACGTGAGTTTGTTATTCGTCACTTTTCACTGACATTCATTCACGTCAAACGTGAGGAGATTTGATTAATTGGGTTTTACAATTACACGTCACGTTTCTCTAGCAGCCGTTCGCGTAAAACGTTAGGTTACTTGAGTGATTAGACGTTACGCGAAATTCTACCGAGGATTTGAGTAGCAGAAAAGGTGGTATAGGATAACTTTTTCTCCTCAAAATCGGTTTAGCTGTAATGGTTAAAGTCTGTGTTAGTGTACTTTTTTACATTCTCGACATTCAGTTCTGATTGTTTTTAGGTGCTCTTCCGTCTCGCTATCTGCGTCTCTCATCCTTCTGCTGTCCCTCGTCTTCTTCAGAGCCTAGATCAGTTGCACACCTACAGTAGAATATGACCGTATTCGAGCTTAGCTTAGCAACTTCTCTTATTGCTGCTGAAGTACCGTAACCTGTCCGATTACCGTATTCAGATAACCTCTGTTGTTTCGTAATCTTTATGTACCCATGCTAACGATAACACTTGCCTCATCTACATTCTTCTTTGTACTTTGTAGCTTATATCATATTGTTCCGGACTGAACAAGTAACGGAAACATCTAACTAACCGATACAGTGTTTTTCTCTAAAACAGTGTACATTATGGTTGGAGGGCAAGTGTAATCGTTCTCTTCGTTCTGTTTCTCTTATTTCGTTCTCTATTCACATATTAATAATTGTCCATGTTATCTAGTTGCACCAGAGTCCGTATGCACTATTCCGGCTTCCATCCTGCGTCTCTCGTTCTACACACTATTTTCATCTATCCCGATGGGTGTAAGAACAAGGAAATAGTGTATGTTTGATGAGACGCAGATACTAACCGGGATCTTCTAGCATACGGTCTCAGTAATGTTCAAGTTGTTCACTCTATTATTATGCCTTTAGTAAAGGCCCCCATATTCCTCACATAGTAGATTTCTATAACGATCATCAGTTCTGTTCTCTTTCCCATAGCACCAATACATCACTGCCGTTAGCGTAACATGGTCGTTCTCTGTGCTTCCAGTGCTGGTTCGAAACTTTCTGCTGTGTAAGATCGATAACGCACTGGAATGACTATTATATTATCAAAATACAGTATCCCCGAAAGCTTTCGCCTAGAGATTATGTATTCTGCCTGTTGTGTTGATGTTCAAGTGTATCTACAATAAAATTATCAAAATATGCTCTTCATTTAAATGTTACAAACTTGCATCAAATTGTTTTGGAAAAAAATATACAATTGAATTGCAACAGTCTGTACTGAAACGTGTACGTTAATTAACAGAAAATTCATGAAAAAGTGGGGGCCCAACGACTGTGAGATTTGTCTTCTGCTGTGCGCCCCTTAGACAACTACTCTCAAATGGAGCAGCTACTGCTACAAAAACCGAAAAATACTAATATACTCAAGTATAACTGTTCATTACAAACATACAAAAGTCGTAAAATATTTTCTCAAACCTGTTAACTAGAATCTACAAGTCACAGCTGCGAAAGAGAGAACAACTGTTGAATAATATGACAAACGTTATAGCACCTAGAATTGAAGTAATGACAAAAAATGCCAACCATTGTGCACAAAACCAGGAACTCTATAATTGAGTACGTTGAGTTAACATCTGTGATTTGTAGATTCTAGTTAACAGGTTTGAGAAAATATTTTACGACTTTTGTATGTTTGTAATGAACAGTTATACTTGAGTATATTAGTATTTTTCGGTTTTTGTAGCAGTAGCTGCTCCATTCGAGAGTAGTTGTCTAAGGGGCGCACAGCAGAAGACAAATCTCACAGTCGTTGGGTCCCCACTTTTTCATGAATTTTTCTATTTTTGTATACATGCCGTAGGTATGTAGAGAGGTTGTTTGATCTGTACGGTGGTAAAATTGTTTTCTCAATTGACCACTAGTCAAGTATTACCATCATTCGAAGAAAATATGACATCAACATTGCACTTCTGACAACTTACTTCATATGCCCTTCAAAATCCCAGAATACGTCATGTTTGAATGAAGTTTCATCGTGAATTGACCATTTTTAAGAAACTTTCAGCATTCGAAAACATATTTCACGTCAATTTTCTTTAAAGTTGACGTCATCTGGCCTTCTGAATTCCAGAATAAGTCATATTTAGATGAAGTTTCATCGTTAATATACCATTTTTAAGATATTTTCAGCATTTGAAAATATATGTGACGTCAACTTTGCACTTTTCAAAAATGACGTCATCTGGTCTCCAGAATCCCAGAATACGTTACTCTTAGATTGAGTTTCACCGTTAATTGACCCTTTCTAAGATATTACCATCATTTGAAAATATATGTGACGTCAACTTTGCACTTTTCAAAAATGACGTCATCCGAGCTCCAGAATCCTCGATGACGTCATCAGTAGAAGACTTACATCTAAATCGATGTCAGTTCATGTCGTGGTATCATACTTCAAATTTTACTTGAATTGGTTAGGATTGAGCTGAGTTATAACGCAATTTGATTTACCCCGACAGAGAGGGCGATAGAGTGCACGAAATGAAGAGACGCAGAGACATTTTCAAAGACCTATAACTTGATGAAAAATAATATTTTTCGAAAAAAAGTTTGCGCCCCCAAGGTTTGAGTGGGATATCTATCGTGTCCCAAATTTTCAGTCAAATCGGTTCACACATAAAAATTTCCCAGGAGTGCGTACACACACACACACGGCGGAAGTTGGCGGTCTGCATGAAGCGCATAACGTCATAACTCGGCTCAAACTTAATCAATTTTGTTCAAATTTTGAACATAGCTTGTACATATGCCATGAAAATCAACAAATCATAAAAAGTCTCGATTTGCACGTTTGGGCCTTTTTGAGGGTAAACTAAAAAAACGGAGGCGCGCATTAGCCGGACCAAAGACAAATCTCGCACAGCGCTTCGCGCTGCGCGCGATTGTCTATTTAGGGGTGTACAAAGAATAGTGCCTAGGGTTGTTGGAATTGGAATTGAAATTTTTTTGTTTCTCTTCTGTTTCTCTGCGTTGTTTGGAAAAAACTGACATAGATTTGGTTGACACACAATCAATACCAATCAATTCCAACGGATTGATTGAAATTGGAATTGACCCCGTTTTGAAAACCCGAGAAGAATTGGAATTGACTCGGTTTTTGGAATCGATTGACAACCCTAATAGTGCTAAAATTTCTAAGTCATAGTACGCTAATTGTGATTAATATAACCATGTGAAACGTTATAAATAATAATTTATAGATTGCGTGGGTTACTGTATCTCTCCAAAACGTTCTGAACCGATTTGGTAAAGTTATCAGTAAACAAAACAACCGATTTACTGTCACGACACTATGAAATAAGTTGTTGGTTGCACTCTCCGTAAATTAGCGTTTTCGTGCCAGAAATGATGGAATAGCACTGAACGTGAACGATAAATTGTGACGTGAAAAGTGTGAACGTGAAACTTTTTGTCCAGTCGTTCATTTCTTTCAACGTTCAGATGGAAGATGGCCTCTTCAGCGGTTTGTTTTTAGATTTGAATCGATAAGTTTTCCAAGCTGTTTTTTCACCTAAGGTTTTACACTTTTAATTGTCACAGTTTACATTTAAGTTTTGTTGAACAAACCGAGTATATATTATTGAGGAAAATACTTGAATGTCTATTGTGCTCAGTTTTTCGGATTCTGTGGCACATTTTAACGTAGATCTAAAAAAAGCAAACAAACACTGATATCTCGCTGTGTGGTTGTGTTTGTAGTTTAATTCTAATTAGGAAGGTTTGACAACTTCGTTAATTTGAGATCAAACTACAATTCAAAGTTTCAAATTCGAAATAGACTTGTAAATTGATCAATCAAATCAAAAAAGTAGAATAACAACTAAATTACATTCAAACTATGAATTGTTTTCAGTTGCCCTCCGATCTGATGAATGTGATGACGATAGGGAAGGGCGAGGTATCTGAAGTGACCACCGTCCAGGAGGAGTCCACTGGCCCAGCAGCACACAAGACACCCATCAAGAACAGCGCCCCAGGTAATCATAGCCGGTAGTTCGTAGTTATAGTCGTGGCCAGCGGAATGGCGGGAGGTTACTGTATATCTCACTTTCCACTGTGTACGCACACATCTCTCCGATTCCAAAGCGTGCCATTATGTGCAGTGGTTAGCGCCCTGCTACGAATCTTATGCTCGCAGGTTCGATTCCGGCGAGAGACAGAAATTTATAAATTCGGCACTCACTATAGAGTCGCCACTCTATAGTATGCTCGTTGAACCCGGCCTAAGGATTCTAGGTTTGGAACTTGCACTAAACACTTGTACCGGGAACTCCGTGTGATATGAAGTTTTTAGAATTTTAATTCTTCTTATGTGTTTTATTGTTCTATAGTGTTTCGGTTTCGCCCAGCAGGAAATGATCTCTCCGGTGCAGTGCAGTAAGTTTGGCCACGCCCCTTTATTCGAGTTACCAACCGGTTTCATCGTCAGACCGAAATTAATGTCCCATAAAAACATGTTTGCGTGAGCATGGAAAAAAGTGCCACGTGCAGCTTTTTCATGGAAAGTCCTCGTGCAACGCGTTAGCAGGAAATGAACGCGTCCATCTGCCACGTAGGCATGATTCCCAGACTAAAATTGCAGCTCACCTTACTTCTAAGAGTTCGCGGGTACACTGGAACAATTGATTAATTTAGAAAACATCTAAAAAATGCTGTTTCATTTGAGTTGATTTTTGATTACATGAGACCTTCTTTGAATATACTTTGAATATATTATCTACCACTTTCACTATGTCCTGGCAAAAAAGCGTAGCCTTACCAACAATACCCTCACACGACACCCAGTGATACGAGAGAAACATAAGACTCGCACTGTACTGTATTGTGGTGGTGAGCATACTGTACGTCTGACTTATTGCTGTGTGAACACGAAGTTTCCTGGAGGGCAACTAGAATTCTTCAACTTCCAATGAAATATCCTAACATCTTGTTTGGTTCAACAAATAAAGCCCAACAATATACCAGTATGCCGAGAATTATTGACAGTAGGACATGGAGAATAAAATGCTTCAATTTCAGTGCACCGAGGGAACGTTCCACTTCGCCTTCTGTTCTGGAAGGATCTGAAGTGGCACCGACGTCACATCTTCGCCACCGTCTGCCAGTTTCTCACCCCTCTCCTCGTCTCTTTATTTCTCGTCGCAGTATTCTACATGGTGGTAGGTACCAAGTTTTTCTTCGATCTAATATGTTTCTCTCTCTGTGTCTCTCTCTGTATCTCTGTCTGTCTCTCTGTCTGTCTCTCTCTCTTCACCCCTTCTCGTCTCTATATTTTTTGGGGGTGTTCTTGGTGGTAGTTCTCGACCATTAGCTAGAGTTTATGACATGTATTGTTTGTTTCAAAGTTTAGTATGTTCACGTTTTTGAGTTTTCTCCAAATCTTGGTAGTGTATTCTACACCATAACTACTCCATTACTTTAGAGGGACTGCGATTGGTGAACCAGAATATGTGTTTCTATGTTAATCAGGAGAGTTAACTGTCTCTCTCAGTTTTGCAACCTTTTTCAAACTCGAAACCTATAAAGAAAAATATATACTTCTCAAACATTTGATCTACTTCTTCTCCAGTTGCCGACCTTTGTACTGCCCGGCATGTCTTCCATGGTCTCCCACCAGGCGGGGCTCGTTCCCGACTACGACAACCCGGTACCTTGGAACGTTGCGGTAAGACAAAATGAACGAATATTTGTTGTAGTTTGATCCCGTTACATGGAAAACCTTGCGAATTCCAACTGTCAGGCAACGGGACTAAACTACAAACACCACAGGGCTTGCTTCGAAAAAAGCACCCCTGTATCTAAAGATTGATGGGAAGGTCACGTGAACGTGAACACTTGTAATTGCGTCTTGCAGTGATAACGACATACAACATGCATTCATAGTTTCAATATCGCATTACGGTTATATTTTGTAATTCCAGGCCCTTTTCTGTTTATTATTGAAACTTGAACCATTTTATGTTCAGGTTGTTCATAACTCAAAAGACGTCGGTTTACTCTTCACCGCCACTCAGCTTGTCAAACAATTCGATTCTCGCCATTATAAAACTTTGGACGAACTAAAAAGGGCAATGCAGAGAAACAGCACACTCCACGAGGGTAAGGAAACGGTTTGGGAGTGTCCCAATGAAACAGTTTATAGCTCCAATGCTTCGTCTTTCTATATACTGTTAGTCCATTGCACACTCACGTTTAACATGTTCAACACATCAGAACTCAGAAAGTGCATTGAGAAAGTGCACGATGCCTCATCAGAATGCCAGCTTTACGTGACTATTCAAAACTTCTAGTATAAGCAACTGCCTCTGGAATTATGAATGAAAACATTCAATTTCCAGCTCACAATTCTCTTCAAATTTCGATCCTTACATTAACTATTTAATTTTTACTGTTCAGGGGCCGTAATCATCGACGAGTGGGACACCAAAAAGCCGCGACTCCGATATCGAATTGTGGACTTTCAATGGAGACTGGATAGGTATCGATTGAATTAACACTTTTGTAGATCTCTCCCTCCCCCCCCCTCTCCCTCTTTTCTTCTCTCTCTCTCTCTTTCTCTCTCGCTCCAAAGAAAGACGGAGACCATTGGTTTTCATCTTTCTCGCGAAGGCCCATCGGATGAATGTCTGTAATTTCTGTAACCTTACAGCTTGGAAAAAAACCTTGTGAGTAGATGAAAGTAGGTAGAGTACAGTCCATGCATGGCTTTCTAAGTTGCATCGCTTTCAGAAACTTGGCTCCGGTGTGGGGAGTTCGTAGTCTCGACCAAACGACCCCATTCCGCAATGGAGCCGATCTCTATGCCACAGTTGTACAAGTATTCCTCGAGGGGTTCTTCGTCAAATATGCCGCCTCAGAAGTGAGACAGCCGCAGAAGAGAAGAAGTCTTTCTCGCATGCAAACTTTGTTTCGCTAAACACAGATGCGAATTTTTCTTGCAACTATTATACGGTTCGACATGATTGAAACAGAGCGAAACGTACAATTTTGGTACTTTTCGCTCCACTGCTGATTCAATTCATTTATGAGCTTCGAGTTTGAATAAATATCAGATACGGAAGTATAACACTCATCTTACCGTGTGGGCTAAGTCATTTCACCAAGCACTCATAGTTGTAAGTGAATTTATAATTTACTTCATCAAAATTTCAATTTGATCGACTAAAGAAAAAAAGGATGGCATGCCAACAACATGGCAGCCGTGTAATTATTCACGTGTAAATTGACGTGTAAAGTGCAGTATAATTTGTTCTGGTTTTCAAATAAAATGTACAATCGTTTAAGATTTTTTTTCCAGGATAAGGACGGTATTCCCAGGACTGAAACCTTCAAAAACACCGTGCACCATCGGGCGCTGCCGTTGCTGCGCGAAACCCTGCCGACGTACTACGTCACCGTCTCCCTCTTTGCGACCCTTGTCAGTCTGCTGACCATCTGGCAGATGGCCTACCAGTTTGGAGATGAACGTGTAGCGGAGACAAGAGTGGGTTTCCAACTTTTTGATCTACAAAACTTTTTTGAATCTACAAAACTTTTTTGAATCTACAAAACTTTTTTGTATCTACTAAACTTTATTGATAGTTGTTCAAATACTGAAGAGTTGAAAGGTAATTTTCACGGTGGAACGAACTTTTTGAAAAATACTAACGAGTTGAATGGTCACAATAGTAGACTTTGACAACTTTTTCTTTCCAAACGAGCAGACCACAACTGGAATCGGATACTCGGAACTACCTTCAAAATTGCTGTTTCCAGAACTAAATCTCATCCGTTGCAGATTCTTCTGAAGTCCCTGGGTTGTGGTCGTTTTCGATATCTTGGAGCATATTTCCTCACCTACTTCCTGAAGTTGTTCATTGTGAATCTCGTACTCTGGGCGCCCATCATCGGAGTAACCAAGGTTAGGATTACAGGATTACACCCCATCGAGAGAAATATGGAAAAGGTGCGACAGGGAAAGAGAGAAAGAGAGACAGAAAGAAAGAAGGTGAGGGAGAAGTAGGGAGAGAGAGAGTGAGATATAGAGAGAAAGGCAGTAATAAAGAGTAAAAGAGATATAAAAGTAAGACCAAGAGAAAGCGAAGAAGAGAGAAGGAAAAAGAGCAAAATATGTGATAGAGAGGATAAAAAGGAGGGGTTAAAAAGAATATGATTTTCTTCCAGAATTCCCTGCAGGCCCAAGTGCTTGTCCCGGGACTCGTCCTCTACTCGGCGGTTCTATCTTCCTTCGCCCTCATAATTGCGGTTGTATGTCACAGTAGATGCGCAGCACGATGGGGTTGGTTCCAACAAACAACAAACAACAAACAACGAAACAACAACAATAAAAACAAACAACAATCACAAATATATATATTTACAACTACAAATTGTTTAATCGAAGATATACAATAACTCAACAATCCCTTCACATAGCACCACTGAGACACACAGTTTCTCGAAATCTGATAATGTGTATTTGTTGACCACCTTATTACTCTTTCAGATTCCCTAAAATCTTGAAAGTTCACCGTAAAAACTATTTTATCACCAACTATATCATCCTCTTGTCTCAATTACTCTTCCATCTCGTTTAGGTTCTGTGTTTGTGCTGCTGATTCTTCACGCCGCCCAGTTGAACTTCAACGACATCTCTGCTTCTCTGGAGCACTCTCTGTTCTCGTCCCTCCTCTTTCCCTACGCATACTATTATTATCTGAGATCAGCAGCAACGGCTATCATGGCAGGTGGGGGGATTATCTTGCTATAGTGGGTGTCAAATTTATAAATTTCTGTCTCTCGCCGGAATTGAACCTGCGAGCAAAAGATTTGTAGCATGGCGCTAACCACTGCGCTATTTGACCACAGAACAGGCAAACTTTGGAATAGAAGACATGTGTGCGTACACAGCGGAAAGTGAGATATACAGTATCCTCTCGCCTTTCCGTTGGCAACGATTATAGGTTCAATGAGGACTACTATAAAATTCCGGTGTACATAAAACCAAGTTTAATATCAGGGTGTTAGTGTGCGTTCACACTTGCTGCCCCCGGTTGAGGAGCAAAAGCTACGTGAACGTTGAATGTAAAGTTATTGATTGAGTTACGAGTTACTCTTCATATAACATTGCAAAAAAACTGTTTTTGAGTTATAGAGAACCGAGGTGGTTGAGAGTGTCAGTAGAGAAGTACAAGCGGAATTCATTCTTCGTTTCTTGAAGGAAAAAAACGTAAAAATGACCAATTGAGTTATTTCCACAGGTGGTCACACTTGTACCTCCCACATCACCTCATGGATGGCCGTACCGTTTCTCGTCTTCGATGCTTTGGCGATGTTCGGAATTGCGCTCTATCTGCATACCGTATCCCCGGGAGATCGCGAACGCGGACAACCCATCTATTTCGTTTTCATGGCGAGTTATAGGGAGTGACTAGGGTGGTGACCAAATAATCAATGCAGTTCGATCTTAGAACACGCCAGGACTCACGAATTTTAACCGAATAGCAGCACAATCAAATTACAAACACAGCGCGATAGGGCAACATACGTTTTGGCTTGTTGTGGGGAGAGAAAGCATATAGAGTAGCTTCTCTGAGCTTATAGACTTAGCGCCCTACTTCAAAACTTTCTCGAGCACGCTTTTTTTCAAATTTTGGACTTGCTCAATCTAATGTTGGTTCGATGACATTCTATTATATCAGTGCCACTACTTTGTCTAAGTGTTTAACTGTCAATTATAAAAAGTGTTTTCAGCCGTCCTATTGGAGAAAAGCGCAACGTGGTCCCGAATACGAATCAGATGAAGTGGTGAATTATTTTTGTTAATTTTCTAAGAGTTAATTTTGATATTGTTGACAAACCATAATTTTATTATTTTTTTCAGGCAAAATCGATCAAAATAACGGTGGACGCGAATACAACAAAAACCGACAAGGTATACTGTATTCTTTATTGAATATTCATCGAAGAAGATATCCAACATTTTTAATTACAATTAATTTCACTGTCTCGCTGAGCGCGAATCTTCTCATTCACTAGTAATCAAAGTTGATGCGATCATATAGTTCTCGTCATGTCTACATGAAATTGAAGCAGGAAATCAACTAGAATCAAAACATTTAGAGAAAAATCGAATAGATTGACCAGTAGGGCAAGCAAGTTCCAAAGCCAAGCACTGAACTTGAAACCTGAAATCAACTTCAGTCTATTTTCATTATAAATTAGAGTTCTTTTTCTTTTTGCTACTCTCTTCTCGTTTTTCTCTCATTTTTCATTATTTTTATTTGGTACAGAGAATATTTGTTGAAGCTCATCTCTCTGAACTTCAGAGCATATCATCGGCCAAAAGTAGCTTCAAGTCCAAAGTTCAACTGCAAGCAAAGACGAATCGAGTGGCTGTGGCTCTAGACGGAGTCAGCAAAAAGTTCGCGAACAACTGCTCGGTTGAAAAGATCTCATTCAGCATGAACACAAATGAGGTACGATTACCATCTTTATTGGCAAAATGAAAGAATAATTCAATGAAAAACATATTTTTGGAAGGTCAAAAAGGTACCATTTCTGCGTTCTTTGGTAAGCTCTCATTGAACTTACTAGCTTCTACTAATCTCTGTTCTCAAACTATTTGCATAGGGACGTTGTAGTTTGATCTCGAAATGCGCCAGTTCGCGAGTTTCGGCTGTTTAGCAACAAACTACAAGCCACCCACACCGTCAGGCTCACTGGAAACTTAGATCAGGTACTGTATGCGTCTATAGTCAATTCCAGATCAACGTCATCTACGGTCCGCGTGGTAGTGGAACGAGTTCTCTCCTCGAACTCATAGCTGGTTCGGTTGCACCGGATAGTGGATCAGTACTGTATGGACCGGATGGTTGCGAGGTAGGAGGGATGATCATATCTTTGTAGTTTGATCTCAAACTGAGAATACCTCTTCAATCTTCTGAAGCTGCAAACTACAACAACGTATGCCTACCGATTTTTCACGAATAATCTATAATCCGTTTTCCATATCACATGAATTAACACGGAGAAGTGTTCAGTTTCAGTTTTCTCTGCAGACTCTGCACGCTGATTTCATATAATTTACTGAACTTGTGCTTGTATACAACCTTCACCAACAAATAGTTTAAAACGGTACTAAATACATACATTTTCGAGATTTTTCTTCATTGCATCAGTATTAGTGCCGTTAACAGTTAACATCGAGGACAACAAGATTTTGGCTGTCCGCAACCTTTTTGCTCTTACAGAGTAGGGTCCAAGCGCCAGCCATTCAAAATAGTGTGCAGAAGCAGAGACGCAGGAACTGTGCTGGGTTCAGTTTACTTACATTGTTCCAGACGCCGCGGTATATTTCTCACTCTTCTCAATGGAGTTCTCTGCCGAACTTCACGGTGCGACAATTGATGGCCTGGATAGGCGCCGCCCGCGGCCACAACATGGAGGACCTGATGGTCATGCTGGCCGAACTCAAGTTGGCAGATCATTTGAATACGGTGGGTAGTCTTTTTTATGTTGCTGAGAGATAAGGCATTCTACTTCGACCCCCCCCCCCTGTGAGAGCCAAAAGTTCAACACTATTTGAGTATCACATGATGATATATGATTGAAAATGATAACAAAACTTGTCCTCAAATTAACGGAACATTTGAATACGGTTGGTGGTGAGGGCACACTTTCCTTTTGTAACTCCAAAGGAAGTGCATAAGCCAAACTACAAACTACAACACTGACTGAGCACATGACATAACTAAAGTTATCGAAGGGTTGCAGATAACAGAACAGCATGCTAGAATACAGAAACTATTTTCAAAGTATTCTAGTTTATTTTTCTCCATTGTTTTTCAGAAACTTGAGAGACTATCGCCACCGGAACAGCAGCTTTTGAAGGTTGTCTTGGCTTTCATCGGATCTAGTGACGTCATACTTTTGGACGAACCAACGAAATACTGTAACCAAGCACAGCAAAGCGACATCCAGTCATTCCTAACTCAGCGGAAAAACGATAGGTAGAGTTTGTACGTTGTTGTTACGTTGCGCTAACGTTATTATCACACACGTTTACGTTGTTATTACATTTGGCTTACGTAATTTTTTCTTTATATTCACGTTTATGTTACGGTAAGTTGTAGCATTATCGAGTTGTTTCAAGTTGCTTTTTTTATCTTCGCAGCGTAGTTCTATTCGGATTGTGTGAATCTTCACGTAGAATATGTAACCCCTTCAATAGATTATGATAGTAGGTTCAAAATTTAATACAGTACTGGATCTTTCAATTTTTGTACTGATTCCAGAGCTTTATAGCCAAGAATGTCGTGATATCAATCAATGTCACCTTTTCACGTCTTTTTTGAATTCTCTTATCATCAATTGTCTTTCAGATGTATCGTAATCTCAACGTACGACGTGAACGATACTATCATAGCTGACTACGTGGCATTCATGTCGAATGGTAGATTGGTCGGATGCGGGGCGTACAAGGATGTTATCGCCAAGTATGATTTATATCTATTTATCTATGTAAAACCACACCATTTAAAGTAGTTTAGTGAGTAGCAGTACATTTGACAGGTATTTTGTAGTCTAATTGGTCACGTCCTTGCAAATTTTTGAACTGTGCAACTAAGAACACATGAAAACGATACAAATGGGAACGTTTTTCTGGGCTGTCTTTCCTGATTCTATTCCAATGTTTACTGACTTTGTACAATTACAACGAAACCGTACTAAAACTTGTATTACAGAAACAACGACACCGCCACGCTAGTTCTGTGGCCATGTGGGCCGTTCGATGAGACGAAGTTACAAACAGCCAAGGTTTGTATATTCATTTATAATTTCCTTCTGTGTATTGCTTCGACAAAAGTTACAATTTTTCTATGTTTTCTTTCTCAACTGATATGTTTCATATTTTATTTTTCAAGGACAAAATCAAGGAGGTTCTGGACAATCCCATGTGTACTTTGACTGAAGAGAGACTGCCTAATGAAAGTATCAAGATTTCTATTTGCAATACGAAGGACGTTCCGTGAGTTTAAAAACAAATATAATTATATAATTCAAGAGTAAAACTTTACTTAAGAGTACTTAAGAGTAAGAATTTAGAAACAAATGGAATTACGAGTAAAACTAATGATATTCGAATGTTCAATACAATAATACAAAGATACACACAAACGGTAATAGTGATGAAGTGTATCATTTCTCCTGCGGCAGCTTTTGTCAAACTTTGGGGTACATTCGATGAAAAAAGTTGAATTTTCTATGATTTTATTCATTACTGATTGTTTTCTTCTTTTAGAATGCTGAAAGTGATGTCTCATCTCGCCGGGAAGAGTGGAAAGTCCATCAAATTCTGGGAATTCGCCCCGCCCTCGATTCAAGATGCCTACACAAAGTATAGTTTTTTTTTCGATTATTATTTGTATTAATTGGAAGAATAATGCCGGAAAATATTCTCAAAATCAGAAAACCACCGATTGTTTTCTTTAGTACTCGTTCTTCCAAGCTTCCAAGCCGACGCTCGGTAGATTCGGATAGGAAAGAAAAGTAGGAAAACTTTCAAAACGTTCACGTGATGCTGAGCGTTTAAGAAAATGTTTTGAGTTTCAAAAGTGTAGTTCTATAACAATTTTAGATGCTGTGAACACCGGGATGGTCCGAAGGAAGATGTCAAAACCATGATACCGCCTCTGGCGGAAGCCTATTCAAGTAGGTTCATGTTCAACGTGATATCTATTGTAGTTTGATCTCAAATTTCGACTGAAAAACAACGGGGTCATACTGAAAACACAGTGGGATAGGATTGCTCGGGGAAAAGCGAATCGTATATAACATCTTTCAAAACAGCTGAAACATTTCAATTTACTTTCTTGACCGTGATGAAAGGGTCAAACTGAAAAAAAACTTAAATTAAAGTTTTACCCTATGCTAATAACTTCCAACTTTTCATCCAGTGATTGAACGACTAGTTCATTGATACCTAATGTTGATATTCATTTGAAAAAAAACATTTCTTTTCTCCAGGCGCGCGGTCTTCCAAGGGAATGGCCGAATTCTGGCTGGTTCTCCGAATGAAACTCGGCTTTCTCCAAAGTCGCTGGCACCAGCTGGTTGTCTCTATCCTCCTACCTCTGGTTATTTTCGCACTGCTTGGACTCAGTATTCACGCATCTAACCGAACTACAGGTATAGTTCTCATCATTCTAATAATAATAATCTCACTGAAAATGCTAGTGAACTTTCCGGGCATTTCTACCATACTGTAGTTTCTCAATAGGATTCACACGTTTGTAGATTGTTGTGACACAGCACATGAGCAAATGATAATGTTTACCAATCAGAAGTTTTCTGATCAAACTACACAGATTCATTTTTCCCGTAGTGACTCTAGTTGATTTCAGATTCGATAGTCGTCTCTAACCAATTGTTCCAAAATGGACGGATACAGAAAGGAAAATTCGCCACAAACCTCAAGAATATCAAGGTACAAACTGCAAAGCATCATTATCGGATATCGCAATTTTCAGATTGATGGAAACGTCAACGATGAATATTTTTTTTAAATTTCCCGTTTTTAAAGTGTAGGTGAAATCAAAATAACTAAGGAAAAACAACTTTGATTCATTCGGAATATCATATCTTTTTCCATTGTCTTTTTCGTTTCAGGCTGGAGCCCTGGATGCTGTTACCTCCAACGCAAACGCGTTCTCCCAGGCTCCTTTTCTCTTCAAAGATCCGCCTACATTGGCAGGTTCGTTTTTCGTGCAATGTTACTAACATTTACAATTTACTGCGATCACGCGTTTTCCTACTTGTTACAAGAATGAATAGGTTCTTGGCACATATAGACATGACTTTGTTAGAGTTAGATTGATAATGAATTGATTGATAATGAATTATATTCGAACAATTTACTTCTTTCTTATATCTTGATTTTCTTTAGTCTACAACCTATGGTAACTCCTACACAACCTTCTCGTAAACGTTTCCTAGTCGGTTCATCAGAAATGGGAATGGATTATGCTGGGTTTTCCTCAGAGCATGTTTCTAATCCGGAAATCATGCTCAAAAATTTGGAAAATCAGCTTATGAAACTTCCACCTTCTGATGATTCTGCTATTCAATCTGCTTATTGGACTATGTATACTTGCTATTGTACTCTTTCTGCCTTGTTCAACAATCAATCAACTCAAAAACCGGTGGTTGATCACGATGAAAGAGACAGGGATTGTACTTTGGTCGCTATTGGTATTCCTGAGAGTAATGCAGCAAAACCATCTCAACGCAATCGAGATGACTTCAATCAATGTATTGATCTTCTTGATCAAGCTGGCATTGAAAGTCCCTTGATTGGTTGTTGCCGTTTGGGTAAGCCGAAGGTTTCAGACGGGCAAAACCGTCAAAACTCTCGTCTTCTCAAAATGTGGTTTCGCTACAATAGTCACAGGGATTTTGCCCTTTCCTCTCTCAACGCGCTACGTAGGTCCAATCAAAACATCAAATACAAGTTTCGCAAATCTTTGAGTGACGAGGAAAGGGAGAAACATCGCCAGTTGACTGCGGAATGTAAAGCCAAAAAAGAAGCTGCCCTTGCACAGAAACAGCCTGACGATTATGTCGTTTATGCTGAAAAGGTTATGCTAACTTCTGACATAGCAGCCTATCGTGTACAGAATCCCCCGAATTGGAAAGCTAAGCCAACTGGTGGCAATGCAGCAACAATGGGAAACACGCGTGTATTCAACCCTGATCTTCGCTTCAATCTGGCTAACTTTCCGTGTTTGAAAAATATTCCGAGTGTACAGTCAGCTATCGATGTTTCAAACAATGTACAGTTTCAAATGGATACCAACTCGGGAAACTAGTTTGTTCCCCGCATAGCAAAGTAAATTCTAAACTTCATTCTCAGTCTGGTAAATCTAAATTTGATCAAATTTCTGTATCTTTCTGTAATGCTCGTTCCATATGTAATTCCTCTGCGGAACTTCGCGCGTATCTTTCTGTGAACAATGTTGACTTTCTTCTGCTCGGTGAAACCTGGTTGACCAAATCAATTCCTGACTCTCTCTTTGTTGGTGGAACACCTTTCTCAATTTTGCGCAAAGATCGTGGTAAAAAAGGTGGGGGAGTTTGCGCAATTTTTCAAAGTAAATACAATGTTCACGTAAACACCATATCATACCTTGGAAAATTCGATTGCTTATCTTTTGATCTGACTTTGCACGACACCAAACTACGATTTATTGTTGTCTACTTGCCACCAAATAGTATAGCGAGCGACGTAGACAATCTGTGTGAACTTATTTCCGATCTAGTTACTGTATCATACCCTACTATAATTTGTGGTGATTTCAATATTGACTGGAATACTGAACTTCTATCTCCTCCTATGGGTACAAGAGTGGGTGTTTTATGTGATATTCTCGGTTTGAAACAGTTTGCATTGCAAAGTACGATGCGCAGTGGCAGAAATATTGATTGGGTGCTATCAAATTCACAATGCGGCATGATTTCGTCTCTCAACTACGGGTGTCACCTCTTTCGCTCTGATCATTCATCTATTTCGTTCAAACTACAAGTGGCAAAAACAACGAGCGCGTCCATCCCTTTCCCTGTTTTCTCCAAGTATAATAGCAAACTGTTTGATGAATTGGTTTCAAATGTAAACTGGTGTAAATTGTTCGAAACGTTTTATTCAATCGATGAGCTTGTGCAAAAGCTAAATTCTGTCATTCATTCTATTTTTGCATTCACTGTGCCAGTTGTTGTGAAATCTACTTCGTTCGACAAATATCCTGAATATATAAGGAAACTATTTCGTCATCGTAATATTATGTTCTCTAAGTGTCATTTGGGCGTTTCATTGCGGAATTTGTACGATAAAGCGTGTATTGATTTGCAAAAGAAAACTAAGAAATATGACATGGCCCAACAAAAAGTCCATTTTCGAACCAAAAATCATAAGGATCTTTTCTCTTATATTGGCGCTAGAACTAGACCACCCAAAAATGTTCCGAGTTTGGTGATTGATTCAAACGGCGATAAGCACAGTGGGCTACCTTCAATAGTGGATGCGTTTGCAAATTTTTATTGTTCTGTGTTTATTGATGACAACGGGGTCCAGCCACAAACTACAAATCTTGACTCCGAACTTTCATCGGAAACTGTGATTTTTATGCCCCATACAGTGGAAAAAATGCTGAGAAAACTGAAGTCCTCTTCAACTATTTGTTCTGATGGTATACCCCAAGTAATACTCAAGAGGTCAGCCAAAACATTATCAGTACCTTTCTCTTATATCTTCAATCTTTCTTTCAAACATGGGTATTTTCCTTCGATCTACAAAATGTGTTTTGTTGTTCCAATACATAAACCAGGGAAACCATCTCAGAATATCGCATCTTATCGGCCTATTTATCTCTCCTGTGGGGCTTCTAAAACATTTGAAAGATTGATTAAATCCATACTCGTCCCGTATCTGAACCGCTACAAAATTATTCCTGATTATCAGTTTGGTTTCCGTGAAAACAGCTCAGTCACGCACAATTTGTTGTCTTGCCATGAAATATGGAGCAAAGCCCTTGCCGCGAAAAAATGTGTCGACGTTGTATATTTCGATTTCAGTAAAGCTTTTGACACTGTTAGCATTCCCAAGCTCATTCATAAACTACAATCGGTCGGTATCCAAAACCCCCTTCTCAGTTGGTTCATATCATTTTTGACTGATCGAACGTTCTGTGTACGAATTAATGATGTTTGTTCTTCTATGAGATCTGTTAAATCTGGTGTTCCTCAAGGGTCTGTACTCGGACCTCTTCTCTTTTCTATATTTATTAATGATGTTCATTTGTCTCTTCCTCTCAACCCAGATGTACACATCAGAGCGTTTGCAGACGATATAAAATTATTTGTTGTTTTTGAGAAAGATATTGTAAAGACCAGGGTACATTTCCAAAAAGTTATTGATCATTTCTGTGTGTGGGTGAAAAGCTGGCAATTAACATTGGCAGTAGACAAATGCAATGTTGTACATCTGGGTAGAAAAAACCCTCTTTCTCCATATTTTATCGGTTCTGATTTGATAAATGTTGTTTCAGAGTGCAGGGATTTGGGGGTGACCGTTTCTAATACTCTTGTGAACAGGGGAAACATTGAAATTCGTTATAAAAAGGGAATGACTCAACTTGCCATTCTTCTGCGCACCATTACTGTAAAAGACGTCAAAATTCTTGTACGTTGCTATCAAACTTATGTTCTACCGATTCTTGAGTTTGGATCACAAGTTTGGAGTCCTTTTCTTATTTTGGAATCGAAGAAAATTGAGAAAGTTCAAGAATTTTTCACCAGAGCGGTCTATTACAGGTGTTTTCCCAAAGGTGACTATCCCATGAGTCTGCCTTCCTATCAGAATAGGTGCAAAGAGTTGGGAATGAAAAGTTTAGCATTCAGAAGAGTTATTCTAGATCTTGTGCTTGCTTTCAAAATTATCAAAGGCGAGTGTATTCTGAGGTTCACTTCTTTTTATCGTCATCGATTACACAATGGTAGAAGAGGTAGTCACTGTTTCTATGTTGAAAATACCAAAGTGAATAGTCGTTATTATTCCTTTTCTTTACGGACTTCGAGATGGTTCAATATGCTGTCTTCACATAGTTCAATAATTTTGAAAGCGAAGTCCTCGAAAGTATTCAAGAAACGCCTACTAGAAACTGATCTATGTAAGGTTTTAAAACTGCCTTGTAAGTTTTAATTAGTAATCTGATGTAGCTCATTTTTTATTTAGCAACTTGGTAAGTTTGGTAAGTTCCCATCCTGTGGCTGGTGCGGAATGCAGTACATGGTTCATAATCGGTCCCAGTGTGAAAACCAGTGAGAAAGAAGAATCAACAAGTTGACAAAATCTCCGTACTGCTCACATTCGCGAAGTGGTCATACGTGCATGCATCGATACTCTCTTCTTTTAGTATTATCGATGTCTTTTTCTTCTAGAATTGTTTAATATATTATGATAGTTAAACGAACGAACATTGACTTCAATTTATTGTTAGTATTACTAGGAGTATGATATTATCCACCAATCCGCTGGGAAAAGTAAAGACTAAAATTATATATCAGGTCTGAGGGAAGTTAGGAGGGGGTAGTAACCACGAATATATATTGGCTCTGATAAACTTAGGTGGAGGTAGAAACTATAAATATATATCAACTCTGAGAAACTTAGGTGGTGGTAGTAACTACAAATATATATCAACTCTGAGAAACCTAGGTGGTGGTAGTAACTACAAATATATATCAACTCTGAGAAACTTAGGTGGTGGTAGTAACTACAAATATCTGTCAACTCTGAGAAACTTAGGCGGTGGTAGTAACTACAAACATATATCAGCACTAAGAAAGTTAGGGGAAGGTAGTGTTATTTTAATCATTCCCAGTGAAGACATCCCTTTTTTTAATCAACAAATATATGCTGTCTCGAAATACAGCCCAGCGGTTGTGGTACTGATACGGTAGTTAAGTCAGAGCATTTGTCAGAACAGTCGCTTTAGTATAGAATGTATACAATATTATTACATCTTTTTTCACCTATGTTCTTTTCACCATTCTCTTTTTTGGCAACCTTTCGCGTTTCAAACTTTCGTTCCGTTATTACACACTGTGTAGTAAATATTTGATTTGATTTGATTTGACTTCTCAACATGGTTGGGAAGTCACTGGTTCCTCAATCAGGACAATTTTCTGGTTTAGATATGTCTCCAGGTCCAATATCAATATTTTAGGTGCGGTGTCCGATAGCTCGTTGTATCACTTATTCTCGCTTCGTCTCGTTAGATTCGCTGATCTTTTTGCCAACAACATCTTGACAAATTATCGATTAGGCAAGAATGAAGGTACGGTTGATACAAATATACTTCACCTAAAAGATGAGCTGTGTTACATGTTGAATCATAGTACATGAGCTATCTAATACAAAACTTATTATTGAAAACATTATTACAGTAGCGTGGGCCCTATAAGTATTTATATTCCTAAATTCATTCTCATTCCAATAATAGAGTATGCTTGTGTTTTGCTCGGGCTCTTCTTAATCTCAACTATTTTGAACAATCTTACTTTCAATTGGAAACATGACATTTTTTTCAGCGGTGACACTGAAGCTGGAGTCTCTGGACACACCGGAATGGCATGATTGGTTACCCATTTTCACGCGACCCGGAAGTTACCCGTTGCCCAAAATACCCATTCGGTTACTGTCCAGTATTATGTGAGTATAACTTTTGTAAACAATTTTTCAAAATGAAAGGATATTCGATCTATATATTTTTTCCAGAATTTCCGAATGGATGGTGATTTTGGCAATTGGTGGCCTAATGGCTATTTCTCTCGCGAAAACCAGTCTATTCATGTCGAAAATTTCCCGAGACAACTGCATGCGAATGGTGAATTTCCCAACTTGATCCAGAATTACCATAACTGAATCATGTGTTGATCCTCCTACACAGCAAAATTCAAGAATTTACCATTGAAACGCAACGGACTCAAAATATAATAACAAGATAACGTTCAGTTTTCACCAGTTGTTCATCGAAAATCATATATGTTATATATATATATATATATATATATATATATATATATATATATATATATATATATATCATGTTCTGAATCATATACGTTGAGGTGTGAAATCGCCAGCTACAACTTCTCCAACTCTGAAAACTAATGTTGACCAAGTAATATTCATTTTTGGATTTTCCAAACTTTATGTTTTCCAACTTATTGCATCTCCCTTCATTTCCAGCACTACCTGATGGGAGCCCGGCCTCTGATGTACTGGTTGTTCATAGTTCTGGTGGATTTTCTGCAGTTCTTGGTACTCTCCGTCATAGTGGTTCCTCTGCTACTATTTCTTGTTGGAAGTATCCAGGCAGTCACGTGAGTTACAAATATTCAAGTTACAACAATGTCTACGAAAGTTTTAGTCACCAAGACAAGTGTGCATCGAACTGATCAACTAATAACGTTGTGTTATACTGTAGGTTAGCGTAACGTTCGCGTGACTCCAATTTGGCCCTGTCGCCTCAGTGAAAGGGTAGTCAGATTTGCAACTCAAACTCTGCTCGGAAGATACATTTTTAGTTGTGAAATTGATAACTGGATCCACATGTCTAATCAGTATTGAAGTTTTGATCTACTTATTATTGGTTGAAATCTATTAGAATTTTATTGTTTGTGCAGCTATGTTTTCGTTTCAGCCTGGTTCTGCCAATGTGCATCCTCGCCTACCTGACTCTCGTGCCGTTCGTATACTTCTCTGCCCAACGATGTCGAAACGCGCTCCAATGCTACTTGGGGTTACTGTTTGTCTTTGGAGCAGCTTTCATAGCACCTGCCATCATTCCATTGTTCGGAAGACAGTATGGTACACAGATTGAGGTTAGTCCTTTGTGTCAAATTGGAACTGGTACGAAGTTACTGTAACTATTTATGAGCCACAAATAAAAGTGAGCGAAAAAGGGTAGGTAAACAATACTTAGTATCAAAGTGATTATGAAAGCTTTTTGTCACTTTTTTTGTGAATCAGCACAGAGCAAAATACTCCTCCAGAGCACACCAGAAAAAAGCAACTTACACAGTATGAGTATAGGCTTGCTTCTCCAGAGCAAGCCTATACTCATACTGTATAGGTTGTTCTATCCCTAATGTGTTTGTAGTTTGATCCCGTCCCTTTTCAGTTGAAAACTATGCCATGTGGCTAGATCAAACTACGACAAAGATTTGATCACCTAACTATCTGTTTTTGCAGACCTGGTGTTTCTGTTTCGTGTTCCTCTCCTATGTGTGCCCGCCCATTTCGGTGGCTGTCTGGACGGCTGTCACAGTCCATCTGGTACGAAGTGGAAACTCTATCGGGGACGTCATTGGTATGTTTTTGTCTTACTGATTTGAGTTTCTTGCAAGTCACCTAACACTTTCTCCAAGGAAAAGTGAGGCCGACAAGTAAAGGTGAGAACTGTTTGACGAACTTATCTGTTTGAAGAATGACGATTATGTGGTTCAATCACAACGCTTCAATCCTTTAAACTGCAATAAATTTTTCAACTGCAGTTTAAAGGACCTTTGACACGAGATTCGTTCACATAATCGTCCTGCTTTGAAGCAGGCATATCGAAGTGGAGGTGTGATATGCTAAGTCCGTTAATAGGGTGATTGTACTGGGGTCAGTTCTTGTAACATTGACTTACTCAAGCATCTTACTCTAACCTTAACGTTACTCTTTAATCCTCCATCAAAACTTGTGAATAACCCTATATTATTTGTGAAACACTGGTCTCATTTTGTTCTCTCGTCTTTATCATTACACCTCACGGCAGAATCAGTGCTTCCACTTCTGTTCTGCTACATCGCCGTCTGGACATCTTGGCTGCTGATTGTCTTCATGAACTGTACTCCCATTCTGGCACAGTGGAATAAATTCAAGTTCGCCTACGAAGTCAGTTTGTCAACAACTTTTTTACTTGGTGAAAAATTGATATGAACATTGTCATAAACACCATATTGATCTGCTTTTTCGAAAACGACCCAAATGGAAGTAAGTAAACAGATCACAAAACGAGAAGTACTGGAGAGAAACCCCAACGTGTTTCACAAGAGTTTTCATTTGAATAGTACACTATTTAGATCAACAATGTACGTTTTATAGAAATTCCGGATGGATCCTGCGGACATCGTTGAGAGTGAGATGGGGGAATGTATTCAGATCCCAGAAGCCGTTTCGCTTTCGGAAAAAGAGAAGGAAGGAAGACGGAGGGCTATCAGCGCCATGCAAGATGTACGTATCGGTTCATTTATCACCTGATCCCCCGTCTTGAGATCAACAATTCTCATTATCTCTCTCCTTACGTATATGTACGGTTAACACAAACAGTTTGTGGACACAAAACAGGCTCATTTTCTTGTTCTGACGTTTCATGTGAGGGTCATGGGAAAAGAGAGAGAGAGAGAGTGAAAGAGAGAGAAAATCTTCTTGTCTATCTTCTTCAACACTTTGCTCTCAGCGACTGGTTCATTCGTTTCCAGATTCCCGCCCTAGCCAAGCCGCTGCCTCAAATAGTGGCACCCGAGAACAAGAACGCAGCGGAAAGTGAATCGAGAGACAAAACTGACTGGGAAGGAACCGATAAAGAGAGAACGGATAAAGAAAAAACAGATATGGAAAAAATGGAGAAAGAGAGAACAGATAAAGAAAAAACGGATAAGGAAAAAACAGACAAAGAGAACCAGCTCAAACTCAGCAATGAAAAACCACACGGAAATGAGAAGGTGAGTCTGAGTAGCATTCACTGGAGAATCAATATAGGCGGAATCAATATACGGTCATTCACGTATCGAGGCACGTCAAAAATGATCAAGTAACAGCTAAAATTGTTTCAGCTTGCTTCACGTGACATCTACGGATGGTATACTTGATTCTGAGCTACAATAAGACAAGTTAAAAGTTGTCTTGTTGAGCTGTTAAGGTTTTATCCTGATTCAGGTTTTGATTTCTTGAGTTTGAGTTCGTTTGTCTTGAAATTGTTCCTGAACAGTAGCATAACAACTGTTTGCCAATTGTACAGTCACGTGAAACACAGCAAGATTCAAAAACTTGCAATGGTAAAGTGCACGACGTTTCATTGGAATGCTAACTTTACATGACTATTCAGTTGACTTCTAGTATAGGGTATAGCATCGGTATGATCGACGTTATTCAAAAACCACCGCCTCCCTTATGGAGAATATTTCCAGCCAGTGAAGTCGACACGAGGAGCGATGAGTTCGCGACGTAACCCGAAACCGGCGAAACCGGAGGACGAGAAGCCCCTGAACGCGCTGATTGCCCCGAAACCGAACACTGTCGTTCTACCAGCTGCGGCGGCCGTGAAGTCGACGGCACATCTACCGTCACCTCAGCCGGAAGCTAAAAAAGAAGTATCACCGGTACCGGTACCTGCACCAGCAGCTAAAAAGGCAGTTTCACCGGTACCGGTACCGGCACCCGTGCCTACACCTGTGGCTGCATCCCAACCGGCACCTCAACCGGCACCCCAACCGGCACCTCAACCGGCACCTCAACCGGCAAACCAACCAGCACCCCAACCGGCAGCCAAGGACCCGCTCGCTCAAACCGTTCAGTTTCCGGACATTAAACTCCTTCCGGCGAATAAGAAGAAAGCCGGAGAGGCCCCGGCAATTCCGAAAGCGGTGAGTATGATGATTTTTCTGTCGTATTACTTCGTATGTAGACATGCAAAATACTTCTAAGATATGATCACAATTTGGTTTTGTGAACCTATGATCCTTGTTGAGTTTGTGTACAATCATTGAAATAGTGAATCATTTAGGTCAAAAAATGTAATAAAAATGAAAGTTTGCATGTGTGTTTGCATCTCTTACGGTCGCACTTTTTTTCAGGTGAAACCGGTGGAAAAGGCGAAACCGCCTCCACCACCTCCCGCAAAAGTTCCGGTTCCTGCTCCGGCTCCCGCTCCACCTGTAGTAGCTCAAGACAAGAAAGAACAAAAATCAGGAGAGAGAAAGGTCCTCATACATCATCTAAACCTAGTTCAGTGTCTAGCAATAAACTTTTACTGGCATGCCCACCCTAAATTTGTAACCAGTTCAATATAGTTTCCTAGTTTTCAGATCCAACCTAAATTCTTTTAGATACACGATAATGTGAGTTTGGCTATAACAATGCAAATACCAGGGTATTAAAATAGTCACCTTCAAATTTATGAATGTTTTTACCTGTGATGGTCTCAGAAAATCGGATATTAAACTCGACCCACCCCTCTCTCAGTAAAGTTGAGCCTTATCTACCCGGGTAAAAAAGTAGTATTACAGTATATTATTGATTTCACTCTTTCAGGTCGAGAAGGATCATTCTTCTGACGAGAAAAAGAAACACGAGAAGACGCAGATGAGTATGATGACTGGCGGGAACTCCATGTTGGAGAAGATGGAGGTCGACAAACCCCGCAAGCCGGCCGGACACGACTTCAATGTCAGTTTTGTCTTCTGTGAAGTTTGTTTTTTGGAAAACCATTTTCTGGCAGTTTTCCGTCTTAAAGAAAGACGATTATGTGGTCCAATCCCAACGCTTAAGTCCTTTAAACAGCAATACATTTTCAATTGCAGTTTAAAGGACCGATGTCACGGGATTGGTCCACATAAACGACCTTCTTCAAAAAACCCGAAAACATTTGTATTGCTTGGTGATACTTTGTAGGACGATTAAAAGTGGATGGTTGAATTACTTTCATCACAAAATTTTTCATTCACCACAAATTCGGAATTTTCCAGCATTTATGGTAAGTGACGTTTTTCATTACATGTGTAACAAGTTTTACAGAACAACACCATCATTGCACAATCACTGATGCAGAAAATCATTGAAGTGAAAGAACGTGAAAGAGGAATGACTACAAAGGTTTGAATTCAGTTTATTTTTGCGTTGATGTCGATTCTTACTGCGGCTATTTTTCAACAATTTATTCATCTTGAAAAAGTTTGAAAAGAGAAAACATAACACTTTGGCTCTAAAACGGAACCACATGTTACCCTCAAGCACGAAAATAACTGTCTCAGTTTTGGGTTGAAAAGTAAATGAAATTTGTCTTTCAAATTGAAACCATACGTCGTCTTTAAGGACGAGAAGGACCGTCTGGGTATTTGGTCCCACCGCGACAGCATCGGCAGTGAGGAGCCTATCATCCAGTGGAACGGTGTGAAATTGGGCCACTACCGTACCCCGCAACAATTGACTCTCTTACTCTTCGACTCGCAATGCCTCAATATTTTCGGTAAGAGGGTTTTTCTAGCAATTCACACTTTTCTTGGATAGAGATAGAAACAAAACTAATGATATCATTATCCTTTCTCACTTCTTTGAACCACTGGCTACTGTTTGTTTTTTGTTAGGCGATCTAGGGCAGACGGTTACACGCTTACAATGCCTCTAACCTTGGCTAGCGTTTCCGAAAAAAGCCTTCACGGTGTATGTTTCCAATCTCGTTTTATTTGTAGTTTGATGCCGTTACTTCTCGATCTAAACTAGTGAATAACTGTGTTTCGAGATCAAACTACAACGATGATTTGATAACTGCCTATCAATAGTTCGTGTTCTCAGGCGACCAGCCGGCCACTCGCCAGCTGATTCTCGACATGGCTGCCGGTCAGAAACTTCCATTTGGCGGAAAGATCAAAGTACAGGGAAAGGGTTCGGTTAGTTTGGGTGGCAAATAAGTAAAAACACTTTTTATGCTTGAACCAGCTGGTTCGGTCAAATAACTAACAGATAATTTATCCTGATACCATTTCAGAGAGTACAATTTCAAGGATTTTACTTCAAAAGGTTGAAGATAGCACTTCATCCAATAAAAATGATATGAAAAGAATAAAATATAAACATTATCTTCTGGTCTATCATACAAACTCTAGCAGTTCGGAAAAAACGTTTTCAAGAGACCAAATTTTTGGCAGTATTTCAGTTTGTCAATTTTTGATTTTTGCAGGGCATTGGGTATGTTCCTCAGGACGATCGTTTGTGTGGTCTACTGACTGTCAGAACTACCCTCGGTAATTTTAATTTTAATTTGATTTACTTTTCGTTTCAATTTTTAATATATGTAAATTTTTAATTTGGTACGTTTTTTAGAAGTGGCAGCCTCTCTGAAGGAATATGCGGACACGAAGAATATTGTCGACGCTCTACTGAAAATCACCGGATTGGAGAAGCTGGCGGACGATAGGGTTGAAACACTGAGGTGAGTAGAGAGAACCCTGATAGAAGACGGAGAGAAGGATTTTGGTGAGGGGGGCGAGAGAGAGAGAGAAATAAAAAACTGGAAGCGGAAACACAGGGAGAGAAACAAAGAGACAACGGAAGAGGGAGGGAAAAAGATAATGAGAGAGAAGCAACTCCTGATAGAAACAGAAAATGACTTACCTGTGCAGGCAACAAACATATTTAATTTTTGCTTCGATAAGGCATTTATTGATTTGTATGCATTTATTGATTTTACAGTGTGGCCGATCGTCGTCTGCTCTCGTTCGCGGTAGCTGTCGTGGACAAACCGACGGCCATCCTACTCGACGAGATCGATATGTTCGTCAGTCCGGCTCAACTGAAGATTGTCTGGTTAGTAGACCGACTAACGAGAAACCAATACTTTTTGGAGTGCGGTAATCTTTGTTGTAGTTTGATCTCGATATGCCTTATTCGCAAGTTTCGACAAAATGGAATATGATATGTTTGTCAGTCCAGCTGGACATCATTTGTTTAGTAACCTGGAGTAAGTGTGCTGAAACATTCCTGCACCTTCAGAATGGGCGTAACGGTGAGAAATGGTTTTTTGCGGTGAGAATGCAACCGTTTAAGTTCTAGTATTTCCCGCTCTATTTCTAGTATTTTTAGTATCACGTGTCCGAAGTGACAAGACATATGTGTCACGTTTTCACCGGTCAATTAACCTGAATTCCAGGGCGGTGGTCTGTTTCCTGCGTGATAAGTACCAGACGCCGGTTGTGTTCTCCACCCCCTGTGTGCGTGAGAGCGAGAGCTGCTCCTCCCACACCGCCATGCTGTTCAGAGGAACCATCTCCATGGGAGAAACCACGTTGGAGTTCAAGAAAAAGTAGGTCACGTGAAAGAAGTGGGTCACGTTAAAACGTGTACCACACGTTTGAACACGTGTCGGTGTTCGGTCACATTGATCTTGCTTTTCATGATGTTCGCTCTCGAAGTGTTCGGGGACCAGACTCAAATAGACTCGACAAATGTGAGAAATTTATTAATATCTTGTTTTTTACAGATTCTCTGTTCTCAGTATTCTCACAGTAACCACGAAACCACACATGGACAAGAACACTACCACCAAAGTCATTCTTTCGCAAGTGAGTTGGATAATCTGTATTTTAATGTTTTCTTGATATTCTCTGTTACTCTTAGAAGTTATACTACAGAAAACCGTGTTGACTTTGATTCCCAAAAAATTATCGTATATCTTGCTTTTGGTTCAAGGTTGAGTTTTTGTCTTCAAAAAATAATGAAGCTGACACCGAAACTTTCGAAACTAGTTTTTCTCACAGTGTAGATCTATATACAGTATACTTCCTAGGGTTGTTAAAGTCGAACTCGAAACTCGAAAACTCGAAATTTCTCAAAACTCGAAAACTCGAAAACTCGAAAACTCGAAATTTTCCAAAAACGCGAAAACTCGAAATTTTCCAAAATTCGAAAACTCGAAAACTCGAAAACTCGAAATTTCCCAAAACTCAAAAACTCGAAAACTCGAAAATTCAAAATTTTGAACGCGAAAACTCGAAAATCAAAATTTCGGACTCGAAAAATGTCTCTTTTGGGTCCAAAAACACTCAAAACTCGACTCGACTCGAAAAAAACTCAAAAATTTTCGAGTTGAGTCGAACTCGAAACTCGAAAACTCGAAATTTTTCAAAACTCGAAAACTCGAAATTTCCCAAAACTCGAAAACTCGAAATTTTGAACTCGATTAACAACCCTAATACTTCCGCCGTTCTTTTGAGAACTTTATGGGAGTTTGCTCTTTGGATAGCAAGCCTAAACGGTGTATGTTGCCCTATCCCGCTGTAATTTCCGTTGCTTTTTGGTCAATTTCGCGTGTATTGAGATCAATCTACAACAAAGATTGTGCCCTCCATATATCTCTAATTTGTAATTTCAATTCCAGTTGGATTGTGTGACTGCCCCGAATCCCCACCCGGAGAAGATAACCTTCCTGCTGAATATCCCGCAGTCATCCTACTCCGCAACTCTCACTAGGGTCAGTTTGAGTTTCTGGAAAGTTTACCTGAAAAGCCTGAGAACTTTCTTTCGCCTGAGAACCTGAGAAGTTTCTAGATTTTTCTCCAAAGAAGACACAACTGTACATTTCCATGAAGCTTTTCGAAAAAGGCAAATGAATTTTCTCAAAACATTGTTAATTTCAGGACATTGTATGTTACTTTAGTAGAAGAAAATAAAATAAATGACTAAGAGAACTTGTGGCCGTCAATTTTCATATATGGCCAATTCTCCGACCAAACCCATACTACCGTTAGGAAACATTGGTTACGTTAGGGTATTTCGAGTTTTTATTATTATGTAAAACACCAAATATGTAACACGCGCTATGGAAATTGCACAGTTTTCCGAGATTTTGTTGAGATATGGCATGGTTCCAGTTTTTCTACAATGCTTTCTCAAGAGGTTGTTTTCAGATCTCGGGCATGATGAAAACACTTGGTTTGACGGAATTCTACCTGGAGAGTCCGAATTTGGACCAGATCTATCTAGCTCATTTCTCCATGGAATCTGGCGATGCGTAGAAGACGTCGCCTAATAACTACCGTATCCAAAATATCTGTTTTGTTTCTGACGTGCATTGCGAAATAAAGGTGTAAAACCCGTGCGAAAAGTTGTGAATTATTGCGGTTTCGATTATCGAGGGTTCTCGAGGTCTCGGTTTGACATGAAGCACATCTGAACTGGTTTCGACGGAAAACTTCTATAGGAAGTTTAGGTTGTTTTAGAAATGAATCAGGAATAGAGAAGTGTGTATTTCTTGGTAAAGAAAATTCAGAATATTGCGCTATTTAAAAGCACATATTCATTATACATTCAGAAAGCAGACAGTCTTCAGACAAATGGCGACAGAAGTTTCACTCGGAGCACTGAACATTTTCTATCATTCATTCTTTGGGACATGTAGAAATGAAATAATAGCATACAAAACGAAACGACCTAGTGGCACATTATTAATTTAATAGGAGTTTATAGAAACTTGAAAAGAAAGGGGTACATAATCAATATTGAGTGAAAGCCTAACATGTGGACCAAGTTTTTGATAAATCTCTTCTGAATATTTATGGGATAGCTCGATCTGCTTTTGATAGTTGAACTATATGAACTGTGAATATGACGATGATTTGCATTAATAGTTAAAAGTGATTCAATTGATAGAAGAACATCCCGTGCCAAAATAAAATTGAAAAATATTATAAAAAGGGAATGAAAACTGGTTCGAAATGAAACGCATGTGAACGTGAAAACGTGAAAAACGTGAAAAAGTACGTGAAATTATGCGATTTGGCTAGGATTTTCCGCTTGTCGGGGAACTACCTCCTTCCAGACGAACCAAGAGTTGAAGGCGAAGGCCAGTACACACACCCAGTCGCACAGCTGAAAATAAGGGTGTACGTAGTATAGTCATTTTCATTCCTACGTGCACTCCTACAGTATACATTGCAATATTATGAGTGTTTCGAATTCTAATTGAATCACAGAAAGCCTTAGATTACACTCTTTGGGGATTTTGCATTCTATGAAGCTACGTAGGAATAATGTGTACTAAAGCTACCTGAAGAAAGATTATGGATTTTTGTAAGCAAAAGTTCATGGTGTGTTCAAAAGACAGGACAATGACGTGTTCCTTGTGGGCAAATTTCACAGGGACTCATCATGGAGCAAGTAACGAAAATGATGACCTACCACAGATATGGTCAGTTTTCCGTTGTTGGTGTCCCGCTCCAAAGTGGACGATCCCTCATTCCAGAAGGCTTTGTTTTCCGTCAAGAGGAAAGTCACAGTGTCTTCACTGAAATCGTTCGTTTATGATACAGTTCATAAAAGGTATATCTCCACTAGCACTGTTTACAGGTATCCGCGTGGTAGACAAGCCTCTTCCCTCTTCAAAATGTATTGGGTTAGTAGTATGTATGTACCATATCAGATTCACTTTCTAATCGTGAAAAACCCAGATTAACCATGTATGTGTTTGTCGTAACTTTTATATTAGAATTTGTCGAAATACTATTACTTTTTACCCTGAATAGGGTACCCAAAAATTTGGCTTTCAATGCAGAACATCTCCTGGCTTTACGACAAATGAGCTGTCATCCAGGATAGTTGCAATGGCGAAACCGAAATCACCGAAGCTGACAAAAGCTGCCTCCTATTCAAATAGAATGGGCGGTGCGCCGTATTTAGTACGGGTTGTCCAGGTGTGCACAGGCCACGCCCACAAGCTGTCAATTCAAAACCAACCTTGTCGCGGTTCCTATCGTATTGGCGCCAGCCCACCAAATAGAAGAAGAGAAAAAGAACAAAACGAAGAAAAGGGCAGTCATACCGAGATCCTGAAAAGATGCAAATTTTTATAAGGACTTTTGCAGGGACTTTATAGGGAATTGGAACTATAAATTTTGGTTCGATGTCTGCTGTGTTTATAGTTTGATCAGTGATGATTCGAGCGGTTTTCAGTCTATGGTGTATGCATATATCAAACTACAACTCAACGTTTCTGGACACTCGTGGTGTAAAACACATTAGAACTTGAATACTTGTCGTGACAATGTGTACTTATTTTTGTGAAGTACAAATATACTACTCATATAAAGTGGTTCTAGGTTTTCCACTCAAAAAGAATTCGAAACTCACCACAAGGGCGAACTTCTTCTCATTCTGGTACAGGTCCCAAAAGACAACATAAACAAATGTGATGACCAATACGTAAATGAGAGCAGCCACGTTGACAAAATAGAAGAACCCGGCACTTCTGGAAAGGAAACATTTTGCTGGTGACAGATAATCATAAGTTCTAGACTTCTAAAAAAACCTCTTTATTTAAATTTATTTCAAGTCAATTTTGTTGTACTAACAAAACCCAATGAGTGGAACTCATGAGAACAACTCATGAGAATATTGGGTCCCGTCAAAGAAGGGCAGGCTAAAAACCCAAAACGGTACATGTAAGTCTTCTGCTGTGTTTGTAGTTTGACTTCTCCGTTTTTCGTAATTCATGATTTCTGATTTATACGCGAATCCCCATACATTTCGTCAGAACATTTTATGACTTGTTATATGTTTGTGGCGAAGTAGAACTTCTGGTGACAGATTATCATAGGTGGTGAACTGGTGTGAGGATTGAAGTATAGCTAACTGAAAAACACGCCGAAAACGCCGAAAGCGAAAGAAATCTACAGAACCAACCCTCCAGCATTGTACTCGTCCGTCCATAGTGTTTTCTTAGAATTCAGGTCATCTTCACATGACGGTAATTCAACATTCGTTAGTCTGAAAGCGGCATTATTTATTTCCGATAACATCAATACCTACCTTTTGGAGTTATAAAATTATCATCACTGATCGTGATTAGGTTTTTCCGCCTATCGTTCCTATCATTTGAAGGTGAAGTGGATATAGAACGGAGAATTTTGAATTTCCGCTGTCCTATGGGACGATGCCTCCTATTATGTTGTTCCAAAGTCAGAAGAATTTCGACGTTTTAAGGGTACAGACAAACCGTGCTATATGTATTCTTACTAATAATTTACCGTATTATACTTTCTCTATTTCTGATCTGCTATATCAATTACGTGATTATCTCACGTGACTCACGTGAACGTAGCTGCCTTTCCGCTATAAACTTCAGTGCTGTTGCTGTTTGGACATCCATAGGTGAGGGTAACTGACCAGCTATTCACTGCCGCTATAGCAATCACAATGAAAAGCTGGAATACATACGATGTAAAAGTTGTAGTTTGATCTGTATACACATCACAACTTTCGAATTGTGCTTTGCGGCGGGGTCAAACTACTGACACGGCAGAGCGCGACAACATTAAAAGTTTCCGCAGACGGTCCCACAGTTTCTTAAAAAGGAATTCTGAAGTAATTTCGCATCGGAGAGTGGTTGTATAATCGAGCAGGAAACTATTCAATTAATTAAATCTTGTTCTGATGCAAGTGAAAGACAACCATGGAAATTATTCTCTCGTAATCAGTCGTGAAAAACTTGTCAACTCACAAACTCGATAACTCGAATGAATCCTATCGGGTACTTGAAAGCCGAAAGATTCAAGTTGGCCATCTGAAAAAAAGTTAAAACAATTCAGGAGACAGGAGAATCATTTTGCAACCAGGATAAATATATACATAAAATACAAATATAAATATATAGGAATAAAATAGAGTTTATTTTAAGGTTACGCAGTTCCGAAGTATTCAAAAAAGAAGACAAAAGAATGGACAGAATGGCAACACTTTTGTTTTGAAAGAGACCGTTTGCAGGAGGGTGGTGAATCACAATACAAGTGTTCTTTAGTTTAATGTTGAAATGTTATTAACGTTCACGTGAATTTAACAACTACGTTTCATGGACGTGAATTTATATTTATGAAGCCGGAAATGAAAATTCATGATATCGATTTTTTCGGGAAATTGTGAAATGGCGAGGTCTTCAAATCATTCTGTAACAACTTTTTCTTCGAGAAAATAAGCCATCAAAGTTCAAATGTTCACGAAACATAAACAGATTACGGTTATTGAGAAACACTAATTCACCACTTTCACATAAAAGAGAAAGCTAAACCGAAAAAAAAACAAGAGAACGTTCAAATATGGTATACAGCCGAGATCCCACACAAACAGAGCAGATTTGAACCAGAACCACTTCATTTGCCTACTTCAGCTTTAGCGCAGACATGCTTAGTGTCATCATGATGTCTCTGTAGTTTGAACACAGTGAAATTTAGATACATATATAATCTATATTTTGCTCAGAAAAGGTTTAATTGAGCAAAACGTGAATTTTTAGCATGGTTCCTCATTGAAATTGCTGAAACAAGTTGGAGTCTGATTGTCCAAAAAGCAGCGAGATCAAACTACAAACACAGCGGTGTTAAACATAGCTTCAATTAGTTGCTTCATTTGGCACGAGCTAACCCTAGAGATCTTTACTATACATGCCTATACAAGTATTATTTTTCTCCCGTATCACTGAGTGTTGTGTGAAGGTGTTGTTGGCGTCAAAAGGGCGCTGGGAGTTGGGGGAAAGAGTCTTCCGTATTTGTAGTTCGTAGTTTGAAGTCGTTGCTTTTCGGTCAGAATGCGTGAATTACGGCGGGTTTCGTAATCAAACTACAATAACGATTTGGTCACTCGACATACCCCGCAAAACAGTGAATCGTGGAAAAAAGGAGAATGAGCGAAAAGTGAGTGTTCAGATAGTTTTGTGGCGGTGGGGCGCCGTTGGAATCCTATTGTGACAATTGAACAACTCTCTATTCAAATACGGACACCATATTATGTATTGTAATCGATCAGCCCAGCTGAAATGGCTTGAACAAACAAGTTGTCAAAAAAGAACCAATCCACCGGGAAAATTTTTGGCTTATTTTGAAAGTATTAACAAACACATTTTACAGTATACATTCAAAAATTCTACATCAGTCGCCAGATGAGACGCAGTTTCAATGTAAAAGTACAAACTTAGAAACAAAATGTCATCAAAACAAGTGTTGCGATCATCTGATGGAAAGAGAATAGACTATCGGTGAATTCTCACACAAAGGTTCATATTAAACCCATATAATTATAAGAAAAACGTGTTGGGGGTAGTTTTGGGAACTAGTAAGAGAACTTCACACCGGGAACGGTCCACGATATTCCATTGTGATGTGATGCAAAAGAATATTTATTTGTGAGAACTACTGATGAAAACAAAACATCACCAAAAAATAGAACGGGAATTTCTCACAGTTCTAAGATTATATCATTCCATTTTCTCAGAATAGGAAAGTTTCAACTTTTAGAACGTCTTAATAGCTGTTCTTCGTGAAGGCGGTGTTTCGAAATGTGCACTTCTGTGGTTATATGTAAAAATTACATATTTTCCAAAATATTTAGCCAAGAACTGTAAAATCACTAGTATTTTACAAGCAATTTCACATGAAGAGAGAATAAAACCTGAAATTGCAATTGCGGCTAACTTTGCATGTAATACACAGACAGCTGTTCCCAAGAAAGACAAACAAAAAAGCGTGAAACTTAGCAAGACGACCATACAAATCGATATTTAGAACAAACAGACCTGGCTACACCGACATGCTTATCAGCACTCGGACTGACCCAGTGACAATTAAAGGACCGGTGCTACTTTTTCAGAGGAAATATACTTTCGATGGGAAGAAACGTATGGGGAGTGTTCAACTCTTGCTTGTAGTTTGAACTCGATTTACACCATAATTCACGAGTTCACTCGAAAAGCCACGGGATCAAGCTATAACACAGTGGAAGTCACATACAGATATTGGCTTCCTTTTGGGAAGAGCGATGATATTGCTAGCACCCACTCTAGTTTCCATTTGAACAAAACGGTTGGCAAAATACAGTAATCAATCTAGTTGAAACCAGCTGGTTAAAGCTCTGGACGTGTAGCACACATGAAAAATCGCAAAACACTTTGCGCTTTCCTAATGATACTCTATAATGGTGTAACGGTCATAACCTGTTTCAGGAGTGAAGCAACAAACAAATGTGTTGTTTTGTGAAAAATATAAATTGTAAAAGCATCGATAAGACGTAGATGCAAGTTGGCAACTAGCATCATGTGTTGAAATTGTTTATCACTACTCTACTCTTCGGGAGAACAGGTTGGCGCATATGTTTGTAATCAATACGGGTGACCTTCACAGAGAGGTTAGTCATGGCTGAACCCAAAGGATGAGCTGTCACTCGGACAGAAAGAGGTTGGAAATGTGTTAATATCTGATATTTCGTATAGGTTACGCCTTAATAACCAGGAAAAGACTGTAGTAGACTGAATGAATGCCTGAACTGCTGTATCTTGTCTCGCTATTGCAAATGCGGAAACCTACGGTATAATCATAGACAGATATGCCACTATGAAGTTTTAGGTTATTCGGACGAATAAGCTGAAAAACAGAACAAGTAGTTCCTTAGCTCATGCCCCACAAATTAGAATTAAGTTGACGAGCCTAAGCTTACACTTATACTGACTGCTTCAACATTTCAAACTGTTAAAACTTCATATCAGAACATTTGTATTCTCAAACACTCGATAACATTGCATAGTACGATCGCGACCCTATTAAATTTTATACACTATGGAACTATAAACTAGACCAGAACAATTTATATTTAATGAAATACACGTCGTACTATATTTTCATTCAAATCTAGAGCTACAATATCGAATTTACGCGGTTCCGATGACAATTGCGTTTTCCTTGAATGAGTAGGCGGGAACGTGCAGATTGAGGGGAGCGGGGCCCTGTAAAAAAAAGTTTAAAAAACACAAACTGTCTCTCGTTCATTAGAAAAACTGGAAGGTATTCAAGAAAGAGGAAATGCATTCAAGAATTCTTGAAAAAAAAAGTTACGCAAACACTAAGAGAAGTAAATGGTGCTGTGTGAGAAACACATAAGAACGATACCTTGCGAATACGACCAGATCCATCATAATGAGATCCGTGGCAGGGGCAGTAGTATCCCCCGAAATCTCCGGCGTTAGCTGAAAGTTTTACAGATGAAGAAAATATTGGAAATCGGAAGAAACAAGCCACATGGTGCCGAGAATGATCATAGATGCAACATACTGGTTATCACGGTTTTCATCGGGCCAGCACCCGAAAACCCCACAAAATATATTTATATTAAGAAGGTGGGAAACTTTTCCGCAAGTCACCTGCCACATGAAAAATCGAGGTTCCACTTTCCGGAGGTGGAAACTAATACACTATACTAGTGTGTTACAATTAATACAAAAACTAACCAATAGGGACACATCCGAGATGAGTGCAGACTCCAATCACAACAGACCACTCGTCCTTCTGGACACGCTCGTCGTCGTGCTGGGCATGACGAAGTTCACCTACGGGAACAGCCTTTTCTCTAAAACACATAAATAAAAACCAAGGTTAAAAAGATAAGAGCCTAATTATAACGCAATACTTGCTACCACACGTGAGCAGTAACTATAAACTTTGAAAAATTTAATGTTCATTATTATTAAATCATCATTATCATTGAAAAAATAAATAAGAAAATGGCACTTGTTATTTTGAGTATGAGAAAACCATATCTCAAATCGAATGGAAAGAATTTAAACTTGAATAAATGGCAAATGTATGAATTTCACGCAACAGTCGGTAAACAGTGAATTGATAATGTAATCGTCCTACCTGGCAATCTCGGCCTTGGTTCTGTGCTTGACAAACACTGGCTTTCCTCTCCATTCGAAAGTCTTCGTCTGTCCCTCGGGAATGTCGGTCATGTTGATTTCAATTGAAGCCAAAGCACGCTGATCGGCAGCCATAGCCTGGAGTATACTTAGGTCAAGTAGGTTAAATGGCATGTGATCACAATATCGGCGACTATTTCTCACTTATCATTTTATGTATCGCGTTTGAAAACAGCTCTGATCTCTGATCGAATGATAACATTTACGCCGGGTCAGCTCTCGAGTGGTTCATGGTTCGATCCCACTCGGCGCGGAATCATCAACATCATGGCGGACCGCATGAGCCAGTAATAAAGCTCGCCCATGCCTAGTTACCCATCTACGGACCCCCCACCCTCTACGAATACTACAATGTGATCACTGTCTTGGTTGTATTTGTATGAACAAAGTAAAGAGTGTGCTACACCATTGCTATTGCTATTTTCGGATTCGCCTATATTAACTTAGACCGACGACCGAGATTCGAGACAGCGGGAAAATTGTACAATTGCCCCCCCCTCACCTTAAGTCCCGTAGTACTATCAGCCCCCTCCCAATACGATTTCCTATAGAGAGGGGGGTGATTGTAAATGGGGGGTAATTGTACAATGTCGACGTTTAACAATCACCCCCCACAATACAAAATGGGGGGTAATAGTACAACCCCGGACCTGTTTAACAATCGCCCCCCACTCAATCCAAACCTGCAGTAAAGAAGGACGTTGTACAATCACCCCCCCCCCCCCCCTAGGGGTGGGGGGCGATTGTACTACGGGTCGGATTCCAACCTATTTCGGCTCAAGGGGGGGACGATTGTACAATAAACCCGAGACAGCAACTAAACGTTATATGGCTGGTTCTGATGCTAACGGTTTTACCGCGCAACTACCGCGAGAGTCAGTGAAAAAAAAACGCTTACAAACTCTATTGTGAAGATGAAAATATTGAAGTTCCCTAAGTTCTACTAAAAAAAGTAAAAATTAAGTAGTCTGCGAAAAGTAAATATTATACGAAATGAAACGCTATCGGACGACTAAATATCGAAACTATTAGTTAGTTTATATTACACTACTAAAGAACAGAAAATGGAATATAATCACCTTGTAGGAGACCAAAGTCTGCACGACTTCCTTTCCAGCCCAGAGCGACATCACTCCACCAGCTGAATGAAACATTAATGTACAATGCAGAATTACGTGAAAATTTAATATTAAATGCAAAATAAGTGGAAATTGAACGAAAAAAAGCAAACTTTGAATTAGTACTCGTTTGGTTACAAGTTACAATTACAATACAAACAGACGAATATGCACAAGTCAGGAATCGAACAAAATTTGAGAAAACATAAGCACTTACCTCCATAATAGAGAGCAATGGGCAGAGCACGTCTGGCGTCCTCGGTTTCTCTAGCGGGCTTGTCAGCATTCAAGCTCTCCTTGTGGCGGTAGCTTTCCATATCAGGAAAAGACACGTCGGTATGGGCGAGGCGTCTAGACGTTACTGTAAAAAAACATATTAGTCTTTAGTGTAGGGAGACACGGTCAGAACGGTAGATAACTTAATAGCAAACAGAGCACGGAAAATAGCGCAAAATTCTTCAGACAAAAAGAAGAACTCTTATTATTGGTTTCATATGTGGGATGATCCTGGTTATGGGTCTGGAGAGTTACAGTTAATGATCCCTCCTGCGAAAAAACACGAAAAGTTATGGGTCCCTCCCCAATTCAGTGGCGCCACAAAGACAAAAATGGGTATTTTGTTAAATAGTTATAGGTCCCCTCTCGTCCAGTCTGCCAAATAGTTAAGGGTCCCCCGGTTAGCGGACCGTGACATCCCACCTATGATTGGTTTGGAAAATCTCTCAAATAGATCATGAGAACATTCGGCTATGATGAAGCTGTCAGGGCTATTGGATGTCAAGTGAGAAGCTCAGCAGGTCGATAGTACTGCACGCAGAGTGGACAAAAAACTATGAAAGTTCAAGTTAAAATTGAAAAAGAAACAAGGCATTCTGGTGCTTATTTTGTATGCGAACTTTGCCGTGAAATTGATATGCGAAGCTTACCGTTAACTCCCTTGGTGGTGAGCCCATTAGTGAACATGCCTCCCTGGAGGGTGCTACGCTGAACAGCGCTCTGAAGAGCAGGAGCGCTCTTGAATTCACTGGGAACATCCTTGATGGCATTGACCTTCAAAAATCACAACCTTATTCAAACACGGTTTTGATGTATTGTACACTCATAGTTTGGCTGACATTTTTCAGTGTCCTGTAATATATAAAGCTTGTATGCTTGTATCTAGAAAGTTAGTTTTCCAAACTTTATATTGCTCGCACAACTCGTTCAGATCAGATCTCGTACACTCATTGGCTGTCTGACATGACATCTTCTACTTCTACGGCGATCAATATTGACTTTTTGATGGAATTTACACAAGAAGTTATATCAATCCCACACAATATCAATAACTGACTTTTATGTTACAAGCTTTATATATTAACTGGACACTGAAAAAATAGGTATACACCGGTGGGGGTATTTTCTGAGAACAGTGGGAAGTACACTATAAAAACCATCCCCAATAAGAATTTTTATTGGAAAAATACCTTGGCGGCTACGGAGGCAGCCGGGACAAAGTTGGCGTGCTGTTGAACACCAGATATCTGAAAAGTAGAAAATTTTATTGCGAGGGCAAAAACTAGAAGCATCAACCATCAGAACTAGTTGTTTGAGAGTTGGGACTTCAAATTTCAAATTTCTAGTCGTATTTCGATTCTCGGTTTCTGCTCACAAATTGAGAGGTAGATAAAAAAACTTACCACTTTGGAGGCAACATTTCCCGAACGAGCAAGTGTGGTCATTGTGAATCCACCCGGCCTTAGTGCTACCCTGAAGGTAGGAATATAGTGTCAGCAATCAGCAAATCAATAAAAAAGACATATTCAGGAGTACTAACGACTAACGAATAGTTTGAACGAATGAAAAGTGAAGTTGATGTATTGAGGCGGAAGTCGCCCACGACACACCATCTAATACTACCTAACGTTTTCGGCTATTCCACTATTCATTAGGAAGATAGAAAGGAACCTGTTTCTTCATTGAAATGCGTCAAACTTATAAATTGATATCAGAAATTACTTATTTCAGTTCGGTTCAGAAAAAAGCGGAGAGAAGTTCTTCGTTTTTCGAACGATTCAATAGTTTCGCAGAGTGAAAGTACAGATCAAGTTGACTGTGGGCGTCTTTCTGAACTGAAAGCACTCAACAATACAGTTAGTTAACACGAACGAAACATAAGTGTACTTAATATTAACGTAAGACCTACAACGACAGGTGTGAGATAAATCCACAAGCTGGAGCTCTGAAGCGCAGCTTATTAAACAATATAAATTCAAAATCCATCTAGCTAAAGCGGTCGAAAAAGATAGGCAGCTCATAAAATCACTGATCGAGGGTTTTTCACTGAACTTCATATACAAGAATAAAGTTAAAAATTAAACTGCAAAGAAAAATTAAAAGCGGAAAATGAGCGAATTCTGCAATTTCCCCGAGACGGGCGGTGAGAATGCCGCGTGCGGCGACGCACAACAAGCAAGTTGAAATTTCCAGTTCACAAGTTACTTGATGCTTGGATGATTCAATTGATTTTAAACATTCAAAACATCTTTGCAACTCAATTTCTACTGTGATGTTGAAGACAACTCACTGAAAAACGTCTCAAACTTGCAGAAAGGCTCAGGTGTATGAAAGTGTATGCAATTTTCTCGCCGCGCGCGGCGAAATAATGGATTGAAGTCGCCGTCCTCGCGGCAGCCCCTATCTCTCGCGCCTTTCGGTGCATGTGCTCTCATGATGTCGCGAGAACAACTGCGATTCTTACGGCGCCTCCAGCAACCATATGTTGGCCACAAAATTGCCTCAGGCCCCGGCAGATCTGCATGCTGCCTACGTTTTTCTGACCCCTTTTCATCCCAGCAAACTGGTTGATACTCCGAGGATCCTATTCACGAGTTCATACTGAAGTTTATGATATCTGGGTGAAGAAATCCCAACAGGAAGGACTTCAAGATGGTGGGTTTTGGCTACATTTGGTTTTCGAGCGAGAACGGATAGTACTATTTCGTAGATACAACTTCTTCAGAAGAAAGTGAAGATGGGTAAAATACGACAATGTCAGTATTAGTTAGAATCATGAGCATGTTCTATCTAGTCTTATTAACTTTAGGTTTGTTACATTGTAGAGAGAACTAGTGCTAACCGTGTGTCCCAGCAATATAATTGAATATCATATAGTCCTAATCATTTCTACGTGGATTGTTACAGTATGCTTCAGAATTTTTGGATGAACGTTCGTTCTTCAACGAAAGCATCGAATTTAAAGAAACTCTCTATAAAATATGGGTACAGAATCGCTTAAGTCTTAGAGCTCTCCAAAATACAAATTAACATATTTAAATTTAAAATAACCCGGTGTCGAATTCGTACTGTCGGAGTCCACATAGGAATGAGAAAGAGTATGTAGTCGAGCCTATGTTTTGTGTTTATTCCTTTCCGAACAATCAAATGTGTGTGGTCTGCAGTTCAATGTTGAAAGTGTTTCTTTTTTTAGATGGGCGGTAAGAGAGGTCGGCCTACCGCTTCGAGCGGGAATCCGGAAAGAGTTCGTACTCATCTATTCTTCTCCCAACAACCAGAACGACAGCATCAGAAGAGGAAAAGAAGGGCACAGAGTAAGCGACCAACTTTAAACATTTGGAGCTAGACCTGTATCATACACCAGTAAGGTGTAGCTATTTCACAAAAGGGTATCGTATTTAAATATCGATTTAGCATCAAAAATACGCCAAATTTCCGATATTGTCAAAAAGCCTGCCTGAGTGCTAATTTGTTGTGACTTTTCCGTATTCGGAAAACTTTACTGGAGTGCCTACCTCCCCTATTTGTAAGTCTGAAATTGTTCAAACTCAAACTCATGCTGGTAGTGAGATGCTAGTCAAGAAGTCAACTGTTCTCATAATACATACTTTTCAGATAAACTCCATCAAGTTGTCCACAAAAAAGACGAGATGGTGCAGGTTGGAGAGCTGGATCCTTCTCAATGGACTGGTGAGTTCATTTTGCTACAGACTCATGTTGTACATAGGAGAATCATGGGTCGTGGGGTAGAAGGTTGCATCAAGTTTTTTATGATATTAAATTATGCCTCGACTTGTTTTTGTAGAATCTGTGAGAGGAGATAGACTTTTTATTCGCGAGAAAGGGAGAAAGCGAATGATTACGTAATTTCATTCATTCGATTCATTCAGTTGCTCGATTCAGGAAATCAACGCGTTCTGCATTTTGGTCCGATGGCCCAGAGAGATCCATACTTCTATTACTATCCCAAAGGATGGGACATACTTTTCCCAGCTCATTTTGGATTCTTCCCTTACAGAACCACGTGAGTTATTCATGTGCTTTCGTGGTTAACAGTTCTTTACACCTTTCCCACTTTAATTAAACTGTTATTCTATCATTTTATGTGTTGTCACAATTAAATTCTTGTTATTTAATGCTGGTAAAATGCCAAAAGCCTATACTCATTCCACGAGTCAAATACTAAACACAGTCTCGCTTTCAGCAAGTTTCGAGGGTCCTCTTCTGTAGTTTGTACTAGCGCGTTTGGCATTTTCCTTATACTTGGTGGACTTCTGATGGTCAGTTTGGTTTTCAAGGTTGCATCTATAGGACGTTTACGAGATAACGTACTTTGGAACAGCGGTTGCTTTTCTTCAAACTAAAGTGCGTTACGTTGATGTTATCGTTTGTAATGGTATATGAACCAGTTATTTGTTCCATATACCCAAATACGCGAATTCGTGAAACAATCTGTCATTTTTCTCTATATCAGCTAAAAAAAGGAGTTTTTCGAATTTTTCTGACTGCTTGAACAACTGAACTGACGTATGTTTTCAGGTATATATGGGATATTTTGTCATGTACGACAGTCCATTCTGGACGTGGTCTACCGATCGTCTCCATAAACCGCCTCCAATCCAAATAGCCGGACCATTCCTATTGATATTAGGAGCCATTCTTCTGCTGACCTCTTTATTCTACGCCCTTTATACCTCGGATGTGAGTTGTTTGGTTGTTTCAGTAGAAATATTGTGGGCGGGGCGTGATTCCTACAAATAATGTTCTAGTTTTTATGATTTTTTCTATAAAACGTGTGTTATGACCAGTAAACCAACGACAACGAGTAGGCAGTTGAGCTTCTCAGGCGACTGCATGTCCCCGGTACAAGAACGGGACGTCCCATGTCCCGGTACTGTCCCGGCCCGGGACGGTACCAAAAATTACGGTAGAAATGGAGCATATTTGCATATATAAGTCAGGATCGAGGAGAATTTTTGTCATCATTTATGCAAATCTGCTCCATTTCTACCGTAATTCTTGGTACCGTCCCGGGACAGTACCGGGACATGGGACGTCCCGTTTATGTACCTGGGACATGCGACTGCTGAGTTGAGATTCAGGAAACTGAACCTGCATCTGTTAAGACTGTTCAATTTGTTTAGCCAGATGTATGCTAACTGTAATTATTTTATTCAGTTCTTCAAACTCTATCTGCATCACACAAAACGGCACGATGAACCTGCTCGTCTAACCACCATAACAACATATTATAGGGTGAGTTTTGTTTTGTCTTTTGTCAGTTTTCGACATTGTAATTTGATCCAATTAGTACGTCAGTTGTTGCTTTTCTCTCGATCACATCACATAAACACGTAGTCGAAGGTCAGTATTGTCGGGTTTGTATGTATAAAAACTGTTTTAAGCTGGATTTTCATTTACTGCTTAGATTTTGTGTAAGAAAATGTTTTCATAAAAAACTTAAACCGAGTTTGTTCTATTTAAAGCAGGACGATTATGTGCTCCAATCTCGGCGCATCAGTCCTTTAAAGTGCAATTGAAAAATGTATTGCAGTTTAAAGGACTGAAGCGTTGAGATCGGAGCACATAATCGTCATTCTTTAATTATTAATGTTGTATTGTAGTTTATACTACGGTGAAGGGGTGAATGCTGGGTGCTGGCTGTAGGGTAGGGTGTATTTCATCGAGCTGTCACCTCCAACCTTGAAGCTTTTTGGCCCTTGGCCGATAACTAACTATGGAGCATGGAGCCTAATTTTCCAGAATCCCCCTCCAATCTTTGAGAAAAGTCCGTATCAGCCCCTGCCTCCCCCCGCCTATCCGGTGCTCGAGAACCCGTATGCTCATTCGTCAATGGTCAGACCTCACGATGAGAAGAAACTTTATCCACCAGTGTAAGTCCATACTCCTGTAAAGTAAAAGTTGTTCAAATAGCTCTGCGAATTCACAAAACAAACTCATACTTCCCCATTATTGAGAACATTTTGCCTTTTTCTGATGCAAACAGCTTCCTTTTTTAAAAGTTCTCAAAAATAGAATTCATTATTTGTCAGTTTGTCTCGGTAAAACGAGGCGTGTTTTGTATTTTTGATCTACTTTTCTGTTTGAGACGCAGACAACTATGAACAACTAAAGTTTTTGTTTTCAGAATTCCTGGCTGCTCCACTTTGTCATTACATAGAAAATCACCCAATAACATATTTGTGGCGAGTCCGTACAATACTCTACGTGCCAGTAGCACTGCAATGTGAGTTTTGATTTTTGTTCACAATGATTTTACTGAATGGTTTGAATTATCACATGTATCTGCTGATTCTGTCTATTCTCTGCTATAGCAAAAGTTATTTTGTATGTTTCTTGATTTGTTATTTTCTCATTCGCATGTTAACGTTGATATAGCCGCCTTTGTAAATCTGGAATTAAAAGTCCTTTGAACCAAAAAATATCCAATCTGAAAATGTTGGAAATATTCATAATCTCATTATTCTACAGGTATCACTCTGGCGTAATTGATGCCATCGGGGCTCCGTTGCACGATGGTCGACGGACGGGCAGTGTGACGGCTAGGAAGGCTTCTGAAGACGGCCAACAGAAGAGGTCAAAGAGTATGGGCCCATTGCACAGGGCTAATTCACGAAGCAGTCGAAGTAGGATGAGAGACATGAGGGAGCATAGTCAAGTATAGGTATACAGTTCTTGTTTGTTGCAGTTTCTGTGAATTACTGACTGCCAGTTGTGAACTCGCGTGGTTAGTCAACAAAAATGGAAAGAAGTTGGAACCGATAAGCATGTTTTATTGTGTGTTCCCTATCTTCTTGCTTTCGAACCCTTGCAGTACGTACCACCCAAGTTGACCACATCTTGTATCCTTTTCCACCTGGTCCAGTTGAGCTAGATTTTATTTTCCAAACTGTTTCACGATAAGATATTCTTGTAGGTCTATTGTCTATAGTCTATAGTTTGGTAGTTTTCCATTGGTCATGATATTGTATTTTCTTCAGAAGCGCTCCCAATTGTTCCTGTTCCATTTCAAAGTGCCTTTATTGTATAACTCAATTCCATTGTTCTCGATCTGCTCGGTGCTCAATAATTATCTCCTATCGTGCTTTAAGAACTGTGCCTTGTTGATGATATCATATTTTGAATACTATTAATGAATATTTCGTAAAGAGTGTTTTTCTATCATTCACCACCGGGTTTCAGCCACCCTTATCATTTACCTTTGTTTGTCACGTTTTTGGAAGAGGTTTCTTACCCGACTGTCAGCATCATGACCAATTGTGATTGTGACAGATTCTACAGCGATTTCATTCCTCGGACGTTAAAGATCACATACTAGAGACTCTTAGGTGAGTTAGTTGTTAAGAATATTGTGGGTGGTGGTTTTGTAATTTTTTACGACTATTTGGGTACATTTAGTGCAAATTCATTGGTTTCCGCCTTTAGTTGGGTGTTGGGAAGATTGGAAGCCAGGTACTGACAGATTTCTTCGTATTTTGTGTTGTTTCGGGAGTTATCGGGTTTTATTGTGCAGTTATACATTTTGTTTGTATGGTTCTGTTATCGTTAATCATACGTCGCTATAGTACAGAGTAAAAAAAACTATTGCTCAATCAAGTTCTACAGTCGATTAATGATAAGTCACATGAATGTTCCTTTTGTTGTGGTTCGGGTTCGGTGTCACTAATCCTGTGTTCAGTGGTTTGTGAGGTGCTACACGCTTTGGTTTTCGCTTCGCACGCATGGGTAATGCGTTGCGTTGTTTTCGGTCGTCTAGGAGAGATAAATACGGTGAGTATGTTATATTACGTTGAATTCTGTATCTGGCCGGATTTGTTGATAACCTTAGTTTCAGGTTATTTATAGCTCAGGTAGTCTGAAAAACAGGTTACCCAAAAGTTTGGTTACCTAAAATCCCGGTTATTATAGAATTGGCCGCGTACTACCTGGAACCTGGTTCACCGCGAGCGCTTCTGTCTTAATCGGTGTTTGTGTAGTAGTGTGTTGTTCGTGTGATTGTTATCGAATATCGTAAAGTATGCGTCACTCGCCCAATCCATTAGCAAACAAACATGGCACCGCACTTTCTTTCTTTTTTTTCAATTTCAATTCGCAATTGTTGGGTTTGGAGTATGGATAGTTAATTGAATTATGGTTTGAAACCACCTGTTTGTCTGCAACCTTTTCAGTTAGTTAAAACACGGCATTCAATGTTTCACGTTTCACCATTCCTGATTCGAACATGAAATAAGTTAATTTGGGCAATGTGCTTCATACTCTGTCTATGTTTGATTTTCTCGTTCTCCCCATCATTGTTTGTTTTGAGTTTCAATGTTTTGTAAATGGGTGGAAATTGACCTTTGCTGCAAGTTCAGGTTCATGGAAAGCAGCAGATTTTTGTCTTGCTGGTTTTATGTTCAGTTTTTGTGGGCTGTTTGTGTTATGCTCATACAAATATGTTCAAGTTTGTTAGCTATGGAGTTATGTAGGGGATGCCCATATCTGAGACTGAGTTGTAGTTTGAACTTTATACATACCATACGTTTTGAATTTCGACCAAAAAGCGACGGGAGAAAACTACAAACATCGCGGCGTAGAGTAACAAACACCTTATTGGTTTGCTTTGTATAGACGGAACCCTATAGCCACGGTGCCGCACTATATTCGCGGCCAATTTCCTCCCGAACCGGTCAGTTCTAAATTTGGTTCGGTTCAAAGACGAACCAACTGATTCTAGAAGAATTGGTTCGATTTTGGTTCGGAAAAAGTCCGTGATTCTGCTGAGTTTCAGTTGCGCCGAGCAACGGTGTCGTGCCACCTGTCGTGGAAGTGAGGTTCGCGCCGCTGGTTCTGCCGGACGACGACATTGAGTACATTGACATAGCGGAAGAGGAGGAGTCAGAGATGAGCTCATTCGTCAGCGAGGAGGCGCCCACACAGGTTGGTCGTTGTTCTGAGAAAATGATAGAATTATAGAATAGAATAAGCTTTTCGTGATCATTGATAGACGCCACACTTCAGTTATATTACAAGAGATTGAACGGTTTTGAACTTGGTGATGTTTTTCTTCTGAGAATTCATGTATGTGTCATGATTATTATTTGTGAGTCAAGAAAGAGTACGCACACAGTAAGGTATGACTTTCATATGAAAATCTATCCATTTTTAGCTTGAAATGGATGACATCAAATTTTTCCGGTGTTAGAAAAAAGGTAACCCGTTTCGTGAATTTTTCTGGTTGTTCGGAACCTAACTGGTGTATGACAGTACAATGTGATGTTTCAGTCGGCTGCTTCCGAAGGCGACGTGACGCCGTCGTTGGCCAATCTCAGTCATGCGATGAGCTTCAGTAGCAGTACTAGCGAGATGGAGGTGGAGCGATGTACTGCCGACTCGGCCAAATCACAGGCACGTTTCGGATGTTTCCTGAATGTTGTATGAGATTTTGTTGTCAATTGTTTTTAAGTCAACATCTATGCTCCCTGAAAGACTTTTATGATGGTTGCATACTTCATTAGAGTTGTCCAATCTCCAATCAGTCAATAAACTGGAGAAAACGGACTCCTTTCTTGCTAGTAACGCGAGAATTGGACTGTTTTTGAGGCACAATCGCACAATTAATTTTAACCAATATAAAACGAAAAACTGGTCTGTGTAAGATAGTCACACAATACTGATGAATTGTAACATGGTGTGTGGTTACAGGCTGAAACATCGTCTCAGCACGCTTCAGTTCCGTCATGTAGTGGAAATGGCAATGAACGGAAGGAGCATTGTGATGCTGAGCAGTCGACATCCAAGGTACTATACTGCCCCATATTCTTATACTTATTACGTCTGTATATAGATAAATAGTCAATTGAACGAATATTAGCCATTTACACCTCTCTCAACCATAGAAGTTGAGTATTTGATTGTATGTACACTGCAACTTTGGTGGGTGTTTCCGCCACACGAACTTGCAGTTCGGTTCGACGTTGAAGTGAGATACAACTAGAATCAAACAGCTATTGCACACGGTGTCGAGGCCTTCAACGTGATGATAGCTGGTAAAACAGGAAATGTGGTGAAGAAATGTGGTCATGATCATCATGAAATGCGGTACTATACTATCTATACTAAATGCATGTTGTTATGTAGAAATTTACCGATAGTTGTTTTATTATATTAATATTATATCACATATTTTTTTGTTACAGGATCCTAGTTCTAAACCGGCGGCCACGCGAGTCAACGGGGGACAGCGTCGATTCTTCGACATCACTGTGAATACGATTCGATTCTCCATCCCCGAGGGATACTCTCAGAAGCTGGAATACATTGGCGGCGGCTCATACGGGAATGTCGTGTTGGTTTTAGAACTTTGTATTCACTAGTATTCACGAGGTTACTGTAGGTTATGGAGATTATAATAGAATAGATTTATTCGCGATTCAAACACGTGACTTTGCACTCCTATTGGAGGAAAAAACAAAGAAGAAATCACCAGCAGACGCTAGATCTATATGTTTCGCATTGATCAGTTATCCATGTTTCTTTAGACGTTATAGAATATACAAGTAGACGGCAAACAATGTATTTCGTTCGAGTTATTATTTTAATATAGACAATCCTTGCAGAAAAACGCAAGCCGAATGCCGAGATGGTCAATCGCGTCTGGTCACGGTGAAGAAGTTAAAAGACCCGTTCTACGATGCACTGCAGGTGGGCTAATTTGTTGATTGTGTTCCTACGTGGAGGCGACTTTGCTGTCCCCAGAGTTGATTGAAAATTAGTTGTTTCATCTGATAGATCAAACTACAAAACAGGGTGGAGGGTAACATTTTTACTGGCGTCGCCATAGTCGCCCTGCCCTGCTTTTGATTGTGTTGGATCGGGCATTTCGGAACGGACTTGGATTCTTAAAGTAGCATTGCGTAGTAGTTCAAACATTAAAACACAATATGGGTGTTCCGTGTAAAGGTCGCGATTTGAGCGTGCTACCTAGCATGAAATTCGAAAGTTTTGATTTATTCTCGAGGTAGTGTGAAGTGTGGTTTATGATCTGGTATCGCAGCGCGAAGGGTCAGTTTTCTTTCATGCGATAAGTTTAATTTTATGTTTTTTTTTCAGGCGCGAAGAATATATCGTGAAATAAAGCTGCTTCAACTGATGAATCATGGCAATATCATCAGTGCAATGGATTTGTACACTCCGGATTCGCTCGAACACGATTTCAAAGATGTGTGAGTCTATCTTTTGCACTTCTTATGTCCAGAAATTCTAATTTTTTGAAAATTGAACGAGTCGCTTTCACAGGCTATAGCGTTATGACGTTATATTTTGGCATACTATTCTTGACATACAATTAACAGAGTTATTTTGTGAGATGTTCAACTCTAAGTAAAATAGTTGAATACGGTTCGAGGTGATTCAGATATCAGAAGTATCTTCGGAAATCGGAATCCTTGTTTTGTCATTAACCGTCGTCCTTGCAGCTATGTGGTGACAGAATTCGCTGGTAGAAGTATCTCGAAGCTGTTGCGTATACAACAGGAGCAGGGAACGACCATCATCACGCCAAGTCACGCTCAGTTCATTGTCTATCAGCTATTGCGAGCACTCAAGTACATTCATTCGGCCAATGTAAGTTCCGTGTTGGGGTTACTTTTCACGTCGGGAACATCTAATCTCATATGAGGTACTCAACTTTCATCTTTGCATAGGTTCCAATACATAAACCGGTTTCTATTCTGAGGAAGTTGAGATACTTCCATTGGAAATTGCAATAGACTGCCCAATGTTTCATCGGAATGGCGAGAGATGGGACAAGGTTAACGTCTACTTGCCACGTCTCGTTTGCAACTAAAAGTCAATTAAGAGAATTTTATCGACAGAAACTTAGTTGTTTCGCTGTTATAATATCAGATTACAGATAATGCACCGTGATCTGAAGCCAAGTAATCTAGCGTTAACTGACGACACCGATCTAACGGTACTCGATTTTGGACTGGCACGGTCTTTGGAGCGGAAGGATACTGGACTAACACAGTGGGTCGATCACTATTGATGACGTTAACTTCGGCGTCCATAGAGAAGTGAACATGTGTGATGTGTATGCAGATTTTGGAAACAATAAATGAATGGTCAGGAGAAAAATCAATAAACTGCTTTTTTTCTGTAGAAGTTTATCATCATCGTGAGACAGTCAGAAATGCCCAGTAGTCACGAATTTATGATAAGTTGTTCAGATATGTGATGACGCGATGGTACCGGAGTCCCGAAGTGATCTACTGGAACATAGACAGCTACAGTACTCAGGGTACGTTGTTACTCTGGCAAACTTGGTTGTATAGTCACAGAAAATTTAAAAACTGGTTTATCACAGGAATGTTCCAAGTTTCACGACAATTTGACTATTTTTAGTTCCAAACCGTAAAGACACCCCATGAAATCTGTCAACGTTCCTTAAAATTGGTTAAGTTGTTTAATTAACTCCAGGTTTCAGCATTTCTGCTAAAAAATAATAGTTGAACGATCAAATATCAATTTCCTAGCTGAAGAAATACGCCGAGTTTTGCTTACTAGGTGCCAGATTTAATGAGCACCCCTTATTTACAGCTGATATCTGGTCGGTTGGTTGTATCGCGGCGGAGCTGATGTTGGGAAAACCACTCTTCACAGGCGAAGATGGTAGGTGACCAAAATGTTTACCCCAATACCAATTTATTGTTTACTTCAGTACCGTAGGGCTGAGATCGTCAGCGTAGTTTGTAGCTTACTATGCTGCACGGAGCTGACAAGCTCTCCTATTGTTTCTATTGAAATCGGGCCATGAACAAATATAGATTATAATATTTCAGCCAACGCGCAGTACGACATGATAACAAGAATAGTCGGTAGCCCGGACGAGGAGCTCATGTGCAAGGTATGTTTTATCAATGTAAAATTAACTTTCGAAAATTAAGATTCCGAGTATAATAGTGCCTACATGCAACATGTTGAGAGTATGGTCATATTGCCAGCAGCGTGTCAACAAAGTTCAACTGAAGCTTTGGTTGTAGTTTTATGTCTGTCTTGCTGTCGGCTGTCGCTAACATTAGTAGAATTTTCTGCAAGGATCGTCGCAGGCTGATATTTTACAAATGAGGATTTTGATAGTAGTTTGGTTTTTATTCGAAAACAGAGCTCGAATAGCCGAATACTAAAAGGAATCCTTTCGAAACCGGATGCTCGCAACCATAGATACATTTCGGTTCATGCTCCTATTTGATCTGTCTCCAGATTGAACAGAACAACAGTCCTGCGATGCGAATGGTTATCGATTCGCTGGAAAAACACGATCGCGTGGACTTCGCCACACATTTCGGATCGTGCGACGCCGAGTTTGTCGACTTTCTCGACAACATTCTTGTGCTGGACCCGGAACGACGGTGAGATTTGTTTCATTTTTTTGTCAAACAGACTTATTAGCTGTGTTGTCAGTATAACTGTCGGAAAAACAGGATAAACACGGAAATTTTGGAGTCGAACTCGAAACTAGGAAACTCCATTTTTGCTAGAACTGGAAAACTTTTAACTAACCTTTTCATTGTTCATTACTTTAAATCCGTTTTTGAGAGATTATTTCGGCCTGATACAATCAATTAATTTTCAGTCTTACTGTGGAGGAGGCTTTGCGACATCCGTACGTGAAGATGTACTATGACCCAGACGATGAACCCGTGGCCGATTTCACGTTGGATGATGATGTGGAACGATCGGTGGAGGAGTGGAAAGGTAAGGGATAGAGAGAAAGAGAAGGGGGGGGGGGAGAAAAGAGGGGGCAGGAAAGGGAGGAAGGAGAGAGATGAAGGTGATAGAGGGGGGGGGGTAGGGATTTTGATAGTACACGAATGTCAAAATGAAGGAAACGAACCGATTTCGGTCAATCATTGCAGTGTTGACTATTCTAACGCGCAATGTTTCTCAGAAGAGTCTCGAGTATGTTAAAGAATAGATATTTGTGAAATTTCAGGGATAATCTGGCAGGAGATTCACAATTTCGCCGGAGACGAAAGTTCTCCAAAAATCGTCACTTCGCAGAACTGATATTGGGACAGTTACTGCTCGTCTTTGGTTTGATTTCCGGTCGTTCCACATAATAGCACGTGAAGTATGTTTTTCTTCCCAAATAGTCATAATTCCGGTTATTCTTTCTTCTGTGTGAGGCGCTAGCTCTATGTTTTAGAGTTTTAGTACGTTTTCTGTTAGGAGAGTTAGCTATTATATGATTTTTCAGCCATTTGTCGAATTTTAATTTCGGGAAGGGATAATTACTAGTGGAAAACCCCTTCAACTGTGGGCATGTTGGCGCTCCATGCGTCGCAATATTTGTTCTCGATGATTCATGCCTTATTGCTTCCCCCTCTCCTATTGAATTTTGATCGTTTATCTAAAAACTGAAAATTTGCAGGGTTATAGACGTTTTAGTATTGGTTTTCGATGGTTTGAGTTTGATCTAGTTGTTCTTATTCAAAGTTAGCGCAGATATACTTAAGGACGTTTTTAGGATTAGTTGTACTTTGATCACGAGTGACGTTTTAATTTGTATAACAGTGTATTGTTGCTTTATTTTTTTGATTTAGGTACTTTATAGCGCATTTTTATTCTAGTTGAAATTATGGTGTGGCTATTTTACGAGGTACATAATTGAAATTATGCATCTTCCCATATTTCTCACTATTCTAGAATACGGTTCCTCAGCCAGCCCTGTGCGCGTGAATGTGATGTTTATTGTGTTGCTCATTATGTTTTATTCTTCTTTGTGGTATATTCATGATCTTTACTGTATATTATGTATTCGGTATAAGTTACAATCCAAATAAAATGTTAATATTGTTGGCTCATGTTGACAGGCAACTGGTTTCATTACCTGCAGATACCTTCACTTTTGTTTTGAATGTTTTGTTAAGAGTGAACGTTAAACACAAGAAAATGTTTGACCACGTCATCGTCAGTTAATTTAGAGTCAGCAACCTTTTCTATTTGGTTAAGCTGTGTTTGCTGATGTGAATGTGGATACGAGTGTAGAAAGTGAAAGCAATCTTAAGTCAACCTATTCTCTGAGCGACTCTAAGATAAACTAGGCACAAATTGAACTAATTTTGTATCTGGTCATTAGCCACACACCACAATAGCGTAGTTACAGTATGCTTCTACTTGTGCTATCGCCCTTACCTTCACTATACTGCGTACGGATTGTGCCTTATCATGCTGTGTTTGTAGTTCGATCTCGTTGCTGTTTGGTCGAAATCGGTGGCATCGAGATCAAACTACAATAAAATGCTGTAATGCCCTATAATCTTACTTATTACTACTTATCTTTCTCCAGTAAAATTAATAGTCTTTTCAGTAATAGTAATAATCTTTTCAGTATGCAACTAGTGCTATTGGTTCGAAGTAGTAGTTAGTTTTCCCACGCTATGACGTCAGCCGGAGTGTTCTTCGCCAACTTTGGTGCCCCTGCCCCGGACGCACCCGCGCCAGACGGCTTTCATGAGGTTTGTTTCTGAAAGCGAGAGAGCGTGGAGGTCAGAGAGACGCAGACTGTCTCAAGCTGTCTGCAATTATTATCTCGTGTAGACAGCTACAAAAAGGGTTGGGAATTGTTTGAGCATGATCACTCACCCAAATGCTAAGAAATCAAACTACACACAAAATAGTTCATCAACTGTATGTTTTATCATGATTTAGAATGAGAGATGTTGCCTAGTCGGTAGTTAAATAGGGGGAAATTGAAAAAATTCGTAATTGCCTATTTTGATTAGTTGTTTTTCCTCTTATTTCTTGTCTATTCCATATATGTTTTTTTCACTAAATGTTCGTGTTATTTTGGCAAAATATCGTCAAATCAACGAAATAGTGCGCAGAGAAACAGAAACAGTGGTGAGTGCATTGGGGGTATGATCTTTGATCTGGCAAGAACCGGGTGGCGATTAGACTGGGCGGGGGTTGTTTCTCGGCGGGACGAGTTACAAACAGAAGTTTGTGTAATAATGATATCGATGATAGAAATAGCAATAATTAGTGGAAAGCCACTAAAATAGAAACACGAAAACGCTTTTAGAGAGACTTTATTAATATAAAAATAGAGTATGCGCGATTTACTTTACAAAAGAGAGAAGAGAAAACTAAACAGAGAGAACAACAACTGAAAATAAACCAGCCAGCCCGAATATGATGATATTAAAGGACTGCGATGGGCGCGGCGAGACCCATATTTGTAAACACAGTACAACGTAATGGTGGAAATAATAACAGATAGTATCACAACACGTAACATCCCGGGGGTCGGGAGAAGCGTCGACCCGACGCTGCTAGACATGAAATAATAGAAAACCATGGGTCGATGAAAGAGCACATGACTATCAACAATATCTTCTCTGCCTGTTCCAATAGGACATTCTTCTCGGATGGTATTCTTGCACGGGGTTCTCATTCTGGACAACTCTTGCTGACTGGGATCTGAAGGTGATCCCAGCGTTAGGATCTTCTTTCTTCAGGTCTTCTCTGAACTCTCGGACAATTCTAGACGCGAAACTTTCTTTCTTCGGATCTTCTTTCCCCACGAACGAACTTCGGACATGCATACCCGGCGGACCAGGTTTCGGGACATCACCAGCATTGCAATTCTGAGCAATGTGTCCAAGGCCATTGCACTTGAAACACCTTCTATCCTCTCTCTGTGCTGATCTTACATCATCACTCGCTTTGAAAGGCGTACCAACTATCTTGTCGGTAGACGTGTCATTGCGGTAGAACCTTTTTTCAGGCAATGAACTCCGATTCCTATCCATACGTAATGCGAGTCGCTTTACTTCCTCATATGCTTGACTCTCTTCTGAATCCTCCAATGCATTCACCAAATGTACCGCTTCCTGCCAGTGTCGCAATTGCTGGTACAGTATATCAGCTCGTGTCATTGAAAGAGCCTCATCTGACAGCTGCGGATAAGCCTTCCCAGTTAGCAATTCCAGTCTCACACAGAATTTTGCCACAGACTCATCCCTTGACTTGTACAGGCTTCTCACACTTGACATTGCCTTCACCGTCTCAATCCTTCCTGCCTCGTTCATTCTCAACTTCATGGCCCACACTAGCCGGTCAAACGATCCTTCTCGGTCTTCCCTTTTCAGAATCTTGAAATGATCTCTTGCCGATCCAGTCAGTTTCTCCACTAACATATCCCTTAGATGATCATCTCTCCATACTTCCTTAGGATACCTGATCAGAAAAGATTTCACATATGCTGACCATGGCTGAGAGCCATCCCCACTGAAATTACCAATGGGCGGTGCAGCTTGTGACCTCATGAACTCATACATCATTGACTTTTCTGAATCGCCCTCGCGTGTCTGCAAAAGATCACGCCCCAGAGATTGATCAGCTTGTCCCATATATGTTCTGCCATGATTACTTCTCTGATCGCCGAACCAATGAAAATCCTGTGGTGACACATTGTATCCACCACAATTATCTCCTTCTCTCACTTGATTGTCCTTCCAAGTGTTCACCTTATCCCTGCTTTCTCGCACAACGGACCCAGTCATCAATACTGACCCCACTGTACTTCCGCTGTTAGACCTCACATAGCCATCTATCGATCTTCCTTGCTTCACTCTATTGAATCGCTCAATAAGCTTATCAAAATCTTCATCCTTCACACTTGACTTCTTGTTCTCCCCATTTGTCACATCAACAACCGAGTTCCTTTCGATGCTTTCTAATTGCTTCTTCTCAAGCTCTTCACATCTCATAACTCTGTTGACACACTTCTCAGCAACCACACTTTGATCACAGTCCAAAGTAGTACACACACTATTCAACACAGCTTCCTTGACACTCACTGTATCAACCACATCAGCTTCACTACATCCCAATACTTGGCAAATCTCTTGCACAATTGATCCACTATCAGTTGCCAAAGTCACCAGTTCCTTGACATCTGCTGCTGTTCCGATGTTTGCACGTTTCAAAGTGTCCTGGAATTCATCATCCAACACCCTTGTCTCGTTCCGCTTGACTCCGACCACCACTTTAACCAACTTCTCCAAAGCCTCTGCTTCCTTGCGAATATCCATCATTGCATCCTCCCTCTGTGTTCCCAATCTTGTATGCTTGCTTATCTCCTTCTCAGCATAAATCACCAATCGCGTCACTGACTTCAATATCACTGCTTCCATTCCCGATGGTTGAACCTCAGTCTCATGTACTCTGTCTGCCTCTCTGGGCTCCCTAGGCGCACCTCTTTCGACTGTTCCACTTCTTCCTGACAATCTTGACATACTGTTCCCACTCTCCATCGCAGTGTGTAAATCGTTCTCGTTTCCTTGTCCTTGTTCACTCATGCTTGTGTTGTTGCTCACTGTACCCATTGATTTCCAATACCAAATTGAAAAATTGGGCAGCGATTTCACCGTACTCCACCAAAGAAAGGTCTGAAAATGAAAAATCGGACAGCAATTCCCCTTGGAAAAATGCTATTTTATACCGAGAGTTCACTCAGATGCCACTTCGGCGGGGTCGGTGACGATACCTACGGTCGCTTACTGACCTGAATATCTCACAACAAACAACAAAATATAAACTGATTCCCGCTTGACAGGTCACAGTGTTACTGAGTCTCGCTTGACCAGACGCAGCCAATACAATACCGATCTCTTCGTACAAGAGTTATACCGGCTAATAGAATGTCACTCTCTTCGTGCAAGAGATATAGGCGACAAACTATCAATAAACAGGACAAGAAAATTTGAAAAATGCACAAATATAATTAATTAATGGGCCTTTTCCTCAAAAAGAATTTCGCGCACTAGCTATCTATCGATCGAGCGGTTCGGCCCCCAAGTTACAAACAGAAGTTTGTGTAATAATGATATCGATGATAGAAATAGCAATAATTAGTGGAAAGCCACTAAAATAGAAACACGAAAACGCTTTTAGAGAGACTTTATTAATATAAAAATAGAGTATGCGCGATTTACTTTACAAAAGAGAGAAGAGAAAACTAAACAGAGAGAACAACAACTGAAAATAAACCAGCCAGCCCGAATATGATGATATTAAAGGACTGCGATGGGCGCGGCGAGACCCATATTTGTAAACACAGTACAACGTAATGGTGGAAATAATAACAGATAGTATCACAACACGTAACAGACGTTTTTGCTGCCACCCTCTTCTTGCTGTTGTTCTCTGTCTCTTTTCAATGTTCTAGTCGGTTTAGCCAGAATTGAAGTTTTGCGATTGAGAACGATAGTTTTTAAACTTTCACTCGAAAGTAGTTCATCAAACTTCGCACAAAACGCATTTTTACAGATTACAGTTAACTAGTACCGAAAACCCAAACATTATTAAGTTTTTTCTTTAGATATTTGCTGTTTAGTGTTTTGTTTCAGATAGAATTGAACAAGGCGCGATGGATAATTCCGGAGTGTTACGCAGATTTGAAGACGTTGGGCGAGGGAGCGTATGGTGTAGTTTGGTCAGTTAGATCATTTTGTGTTTTGTTATATTGAAAATAGAGTTTCTCCGCAGTTTCAATTGTTTTTATACTATCTTTCGGTCTGGTATTTACTGTGTATTCTTGAATCATTGATTTCAAACTTCAGTGCTACTAACTGAGAGAATGGATGAATCGTTTTGAAATTTTTAAAATTCGACGTCTCGCATTTCTTATATTAACAACCGTTTTGTATTCATGCTCAATGTAACCCAAAGTTGCTGTGAACAATGGTCGGGCATGTAATGAGATGGAATTATTCCAGTACAGCAGAGTATCTGGCGACCGGGGAGAGGGTAGCAATAAAGAAGTTCTTCCGTCCATTTCAGAGTACCATTCATGCTAAACGGACGTACCGGTGAGTGTTTATACGTTTTCCTCGATGGTTATGCTCCAATAACACCAATACAACTTCAATTGAAAATGCTGAAATCAAACCTGGTTTCGTGGAAAACCGGATAATGGGTTAGATAGATACATTGAAGTGGCTTCTGCTGTTATTCGGAACGTAGATCTACATATTTTCGAACAAAGTTAGTCATTTTCTGTTTTCCAGAGAACTGAAATTATTGCGAACCCTAAATCACGACAACGTACTAGACATGATTGACGTGTTCACACCGGATCCCGAGGTTTCCTTGTTGAACAATGTGTGAGTTTCTCTATTTTTGACTCAATAATTATACAGTTAACAAATGTGTCATCTTTCAAGATTCAAGATTGATTTACACTTCGTTTTGAGATGATGTTTCTTGTCTGCACTCCAGATGGCTTTATCTTCACTTCTGCTTTATTTATCTATCGAAACGGTCTAGATGAAAACTATATTGAATGAAATATGGGATCCTATGAGGATTTGGCTAAAATTGACTGGTGGTTTAAGATGTAGTGTGTAGTCGATGCTTGGTGTAGGTGGGCCCGACAAGATGATAGTAGATCCAAGGATCCCATATTTCATTCCTTGTCTTACCCCCTCAATACAATATTGCACCAACCTATAATATTTCTAAAATGTGTGAAGCTTATGTTCTCTTTTCAATCAGAAACATATTATAATAGAATTTATTCGTTATTCAACAAGTAATTTCCGCATACTATCTATCATATGTAAAATACCCACCAATTTCGATACTGACTGATGCTCACTTTTGCCAGATTTCGATTGGCGCATGGTCACTTTGGGGCCACATACGTGTGACTATGAGTGCTGAGTGGTGACAAAAAATACCGCATGTTTAGGTACACATACTCACTTTTTGATGTTGCTCATGCTCACTTTTCTCTACCTGATGTGAAAGTATTTTACGTATGCATACTATGTGGCACTCAAAATGGGTGAATGTAAGGAAATGTTGAGCAGCAAAGAGTCTGAAACATCCTACGCATGTTTATTTTTTCTCGAATGGTATTTGATCTGTTGTACCTATCAGTTGAACGCCTCACAAGTTCTTGCAGGTATTTTGTCTCGGTGTTGATGGGCTCAGATCTGCAGAATATTCTAAAGATTCAGCGTTTAACCGAGGAACAAGTTCAACTGCTTATTTATCAAGTTTTACGAGGATTGAAGGTTAGTGCTATGAAAGTATTATTATTATATTTTGATGGGTTCACAAACGACACTCGTCACAGTTTTCCGGAGCTCGTTGATGTGCACGCTTCTCCTCAATACATTGTTTCCGTTCTGTTGCCTCTGAAGCTATTGGCGTACTGTGTGTACCTGTAACATGTGGCTATATCAACGAACTTAAGCGACGATAGAAACTTAGAAACTGAAACATTGAGAGATAACCTGAAAAAGCACTCATCTCTCAATTAGTAATGTATGATACTTTGGACCCAATTAGTATTGAATATCTATCGGAGTAAGGAAAACACATCGATTTCAGTTCGGTGGATATGAGTAAAGTTTGAGTCACTCTTGGGTTTTGTGAATACTTTCACCATTGTAGGTGCATTGTCGTTCAAAAAGTGTATTGTGTATACAGGACTGATCGAATTCAGTATTCATACTTCGTTAATTCCAGTACATCCATTCTGCCGGTATCATTCATCGTGATCTCAAACCATCAAATATTGCGGTCAACGAGAGATGTGAGGTTAAGGTTAGTTGTCTATCAAAATATCAATGTTTGGGGAGAGATCGTATTCTCAAGTGCAAGTCTCCCGAAGGTTAGAGTTTTCGAGCTCTGAATGTAGAATGGCTAACTGGTTGTCTTTGAACAGAAATAAGGCGTGCAAAACGAGCAGATGTTAGAAAAGCTTGTATTGTATTTGGGTGTTGGTAACATGACCAGAGGGGTGTGGATCGAGTTCAAAATTTCGAATTTTGGAGTTGAACAAAATCGAGGTTTCGGGCTCAGCTCGACTTGAAAGATCGAGTTTTGCTCTTACAACCCTGACCAGAGCATCTCTCTCAAACAAACAGATTTGGAGACGGTAATGAACCACCACTGTGTAACATTGTGATGTGACGAATAACACTTGAAACAGACTATTTGTTGCAGATTCTCGACTTTGGCCTGGCTCGCGCCGCCGACATCGAAATGACGGGCTACGTGGCGACCAGATGGTATCGAGCACCCGAGATTATGCTTAACTGGATGCACTACACACAGACGGGTGCGGGTAAAACCTAAGAAGACTTTAACAAAAAAAAACTGAAATCTTAACCTTCAAACTTGAAACCTTAACCGAAAAATACTAAAACTTCAGTCTTCAAACTTGAAAACTCGACCTAGAAAACAAGTTGAAACCTTAACCTTCAAACTTAAAACCTTAACCTGATGATGAATAGTTGATGTGACAACTGTGCTGGTAGTGAATACAAATAGAACGTGCCACTAGTAATTTTGGACAGTTTTTGAGTTATTTTTGTTCTGACTATTACTTTTACGTTATATATCTAAGTAACCATAGATACTGGCAACTAAGGAAAAGAGCTCTAATTCTTTCATAATTAGAGCTTTCTTTCCTATTGCCAAGTATGGCTGGTGATTTGAATGTGGCTGTCTCCCCACGCGTGCGCTTATCAAGATAATCTTTTTTTCGCGGGTCAATAACAGAGCGAATGGAGCAATAGTTTCCGTTATCTTTGAACTGTTCTCTAGCTGTCCAGTTTTTGTTGCGGCTGTTGAAATTTTTCCACGTTGCTTCTATCAATGTTAGCAGTATTATTATGATCGCAAATATTTTACCAAAGCGAAGAAAATTCTAGAAAAATTCGATTGTAAAGTGTTCATATCGCACAATCTTTCAGCTTTTGCGATTTCATTTAAAAATGGTTAAACCGTTAAATTGGTTCACATTGTGCCGAACTTGAATTGCGGATCAGTTAAAAAAGGTAGTCACTACGAAGTTCGAACCTTCTTTTTTGAGGGTGATGGACAATCCCAAAATGTTTTTTGTGCTTTTTAATTTCGGTAATAAGATTGCCCAGTGTAATTCTGAAGTCTGACTGGCAGGTGAAACATGTGGTTGTTTCCAGTGGACATCTGGTCGGTGGGCTGTATCCTGGCTGAATTGGTATCCGGTCGAGCACTTTTCCCCGGAGATGACCGTACGTTGTTACAATTCATTTGTGCAAATTTGAAGAAAAATTTGAGGAAAAAATAAGTTATTCTACAAAATATAATACACTCGTATCAAGAAACCCAACTACAGTGATGCGCTTTGTTGTTCAATTTTTTCTTTGAATATGCATAATTTTGCGCTAAAGATAGCACCGTTTTTTGCGTTATCGCAGATTGTACTCAGGTGAAAAGTCAAGGGACTATTAGGCCCTAAAAGGGAGATTTTGGGTGATCGAGTAAGCGCGGGCCCAAAAGGGCCGCGAATCTGGTAACGACCACGCTTTGATCGATTTTGAACACAACTGTGTTGCACTACTCTAGATTTTCTTTCAGTTTCCGAGTAAGTACGCTAGGGGGAGCAGGAAAAAGAAACTAAATCTAGTATTTGAGACGAAAAATGTCATTCTACGCGGGCTACGAAAATCGCGGGCCTAAAAGGAACCGTTTAGGCCCTTGACTTTTCACCTATGAAGTGTGTACTGGTATAAGCTGGCTAACTTGTGAGGATAGTTAAAATAAGTCGGGTGGCACTATAACGTCTGTTTTCAAAATTTGCGTCTAAGTTTTATGTCAGTCTTAAAAGAGTAGTCACACTATCGTGGCATATGGGCCTAAAAGTTTTGGTATCATATGGGCATATGGGCATATGGGCCTAAAAGTTTTGTTAAAAGATCGGCATTATCGATCAGTTTTGTTAGAATTCAGTAAAGCGTGTTTCAGACATCGACCAGTTGACGCGCATCATGGGAATAGTTGGTACCCCGTCGGAGGACTTTTTGGCAAAGGTCCAATCGGAGGAGGCACGCAACTATATCAGGTAGGAAAACGTGAATTTTTGTAAACTAATAGAGAATGAGCGAGTTCGACGCGCCCTAAAAAGCAACGGAATTTTCTTCTGTGTATGTCACATTTGTTCCATCTTTTACTGTCGCGTAGATTGCTTTATTTTCCTTCAGTTTTCAATAACAGAACTCCAATATTGAGTTTTTGTCAGTTGTTTTTTACTCAACGTTTTATCGTATTCCAGAAACCTTCCGCCGTTGCCTCGAAAATCGTTCGCCGTCCAGTTTCCGAATGCGTCGGCAGCGGCTGTGAATCTGCTGGAACGGATGCTGGTACTCGATCCCGATCATCGGTAGGTCAAAAGCCAATCCCCGCGTCTCTGGCATAAATCGGCTGCTCAGAAAATCCCCAGTTCTGTAGCGAACTCAACGAGATAGTGTGTGGGTCAAAGAGACGTAGACCGTATTAGCCTGTCTGCGTTCTCATTTCTTTCATTATAAGTTTTTTTAAAGAAAATCGATCGAAGAAATTTGAATTACTACAATAATTTCAGTTTGCTCTAGCAGACAGAGTTACCTATGGCGTTTCATGCTCTCTCGCTTTTGTAGCTCGTCAATCGGTGTGAATCGGCGCTAATATTCCTGAATGCGGTTCTGTTGATTTCGGCTGGAGTAGGTGCCAAATAATATAAAAGATTTTTGTAATTTTGTTCTATTATTGCTGTTCTCTATTTTTGTTCCCTTTATATGCGCTATCGAAATGGAAGCGTAGTTTGTAGTTTGGAATGGAGATCACGGCGGGCAACTGGCAATCATGATAGTGGCTTCGCTCAAAGCTGTCTTTTTGGAGCCAGTGCGTTAAGAAACATCTCGTGATTGGTTCGAGTGTTTTTCGGCTCAGTCACGTGTGGCGTCCATTAAATAAATTCTATGGTGACTCGTTGTGAAGATGTTCTCAGTTTCGGGATCCTTCTGTGCACTTGGTGCATCATTTTGGCTCATTCTCTAGTTTTTCATCATGCCTCTATGAATGTGGTTAAACTAGCAACTAAATAATGCTTGAACATTCTGAAAAGCAACAAATTTGTTCTGAAAATCTTCCTTTTTGGTTCAATTGGGTAAGCGGTTTTCGTATGAAATTTTCTTATTTAGTTTCCAGTGTGAATGTGTTTTACTCCAGCAGAATTGTCTGAATATTCAGGGAAAAAATTGCTTCTTTTTGGCGCAACAACATGTCATCAGAGTGATTCACGCATCTATATCACACAACGGGGTATTTTGTAGAATTTTTCACACCTTACAGGTGTGTGACCCCTTCTTATGTTACTATTGCAGTATTTCTGTGTCGGATGCCCTCCAACACGTGTATCTAGCCGAGTACTGTTCACCCGAAGATGAACCAATAGCTGACAGTGTGGTGTCAATAGACGCGGAAGAGGAGGCTGCCAGCAGCATCGACGACTGGAGAGGTACGAGAGGGTAGTTATTGGTAGATGTAGAGGAGTTGGGGAGAGAGAGAGACAGAGAGAGAGCGAGAGGAGAAGTGGGAGAGAAATATAGAGAAAGAGAGCGAGATAGAAGGAAAACTAGGGAATTATAGAGAGAAAGAGGGAAGGAGAAGTATTGGCCTAGGTAGGAACGCTTATTCAACAATCATTTCTCTCGGTTCGCTAGTACTCTTGCGTGGTTCAGAGTTGATTTGGAAGGAGATCCAGATATTTCGTTCGTCTCCCCGTCGACTCAGCTGTTTCTTTGCCGCAAATCAGAATGAAATGATGCAGGATTGATTCGATGCGCATAACATCGTATTGATTTTTTCCACGATCATGATTTCTCGATCAGTTACCTTTCATTGTGCATGAGCTGAATTTAGATGCAGTTAGCATTGAGGAGTTCCAGTTTACGTAACCAGTGTATCATTCCTATTACTGCTTGCCTAACACTTGTTGTTTTAGTTTGTTTCTTAAACTCATGATGTATCAATTTCGCGGTGTATTAGTGCATTCATTCATTGGTCTCAACTCCTCATTATTACAGTTCACCAGCTCATATTTAAGTTAGTAATATTATGTATAACATACACCTGCTCTAAGCTGTAAGGTTGCTTAGTACCTTGGTCTACTACTACTTAACTAATTTAACGTAATCAGCATTATAACGTGACCTATTGTGAGAGGGGTAGCATAGTTTAGTTGTTGGCGGGATGAATTTCACTTCTTTAGTGGATACAAATATCGCCAACATTCCACGGGATAATATTTTACCTTTGTGAATACGGCTTATCAACTTAACGTAGTAACTAACGTTAATTCGACTAACTATGTAAATAACTAAGGTCAAGTATTAACGTTAGCTTAACGTCCTCTCCAGATGGATAGCTGGCAGCAAAAACGTAGTCGGCTGCCCGCAACAACCCACTGTGATCCATTAGTCATTTTCTTTTCCGTCCTGCATCCTCGCTCGGTTCATTTTCGATCTCATCCTAGTCGTGTTCTCCATAGATCTCTCTCATGTACATTTCTATTTTCTATTAAGTATTGATTCCAGTCGCGGTCGTTTTCTAACTTTTTCACCCTTTTTCGGATTTTAGTCGCGTTCAAACGGTATAAGTTGTGTATGAGTTATCATATAGGCATCAGAACGGAACAACCTGTACCGTTCAGTTATAAAAATGATTTGAATAGTAGAAATTACTTTATTATGAACAAGATTGTTTGACTATAGAAGGAAATTGTCATTCCGAGCTTATAATAACCACACGGCATCTCTCGCGTTTTCTCCCTCTTAATGTGCACTCATTTGTATGTTGTCTCTCTCGAACGATTATTATGGTAATAAATAAATGGTTTCGTTCTCTGAAATGACTGCCAACGATGAGCGGGTTACATGCCCCCGTGATACCTCTCTCGTGTTATATGCGAATCGATTTTTGAACTTTCCAAATGTCTTTTGTTGTAATACTGTGTTACGGTTTTTTTTCTCTCTCTCTCTCTGTCCATATGTGTTCCTCCCTCCTCTTCTTTCTCTTTCTTTCTGTCCTCTCCCCCCCTCTCTCTCTCTCTCTCCTCTCTCTCTCTCTACGCCACTCTGCTATGTGTTCATTTCTCTGCAACCCTTTCTCTCACTCTCTTCGATTTCTTCATTTTTATCCAGAAGGTACACAGTACCTTCCCTTTTCCGTCTCTCTCTCTCTCTCTCTCTCTCTCTCTCTCTCTCTCTCTCTCTCTCTCTCTCTCTCTCTCTCTCTCTCGCTCGCTCGCTCTGTCTCCTACGCCTTCATTCCCTCTCTCCATTCTCTCTTTCCAGGAGTCATGGATGACGATAGTTCTCCCGATGACTTGAGGCCCGGTTTCTACCGTATCGAATTGAATCGTACCGTGTGGGCCGTCCCGGAACACTACCAGAATTTGACCCCAGTGGGAACCGGTGCATACGGTATTGTGTGGTTAGTTTTATATTAAGTTATACTGTCACCCCCCCCCCCCACCCATTTCTTCTATTGAGTTGTTGCGGCTGTCAACTGCTCAGAATTAAGCAACCTTGCCTCAATAGATAGGAAAAGACAAAGAATGGGGGTTTTTCTCTGCTAAAGTTTCCAATTTGACGTGTTCTATGAAAGAAGCGTTCCTTTTCATCCAATATCCGCCACGAAAAGACATTCCGAGTATTCAGAGATAAAAATATCTGGAGATCAGTCAATAATCTCCATTTGAAGTTATCTAATAGGTATTGAAATCTTTTCAAGAATTATTTTTCCTTCCAGTGCTGCCGAATGTACGCTGACTGGTAGCAAGGTGGCCATCAAGAAGTTCAGTCGACCCTTCCAGTCGGTAATCCATGCTCGACGCACGTTTAGGTTAGTTTTGACCCTATTATTTTAGATTTTGATATAATAGATTTAGTCACCACTTGACTTTCCAAATTGATAGATGTAGCACTGTAGTTACAGAAGTGTCGGTGAAATTGCAAAAAATTAATTGGTACTTCTGAATGGTTTTAAGCCAGGTCGTCTATGGTCTGTTTAAAAGTTTGAACAATAACTGAGATTCGTGTACTTTGTCGTAAAGTCTGGTCTTTTCCAGAGAACTTCGTCTGCTCCGTTCCATGGAACACGAGAATGTTATCGATCTACTCGACGTGTTCACCCCCGACCTGACAGCCGACAAACTATCCGATGTGTTAGTTTATGATTAGTTGAGGGTATTCTGTTTTTGGAGAGGTGTTTTTTGGTTATTTGTTTGTTTTTCGGGAGAAACAGCAAAAATTAGGCTCCAACTGTTTATCTAACCTCGAGAAAAAATTATCTCATTATTTACTTTTCTGGGTATGAATCTTTAGTTTTCGAAAGAAATTTCAAAATGATCTCCTTACATATATGAAACCCATTTTCAGATATTTCGTTTCTATGCTGATGGGTGCGGATTTGTCGAATATTCTGAAGATTCAACGTCTGAATGACGATCATATTCAATTTCTAGTCTACCAAATTCTTAGGGGTCTCAAGGTAGGTGGTTGAGGTTGATATGTTTTCTTTCTGTAGCTGGTTATAATGGATTTCTCTTTGTCCTAGGCGTGGTTGTTTTCTGGCGAGTTTTCGATCTTCTTTCTGTTTAGACTCGAGTTAAAAACCAATTCAAGCGATTCGTTTGTGCTACAAAGTGTTCGTGTTCGCTCTTGTTTAAAAAATTCATATCGGAGCTTATTTTTTTAATCTTCCATGTTGCCTGAATTGTGCTGTGTTACAGTATATCCATTCGGCTGGCATCATTCATCGGGATTTGAAGCCATCGAATATAGCTGTGAATGAAGACTGCGAACTGAAGGTATGCTATTTAAGTACTATTAATTCAGATAATTCGCTATTTACTAAAGTGTAGTGATAGAAAATAACAGAAATGGTGCTTTAAGTGGTTCCTGCACTCCTGCACGAGTGTAAGAGTTGCTTGCCATTATTAAATCTGTTTTTATAGCTTGGAGTAGTTGAATTGGTTGAATGATCCACTGATTATTGAAGTTCTAACTTTAAATCCAATCTATTTTGAGATTCTCGACTTTGGCCTGGCGAGGCAGGCGGATAGCGAGATGACTGGATACGTGGCAACACGATGGTCAGTTCATTCATGATTCAATCGATTCTGCACTTCATTTATTTATTGGATTGGAAAGTTAAGTCGGACACTTGTTTTTGTTTGTACTTTTGTTCTAAAAGTAAGAGAGACCATACGGGTTACCGAGGGGGGAAAATACAAGACAGTGGTTATTCTTAATTGGCGGAAATACATACATAGTATTATTATTTTCTAGGTATCGAGCACCGGAAATTATGCTGAACTGGATGCACTATACACAGACAGGTACATCATAGTTGTAATCCAATTTTTCTGCCTAACTCATTCATTTCGAGGCCTATGCGTTTCTTTTCTGGATCTTAGCTTATGAAATTTCCCATCCCGAAGTGGTATAAAGAGCTGTTAATAAACATTGTCTTTTGGTTTCTCTCTTATTCGGGATTGTGAAAAGATTATAGTCTGTGGTTGTTTGCAGTTGACATCTGGTCGGTGGGATGTATTCTGGCGGAGTTGATCACCGGTCGCACACTGTTCCCTGGGTCTGATCGTGGGTTCATAGATTTTCCATTTTTTGTTTTCTTGATGAACGAAAAAGCACTGAAACTAACTTTTGTGCGCAATGAATGGATTTGTTATATTATATTTCAAATTATAGATATCGACCAATTGACCCGTATCATGAGTGTGGTTGGCACGCCGAACGAAGAGTTTCTCGCGAAGATTCAGTCGGAGGAGGCGAGAAACTACATTCGGTAAGTGTTCATATCTCTCCATCTCTCTTTTCCTCTCTTCCTCTCTCTCTTCCTCTCTCTCTCTCTCTGTCTCTCTCTCTCTCTTCTTCATGTCGTCTTTTTCATGTTTCGTTACCGTGTTCGCTTTATCGACGGTAGTTCTTTAAGTAACCTTCCCAAAATGCCCCGCAAGGACTTCCGCCAGCTGTTCGCCTCCGCCAGTCCCCATGCAATTGACCTACTCGAAAAGATGCTCCATCTAGACCCGGATTACAGGTGAGAAATCTGGATCAGTGAATTCAGTCAAGAACTGTTCTGTCCGCTCGAAGAATTTTCACTAGAGTTTTCGTGCAAGTCACAAGTGCCGGTGATGATACTTGAGCAACAAACTTCCCCGCATCATGATTTCGGACAGTCTAATTCATACAGCTTTCTGAATGAACCAATGAACTCATCTCCGTTTTACACTGAGACATACGAGGTTTGATCAAAATCGGGTTTGTTGAAAGCGGAATTGAGAAAATAAGTAAGAAGATATAATCTGAAAAGTCAGCAAAAGTCGGGAAGTCTTCCAAAAATGAAGCAAGAAGCTGTAAGAGCATCGTGTGATAAAATGTGTTAATTACATGCATGTATTGAATAAATGTTTTAAGTATATTGAAAACGAATAATGCTGCAGGCCGACGGCGGCGCAGGCGATGGAGCACCCGTACCTGGCTGCGTACCACGACGAGTCGGACGAGCCGGTCTCGGAACCGGTTGACCTCGAGGACGGGGTCACGGAGGACAAGATAGAGGAGTGGCGGAAACTCATCTGGAAGGAGATAGAACTCATGGTGGTACGTCGTGATTTTTATGCTTTTCAATAAAATACTAGCAGTAAAACGCAGTGTATTCATCCGTGGTTGAGCTAAGTACACGGATACATTGTGTAGATTGAGAAATCAAAACATAGTAGTAATTGTGAACGAACCTTTCTGAGAACAAATGCGACAATGGTTTTCTTCAGGATAATTCACAGTGTTCTAGCTGAATCGCTCAATTGAATTTGTAGATTTGCATATTGTTTGCCTTTCACCAACCAGACAACGTATTTCCGATGCTATGCCGAGATAGCCTTTGATAATATAGCGATGCATACTTTGATATAATGGAATGCTCTTTATTTGTGTCCTTTTTGTTTATTTGCTTAATTACAGGCTCAGAACGCTAGGCGAGCTCAGGAAAGAGCCGATTCGAACGAAGAAGAAATGGAAGACTAGAACACGGGTAAGAATAAGCAAACAATGTCGGCTTTGGAAGAATTTGAGCCAATATTTCCGAATAAGCGAACGACCACAGCGAGAGAACATGTAGATGAATGAGGCCGCAGACAGTCTGGAACAGTCGGCTTCTCTGCACACTCTCTTCTCTTTGCCGGTGAAAAAAAAAGCCTGTGAACAGGGAATTATCTGAGAAACTCTTATTACTGGTCGGATATGAACATTCGTTTTTGTAAGAAATTCATTGGAATCGCCCATGTTTTTGCCAAACACTCCGGTTGCTCTAATTGTGGAACTATAGTTTTTTGTGGGACGCGCAAACTATGATAATTATTACGTCGATGCACTAATTAGACAAATAAAATGACGTGGTATAATTATGTGGATGATTTAATTGTGGCATGTTTGTAACTGTTCGAACCTATTACAATAACGGCTCCATAACAGAATAACTTTCAATTGACAGCTTGTGGGCGTGGCTTGTGCACACTTGAACAACCCGTACTAGATACGGCGCGACCCCGAGTTCAGTTGAATACGCGCTATCAAAACTCAGCTTCGGTATGGACTTTGCCATGTAAGATACCTGGATGGCTCCTGCTCAATGGGTCGTAAAGCCAGGTGGTTCACTTGCATTGAAAGCCAAATTTTTGCGTACCCTTTCAAGGGTAAAAAGAGCGCGATTGGCTATCTTCTCGAAGTTGTCGAATGTCTCACAGAAATATCTTTCCGAATGCATGGAATAGTTTAAGTTGAACTCGAAGTTAGAGGCTTCCAGCTCGACTTTAATTAGAAAAACGCGACCACCGACAAACAAATTTCCGATCGTCCCCCACGCTAATCAGCTGAATCCTGTGACAATGGGAAAATAATAGGTTTCATGTTATAATTTCTGGGGTTCAAGTTTATGATTTTCAGTCGGTCCCTGGTCGATCGCGAGGCGGTTTGTTGGTTTAGAGGAGAAATTCAGCCAGCCTGTCTACTCTTATTTGCCGATTCTGTATCTAACCGGTTTTAAATGGAAATGTAACCGATTTTTTAAAGGTTACTTTTCGGTAACCCAGTCAGGTAACCTGAAATAGATTACCTAAAAAGCCGGTTAGATGTGGAATTCCTCACTCGTATCATGAGCCGTGTGCCATTCTTGCATCCGCCATTCCCACTCTGTGTTGACCTTTTCCTTCTCGCTGTGTTTGTGTGCTGGTGCTTGAGAGGGTGCTTCGCAAATATGATGAAAAAGAATCAGACATTGTTCACTTTTATAACGTTTATGCAACTTTCCTGCCCTATAATGGGGAAATCGATTAATCAAGAACTAGGGAAAACGTGGGGACACTGGATTTATTTTGATTAACAAGAAAGTTCAAACAAGATTTTCATGTTAGACACAGTTTGGCCACACCTTTATTTGTAATTTTCTGAACACATTGTATTTACTTTTGTTTCAATGCAGAAATTTGATATGTAAGGTTATTGGCTTTTCTGTGCCATTCTATTTCATCAGTTGAGTTCAATTATTGTTTTTATTTGTACAGTCTGGCTCTTTGTTGTGTTGGCTATTTTTCAAATCTTAGTTTTCTAATAGGTTGCGAAGTTCATCATGTTAGTACTAGTTCATAATGTTTAGAAAAGCTCTTTTGAAAAGTTCTCAATCTATCTAATGTTGGAAGACTCAAATTATTCGCCCCATCGGTGCGGGAAAATTTCGCAGCCTAGTATTTCTTTTTCATGTTTTAGAACCGTTTCCTCGATTGTATCAACTTTTTTTTTCCGGTTGTGCAAAGTGTGTTGACCATATTGCACAGGGTGCCATCTCCTGGTCGATTAATAGCTAATTTTTTAGTTGCTCATATTTTCTTACCATCTATTTTGTTAATTCTACCTAACATCTCTTAGTTTTGATAATTCGGCGTTTATAGTAGGTGTGTTGCAGTTCTTACCAAGTAACTACCTCTTCCCAGATTATTTCCTAAGGAAAACACATGGGCTTGAACTGTGAAAACTGTATCCTAGTTCTCACTTCATTTTGTCGTTTGTTCGCAGTTCTGTGCGAGATTTCTATTCATTCTTCGTCTAGTATTATACGCAGCTGCTGTTGATTATTGGTTCTTATGTATAGTTGTACGGTTATTGCCTATGATCAAATTCATCGATTCAAAACACACAATATATTATTTGGTTGTCCAGTTTATTCTATGTTCATAGATTATGCACGTATAAAAGAATCTTTCGTCTTATCTACTTCCAAAGATGGTATGGGGCTAAAGAGTTTGAATTAGTTTTGCACTATTCATTCCTATGTGGTCTCATACAGCGTATGATTGTATTTTGAAATGAGGGTTTAGTTCAACAAGAAATGTGTTAGTGGAGAACGTTTCAAAGCAAGATGTTAGGATGAGAGAAGTTTGAAAAAAGTTGAACATGATGAAAATGAAAGTTTCGAGCTCATACATGGAGAACATGGTTGTGAAGTAGTGGCACAGTTGTTACCAGAATAAAAGATACAAACGTTTTTTTCAATCCTAATGGGTTAAAACTCTGACCTGTGACCTTTCAGCCTGACTTCTGGGGGTAGTGAATTCAGATTAATGTTTTTAGTACCAACATGACCCGCTTTTTGGATTTTAGAAGTTGGCGGACTAAAACTGTGTTTTAGTCTGATCAGCAGACAGTAAAAGTTTCTTATTCACGCCAAAGTGCATCGCTATCAAACTAAAAACACATCCGCATGGGAAAAAAGTTATCATCTTCCCTCACCTGCTGTACTAACGATCGAAAAAAGTTGAACTGTGAGACTTGAAAAAAATTATCCGCTCATTTTCTCGAAACTGATTTGTATAATCTCCGATACGTTTATCCCTTCAGTTTTTGTGTTATAATATTGCATTTCCACACGAAACACGCACTTTTGAATAATTTACTATGAATCTACCACGGGTTTACTGCACGTTTACTGCGGATCTACCACGGGTTCGCCTTACTACGGGTTTACTGCGGATTTAAGCCTGGTCACAAAATTACTATGCAGCAAAGCCCATATCTATGTTTTATTAAGAATAAAAGACAGCACAAACCTGAAAAGTACAACTTGTTTTGTTCTGTTGGGTTTCTATTTTGATCCCGATGCGTGTTCGCTGAAAGTTCTGATGTGTCCCACTATCGAGATCAAACTACAATCTCAAAATGCTTTCCATTCGGTGGGTTCGCCAGGTTCAGACCAACATTCAGACACCAGAATCTCCTGGTTGTAGTTTAATAACAATAAAAAGCTGATAAGAGTACAGGAACGCCTCTAAAATGAACGAGGAAGTCCAAATGGGGCTGGTGTCCAATTTCACACCCCATAAAATGGCCATAACCGCGGTTGTTTCTCCTTTTCGGAACAAATCAGGGTTCATAAAAAATGGACTCGCACCACCCGATAAGGAGAGGATACAATAAACTACAAACTGTCAGTCGGTCTGATTGCTGATCTCGTTGAGCAAAAAAATGGATCTCTTTGGAAAACGCCGCCATAACACCCATAAAATGGTGAGTTTTATGGCCTGCCAGTCATAGATGTGTATTTATAAAAGAGGGGGTTGTGTCAGATAAGCGCCCCGTCTGGCGGTTACGGTGGGTGGTGTTACCGTAGTCAGACATTTGGTCGGTAATACTGCCGGAAAATAAACTACCGGTCGTTCCACGGTGTCATTCTCTGGTAGTAGTACCGTTATTCTCAGGTGGTACTTCCAAAATGAATGTCCATGGTACCACCCGAGAATACCGTCAGAGAACAGTGGGACAACCGCCATGACACCACAGTACTACCGGTAGCTATTCTCCGGCGGTGATAGACTCAATGTCTGAGTAACCAGCTCGTTTTCTATTTGCTTTTTTATGATCAGATTATTGTACTTGATTTCCACGTGCAACTCTAAACACAAAGTACGATTCGTCTTCATAGGCTCTAGGTGAATGTATTGGTTCGATCTTTTCAGAGCAAACCTATTTGGTGTATGTCGCTTTACCGCATTGTGTTGAAGTTTGATCCGGTTGCTTTTTGGTCGTAATTTGTAAATATTTTGTAAAGTTCAAATCACAACTCAACTACGATCTTCAACTATAGTATGGTACTGTTCATAGGTGATCGGTATTGGTCGCATACCAGTAAAAGTTAAAGTCGTTACTGTAAGTGAACGACTTTTAGTGTATTTTACAAAGGTCGCATGACGGCATGACTGATGTAATTGAATGATGAGTGTGAGTTTCGTCAGAGTTTGTGGTTCAATATTGAGTTTCTGATGAATGTGAGCTGATTTGAGGTGTTTGCATTAAAGATCTACCCACGGTTTTCAGCGCGGTGTACTCTGAAGATTTCTCGGTTCCAACTTACTCAATGATATTTTGCAATCAAGATTAGGACTTTATTAATAGATCCATAATTTGGTATAGACCCGTACCCGAGGTTTAGTTGTAGTTCGATCTGAACATGAACACCCACAAGTTTTCCAACTATACATCAAGTGCAACGAGAACATTAACTACAACAAAAAGTTCAGTCTCATATATAGTCATTGCCAACAGAAAGGCGCGAGAGTACTGTATATCTCACTTTCCGATGTGTACGCACACATGTCTTCGATTCCAAAGCCCGCCGGTTATGTGCTCTAACAGCGTAGTGGTTAGCGCCCTGCTACGAATCTTTTGCTCGCAGGTTCGAATCCGGCAAGAGACCGATGTTTATAAATTTGGCACTCACTATAGGGATTCCTGCAGAACCACGGTGTCTATTGATTGAAGGTCAAATGAAACAATCACCTAAAACATGATTAGTATCAGGGATATAGTATTCTACTAGTTCATGCATTTTTGCATACTTTGTTATTAGTTTAGAAAATGGCTCGCTATCTGCAAAACAAGCCAACACGATGCTTGTGAATTATAACGTGAGTAGAGTCCAAACTACAACATACGTGCCTACCTCAAGACCCAATCAAAGAATTATTTCTCGAGTTTAGCTGAATATATTGAAGTTTTTAGCCTTTTAACACCTATTTATTATTATTCTACGTGAAAAATGCCATCTTGTCATCTCTCTGAGAGTACAATGATTCACTTTTAGAATCTATTTGCTCACATTTGCCACGAAGTTGTTTGCTTTCTACGATTTCGTTCTTTTTATACCCAATTCACACCTTAGGTCGACGTTTTCTCTCACATTTCAATGCCCCGAATTCAACAATGGTCGTCGGTCTGAGAAGAGTCGTAGTATACTGTATTTCTTAGTTTCTGCTGTGTGCTGCGTAACTGACGCGCTTTCATCTTTGAAACGAGAGGTTGTTGCATTACAGTTGATAAATAGAATAGATTCGAATAGAATAGATTTATTTGCGATTAAACATGTGACTTTCCACATTGTTGGATAACGATAGTGTATTATTCATACTGAGATTTTATATTACAGGGTGAGCTGAAATAGTTAGCTTAGCAAAGTATAGATTAAGTAGACTGAGTTCAGTGATAGTAGATTTTGCCCGTTTCCTAATTAGAATGTTTCTTTTGGTTTCATTTTTGTTAGGCACCTCATTGTGCATTGCAGAAATGAGTATATTATCGAAAAAAGAAACTTATGAGCATTCTATTCCAATGCAAGAATGTAGTATTCATTTCACGTATTCATTTCTACATGAACCGTCAGGAACTAGAACATTGTAAAGGTAAATAAAACAAGTTTCAAAGCTATGGAAGCACAACTTTTCCAGATCAGGTCATCTGAGTTCTAATTTCCAGTTGGTTTCTCCCTTCTATTTCATTCATAAATGTTGCCGCGAATTTGCCCTCCACCACGTTTTCTCCACGTTTGTTTATTTTAGCCTCGAGTTTCGCGTGAAATGCGTGTTGCAAGTTTGTTTTACTACGGCAGCAAATATTTGTAGAAACGTCAATAGGACAATAGTCTCTACGTCCTTTCGTTTTGCCGTGCTCTATACATTTCTCTGACTATGTTGAACTCGATGGTTCTAGTTTCCATGGCTGCCGCAAATAGAATGGGATTGCGACTATATTTATAGTGGCGTGTTGCACGTACAAGTTATATTTGTCGTCATAAGACTTGGTTGGGTATACTGTATATGTCATTTTCTGCTGTGTAGCATTTCCGCATCTAAAACTAGTGTTTTATCTTTCTATAGCCTTTTCTTCCAGAAAAATTGGATTCCTCACAATTTTAGAATGAAACATGGAGAAAATACTGTGCTACTTTTGAGAGAATTATACAATCATTCTGACCTGATACTGAGAGTAAAATATTTCCTTGTTTGTTGATTTCGAAATTTTAAATATTTTTGAAAACAGCGAAATTGTTTACTTCTTGGGCACTTGTCTTATCTTGTGGTCGTATGTACAATATCTCACTTTTAAAAACGCTATAAATTCTTATATTTTGTGAAAAAAGTACCAATGTTCAATATTGTTCTTCTTATATGTCGAACCGTAGTTCAAAAAAACGATTACACTTTCGATCAAGATAGATTACCCATATGGTACGATCTGACATTTGACAATGGATCGGGCATTTAGGGCAATATTCCTATTCGATGAACATATTTCTTTTAAAGATTTCAATCTTGTAAGGTATCAATCTTCTGATATATCATTAAAATATTCGCTGGAATACCGATATATAAAAGTGTATCATGGAAGTAGTCCCTTTTGAAACATTTTATACTCTTAATGCGATTGTGTTGTACTTATGGGGTTATAGTTAGCTATGTTTTTATGATTTTCGCTCGAGCGCTACATTTATCTAGATCGGAAACCAGTTTGCTCAGCAATTGCGCGACAAGGTTAACCTTCTGTACCGCGTATAACACGAAATACAGAAAGATGCCAACTTGACTAGATTCATTCTATTTTCGAAATTACGTTTTATCATTCTGTAACTAATTTCTATTTTGAAATTTGAAAACCTTATTGAACATTTGTAGTTGTCTGTTTCATTGTTATTCTCTAAGCTAGAATTCATGTGATTGCTCTAAAAATACATCCTAATCAGTAATGTAAAATGATCAATACACTTTATTTTTGGACATATTCATTTTGAATTTGCGACTGTTGATCGTTTTGTTGAATCAGTTGCACGTGGTTTAAACGGAGTCAGGGAAACATTATAGTTTCAAAATCAATGCCAATGTTCAATGTTTACGTGTAACAAAACCACTTATACACACCGAATCGCAATAGCTGAGCTAAAGTATAAACCTAGCCACTATTTAAGGATAGAATGGATCAGTATGTTAGTTCGCAGTTTGTAAGAAATATATATATACTAGAAGTAAATTGAATAGTCACGTAAAGTTAGCATTTTAATGAGGAGTCGGGCACTTTGTCAATTCAGGTTTGAGAGTTCTGCTGTGTTGAACATGTTTCACGTGAATGTGCAATTGACTAACAGTGTATTAAAGAGCAGGAAATTAAAACTTAGTGTGTTACGCGCTCATTGTAAAACATGCATTTTTCCAGTATTGCACGATTAGAACAATGAGCGTGTGCAAGAAGTTTGATTAGTAATATTCTCTTAAAAACCGCAAACTAGATGATTAATTCCACTGTAGTCTAGCATTTCCGCCGGAAAAGCATAGCAATTTTCGGTGAAAAGTATAACGAATCGTATAGATAGTGCTATCTTTCTCTATGACTACCTTGTTCGCAACCCAAATGATATCATCTTGTAGCTTGCTCACCTCTTATCTAAACATGATTCACTGTCTTTTTTCTCTCTCTCTCTGCCCACCTTATCTTTCTACTATATATAACATGATGAACCGATCATTCTAACAGTTTTCTACCACTAATAATAATAATTCAGACAATGTTCGCTGTACTTTTACTTGGAGTTTTGGCAGTCGCTGCCTATGTGTACCTTCTATGGACCAAACGAAGCGCGGTGGGTTTTTTGTCAAGTTTTCAAAATATTATTCATTTTTTTTAGGAAAAAATTTCCTAAAACGGTGGAGTTAAGAACTGCATTCAAATCCAAAATAAAAGTTTTCGAGCAATTATTGATTTTTCAAAATTTTCAGCGTCGCGTGGAGTTGGAGGGCATGATAGTTCGTAGAAGGAAGGAGAGAGAAGAGACGATTAGAATGGCAGAGAAATGTGCGGAAAAGACAGATTCTGCTGTGAGGGACAAGATCGCTGCTTGGGATTTCCAGACTCTCAGAGGTAGATATTTTTTAGTAGATAAAAATGTATTCAGAAGACCTTCCGAATGAGTATTTAGTATCACGCTCAGTATCACAGAGCTAAACTTCATGCTGAAAAAGTATATAGTATGCTATTTTCTTTATCTGCCAACGTTCATTATCTCGGAAACCACTATATTTCACTCAATGACGTAATCGGGACGGCATATCACGTGGTGATTCACAGCTTCAATCACAAAAATGGTTTCAATGAAGTTTCCGGTCTTCGCTTATCATAGAAATGTTACTCATGTTCATACAATACAGTATAACACAGAATAACAATAGAAACACAATTTTCCTTCATACAATTGAATGTAGGAAGTGGGCTGTTAGCTTTTTAAACTAGATAAATGTTTCAGCGGAACTACAAAAGGGCTCTGTGACCTGCGTACAAGTGGTGCATACGTACTACCACAAGGGAGTTCAAGCCCACAAGAAGACCAACTGTGCCACGCTTTTTGTGAAGGTGAGTGGAACACTTTGAAAGAGGTGCACGAATATCTTCAATACAAATACATAATTTTTGCGTATTCTTCAGTATCAACAAAACTCCGCGAATCAAGAACATTTTTTTGATAGTTTTTCTCCATGAAATACCTTTTTAGGAAGCCGAAACTTGGGCGGAAGAATGGGACAAAAAGGCTGAAGACGCGAGTTTTGTGAAACCCGCCTTTTTCGGAATGCCAGTTTCCCTCAAAGAATGTGTACCCGTGAGTTTTACTTTGTGAAAATTTTAAAGTCAACTCTTGCCTCAATAACACATGTCTTTGTTGTGGTTTGCTATCGAGAATGAAAACGAAACAAATTTTCTATGAAATTGTTGAAAGTCATAGGAGCAATATTAGAACGTTATGAAAAAGATTTTTAGATTTTATATAATTGTCCTGAAAGTCAATCAAATGTTCCAGCTGGGTGGCTATGACCAGACCCGCGGATTCGTACAGGACATGTTCAAGCCAACCAAGGAGGACGCCGTACTGGTAGCACAACTGAAACTTATGGGTGTGTTATAAGACAAGTTATAAGTTACAAACTATAGGTATGAATTAAAAACAAAGACAGAGGTTGGGGTAGAAAATCTCCCAAACAATCATCGAAGACAAAAACTTCAGCATGAAGAGCGTCAAAAGGATGTTTATCACTCCAGTCATTTTGTTTCCGTGTTACTTACGTTTCACGTTTTACTTTGACTAGTGTCAATACGGAATACTGTACATTTCCTAGACCCGGAACTTTGTCCTCTGTTAACCCTGACTCTGTAGTCTGCTCATTTCATAACAAAGAGCAGGCAGACGTCGTATAGTTGTTATCTCGATTTCAGTAATCGGGAAGTGTTTATTTATTGTGGTTCAAACCACAAAAGAACAGACGGTGTGCCCTTATCTGTACTGGTCACTGACCAGATTACGAACCCGTTCACAAACATAGAAACTGAACAAGTGTAAAGTAGACACTACATATACAGTACGTACCTTCCATTAGTCACGTACAGCGTGTAAAATACGTGGAAACTCCAATCTGCCTCTTCATACGAAAGTTTGCCGCATAGTGAGAGTTGAAAGACGAACAAAATACAGTTCTTTATGTAAAATCAATTTTCTCTTAGAATTTTTTAGATTGATTTCAGGATTCATTCCCTACGTGCAGACCAACGTCCCGCAATCGCTTCTCACCTACAACAGCGTCAACCCCATCTATGGTCAGATATTATATTCTTATTCTTTTTAGGTTTTCAAGATGTTCAAATGTTCATCAAACAACTCAGTACTCCTATGTAAACTCGCACAAAATAGTCAGAAAGGGTCAAGTTTTGTTTGAGAATAAGAGTTTATCAATGCTATTCCGATGGCAAAGGTTTCACCACAACCCTTTTCCAGGAGCCACCAACCATCAACTGGATGTGAACCGTACTTCTGGGGGTTCCTCCGGGGGAGAATCGGCCATTCTCGGGGCAGATGGATCTGTTTTCGGTTAGTTTAGGGATAATACTAGTTATAACAACAATAATAGTAGTCGTTTGCATACAATTATACCAGAGGTGATAGAAGTAGAGAATTACAGAATGGTTTAGATAAAGCGCATCTCATTTCAAACCAGCTATTACATTTAACATAACTAACTGATACAAGGGAATTCGATAAGAAAATCGAGCGAACATATAAATGAGAGTTTATATTTCTAGGAATCGGTGGAGATGTTGGAGGATCCATCAGAATCCCTTGTCATTTCACTGGAATGGCTGGAATCAAGGTAAATATATCAAAGTAAGATTGTTAAGGATTTTGTAATAGCTATTCTCAACAAAAATATTTGTTTACAAAAAAGTTTCCTTCACAAGAATCTGATTGGTTTACAAACAAGTTTTCGTTCACAGTCATTACATTGAAGCCATCTTATCTTGGCTACCCCAATTGTTTGCGATTTTGTAATATATATTTATATTTACAACAAAAACATTTTGTTTACAATGAAAATTTTATTTCCAGCCCTCTCACCTTCGCTTCTCCCATCGTGGAGTTTGTGGTTCGGTACCCGGACGCCCGCTGATCAACTCCAATGACGGACCCATGGCCAAGAGCATTGAGACCAATGTCGACTTCCTTAGAGAGGTTGGCTACTCTTTCTATATCTTTCTCCCTCTCTTTCTCTCTATCTTTATATCCCACTTTCTCTCTCAGTCTTTCCTCATTTCTCTAACTCTATCTCTCTTTTGCTTTTCCGCCTGCTTTTCCCCTATTCTTCCATCTGTCTATCAGTTTTCTCGTCTATTTTTTCCATCCCTCTTTTTGTCTTGTTTTCTAATTCTTCATCTCTCTTTCCCTCTCTCTCTTCATTCTTTCTACTTTAAATTTCACACTTTCATCATCTTCATTTTTAAAGGTCTGGAAGGACACCTACCAATCCGAACAGGACCCCTACGTACCGCCCGTCGTCTGGAACGAGGAGATGTACAAGGAGGGCAAGAAGTACAGAATCGGCTACTACGTCGACGACGGATGGTTCACCCCCGTTCCCGCTGTTCAGGTTCGAATACAACTTCAGATTAGAATTAATCTCATTCAGAATTCAGAAAAAACAACTGATTCAAAGTCTTCCAATTGTTCCCAGGAAACATATTTTCTATCATAAACGCTGTAAATTGACTTGTTCCGTGTGGTGTAAGGCAGTTGTTCGTACAGTTTTGTATGAATGTTGTAAACACAAACGTAATTGATAAATACAGCCCAGCGGTTGTGGTATTGATACGGTAGTTAAGTCAGAGCATTTGTCAGAACAGTCGCTTTAGTATAGAATGTATACAATATTATTACATCTTTTTTCACCTATGTTCTTTTCACCATTCTCTTTTTTGGCAACCTTTCGCGTTTCAAACTTTCGTTCCGTTATTACACACTGTGTAATAAATATTTGATTTGATTTGATTTGATATACAAATTGACTATCTCCTTTGCAGCGTGCCGTTCTCGAAGCGAAGGACGTGCTGGAGCAGGCCGGTCACACCCTTGTCCCCTTCCAGCCACCCCGTCTCAATGACGTGGTCAGAATGTACATTCAGGCACTATCGGTAGATGCCGGCAGATTCATCCGCGACAAGCTGCTCAACGTGAGTCCACGTTTTCACGTGTTTTCAGTTTTCGCTGCCCAACGTGAGTTCACGTGTTTCACGTGAGATCTCACGTTTTGATTGTCAACCAATTCGATTTTTTCATCATTCCGCCCGATTTACTTGTATAAAACCTTTTTTGCCTAACTATTTGTTATATTAATTTAAAATGTGGTTTCTTGTTATGGATTGATAGATTAATGATAAGAGTTTTTCAGGACATCATCGACCCCCTGCTCTACAGTCAGGTCATAATGTACATGATCCCAGTCTGGCTCCAACGCCTGGCTTCCTATCCGGCCTCAATCTTCTTCCCACGACTCGGAAATGTACTCAAATCACTCACTCTCAGCACTGTCGGTGAGTTTCGAGTAAAATAACACGATTGAATTCGTAATTATAAATAGAAAACGTTTACATATAATACAACAAAATTTGATTGATACAACTGGTTTCTCACGTGTTGAGGTTAAAACGTGTCATTTAGAGTCTCATGTATACTTGTTGATCATAGTTTGTACATCAAAACAACATTGTTGTTTTTTGTTCAGGTTGTTTATTATTGATTCAGCAATACATTTGTTTGCAGAACTCCGCAAGACGTATGCCAACATCGAATCGTATCGCAGTGAATTCACCGAGCTGATGATGGAGAAAAAAGTGGACGCCCTGCTGTGCCCCGCAAACGTGAGACCATTTACTAGTGAAATTCATGGTCACGTTAAAAATCTATAATGGGAACCAATTATAGTTTCACGTTTAAAATGCATTTGCTTCCTCTTTTGGGTGCGGTTTCGCCAAGACTCAAAGCTTGAAAGTTGGGAAATTGTGGAAATCAAACAACAGGTTGTAATCCACATCAAAATAAGTCGTTAATCCACATAAGTATTTGTGTTTTTAATAATAAATAATATTACAGGTGATGATCGCCCCCGCCCACCATATTCCCTGCAAACTGTTCGTTGGAGCTTTCTACACCGCCATTTTCAACATGCTCGACTATGGAGCAGGTTCGTACATTTATAAAGTATTCATACTCATAATATTATTGATTTTTAAATTGTTTGAACTTGTGAAAACTGAACTCTAGTTCTCAAATAGTTTATTACAAACGGGTTTCTCTTCTGTTCACAACGTGCATTTTAGGAAGGTTACGAAACTTTATTTGCTAGTTTTACGTTGTATATATATGTGTCCCGTTATCAATATCGAATATGTAAACAACGTTTTCTAAACTATTTTCGTTTCAGGAGTCGTGAACATGACCAAGGTGACCGAAAAGGACGAGGAGGCCCTGAACAACTACCCCGAAACAGACATCTGGTACAAGATTGCCAAGGACGCCTGCAAGGTTTGTAGTTTGCTCGGACTTTGTTGTTCTTCTCAGAAAATACAAAAACATTTGATAATACATCAATTTATTTTCTTTATCATTTCAACTATTCCATTGCCATTGAAAAATTAGAATACACATTTGATTTTCATATTTGTTGAATGTCAGTTCGTAAAAACTATTATTATAGATCAAAGTGTCGGGGATGAGTTCGCGGGTACATCTTTCAATTTTATATTATTATTTTTGAAAAATTTTCATGAAACAATTTATTTCATCTCTTTTCTTTCAGGACAGCGTGGGAATGCCGGTCGGAGTTCAGATAGCCTCTCCTCCTTATCGGGAGGAGATTGCCCTCAGGCTATTGAGAGACATCGAGATCGCGGTGACTGGAAAGTAAGAAGAAACCTCTTTCAACTGATGATTCATAATAAGAGACTACGATTCCTGTTTGGGTTGTAGTATGCTAGAAGTATAATAACTGTGACTCGAAGATCTGATTTTTATTTTCATTTTCGCTTTGTTTTCATTTGCTTTTGTGGATTTTTATGGCTAATAAACTTTCATGAATAACATGTCTTAGCGTTTTCTGAGATAAAACACTTTCAATTAGGAGTAACGCAACGAATTGCTGTAACCTTTGAACGAGGAAAACTTATCACACAGAAGAAGTTTCAGCTACCGTACTCTACGAATATAATATTCGACGCGCAGTGTGCATCTCAAATGGAACACAACATACATCTGTTGCCACTAATATCGTGCACATTGTGTCAGTGTTTCGTGAATAATATATATACGCGATATGTGACTCCATTTCTCACTCCGTTGAAGACAAATGATGGCATATTTTATGGGCCAATTAGGGGCTAAACGGGGGAAACCTGATGGAAACACGGTGGAAACACTAATTCTCAAGTTTAAAAAATGCTAAAACAATTCTTTTACTTGGATTTGAAATACAGACGTGCTAAAGATAAATAAGTGTTGATCGGATATGAGCACGTTGATAAATTTTTGGGATATGAACAAAGTTGTGGCGTGATCGGGACACGGACCGGAAACAAACTACATAACATGTGAAACGATCACCAATTACTCTTTTTACCTATCTCTTCTGAATGCTTTCATTGAACATAGGGAGGAATTTTGTGTCATTTTGCACTAGAATAGTTTAGTTTCAAAACAGAGGCACTCTGTAAACTTTCTGACCAACATTCTACCACGGAAAAGGGGTCAAACGCACACAAAACATTGAAACTGCACACTAACTTTATTGCATCAAGTGTTCACACTTCACGAGATTTCGTTAATCGTATGTAACGGAATGAGCCTGAGTTAGTAGTAATCTTCACAATTTCTTAGACTTATAGAGAAAGACCATTTATTCGTTGTAGTTTGAACTCGATCCACGCTATAATTTAGGAATTTCACCGGAAAAAGAACGGGATCAAACTACAACCCCAGCGGAATAGAGCCACATACACCGTATGAACTGATTTGGGACGAGCGAACCCTCTATATGCCATTGCTAAGAGGTAACGTGTTTGAACGTGATGAGATGAATTCCATTCTTTGTTTTTGAGTGGAGCTTAGTTTGCACCGCAAAACAGAAAACATCTGTTGCTTCAGTTGTTCCTGGAGAACATTGTACTGTGGTTTTCCTAATAGATTTCCCACCTCTATTTCGATTTTCAATCTATTTTTTGCCCTTCAAAACATATCAGAAATGAATGGAAAAGTTGTGGCATAGGAAATGCAAGGGAAAAGCTGGTAGCCTTATCCTTTAAATATTCCATGAGCTGGTGACGAACGACTATCGCCAGCTGTTGACGTCGACGCCGATTGGGCGACTCCTGACAGCCAGGTCCCGCCCCCAAATGAGGGACGACGCCGATTGGTCGGCTACTGACAGTCGACTTCGCCCACAAATCCGCGTAATACTGTGCACAGATCGGAAAGACATCAAGAAAAGCAATGGACTTCGAATCTGCAACCAACGACTCCAAATTACCACTCTCTGCCATGGGAAAAGTGATCGAGTCTATTGGAATGGACACTGATGCGCCGGTACGTTTGGTTACGGTAGTTTGTAGTTTGTGTAGTACCAGAACAACATCATTTCCAGTAGTCGACAGTTATTTCGGCTCGACTTGAGCTCTGGGGGGATGTTCAATTTTCAAAACACGGTGGTTTGATTCAATTGAACAATTGTAATCGGTTTCCGCGCGTGAGCGAAACGAACCTTGTTTTTATAGAAAATGTCCGATTTGGGTACTCATTCTACTAAGTTCGTTCTTCAGAAAAAAGTTCTTTAGAAGTCGCAATTGTATACTGTAGCTGTCCACGGACAAGTGCAACAGGGTATATAACGTCATATTTAGGGAAAGTGCCGTGTTTGTTCCCAGCCAATGCTGGATGAATTTATATTGAAAGTGGGTTTTACTCCAGAAAATTTATGGCTTTGTTCGAGTTTTTTTTGCTAATTTTTCTTGCTTCGCATTGAGAACGAGAAGTTGTGAGAGAGAAAAATGTGACCTTTTTCTTACATACAGTAATTCCTGGTATGAATATCTGGTTCTTTTTTTTCATACCTATTAGCTCACGTTTATGTAACAAACACAAATAAATAGTCTCGGGTTGGTCGTTTTCGTCTAGTGAAAAATGTGAATCTTTGGGAAATTTCACGATAACTTTTTCCAATGCTTAGCCACAACAGTAGAAGCACGTCAATCTACATATATTCGGGGATCACGTTTTGCACTTCATAGTTTCCACAAGCTTCGGGCCGATGTTTTTCATTGTCAACGACAAGTTAAGTTTTCGCGCAAATTCTTGTGGTTTGCTCGAATTATTTTTCACACCTTTGTGTCTCGAAAAGGAAATTTGATTTTCAGATCGATTCGTTTTCTGTGCACGAAGCGTGCTGTCGATGCTCGGTCTGTGGGGTACCATTGGACGGAAAATGTCACGAAAAGGAAGGACAACTCTACTGTAAGGACCACTATTATAGGTACGGTGAGAAAATTATTTAGAATTCGCATTCGCAACGTGTTAACACTACTTTGAAACTATTTCGCGTGATTTGATGATTTTTATTGATGTAGCCACGTTGCACTGATCACACTGTGCACCGTAATACATACAGCACCAACGCACAATTTTATTGGAAGGAAACTTGTGGTCCTTTCACTCAGTTTTTGCTGCGCAGAAGAACAGTCGTCTGTTCTGGCAAAATGAATGATGCTAGCTGAATTCGTTTGTGACCCACATTATCAAAACGAATCCAAGCGACTCTCTAAATTTCAATCGAATATTTCAGCAAAAAGAGTGCTCAAACCAGAACCTGTTCTCATCATACTTCATATTTGATATTTATTCTTTCACGTCGCTCCGTTACGAGGCGGTGATCATCATACATGCTTGTTTATACAAGCAACTTGGTTTTGTATAGTAATTTCAATCTCCAAGTTTTTCTTATAATTGAATACATGTCACAGATCTTTGTAGTAGCCGTTTCTTCCGAGTTGATCTTGGTCCCTCCTTCATTGGAGACATCATGGTGGATTATCGAATGCTCTAATGGCATTGATCCAGTGACATGCTAGAAACTTTTGTCTCATCGTACTCTCAGATTACATGAGACAAAAGAAAACAGTTCACGATGATGGGGAATATTCGCAGATTACGTAGAACAGTGGTCATTATTCAGTTCTAAGATTATGATCCAATCCGCCAATCTCACTCGAATATTTCAGTGGAAAGAGTCCTTACCGGTGTGGTGGCTGCAAACAAGGAATATCGCCCTGTGACATGGTGTACAAGTTGCGGGTGCGTTTAGTAGATGGAAGTTGAAGTAAATGAAATAGTCAGAAAAACTTGCCGGAAAAAAGTTCTCATTGATAACTTAACTTCGTTGAACCGTGAAAAATTTATTCGAGCTCGAGTAGAATGAAACCCATAACTGATTTGGAGAATAATACGTCGTTTATAATTTCTAGTGGTGAATTTCAAGAGTACCGAGCAGACCTTTCTACTAAACACCCTGTATTCGCTGAAAACGTAAAAACGGTCTTTTCAGACTGGACTCATTTTTCACGTCACCTGTCATTGTTGTTTTCGATGTGGCCGTCAGCTGAGTCCAGGTGAGTCTTAATTTTTTTGGGTTCCATTTTATTTTACCTTGGTTTTTTTGGAATAATTATTGTTAATTGGGAAAATGGATCACCGTATTTCTCCGTGAGCGATCTCTGATATTTGGTCTCCAGTTTAGAAAGTGCCTATTTGATGGTTTCCTTGACTATTGCCAGCTCCAGAAGGTATAGTCAACAGTGAGAATTTTTCTGTCTTCAGGAAATGAACTAAAGTTGAAATCTCCATGTTCGGTGTTTATGAACCCTGGCGTGTTGAAATACTAAATAAACAAACAATAAAGGTATAATTTCCCCAATAGTTGTATGAGTATATGTGAGCTTTGTTCAGGCGAACAAATTCTCGTGGACGAGGAGGCGAAAACAGTGGCCTGTATGAGTCATTACTTCGAAGGTGGGAAACTAGAAGAGAAAACCGAATTTCAACAAACATTTAACTCACTCACAAATTGTCTTTCTTGTGGGAACCACTGAAAGAAGACAACGTATCATGTGAAAATATTATAACGGAACGAGTTGAATTGTTTCATTGAGGTTGAAAATTTGTAGCTTCATCGACATTGATTAAAGAATTTTGTTGTAGAAAACTTATTCGGGTTGCACAGTAAAGAACAGACGAAAGCAGTACATGTTTTCTGTTCTACGGTGTTTGTAGTTTGATTCAGCGCGTGTCAGGCAGAATACAGCTGTGTATGTTGATCAAACAACAACTTAGCTGTGATCACTTTACAGTTTTCCTTTTCAGATCAATCTCAGTGTATTCCCTCCTATCCATCTTGCTCTACGGGCGCCTACCCTACGGAAGAATTCAATGAATACGCCATTAAAAAGGTGAACAAACTGAAACTTTCTTTGCAACTTCCTTCACTTCACTTTCTATACGATAATAATAGTTGCATCATAAGTTGCATCACTGTTATTAAAGTTATTTGTTTTTCTGATTTCTTTACAAAAAACAGCGGAGCTTTTTCATATTTGATGTCACCTACCTTATTTTCGCAAAAGATTGTTGTTGTCAGCAAAATTTGGATTTATGTTCATTAAGGTACCATTATTTTCTATGAAACATACTTTGGAATTGTTCCAAATAATCAATAAACACAAAATAATAATAATGTATTTCTTTTACAGGAAGTGGATGTCTACGGATACAACATCGAAGGTCTCTCCGCCTATTCTGATTACGCTGAAGAAGATGGAAAGTTTATGAAGAGAAGAGGACCACGGACCACTATCAAACAGAACCAGGTATAGTCGTTACCATTTCCACGTGAACTTTGAAAAACCATGTTACCTAAATTCGAGTTGTAGTTAAAGTTTGCTAACTTGGACAGGAAAATCAAAGTTTCAACCAACTTTGCTGGCAGCATCGTACGACGAATTAATCGGGAACCGCATATTCTTCCAAGAAACACACGTTATTAAGTTATTTCCCTGTCGTATTCTCCTCTTTCATTGATGAGCGAAGTCCACATTCTTTGAATACAGATGAACAAATAAATTATTTCGAGAGCATAACGTTGAACAATGAACATACATACTAGTATAGTGAGGTGCCAAATATAGAAATTTCTGTCGCTCGTCGGAATCGAACCTGCGAGCAAATGATTCGTAGCAGGATGCTAACCACTGTGCGTACACAGCGGAGAGGGGAGATATACAGTACCCCCCCCCCCGCCTTACCGTTGGCGACGACTATACACATTATTTGAGACGCGCAAACTTTTGTTCAAGTTTCGTATGAGATCTGCATTACTTCTAGTACAACAACTTTCCATTGAGTGAAACGTAAACTTTCCAGTTGGACGTACTAAACACTATCTTCTCGAATACCCCGAAACCGTCGAAACATGCTCGCGCCAAGCTCGCTCTCGAAACGGGACTCAGTATGAGAGTCATACAGGTATAATTGTATTCAGCGTATTTTCGTTCAGTCAGTAAGTTAGTTATGTGCATTTAAGTGATCAACATTCGTACAATGATTCTATTTTTCATCAATTGCGTACCGAGTTATTTGCATTTGTGTTCACGTTTTCCGCGTTTACGGCTAAGTCCTAACTGAGAATCCGCCGAAAAAATTAAGACGCAGCTCTTAATAAAACACTGGAACAAATCGGTAACCCGAATGATAATCGGCTGTAGTCGTTCATTTACCAACCAGAGATCGATAACTCGGTGAAGTTATGAAGATAAAATGGAAAACTGCTCTACTACTATGTTTTGTGTTTTTGTAGTTTGTAGTCGCCCATTTCAGGTATGGTTCCAGAACAGACGAAGTAAGGAGCGTCGACTGAAACATTTGTGCAACTACCTGCGTCATTATGAGCAGAGAGGAATGATGGCACCACCACTACCCTTCACTGCAGGTATAGTCCTAACCATTTACACGTGATCTTTAACGGTTTCCGCGTCTCTTCTCATGTATGATCTCTACTTTATTTGCCGGTTTCATAGTTTGTAGTCTCTAGTCTGTTACTGTAAGCTAGATTTCTGCCGGCAGCTTGTCACTAACGAAATAAGCAGAAACACTTGATAAAACGATCGAAGTTCGTAGTTCGATCATTTTCTATGGTGAATGTGAATATCTCAATCATATTTTGCAACTTGTTCAGGAATATGTATGATTTGAATTTGAAAAATATTTAGATCTCACGGTTTGAGCTGTTATTTCCATACTCCGCAAGTTACGATGAACTATGGAATGTGATAGTCACGTGTGAGCTATTTTGAAAGGTCTCTTACACGTTTATACGTGAAACAAAAGCTGACTATACGTTTTTTTAGAATCAGGATCGTGTGACGTGACTTTTTCTCACATGATGGGTGGAATGGACAACTCATTCGAAGAGGACGAAGATGAAGACTAGACAATTATTTCGATTGATTTAATAAAATAGTTTTTTCTTTTCTATTTTCATCATAATTGGTTGATTTCATGAACTGCCGTGTGCAAAAGTACCCCGAATCTCAGTTTCCATCTCAAAGTTTCAACTCAGAAAGCTCCTCTTCAGGTTTAAAAAATTACAGTGCTCAATTAGTTCTTGGTTTTGCTCGGATAGTTAAAAGTGGTGATATCGAATTACTAGAGAAACTAGAGAGTGTGAGCATCTTTTAGCACTTGGCACTCCACGTAAAAATAACTGCTCCGAGTTGTAAAATGTGTTTCTTGGATTACATAAGAAGCCATACCTTACGTCTCATGATACTATAATCCCTATGTGTATGAGCTTTTCACTTAGAAAACTGCAATCAAGCAGCTATCAGCACTTTCTTAAACATTAGCTCTTATTTGTAGTTCGTTGATCGTGATATACGTTTTTGCTCACCAATGTTCTACTATATTGTTCAAGTAAAAATTACCGCAAAGATTCATAGTTGGAACAAGAGAACTAACTATACATCGAACTCTCTGATTCGAACTGAAAATATTGTCAAAAAATATTGTTTGAGGAGAACGAAAATCACTACTTGTAGTTTGATACGGAAACACATAATTCGGAAATTTTCATTCAAACTCGCTGGATCTTCGCTTTCACTCGGACCTGTTGTTTCCCGTTTTTCGTGTACTTTTGCACTCGAACAATTATATTTTCTAATACATGTACTACATGTTAGTTCTAATTCAGAAAAGTACAATAATAAAGTGCACGATTGTGAATTGTCTCTCACGTTCTATGCGAGTACTTCTTTCACATTCAATAATATGTCGTCTTCTTATAACTTTACTCCGAAATATTCGAAATACATGATTAGAAAAACCCTCAATGACGATGCTAACTTTCGTTGTTAGTTTTTTTTTACGTTTCACGTGAATATTTCATTACTCCTAACATTTATCCCTCCCCCCTCTTCCAGCTAGTGCCAGCCTCCTTTAATGCGGGTGTAACTAATTTTCGTAATGGAACGATTTCCCTAAATCGGCTCAGATGTACTAGATGCCTCACTTTCGACATGGGGATATGCATGGTGAGTCCTCCTCGATCAATATTTTTTTCAAACTTAAAATAGATGAAATAGGGAAGAATGGATAGTGTATTTCAGTCGTAGGTCTGGACTAGGTGTCTAAATAATGAGATTTAACGGCGAAACGATGCAAGCAAAATTTAACCCATAAATTTTAATTAACATAGGAAAATTCTCTTTTCTTTGTAGATTACTGTTAACTTAATTATAACGTTTTTGAACATATGAGTCCATTAACTTATACTATATTAACCCAAGAACATTTTGTTTTTCTAATCACATAAAGTTCATCCAAGGAATAATAAAACGATATCTAAAGTACGTGTTGAGCATGAAAATCTATTTTCAGGAGATTTCAGATAATTTGTTGAGATTATAGGAAAAAACATCATAAAGTGATTTTGTATTTCGATTCCATCCATTCTCGAGTGTGAATAAACATGGAAGTGTACTTCTCACGTAGCGTCGTTGCCAATATTTGACCAGATGTTGTTGTTATCGGTTGATTATTGACGCGTTTCGTTATACGAACAGAAAGAAACGTGAAATCATCGTATCGAAAAAAGAACGGGCAGTAGTTTACATTTGCCCCCACCCTGATCGAAATGGGTTGAAAAAGGCCCGTACTACAATCGCCCCCCACCTTTGGGGGGCGATTATACACCATGCTTATTTACTGCAGGCTTGGGTTGAGTGGGGGGTGATTCTTCATCAGTTCCGGGTATGTACTATCACCCCCCATTTTGTATTGTGGGGGCGGGGGTGATTGTTCATTGTCGAAGATGTACAATTTCCCCCCACCCATTTACCACTTACCCCGCCCCCCCCCCACCTTCGCGCGATTTTTCTAGGATTTCAATTAGGTGGGGGGTAATAGTACCACGAGGGGGGTGATTGTTGGGTGGGGGGCGATTGTACATTTTTCCCAAAGAATGGAATATGCTCATCGTTTCTCAACCTCTGCTCTGTTTTTAACAATCGATAAGTTTCTACTCAGTATCCAATTTTCAGAGCACAGAGGCCAAAATTCTAAAACATGCAGAAAAAATGCCTGCCAGCTACACAAAAATCAAATCGGAAGAAAAGGAGTCACTGGGGGTCGAATATGCCAATTATGATTATGTCGAGGTAGGTCAGAGGTCAGGGTAGTAAAGTACCCCCGTGGACCCGTATGGTATGACTTCGAGAAAAGTTTATTGACTTGTTAGTGAGAGCCCTTAGAAAACATTGCGCTCTCTGTGTTCTGTACCCCTCTCCAACACAGCACTGAACGCCCCGATAGAACATTAAAATGAACCGTGAAGAAACATGTAAACTTCATTCCCAACTATGTTAAACCGAAAGACAGATCAGTAATGAGCTGTTTTCTGTTCAAATTAAGCCCCGCCCCTTTCAGAATCACCACGACCGCGAGCGACTGGGCGTCATCTGTGTGCCCCACGCTATTGGCACGCATCCAGATAGGATTGCAATTGTGGATTTGGACGAGAAGAGTTCAACTTATTCTCAGGTTTGTTTTAATATTATTTTTAAGAATAAAGTTCTTGGTTGGTGGAATAGTCGACAACATTTCCACTGAGACTTCTACAGTTATCACAAAACGTTGCAATGACTGATTTCTAATGTGAACTTCAACGAAAATCAATTGAATTCCCTCCTCGTCATTAAATATGTAGTTTGTACTCTGATCGGTCGGCTTTCAGATAGTTGGAGCCGTTGATTTCCTAGAAAACGGGGAGGAACCGGGCAAGATGAACTGGACCCGATCTGCCACCAATTTGGACAATATGAAAGAGGTGTGAAAATTTTCGGGTTTCTCAATGTAACCAAAAAGGAGAGTTTTTTTGGAAAATTCAGTAAATTCCCAATTACGTGGTTTAGATAATACAGAAAGATATTGTGCAGAGCTTTGGAATATTCACTTGAATCTGATTGTATGATTTTATTATTTTCTCAGTTGCATTTTACCCAATTTCTGAACACCGAAGTCCCCAAAATTCCAAACTACGCCACTTATCATGACATTATTCACAAATTTGGTACACTCAATCAGATACTGTGGTTGGAGAATTTCTTTATTATCATTATGTACAATCACGTGAAAACTCATATCCGGAGGTGAAATGAGATCGTTTCGTGAAACACGTCACGTAATTCACGTGGAGTGCTTGTTAGGAACGTGAGCCAGCGTCTTGACCGATGTGAACAGCATACACTTTGGTAGGTTCAGGTTGTTCAAAGCAATTTGCTCGGGAGTCTTGTTGAGACCCATTCCACGACCTGTAAAATATACTGTATATCTGAATTGTTGATGTGTACAAACAAATTTATCTGTTTGGTTGGGACTATTGTTAGTAGCCGATCCAGAAACCCTTGCGGCAGTTTTCTGCGATTTGTCAGCTACGAAAGCGATAAAGCTCGCAGGGTATATTTCATTTTCCGCTGTGTACGCACACATGTCTTCCATTCCACGGCTTGCCCAGTATGTGCTCTAATAGCGCAGTGGTTAGCGCCCTGCTACGAATCTTTTGCTCGCATGTTCGAATCCGGAAAGAAACAGAAATTTATAAATTTGGCACTCACTATAGAGGATATTGTGAACGTATTTGAACCATTTATTTATTTATTTATTTATCTACATTCAAAGAATGTGGCACTCGCTCATCAGAGAAAGAGAAGAAGAATAGAGAAAAAATTGCCATTAAATTTAAATTGTTCACAGTTCACTTTTTGTACGATGTTGTATCGGAGAGGGTTGAACATTAGTATTTGAATATATATTATTCTCGCCAACGCAAGCCATAATATACAAGCCTAATGCAAATTCATTATACTCCCATCGTCGCTAACGCAACAATAACTATCCAAAAATTATGCAAATACAGTTCTCAATTTAACCTACATGAACATAGACTTTTCAAGATCACTCACCAGATACTGTAGGGAGTGGGAGAATTGTATTGGGTTTATGGTAGAGGTGGAGGTACGTGAAAACACGACGTCGAATTGTCTTGTTCAAAGTCACGTAGATGAAGGCAGCGCAACCTGTAAAATGGTTATAAAAACATACACGTCTCGTGCAGACTTAGCGGGTAGAATGTACTGTACAATACACAATATAAGTGTAATCGGAACATTCTGTGCTTCAAGACCAACTACAACTTTTTTTCCAATATCATGTGATTCGGTGTTTTTGCTCAAAATTGGAAATTCTGTCGTGGTCTGGGCTCAAACTACAACTGACAGGGGGCTTACCGTGTCTGATATCCCAGCTGATCTGTCCGGCCAGAATAAAACAGTGCGGGGCGGACACTCGTTGCATTATCACATATATCACAGAGGCGATCATGTCGAAAGAACACATCAGAACTGCTTGGATGACTATCTAAATGACAAATAATCAAGAAAAATCAAAACCTAATTCATGGTTTGCTCGAGGCGGATACTGTCGTTATAGCTGTGAATCTCAGTGTTTGTAGTTTGGTCCCGTCATATTTCTGTCTTCATTCGAAAACTGTCTGTGTATGGAGATTAATATTTAACACAGACATTGTCACTTCATATTTATATACTACAAATCACAATTTGAGCTTTCGGCGATCAAAAATATCAGTGTCCGCAAAATTTTGAGGAAGTAAATGTCGCCTGTTCATCCTAAAATCTTCAAAAAATAGCCACTTAGGGTGATTCAACCGCTCGCGGTACGATCAGTGCTACTGTATGAATATTTATTATGAAAACTGACCGGGTTCTTTTGAACGGAGAATTTTTGTCCGTGTTTTCTGTACTTTGCTCGCAGGATGATCACGAATACAATATAGCTGACTGTCATCAGAAATACGGATATCTCGTTGTTGATGCTGTGCGATTCGTTCGAGTAGTCCTAGAAATTAATCATAATTGAACATTTAGAAACTTTCAGATTCACGGAAAACTGTTACGAAATTTCGCACACTTCACCTTTGAACATTTCAGCTACAACAAGATTGTTTCGTTACAAAGTTGGAAGAATTTCGGTGCCTCATCTCTTGATTCACAACCCAATAGGAAAATTACTTGAAAATTCAATATAAAACAAAGCTCAGCCTACCAAACTTTTTTCTCAATCATCAAACCTTTTCTTGCTTACCAGTTTGCTATCTGTCCGTATCATTGGATCAAAAAACCAGGCGTGTTTCTCAGAGTTGTGCAACAGCGGTCGCGTAAATATGAAGAAGTACAGAAAGTAGGCAGAGCAAACCAAAAGAGATACCTGTAAAGGGGTTTGAGTTGAAGATTATATCTACAGCAATTACGTCTGGGGTAAGGGATAACGTACCACCTTTCACGTTTTTCTAATTTAACTATTTTTAACAAATTGCGTGGAATGATTGAATATTGGAAATTTGCAAGCAAAAAAACAGCAAACTGTATAACATTTAACTCCATTAGCGCCAGTTAGTCGCTCACAGGTGAGAAAAAGTTATAATAGTTTGAACCTAGAACGTACCTTTGTATAAAATGGTTTCCAACCCGTACTACCGTACCATAACGCATATAACCTATTGCAAATTAATAGGAAACAAGTTAGACAAGAGCAACACCAGAGGCCTGAAAGAAGAAAGAGATGATATTAGATATCAAATACGACCATAGAATTGTATAGTCTTTAAGTCCATAGTGTTTAAGGAACTATATATAATAACAAAAATTAATTTTGAGATTCACTAATTAACCTGCAGAAATGTTGGGTTTTTCTCTTGTTGCGTTGTTGGCGCTGAATTTTGCAACAAAAGTTTGTCGTGTCAATTATTTTTCGAAATTTGAAAAACTTCTACTAACTCAGTGCAAAGCAGCCGGCCACATATATTAGAACAGGGTGCGTACAATAAACGGCCCCTTCTATGAACAGAATCCCAGATAGAACGGAATTCAACAATAGGGTAGCGATGTCTACTACGCCTGAAAAAAAATGATTCATCAACACACAACAAAGAATTGATAAAGATTTTGTTTTTCATTCAGCTTCTTGACAGCACAGCAAAAAGAGCCCTCTGAGAAAAAGCCCCAGATGTATGTGAAACTTTTGTATTGGTACGTACAAACCATATTCTTCACAACTAGGAAAAGTGCGACATTATATTTTGACTTTGGAGGAAAATGAACTTTTATTATTGATTTAACTCTTATTATTGATTTATTGCATTCACTTACCAATATAGATCATGATCGGATAACATGATAACTTCTTTTGGTGTTTCTCTAACATCGCTCGCATGCATAATAAGTAGAAGGCCTGAAAGACAGTAAATTATCATGAAGTGATAAAAGAGAAAAGAAAGAGGAAAAATCTGCGAAACTGCTTTTCTTAAAATCAGATATATGATACCTCTGTGAAACTTCGAAACGTCTTGAACCAAACCAATTTTGAATACATCATCTTCTTGCAACTAGAGCAAAAGTTCTGAGTACGTATGCTAGAAAATCCCGGCAGGTTTATCCCATCCTGCGTCTCTCGCTCCGCCTTGCTATTTCTTGTCTCTTACATCCCGGCCCGATGTGAGAGCAGAGAAATAGCGTATGTTTGAGGAGACGCAGGATGGGATGAAGGTGCCGGGATCTTCTAGCATACGTGCCCTGATGAAACATATGAATTTTGTTGAAATGAATTAAAGCAAATGTACTCACGATAGTAACTGTACCGTAGACAATACAGGCTATGCCGAAAACCAGTCTTCGCTCCACCTTTGGTGGATTTCGATAGACACTGGAAAATATTTCGTTATTTGAAAAAAATTAACGAATGTGAAAAATACTATCATTCACACTTACGTGCTATCTTACAGAATGGAGTCGTTTGAATTTCTAATCATGGAAGCTGAAAACTATATAGATTTTCCATTTATTTGATTCATCTTCATGGCAGCATGCATACAACTTAATTTGTATTCTTTTTTTTTTGCGGATACAAATTAAGTTGTGAAAACAGAGAGTAGTACTCCACGTAGTAATTCCGAATACTATACCTTTACATTACAAACGTTTATGTAGATCGTGAAATAAACAGTTACCTGCAATCATAGTCCTGCATTCCCCCTTCAAATAGACCTCTTATCAAATGTTCCATTTCTGAAAAATGTTACAAGGGTTAACTAATCATATTAAAAACAATTATCACATGCTGGGAACTTGGCCTGAGGTATTCATCATGCTCTGCAGAAATGATTATGCAAAGCGTATGATGTTTGCCCTTATGTTAACAAGATTTGCAAGTAAAATAGAAAGGAATGATTGGAACGTTGCCAAGCGAACAACTTGAGGAGTTAAAAACGTAGAAAGTAGTTCAAAGATCAAAGTACACAACGAACTCTTGGATGCAAAATGTACAAGAGTTCAACATGAATAGAGTGTGTGCACATTGAAACTCGAACTTCATTGAAACAAGTTTAGATATAGAAAAATGAATGAAAAGAGAGACTAACTTGAAGAGCTGAGCGCAAAGAATGGAAGAAAAATAGGGAAAAACACGGACAACTAGGAAGAGAGAGGGGCGGAACAATGACAGAGGACAGACGGCTATATAAGAGTTGCGGGTGACTGAAGGATAGGATGATGAGAAAGAGAAAGAGGGAGAGAGAGGGTATAGAAAAACTAGGAGAGCAGCAAGATCATGAGAAAAATATCACATTCGTGACCACGTCGTATATGTTAAACGTTAAGGTGAAAGACTACTGTGCACTAGATAAACCTTAAGTTAACTACAAGGCGTTGATTTCATTCCACCACATCTCAGAGGCAGGATTCATGACTATACTAGCCTATTTATCCCAACCTCCGTCTTCTCGTTCATACGCCATTTCTCTGCTTTCACATCCCGCCGGGATACGTGTGTTGCGAAATAGTGTGCAAAGCGCGAGACGCAGAACGAGATCGAGATACCGGGTGCCTTTGCATACGTTCTTTGGTGAAGGAAATGTTCCTATATCTCGAATGGGAGTGAAAATACACAGATAGTTCTCGTACGCTCCTTTCTGAAGTTTGCGCCTGAGTGATCAGAACACGTGCGCATTCTACTTAATTTCAAATGCAACGAGACTTTATTTAATAATTTCTTGCGCTCCGCTGGTTTTTGAGAATGATCTATGTGCATCATTCAGACACGTTGTACTGCGAAGCACGGAGTGTTCAGTTAAGTTTTGGAAGCAAACTACACACACAGTGGGATACGGCAACATTCACTGTCTAAGATCATTCTAAAAGTTGAGATATGAATTGTTATACACGACCGGCAAGAAAAGTATAGCTGTAAAGGTACACAAAATATAATCAATTATACACCAGCCTGAGGCATGTGAGAAAAGTGTGCATGTTCCGCTCCTCATGCGACGATTCACAAGGTTTTTGGCAAAGCAGAACTGCTTGAATGAAATGAGGCGAAACGTTCGATTCAAAACCGTGTATTTCAAAAAAATCGAATTCTGCAAAACACACGTATGTGAGGAAATTGAACTAAATATTTCACCTGCTTCAAAGTGGAAGACTAACTGTTCGTTCAAGATGTTATTGAAAAATCGTGATCGGTTATAGTTCGTTTCATGCACTTGTTACCCTTTACAGTATGATGTTGAACTTTCTACGCAGAAAGTAAACCTAGTAAAACTCTCAGAATATTCTCGTACATATGTAGATTGTTCTCTTCTAATATGAACCATGTTAGACTTTTTGTGTGAAACATTCTCGAAAAGTTAAAACATCGTGCAAAGTTAAAGTTGCACGGTTAAAAAGCAGAATAGCCTATATTTTTTCACTTATCGCATATTTCCTGAGGAACTTTCTAATTTTTGTTACATAACTCTCAACTTAACGAAAAGGAGGAATGAAACGCCATGGTCGCAGCGGCTTGGACTAACTGACAAGTGTACTGAGCCTCTGGGAATATCTAATGAAAATGCTACGTATTAAGCTCTAATAGCACACTTGGGACTAGGTTTAGACGCCAAGAATCTGTTACGGTAACTACGTTTTTCTCCAGACACAGTAAACAACTGGGATAGAAGAACTTAGGAAATCCAAGTGAATTCTGTGATCAGTGGTTCATGTTTCGGCGAGACAGTGTGTAGATCAGAGAGACACAGACTGTTGGCTGCACCTTTTCTCTACCTTGAACTACACACTACACTTTTCACTACACTTTTCCAAGCTTAGATTTGATTGAAAAATAACATCAACCGCCAACGTACTGCACCTAATATAGTACAATATCAGAGGCCGTGTGCAGTGGTATCCCGGAGCTCAGATCTCATTCTACGTTTCTCTTTCTCTTTAAACTATTTTGTATTATTGCCATCACGGAAAGAAGAAAATAACGAACATAGCGCATGACATAAGAGACGCAGGTTTCTAACAGTTCCTCGGGATATACCTGCATACGGCGTCCGATGCGGTCTAGTGGTTCTGTTCAACTCGGAAACGTTGACCGAATAGAACTACTAGTACAATACTCGTACTCGATGAATACAATGAATTTGAAAGTTTCACTAAATTACATAATTTAAAGTACATGTTTTATATCGAGCGTGAAAGGTTAGTATCAGCTGAGACGAGGAAGAGTAGCGCATGAGTGGGCAGTAGCAATACCATTGGGACTCATTTGGCAACACAAGTGAGTGATCTAAGGTATAGAAGGTTGCCATAATGAACCGGAACAGAACTCGTTTTGTGAAAATCACATTTCAAGGCACATCAAAATTGTACTGTAGTTTGATCTCAATACACGCTCTAGTTTACGAATTTCGAACACAGCGGGACAATATATACATGGTGGAGCCGCTCAGGACTGGCGCGGCATAGTTTGTTCCACCCACTTATAACCCTCTACAGTAATCTGATCAAGTTTCCAGATTAAAGTTTGGTATATTGGCGTTTCTGGCTGTTTTTCAAGTTTCGGTAGTATTTTCTGCACGTTTACTACAACAAACTCTGGAAGTTTGAAACCAAAATAAGGAACCATTCATTAGAAAAACCTTTCTGAATATCTGACGGATTACTGTAGAAGGACATCGATTGGTGAAACGGACTATAGCATCCCTCAAAAACCTCATGAGATATCTCGTGAGCGATATCTCACGAACTTCTCATGAGATTCTATTGATTACTATGCTACAACAGTGAAAGTTCACGAGTAGCTCATGAGATGTTCATGAGATTCTCATGAGGAAATCATATGAACTTCTCATGAGATTGGACGGTTTGCTATAGAACAGATATCGAAAAAAGAAAGGTAGAAGTCGCAAAAGTAGTAGAATGAGTTCAAGTAACAGTCTAGCGGTAAATAAGAATAACTTGTGACTTCAACACAACTTGGACCCAAGCTCAGGTAATCAATCATGAATTGTTGAGAAGTTACGTGCAACTATCTATGATTGGCAATATATTATAATCTACTGAACCGTCACAAGCTCATTACGTGGTGATGGAATTCAGTTCCAGATCAAATTGTTCCCGAATAGAAACAAATAATACAATAGAAAAGATATTACAAAATTCAATTAGATACACTTCCCTATTAAAAGAGAATTGAGACTGAGGGTTCTGGAAGCGGACTGAATATAATAATTGGAAGAAGTCAGTCAAAACTTTAGAAACTATTTGATAACTTACAAATTTGAACATTTCTTAACATGTGAAATTAGTCCATGCGAGATGTTTGTGAACCAGAAGCAGAAGTTGAACTAGGAGTACACCCGAAATATTTCGGAAATATAAATACAACGTGATTTGCTGTCGGAAATGAAAGATGGATCAATTTGTTTCGCTGTGTTTCTATCGGTGCTCTTTAGGAGTACTTCGCAGTTTTCTTGAGGACTTTCTGAATGTTTGTTTGCCTTAAAACGTGAATGAAACGTGAATTATATTGTTAAAAGCGCGAACTACCTTTTTGTATTATTGTTAGTAATAAATCCACTTCGTCTTACTCAAAATCATTTCAGGTGCCCCGAACGCACATGGTGATACCGTGTATGAATAGCAGTCGAATCTACATTGTGGCCGTAGAAGGAACGACGCTCAAAATAGCAAAAGTGGGAAGATTTATTTTAGTTCATTCAATTGTTCACTTATCTGAAATGAAAGAAAGTGGCAATTTTCGAAATCACAGAAAGGTCTATTTCTCAAGCTCCGGAACATCGTTCGTGCTGGTTTTGGAAACGCTATCAGCAAAATTATGTTTTTGACGTATACTAGAAATCAATTGGATAGTCACGTAAAATTACCATTCTAAATAGGCCTCGTTTACTTCGTTATTGTGCGTTTCTGTTCTGTTGTGTTTAACATGTTTCACGTGACTGTACAATTGAATAATAGTACACATTCATTTCAAACATAGCTAAAATACTGAAATCTCGAAATAAGCAACTGCAATTGTGGGTGTGCTGTTATTCTCAAAAATTATGGTGAGCTTTTCAGTAATTATTATATTTAGGTTGATAATTGAATGTTTTGTCCATCTCAACGGCTGTTTGCACAATTCAACTGCTGACTTGTTTGGAAACGCGATTTCCGCAAACTTTCGAATTTGGAGTAGGAATCAACACATAATTCCAACAATTCTGACTGTGAGGTGGAATCAGAAAGCAGAGACTTCCTTTTTTAATCAAAAACAGTACTTAGAAAATAATACAATTCTGAGATAAGCTCATTCTAGTAGAAGTAAAATGAATAGTCACGTAAAGTGGGCATTCTAATAAGGAGTCGTGCACTTTGTCATGGCACGTTTCTGAGTTTTGGTGTGTTCAACATGTTTCACGTGACTCTGCAATTGACTTTATCAGTCTACCATAACGTAGTCAACGTGAACAAAATTCACACGGCAAAAAGCACACAATTTTCTGCGTGTCTATCTCAAAGCGAAATCTAAGCTGGGCCAATCGAATAACTATTGAAATTTAATCAGTTGCTCAAATGGATGATTATTCAAAAGTCTAAATAACTATAGTCGTCGCCAACGGAAAGGCGGGAGGATACTGTATATCTTACTTTACGCTGTGTACGCACACATGTCTTTGATTCCGAAGTATGCTGATTATGTGCTCTAATAGCGCAATGGTTAGCCCCCTGCTACAAATCTTTTGCTCGCAGGTTTGATTCCGGCGAGCGATAGAAGGTTATACATTTGGCACTCACTATAAGCTGTGTCAACCGAATAACTATTGAAATTCAATCAGTTGCTTAAATGTTTAAACAACTACTTCCACATTTCAATCATGGGGTTATTCGAAAACTTTGTCAAAGTAAAAGTTATGTTAGGACCAAACACAGCGAATGACGGTTAATAATTATATTTTGACATTATAACAGGTGTTTTGATGATTTTCCCGCGAATTCGGACTAAATTAGAGACACCAAAGAACGTTATCAGTTCATAGCGAGTTTTGACTTTTAGATTAACTTTTAGTCAAAGATTAAAGAAGGACTATTATGTGGACAAAGACCAACGGTTCAGTCCTTTGAACTGCAATACTTTTTTTCAATTGCAGTTTAAAGGACCGATGCGTCGAGATTGGTCCACATAATCGTCTCAAGGTACACGATACATTACTCTTTACGTCAAGTGTTAAAATGAAGCTTTATGCGTTTTGCTTATAACTGGTTTATAGGATAGGCATGTTGGCCTTCCGGTTGAACGCTCGTTCTAATTCCATCGAGTTATTATATTATTGACTATTTGATTATGTAATCAAGCACCTAAATGACTAATTGAAACCAGACCTAACGTGGAAAACTGCTACACATTTTCGAAAACAATTTCCTGATGTCACGGAAAATTTGAAAAAAAAAAATTTTCTCTCACACCAATTGCGCCAGTATTAACACTATCACATTTTTCAACACTGTATAACAACAAAATGTGCCTACAGCTAACGCGTAAAAAAAGAGTGGATTGTTGGTTGTTTTATTGATATACTCTCCAATTTTCACAATTATATGACATCTACCAAGCTGAGCAACAACTTGGTAAACTGCTATAAGCCTATAGTATAGTCACCACCGAAGCGAGGTGAACAGTTACAGTATAAAGAATAGGGTAACTCGCCGCCCCATTCAAAAACTTATGATGACTATGTACGTGTAATGTGCACTATTTTGTTCCATTCTTTTATTGTCATCATATATCAGTCTAATGTGAGGACTGGGGACACAAAACTATGTCAGAGAACTGAAATTACCGAGTTATGTAAAGGTTGTTATCGAACTTCAGTTATTAGATTTGCGTCAAAACTCTTCCATTGCTATTTAATGAATGAATTCCAAGAAGACAGAGAAAACGTGAAATTCCTCTCTCCTCAATAATAATTCTGAGATAATTGAGCTATTCGCCGAAACAACTATGTATATGGCTTTCGAGTAAATATTGGTCTATAATTCCAATAGTTAATTCCATAATAATAATATACTATTGGAAAATATCATACTATTCAAACTAATTTCGCACCTTTTTTGTTGCAGGTAATACCGAGTGAGGAGCTGTTGTTGCGCAATCTATCCTGTCCCTACTCCGTACACTGTCTTCCCATAAAAGGAGCCCCCGTTCACGTATCTACCATGGGGGACAAAGAAGGACGGGGAAAGGGTGAGCCAATCCAACAAGTAACCGATTGGGTAAACTCGGGTATCGTGTAGGTAACCTAAACAACCGGACACCATTGAAATTCACACTGAATTCCATTCTTCCGTTCATTGAAAAGGTAACTGGTTCTCGTTTCAGGTTACTCTCCGGGTACCAATGCAGGTAAGCTGAAAAATGTTCCCAAACGGTTACCTACCAAACCGCACGGGTGAGATCTAGTCGCAGGAAAAACTTTTGTAGCGGTCTCAGAATGAAGACATTGTCGTTTTCGGTACCGCAGCAAATATATTCCTGAGTCTTTCCAGTTTGCCTGACTTTCCATTTCCAGGAGACTTTCTTCTCTTGGACCGGAAGACCTTCAACATCCGTACCCGACAGAACCGGGACAATTGCGTGGAGTTCGGCGGGGACTTCGCCCTGCAGACCCGTCACAATATATTGATTAGTTGCGAATGGGGACATCCGAATGTATTCAGGAACGGACTTTCCGCAGGGGACCTCGAAAACGGTATACTGAAAACGGTGACTTAATTGATAGACAACCATTTGAAAAGTGATAGAATTGGGATTTTTTCGTGTTCTAGAACAACATGTAAATATGACAATAATGGTAGTTTTGTACTTCAAGGAGCGCCTAGAAACGTTCAGAGATCATAGGAAAGAGGGAGACACAGGAGTTACAGTTACATCACGTGAAGTCCGCATCGAAAAGATTGAACACAACACCCCTTCTTTCATAATGAGTAACAAATATATTAATACAACAAAGAAACGTGGTAATACGGCGGATTCGGACGTAGATTATATAACAATATATCATTGGTCAGAAGAAATCGATAACTTGTTTGAGGCGAGCTGTTCTACTCTAGTCTTGTGCAGTTGCAGAGAAATACGGGAACCGACTGCACGTCTGGCAGATCTCTCCCGGCCTTCTGAAGCAGTCAATTGAGCTGGACGACGTCGATGGGAGTCTCACATCGTGTATACGGTATATAAGATGATCAATGTACGCTTGTTGTTTCATGAACAACGTCTGCTACGTTTGCCGAGTAGTGCTGTGTTTCGTAAGCGCAATCGGAAAGAGAGATATTTTAGGAAAGTTTCAATGACGAAGCCCTTTTTAGGGTTCTATTCTGCCCTCTTTTGATTTATCGTCGCTCAGTGAATCGCTGTTTACATCGGAATTCAGCGCTGACGTCAGAATGAAAATAGATACCTTTTTAGATTCCTGCACAACGGGGACTGTAACCACGCGTTCGCCTGTTCGGCACTGGGTTCGTCCATCTTTCATCTCTATATGGAATCTGTTGAAGCAACATGGGCAGCTGCCAAAGTGGTTCACGTTCCGACACTCCGGGTAGGTTGTTGGGTGTGAATCACAGTGTCTTGATAATCAGAAACTCTTCGCTGGGGTTTGGTTTGGATGAACGCCCCAAATACATGAATATTAGATGGAGAGCAGTGGATCAAACTACACACAAATCGGGAAAAGGCAACACAACATCCATCGTGTAAGCTTTGTAGGGAAGAGCGAACATACTGTCTGTCAAATGATGAGTTCACGAATAACGAGACGCGTGTTCTTGTGTTCACTAGTCAGAGTCACGGAACGTCACTTTTCAGTTTTGATGAAGACCTGAAGTCAATTTACTGACCCTGACATGTGTGACACTTGATAGAGTAGAAAACGTATAATTTAGTTCTCAATAAAAAATCGGAGGAATTAATCTTATGAACTTTAGGGAAAAAGAATGTTGGGGATGTTTAAAAGAGCCACGATTCTCCGTGATTAGTCATTGCTCGCTAATGTGTATTTGAGAAATTGATTAGGGTTGTTAATTGAGATTTATCGAGACTGGGCAAAACGATGAACTCTACTCGACAGTTGGCGAGTTTTCGTAAAAAATGAATTCGCGGCATTTGCTTTTACTTGAGTTTCAATAAATTTTATGCAGGTATGTAACTGGTTGTATTCATACATTTTGAATTAATAATTTTGTGAAGTAAATTTTTGTAGGTGAGCAACTGGATGTGTTCCGAGATGCCGGCCCTTCTGACCGATCTGATAATTTCGTTGGATGACAAAAATATGTTTGCCGCCGGCTGGCTACAGGGGATTATATGGCAGTTCGATATAGCCGATCCGTTTAGGGTCACACTCAAATCACAGGTGAGACTGATAGAGTCTTAAATAAGGACGAGTATGTGAACCAATTCCAACGCTTCGGTCCTCAATACATTTAATTGCAGTTCAAAGGACCGATACGTCGGAGTTGGTCCACATAATCGTCCTACACGCGTGTAACAATCTTTCCAACTAAACCACCAAGTAGACCTAATTGTAACCAATGATATCTAAAGTTCATATGTGTGAATTTCACGATGGTGTGAAAGATGGTCTTTCACCCATACTTTGTGTAGACGTGAAGAGGTCGAGCAGAATGATACTCGCAACGCGGTCGTCATTTGCCCTTGTAAACAGCGTGCACCCGACTCGGAGCGCGTTGGGAACAATTCGCTTCTGGTATTCGGGTCATTAAAGGTGGTTTGGCATTTTCGAAATTTCGATTTTGCATAACTTGTAACTATTTGCGCTATCGAACACATTATATGAAACAAAACGGGAGACATTGAAAAAACTTTTTCTGTTAGTTTTCGCACCACTAACTAATTACGCAGACTCTTTTTCGGCTCTGATTACGGTATCTGACGTCATCATTCTCACACGAGGCATGAGAGCGAAGATTGAAATAGAATGAACGTAATTGGAATTAGAGAAACGAAATCATTGTAAACGCTAAACAACAACAAAGATTATGGAAAGTAAGTGAATGTGAATTTGAGCCGAATATGTGTCAAACTTTCTCTCTCAGAATTAAAAAGGGAAGGAAGTGAAGTTCACCCCGCATTAAGACTTAGTCGATCACATTTATAAAATTTGATTAGAGCGTGACTTGATTTGATGATTGATGCAATTATTGTGTTACTAAAAACATACACCGTGCTTTCCATCCCACGGGAACACCTCCAAGTTGCGACATTTTGTCTAAAAGTGAATTATTTCCAGGAAATATAATTAATTGAGTATTTTTGGAAATTCTAAAATCGAACAACTGTTTCCAGGAATTGTAGCTAATTGCATTTTTTTCCAGATCTGTGTGGGCGGAGTTTTGAACAGTCAGCCAGAAGTACGCGTTCTGTCGGAGGAAACAAATGAGGTATAGGAAGGGACCGAATCTTCGTTGTGGTTCAATTTCGGTACATGCCAAATTTTTATTGGAAAATAGCCAAGCCTATAAGAACCAATTTGTACACGTTGGCATTAAATATTTTTGAGCTGCGTCGTTGCCCGAACTTACATACGGTAGCTGTCCACGCCGCTTTTGTCGATACTATAGTGTTATTGAGCAGTTTACCAAGTTGTCGCTCAGCGTTGTAGATGTCACACCTCAATCTTGAAATTTATAGAAAAAGTCAATACAACAACGAACAATCCACTTCTTATACTATTTAGTTTGTTTTCAGGAAATTCCCAGCGAGCCACTGTGTGAGCACGGACAGAAGTTCCGCGGCGGCCCGGCCAATCTACAACTGAGTTTGGATGGAAACAGACTATATGTGACAAATTCATACTATAAGGCATGGGATGCACAGTTCTATCCCGAGATGGCGAGGTAGGGTCCAGGGTTTCAAATTGATGATGTTCGATGAGAGCCTGCCTCTAGGAAAGAATGTACGAGAGATGGGGGAAGAGGGGAAAGAGAGGGGAAGAAAGATAAAAGAGAGGAAGGGAATTACAGAGAGAGAGAGAGAGAGAGAGAGAGGCAGAGAGAGGAGAGATATAGATCGATTGCGAAATCAATTATTCCAGCACGGGAGGTCAGATGATCCGCATAGACGTCGGTGGCGACACGCAGGGAATGAAAATGAACGACAAGTTCCTTCTTGATCTCAAGGTTAGTTTATGCATTTATAACATACGTTTTTTATGAAGCTAGCCTGTGTGTGGTGCGCAGTGTTTGTAGATTGATCAATCTGTATTTTGGTCAAAACTCGTACATCGTGGGGTGTTTCATGTTCACACTACAACTAATTTGGTGACTCCCTATGCACCACTGTTTGCTCTACTACTGTACTATAGCCTTCACACGCGATTTCGAAGGCCTACAGTATGAATCGGTCCGAAACTGTTTGCCGTACACGGTTCCCAATCCTTCTTAGTACAAACTACAGACAATTTCTCCCAATGCAACTATTGAAACTATTGAAAAGTAGAAAATAAAAATGTATGATGAAGGTCTCCACATTTTCATGTAGTACTATGTGCGGAACTAAAAAACCGCTATGTTCTGTTATCTTCTGTGTTTATAGTTCGATTTCGTTGTTATTTGAAGGTTCTGCTGTGACTGACAAAAAAGAACAAATTTAAAAAAAAAACTAGGCCACGCCTCTTTCAGGACATGGAGAACGGTCCGTATGTAGTACGGGACCTCCGATTCACGGGCGGAGACTGCACAGCCGACAACTTTCTGTGAAACGAACTGCAGAAAAAATTACTTTTCATTGTTCTACATTTTTAAGTCCGTGTATTACTAACTTTCCCTTTCAAAATCGGAAGCACTTTTCCATTAAAACACTCTAATTTGTTCCGCAAAAACACTCTAATTTGCAGTTTAATTTACCATTTGTTTGGATTCACACCACAATCAGTGTACACCTCGAACTAAACATTATTCAAAATTACCAACGAAACGATAACAACGAGTTCAGTTTCTCCACTCTTATATTTTCACCGAAGATGCCTTATTTTCTATCTTTCTTCTAAATGAAAATTCAAAGTACAGACCAAGTGAAAACGATTAGAGATTCATTTCATAATAGAAATTGGTATATTCAACAGTCATCATCATCGTCGTGCTTCGGTTTGTACATGCATACGTCATCGAAATCGATATCCACTACCTGAAAGCAATAAATACTTATTCCTAAACTTACATTTTTTATTGTTAATTTTTTCCTGTGTTATGAAACACCTTGTTACTAAACACAGATGATGATCCCACGTCACAAATTACAATCTCTTAATTGCACTCACGTATTCTTAATGGCTGATACAAACAAACTACTTGTTTCCGTTGAATCTACCGTGATTTGCTCCCTCGAGAACCACCACGAACATACAACAAGCGTACTGTTAGAGCGTCATCAGAAAAATAGACAATAACAGAAAAACTGAATGTACCGGTGATTTCATAAAGTAATCCCCATAGAGGTCGGGACGCATTTCGTGCGAAATTATTCCAATCAACAACCCACGTAATTATCTACATCGTTACTTAGTTTAGTATCGAATAACGAAAAAAAGGCGAAATTTATAACAGTGAAGACGATGGGTTTCTGTAACAAACCATGTCAATGTGCCAGCTGTTGCGGATTATCTCGTAAAGTTTGTAGTTTGATTTGGTTTTTTTTGTTGAAACTTGTGAACTATGGCGTACATTGAGATCAAACTACAACAAAGACTACTATTACATGTGCTCACCTTGCTGTTGCGGAGTATCCTAGCCACCAGGGTGCAGCGTCGTTTGTCCTTCTCCTCCATGACGGCCACACTGCCCGCATGTCGCCCGCGCACGATCATCACCCGCTCGCCCTCGTTGCGCGGAATCACCGTCTCCATATGACTCTGACGCAAACCTACAAAAATCGATTTCGATCAATGACAGCAATAAATCGTGTGAATACTTATTAGTTTTTTTTTTCTTCAAAGAAGATCCTAGAAGGCCAGAAACACCTTGGGCACGCAAACTTGTACAAACTGATTTCAATTATTAAACGATAACAATCAATGTAGGCAATAAATTATGCGAATTTGAATTGGTATTCGTTTTTGAAAAATATCCCAGAAAGCCACTAATGCAGCTAGCTCTCAGCCCGTACTTTGAATGAATCCGGAATAATTTTCGGTATCGTGCATGACGGCCTACGGTACACAGCAACAAAACGGAAAAGCACCAATCATTTTCACCCAAGACAGTTTCTATCATGTTTTTTCATTACGTACAGTTTTGAATACTGATGAATACCATACCCCAGTAAATCTGTCCGAATAGCTTAAAATGGACTACTTAAAACGAGAAAACTCGTCAATTTTTTAGGCAAAATCATCAACTGTCACGCGATTGAATCTAGAAACTCTTTTCTGTCGAATACTTACTGGTATATGATTAATACCTACCATAGTGTATCCTGCCGCTATCGTCTTCCAGTGATATTTCCTTCCGGGACGCCACGTCGACCACCCGCATCTTCGTGTTGAACATCCGACCTCCCTTGTAGCCGTCGTCCACAAAACGGACAATTAGGTCGGGTCGGACCCACAACTCGGAGGAGGACGGCTGAAAGAAAATCATAATGAATGGTTTTCAGTTTCCAGCAATTACAAGTTATTTTACAGGAGCTAAATGCACAAAATTCAGTACTTTTGTTTGAAAACCTGGCACTCAGCCGAACAGCAAGGAAGTTTCAGGATTGGGACTCCTTTTCTGCGAAACTTGTTTCCGCTTTTTTACTCAAATTAATGAAGTTCGAGGTATTTGAATGGAAAAACTGATTTTTTAAAGAATGGTCACAACCCCGAAATGTTTTGTAGTTTGTACCACATGGTGTGTAGAGTATTTAAAACTCTCTGTGTTGTGTCTCTACTGTTTAAAGTGAAAAGACAACTTACCTCTCTGGAGGTGCCTTCTCTGGCAGAACTACTGTACTTGTCCTTTCCTCTCTTGTCGTCTCGCTCCCTCCTCTTTTCCCGTGATCCCTCCAGTTCCTCTCGTTTCCGGTCAATGCGCTCCTTTTCCTTGTCGTAGTCACCTTTGTCTGAAACCTGAGGGTGAAAATAGCTGTCATAAAAATCACACTAACTTAAAAAACAATGAAACATAAAGAGCAAAGCAAAAACCGAGAAAACTTCCAAAAACCAACTTACTTATACATTTGCTATCGCGGTCGTATTCCTTCCTGGTCACCGACTGAACCACATATAGACTGACCTGAAAATCATATTTAGTTCAGGTATTGCCCAAAAACCACAATTCACTTGCAAAATACAGGAAAATGTTACGTTCAACTCAATTTTCCGGTAAGTATCGATAAACCAAACACAGTTTCTGCACTCCAATATGCCATGAAGAACTTTCTAGTCCATAGTACATAGTGATAGTGCTCTAGCAGACAGATTTCGATGCTAACCTTGACCGCTTGTCCTCCGAGAGCAAGGCGAACGAAGATAGAGTTGTTATCGTCGTCTCGAGATTCAACCTGAAAAAAGTTGTAATGCCCCTCAACCATGGTCATAATTGTTCGTTAGGGAAATTGCTGATATCTAGATTTTGAAAAACCCTCCTAGCCTAGGTTCGGCTTCGAGAAAGGTATTTTGATTGGTGGGAACGTATTTCTAACGCAGAGCACAAACACTATTGACACCCGGAAATACGACTACAGTAACCATAACTCACCAGACCGTACTTTCCCTGGTGTCTTCCTCCGGTTATCTTGACAGTCGAATCTTTTCCGATCTCTTTCTCCTCCTCTCCCTCTTTCGTCTTTTCTCCCTTCTTTCCCTTTTCCGGTTTCGCCGGGGTGGCGCCCAGACCCAGTCCCTTCGGACGTCGGTTAGGCAGACGCAATGGTACAACCTGGAGTTTTCGATTCTTAGTTCGATATTAACAGCAGACAAGAAATTAGTATACCAGGGATCAAATACACATAACTGGTTCAATAAATAGTTCATTCTATTTTAACATTATTTTTCAATACCAACAGAAGACAAGAAATTGATATACCAGGTATCAATATCAATATATACACATTTCCTATGTTCTTTGGTTGTATTTTCGGTATTCACACATTTATTTGGAATCGTTGGTTCAATAAATATTCTATTCCATTATAACATTTTAACAACAAAACAAACGGATTCACTTACTTGTGGTCTTCTGCCTATGCCATCACCGTCTTTCCAACCACAACCTCGCAGAATAGCCAGACCAAAGTCTTCAATGGGAACCTGAAAACAAGAGACTACTTCCCATAATAAAGAGAGTTGATCAGTTGATGCATTACACTTGATATTTGTATACAAATTAAAATTGTTTCGAGATTTCGGAAAGGGGAAAGTTCTTTGAAGCAATCGAGAATCGAGATATTCATGTGGCTCTCTTTGCCGAAGAAGAAACTGGTGTTTTTTGATAGAAATCTAGGCGATTTGTAGTATGTCAATGTTGAAATGGTGTCTTACCCGATAAATAGTAGGGAGCTGATAATAAACTGACCGCACTGTAGTCCGCGTCTGCATTAACCTTCGTCTCCCCATTCACAACGATTGAATTGACATCGTTCTCATCCTAAAAAAGAGTGTTCAGGGAAACTGTTCCTGACGAAATGTGAGAATAAAAAATGTTAGAGCTCTCATTGACAATCACCGGGTATCACACAAATGTCTCATTCACTCGGAAAATTGTGGAAAACTAAATATGATTAGTGAAATCAGATGCATGCGAGGAAAGCAGTTTTCCCCAGAATAAGATTCTGAGTGAAAGTAACGCCCAGTCCAGATGCTGATCCTGATACGTATATGGTATATGTAAATGGAAATAACTCACGGGGTTAGCTTGAAACGGTTTTTCTTCGGTGAGAATGGCGAGTTTTGCTCGATCGGCGTCCGTCGCTTTTCCCTCCTTTTCCAACTCCAAAAGTTTGGCTACGCGCCAATCATTTTCGATCACCAGGGGAATTACGACAGTTGACTTCTTTTCATCCTCGTCTCGCCTGCAGACACCTTTTTTATGAAAAATTCTGATACAAGCCTTTTGGCAAAGGACAAAATTATGAATTATGCAGGTTTAATATAGAAAAGAAGCTAGTTTGCTAGTTTTCCGGCTATTCAGGCTATTTCAAGTATGTTCAGTTACTATCGTCCTGAGACCTGAACTGTAAATTAAAAACTACACTTACGGTGCTCCGCCATCCTCAAAGTGAGTCAATCGTCGTCGTTTGGCCTGTCGCTCGTGCTCTTCTAGTTCTCTCTCTTCATCACTGTCGACAGGCACTACAAACGTTCGAACTTATTACACGCGTCACAGTGGCAATTATACTTTTTCCTTTTTCTAAAACTAAAACTGTGGAAAATCACGTGTTAAAACGCGACTAAATTATTCTATTCTACAGCTCATGGAACGAAAGTGAATCCCCACACTGATTTCGCAGTACTTTTCACTTACCCGTTGAACACAAACACTCACACAGCTAAAATTTCTAACGATCGTTTACTGATTGATGAACGAATAGCATAGATCTTACTGACTGCAAACTCTCTCAATACCCACATTTATCACGTTTCCGGGTTCTTTTGTAATCATTTGAACATTTGATATATCTCTTTGGAATCCAATGAGTCAACAAACATGTTAGTAAGATATAGAAGTAAGCAGGACATAAGGCTTACCAGAAACTATTTCCACTGGAGCACTGAGAAGTTTGACTTCTTCCTTCCTTTTCATTTTCATGCCGAACGAAAATTTGACGCCAGATGACTCTGTCTCCATTGGGACATTTTTCTCATCATTCTGGCCCGATTGCTCAACCATGTTAGATGATATAGTGAATTACCTTGAAAACCAGGTTTTTCAAAACAACCAATTGAGTAAAATATAGATCACAACAAAATGGAGAAAATGGAGCATAATTGTGTGGAGGTAAATCGGGAATGCTATTCAAAGCTTAAAAAGAAACAATGCGTGAAAACAATTGAGCGACTACAAAGTGAAGAAAAGGAAGAATAATTGTGTGGAGATGCATATAGAATGTTATAGAAACCTTCAAAAAGAGCAATGTGAGAAAGGAATAAATCTACTTGGAAATAGAAGAAAATGAAGCATAATTGTGTGTGAGGAGGAAGATAGTGGTATATAAACCTAAAAAAAGAGTCTATGAGGGAAAATATTGAAGCGATAATAAAGTGGAGAGAATAAGGCATATTTGGAACGATATACAACATGTTATAGAAAATATAAAACAAGTTAATCATAAAAATACGGCACTGGCGCAATTATCGATCGAGTGATCCATTTTCGAAATACGCGGCTAACCGTGCGGTACAAAGAAAATACCGTAACTGGCGCTGAAAAGTTTCAATTCCGAATATTCAAACAGTTTGTTTCAGGTATTTTAGGGTCAAGTAAAGCCACTCATGACCTGATTTGACATGTATAAGTAGTTGAGTTTGTATACTGAGGATTAAAGAATCGAAAAAGTCGGATATCAAGTGTTGCGTATTGGAAACAGTTAAATGCAAACCAGAACCGACTTGGAGTAAATTCAAATTTTCCGGTTCTTGGTTATCAGAGAACTGCACTGCACTCTCCAAGGTGAACTAAAATTCGGTGAATTCTATATCTAACCGGGTTTTTAGGTAACCTAACCCTTTTTTGGTAACCTTTTTTTCAGGTTACCTAAGTACGGTAACGGTGAATTCTATATCTAACCGGGTTTTTACGTAACCTAACCCTTTTTTGGTAACCTATTTTTCAGGTTACCTCAGTAGGTAACCGGTTGGTAACCTAAACTGTAAAACCGGTTGCCTGTTTTTCTAACGCAAAACGTGGTTTTTACCGTTAGTTTGAACGGTAACCGGATTTTAGTTTCAGGTTATTTACAGGTTACCTACAAGGTAACCTGAAAAAGAGGTTACCAAAAAAACCGGTTAGTTGTAGAATTGGCCGTAGGTAGCCGGGTGGTAACCTAAAATGAATTTGTAAAAAGTGGGGGACCAGGAAGTGTGTGAGTTCTGTTCGGTTTCACCGTTTTCTGCAAAAAGTGAACAATACGATGTTGTGAATAAGTGTGCAACAAAAAAAGAACAATACATTTGTTTGCACAACGGTTCACAACGTTCTTAGAGGAAACCACTATGCACTTTTAAGTTCAAGTTTTACTTTGTATATTATGTTTCTTGTGAATCGTTGTGCAAACAAATGTATTGTTCTTTTTTTGTTGCACACTTATTCACAACATCGTATTGTTCACTTTTTGCAGAAAACGGTGAAACCGAACAGAACTCACACACTTCCTGGTCCCCCACTTTTTACAAATTGTTCTCTTTTTGCTAGTTGTACTAGTACAACCACTTCTAGAGTTGACTTAGAAAAACGATTTTTGAATAGTGGTGACTATCAAACATCCTGATATCTGAAAGTTCCAGGTTTTCAAACGATGTGATCCTGAAAAATTCAAAAAAAACAGCTTTTTCCAGCTTCGGTAATTGAAATCTGAGTATTGTGAAAAAACTGCGTCATTACAGTAAAAAAATATTTTCTCCATTGGCGCGAACGGGCGCCAGCCATTGGCGCCAGATATAGAACATGTTACTCTAGTTAGTAACAAATAACTTGGAACGAATGGCCTCGACCAATTAGCACAATTTCTGACTGTTTTTTGGTTCAGAAACCCTATTTTCAATTTTGGCGCCAATTGGCGGATAAAGTACCGTTTTGGCGCAGAATGTCAAAGAAATGTTGGTATCCAAGCCGTATTCGTTAACTATGTTCATAGTTCGGACATCTGTGGAACATTTCGCTCGTTACCCTACTTGCCTGGCGTTGTTATAATTTGGCGCCACTGGGCGCCAGCGTTTGGCGCCAAATAAAAATTTACTCTAATTAGTAACAAAAAACTTGGAATGAATGGCCTCGACCAATTAGCACAATTTCTGACTGTTTTTTGGTTCAGAAACCCTATTTTCAATTTTGGCGCCAATTGGCGGATAAAGTACCGTTTTGGCGCAGAATGTCGAAGAAATGTTGCTATCCAAGCCGTATTCGTTAACTATGACCATAGTTCGAACATATGTGGAACATTTCGCTCGTTACTCTACTTGCCTGGCGTTGTTCTAATTTGGCGCCACCGGGCGCCAGCGTTTGGCGCCAAATATAAATTACTCTAATTAGTAACAAATAACTTGGAACGAATGGCCTCGACCAATTAGCACAATTTCTGACTGTTTTTTGGTTCAGAAACCCTATTTTCAATTTTGGCGCCAATTGGCGGATAAAGTACCGTTTTGGCGCAGAATGTCAAAGAAATGTTGGTATCCAAGCCGTATTCGTTAACTATGTTCATAGTTCGGACATCTGTGGAACATTTCGCTCGTTACCCTACTTGCCTGGCGTTGTTATAATTTGGCGCCACTGGGCGCCAGCGTTTGGCGCCAAATAAAAATTTACTCTAATTAGTAACAAAAAACTTGGAATGAATGGCCTCGACCAATTAGCACAATTTCCGACTGTTTTTCGGTTCAGAAACCCTATTTTCAATTTTGGCGCCATTTGGCGGATAAAGTACCGTATTGGCGCAGAATGTCGAAGAAATGTTGGTATTCAAGCCGTATTCGTCAACTATGTTCATAGTTCGGACATCTGTGAAACATTTCGCTCGTTACCCTACTTGCCTGGCGTTGTTCTAATTTGGCGCCACTGGGCGCCAGCGTTTGGCGCCAAATATAAACCATGACACCAAATTTCCAGAGAAGGCTAAGATTCACTAATCTAACCTCTGTGCAAAATTTCGGAGCATTTAATCCATGGGAACACATATTTTCCTGCTACTGGCGCCCGCGCCAAGCGCCAAACGAAACGTGACATCACCAAACTTGTTGGGCCGCGCTAACTTTGGGGTTTACACATGTGTGCCAAATTTCAGCCGAATTGGTCCAGTAGTTAAAAAAATAATTTTCTATGCGGACATTGGACGAGCGACGAGGGACGAGGGACAACGGAAATTTTCATAACGACACGACAGCATAACTTTTTTCAACCTTGACCGATTTTCCTAATTTTTTCACACAACATGTATTTAATAGATATCTAGCTCTCTCTCTTTTTAAATTTCGAAAAAAATGTTTTATTTGAAGACTTTTGTGGTTTGAAAGCCAAAAATGGGTGCGCAATGGCCAAACCAAACACAACTCACACGCAGCGCTTCGCGCTGCGCGCGATAACCGGTTACCTGTTTTTCTAACGCATAATGTGGTTTTTACCGTTACTTTGAATGATAACCGCGTTTCAGTTCTAGGTTACTTTCAGGTTACCTGCCAAGTAACCTGAAAAATAGGTTACCAAAAAAAGGTTAGGTTACCTAAAAACCCGGTTAGTTGTAGAATTGGCCCTAGAATTCCGCCTCTTTGTGCATTTTTGTAACCTTGATAGAGAACATCTGTGGTGGCGGGAAAGTAGAACTAAATCAATCAAGTAACGCTATTTTCTTTGAACTTTCCTCACAGGGGACACCGGAGGGCTATTATCGATGTTCACAAGTTACTGTTTTGGAAGTTTAATTCATCACGTATGATACACAAATACATCACTCTCGATTCACTATATACTGAACGAAATTGACAAAGTAAAAGCACAAATCTACAGAGAAAAACACACAATTTACAAACAATAATAACGACTAACAATAAATGAGCCATGGAACTAACAGTAAACAATACCCGCGATACAGGATGCAACACTTCGAATTGCCATTATACATGATTTCGTCACCTTACAACTCAACCCACAACTCGTGTATCCGACTAACTCAATGCGAATGCTACGTCTCTCCGCGATATAATGCGAGTAAACTCAAACTCAGAATTTGGACCTTACATTGTCTCTTCAACTTTGGCACCGTTGAATATAGGCATTAAGCAATTTACAATCTGAGTGGAAACAGCAAAAAAGGGACAATATTCAATCAATATCCTCTGATTTTTGACATAATAGCGGCCTGGTCATGTTCACTGACGACACTGTATTCAGATACCTGCAAACGTCATTTTCCAAAAATGTCTAGCAAAAAACATATTCCAAAATTGTTTCTATATGTTCATAACAACTAATGTGTCCAAACACTTATTTATAGTGAAAAGATACTTTATTTACTTAATTACACTGAGTGGCAGTATTCCTACCTGTACATGCAATGCTCCCAGTCCAGAGGAAAGTGTCCTAACGACACTGGACAGTCCCTGCATTTCTGCTAGTGGAAGGTAGGCAATTAGGGTAGTACCGCCACCTAAATAATAACAGAAAGGAAATGCAGAATTGACAGTAATTCTCACGTTACGAAACAATACTGTTTTTTAGAGTGTGAAACTGTGCAACAGCAGCCCTGTCAGAAATACTCTAAACGCTAAATTATAAAATACTTCTTGAGGCGATACTCACCCAACCCAAATTTGTGAGAAAAAAAACAACAAGTTCGTCCTTTACATAATTACATGCTTTCAAAGTATATTCCAATAAATTTTCTATTATATCTGAAAACAACTTATGAATCCGCTTAAACAGTAGCAGCTACTTACCATCCGGACTGGCGCTAAATAGGAAGTACGAATTACCTCTAAAGAGGCACTACTCATCCAATGGTGTAAGAACATACAGTAAGTTCATATTTCTACAGGTTTTGGAAAGTATTTTCCATTACATCTGAAATAAAAACCTTAGGAAACGGCCTAAATGGTATCTGCCACCTACCAGCCGAACTGGCGCACGTGTCTATTTGTGCCCTTCTTTTTCCCAGTTCTTGCAGGAGAGACTGCGTTCCTTCTCCGTCCTCCAGTACTATTTCCACCCGCATCACCGGTTCAACCAAATGTGCTCCGGCCAGCGTCAGAGCCTCCGACACACACTTATGTGCACAGGCTGATACTGTAAAAAGTGCGTTCTCGCTTTTTCTTCCGTGAAATCATCGTGAGATATTACTATTAGACATAGTATTGATGCTTCTTTTCTTCCATTTAGAGGCGAATTACAAATCGTAAGTAATACCCGCAATCATATCTCATATCAGACCTCCTGAAAAATCTTGTTCCATTTTGTCGCAATATCACAATTGATCAACTATGTATTGATTTCCACAAAACTAACAAATAGCCGGGTTGACTTTTCCTCCGCTCACGACCAGATCCCTCAGTGAGACATTGACCTGTTGCAGGGGGAATCCCAGCACCGGACCGTTGTGGAGGGCGTTCGCACATCCCTCGGACAAAGCCTTCACCCACTCGGCACGGGGGTGGCGGGAACCGGCTGGCAGATCCACTGACAGCTGGAAAGCGAGGAAACATTGAAATGAGTCCTATATTGTAGGTTACAATGACATTTCAGATTAGAATGTGTTTTTGATGAGCAAATAGTCCGTTCTACTGGCTGGTAACCCTTAACCGTACTCTTTGTTTTCAAACACTTCTACTCAAAAAATTTTTTTGGGGGCACGACTACGGGTGTGGCGCGGACCGGCTGTCAAGTCCACTTTCCACTGACAGCTTCAAATTAAGCGATACAACACATTTGCAGTCTTTCTCCGATTCTTTTGCCGTCGTTCAGAGCTGGTTCAATCAACAACACATTCTATTCTGTAATTCAGCCATATACGATAATTTTAACCATCTCTTCATACAAACTTCTACACCTTCTAACCATAGAGATCAATTCAAACACAACTACGGCCTATAAGCACTTGGGAGTATTCGCACCATATTAAACACGTTTAAAAAGGACTATACCAGATAGTATTAACATAAACTACTTCTGAATGATCACTACTGGTAAATTTCTAGCCCAACGGAAACGAACCCTTTTGAAGGTCTTTATAGAATCAGCTGGCTCCAGATGGAGGGTGACCGAGGCGCTGTGGCTACGAGACTTCTCGCCCTGTTTGTCCTCCACGGAAGCAGTATGCTCTATCGACTGACCGATGATCTCGCGATATCCGATCTGAGAAAAATTATTTATATATCATATTATAAGTATAAGGAGGAAACAGGTAAAATGAAAATCGATATAAGGTTATGAAAGAATGTGAGAGCGTTCAAATTTACATCAGCTACTAACCACATGAGTGTGTTCACAGGTTCTACCACTTTTGAACTGAAATCAGTTTCTTAATACAAAAAGGCAACATTCCATGACAAATCCCGTTGTTTTTGGCCTACACACCTGAAGTGGCCCGATGAATACGTCCAGTCCATATCCGCGCAGGAACCTATCCTTGATCACATCCAGGTGCAGCTCTCCCATAGTCTCGATCACCGTCTGACCAGTGTCCGTGTCACGACGAACGCGCATTGACGGGTCCTGAAAGGGAAGGGAAACAATCACTGATGGGATTTCTAGCTAAAGAGGCCGATCAAAAACATTCTTTGGACGGTTCTCAACGTAAATGTGTTTTAAACGCACATTTTAGTTAAAAACTGAGAGGAATATCCGTATGACAAAGCCTTAAGACTACACTACCCTTACCGACTCGGTGTTATACCGTAAATATGATAGAAATCTATATTCCTCGATATCATATTATATCAGGGTGTACCGTTGTATGGACGATAACCCCTTGGTTGTCTCTTCTAGGTCACCCGTCCATACAGCTGTACCCTTCGTCCATAAAGGCCTACTTTGATTTAGCTAACTGGGTCACCCGTCCATACAGCTTTACTTTGTTTCAGCTAACTCTGCATCCATACATCTGATGAGTAGGGGTGGGAGTAGGGGTGGGAGTGGGCGAAAAAAGTCAATGTTCCCAAACTCTGTAAGACAGACTAAATTCGGCCTACCATCCAGGGGAAGGGGGAACTTTCGTAGACATTCTACTGCCAACTTATCGCCCACGAGGGATGAATGTCTCGGTTCCCTCGGTTTGGCAGTGGTGAGAATCAAACGTGTAATCCTTTGAGTGGTGGGTGGGGCCTTAGCCACTACATCATTCCACTACACTGTTTAATTAGTTTACTCAAAATTTTCGTTTCATCACCCACCTCTCAGTAACTACTCACTGCAATACGGAATGGTAAAGCAGTGGTTGCATGCCTCAAAAAGGACATGTAATTCACCACGGAATGAAAACCCATTAGCAGTAGCGAGTAGAATACAGGAAAAACTTGATAATTCTAGGAATGAACGAAGCAAAAATAAGATGTGAACAGTTTGACGTATCTATTACGTGGAACCCTCCGTATCCCTTTTTTCGCGTTGCTTAGTGGATTTTTTTTTTGCGAAATGAGGTGGTATGAACGCTCTCTACGAACTCCGTTTTGGTGACCCCATTTGGTTTTTCCAAGTGTGGTGGTATGGACGACTCCTGAGAGACAACCATTTTCATTACCTTTTCACTTTCCCACGACCCCCTGAGACGACCATCTCAAAAATCGTCCATACAGGCGATATCCCATTATATCAAACTACAAATAGTCAAAGTCACTATTGCCAGCCAACCTCTACAGCCAGCTCGCCCAGGGCCTTTTCGAAATCATGAATGGCGGCACTGCTTGGAGGCTCGACACAACAGAAATACACCGGCTCGGGAACATCAATTCCTGGAAAACCCACACTACGTTACCGGTTACCGTTGTTTAAATATTCCACACAAATTCATTTGACTATTTTCTTTCAAAATCATTAATTTAAATCTTTAAAATAATAGTCACTTATCACTAATATGTGCAAAAATAGATTTTATATTGAAACAGAACTCGCTTGAAGCAGAACTGAAATGGAGCACGCTTGCTTGAATCAAATATTCTTATGCAACAATTTATGAACCCAATGCAAGCTCACCTGAGAAGACAATGTTCGATCCCTCTCTGTGTACTCCCACTCCGAATGCGTTCTCTCCCTTTGACTTGGAGTCCTTTAACAGCTCCAGGGCATGGTTGTTGACAGATTCACTGAATTATGCATAGTCACTAATGATCAGAACTCTGCACATAAACAACTGATGCAATCCCAGATTCACGACCAGGAACTCGGAACAATTTCAGTTTATCTCAAAGAATGTTCATAAACCATTCATCCAACTCTGTCGAAAAAAAAGGTTTCGCTGCATACTTTGGCATCGAAAAAAGATTGGGCGATAGGGAGGCCGTTTTCCTGATTTTTATAGCTATTCAGACAATGTTACCAAAATATGGGCAAAACATTCTAACCTGGCAATCAGAGTATCTCCTGTAATCGTGGACTTCAGGCCAGAAACGACGGCTATTCCCCCCTCTCCAACTACATCGGCTAACGCCAGATGGTCACTCTGCGGTACGAACAGCTGCAACAATAGAACACTGTCTTGACTTGAATCCTCACTATGGGGTTCGCTTAAAGGAGAGCGGGTGTATACTGTATATGTAAATGTAAACAGCTGTGTTTGTAGTTTGATTTGGTCATGTTTCCGAAGTAGTTCTAAAAGTGTGCTAAACATGCAGATGCTACTACTGCTCGAATATTCTTTCTATTTCTATAAACCAGAGATTTTTTCTATCCGTGAAAATGAAGTGGATGGAAGAAGTTAGATAACTCGCATAATGATCTTCGTACGTCGTACGGGAATCAACGTGAAGATGTTTTTTTTCGGTCAAGAAGAACATATAGTTTTGTCAACAAACTGAATACCGCTAAAAACCCCATCCATTTCTAGCAAAGTGAGAGGTCGCAAGAGAATTCCAACTAAATAACGCAATCGAGTGATTCATATCTGCAAAGAAATCATGAAAACCAACCCTGAGCGGTCCTTCAGACTTTCCTCTGCTCGAATTAAAAACGGACGTATTGTTGCGCAGCTGACCGGTGTACACTCGCACGTAGCTCAACTGACCCTTTCTCTTGTCGTGTGCGATCTACAAAGTACAAAACCATAGTACAAAACACCTCAGATTTCAGAGCTGTAGTTTGACTGGCAAGAAAGGGCAGTGCTCAACTGTCCTAGTATTTTCAGTCTAGGACCGCCTTGATTTTCAACTAAAACTAGGTAAAACAAAAACAAAATCACAATAACACAACAAAATTACTATGGCGTACCTTGAAAATGAAAGCGGACAAATCGGTGCCGAACACTGATTTTAATCGTTCCATAGAAACTTCGGGAGATGGTAGGAAGTCGACTATCTGTAATCAATGGCATTAGAAATTTTAGGTGTTGTTCGCACCATGGACCATGGACAATAAAACGTCAACATTATAAGATCACAACAAGGAAAACAAGGCAGTATTTTTCTAAGCGATAGCAAAGAAATATAGAAAGGCACCCAAAAAAGAACAAAAGGAACCGATAAACTAGAATAAAACCACTGATTCGAAAATATACTACCATACCTGATCGAGAACCGGGCGCACACTTTCGGTTGACCGTAGAGCAGTTCCACAGGAAACCGGGGCCCCTTTCCGACTCATAGTTACTCGATGCAATGCTGAAGAGGAGTACTAGCTCGAATATGTGGAAAGCACATCAAAAATAAATAAAAACCGATTTAACGACTTTAACTATGCTTGTCTAAAGTGATTTCAGGGGATTTAACTACGAGGTCGATCAATATTTGGGTATAACTATGATTGGTCTAGTAATGCAATATGTTAACAATGTTAACCGACCGAGTAATATGAATCAGACTACACCCACCTTGAATGAGATCGTCGGCCACCATTCTTTCAGTTTGTCCGTCGTTAGCTTCAAGGAATGACGTCATGAATGGGCTGTCACAATCCGACAGAGAAAAACACAGATTCTCCTTTGTCTTCCGATATGCATCTAGGTACATTGAAGGTTCCGCCTGGAAACGAGAAATGAGTGAATAAAAGAATCTGACACCGAACTACAACGAAGAATTTCCGAATCGATCAAAATTTACCGTTCAAATTACAATTTTCCAATGGTGCCTCTTGCCACATGAAGGGATCTGCAGTCAAAGGGTTTTGCTAAATTTCAATATTCGCGATCGCCATTACAGTAACCTGTCGTTAACATTTACCTAACAATGAAATTATCTGTCACATATCTACCATACCCCGATAGTTTGCCATCCAGACGATTCCTCTTCCAAATCGAGAAACGTACTTCGGATGACATCAACAAATCCAACCAGGTGATCATTTTGGTAGACTGGTCCAACAGTTACCAAACCTGATATATAGTATTTGCAGAGTCTGCCTTTATTCATCTGAGAAATAAAAGAAAAAAAAGAATTTTTTTTCATGTACACAAATCGCGCGGAGCGCTCTGTGTGAGTTGTCTTTGGTTTGGCCATTGCGCACTCGTTTTTTCCTTTCAATTGAGAAATACCTTCAAATATCATCGTTTTTTGAGAACTAAAGGAAGAGAGCGTTCGGTTTCGTGTCGTTGTTGAAAAGTTCCGCCGTAATTCGTCCCTCACGGAATTCTGTCCGCATAGTATTGGAAAAATTGCTAAACCGATTTAGCTGAAATTTGAAACATGAGTTCTGATGCAAAAGTTAGCCCGTCGCGCCGAAAATGAGATGTATAGCTTCTCATTGGCGCCGGGCGCGGGCGCCAATAGGCGCCAAAAACGACTATTGGAAAAACAACCTAACCGATTTAGCTGAAATTTGGAACATGAGTTCTAATGCAAAAGTTAGCCCGTAGCGCCGGAAATGAGATGAATAGTACTTCATTGGCGCCGGGCGCGGGCGCCAATAGGCGCCAAAAACGACTATTGGAAAAACTACTGTACCGATTTCGCTGAAATTCGGAACATGGGTTCTAATGCAAAAGTTAGCCCGTCACGCCGGATATGAGATGAATAGCTCCTCACTGGCGCCGAGCGCGGGCGACAATAGGCGCCAAAAACGACTATGGAAAAACTACTGTACCGATTTCGCTGAAATTCGGAACATGGGTTCTAATGCAAAAGTTAGCCCGTCACGCCGGATATGAGATGAATAGCTCCTCACTGGCGCCGAGCGCGGGCGCCAATAGGCGCCAAAAACGACTATTGGAAAAACTACTGAACCGATTCAGCTGAAATTCGTAACATGGGTTCTAATGCAAAAGTTAGCCCGTCACGCCAAATATGAGATGTATAGCTTCTCATTGGCGCCGGGCGCGGGCGCCAATAGGCGCCAAAAACGACTATTGGAAATACTACTGGACCGATTTAGCTGAAATTCGGAACATGGGTTCTAATGCAAAAGTTAGCCCGTCACGTCGAATATTAGATGTATAGCTTGCGCCAATAGGCACCAAAAACGGCAAAACATTAATTGTAGGCAAATAAGATCCCTCAAACTGATAGAACCTAAAAAGTTTGGTGTAAAAAGTGTATTTTCTCATACGGAACTAAAGCTTTTTCTCTGGGGCGCGGAGCAGGCGCAAAATGGCGCCAAAACTCCATGACACGTCATTGTCAACGCAATCGTTTGAAATTTGATATAGTTAATAGTGATCATATGATTAAGTAAATTGATCTCTCAGAAACTGATAATTTCGCGTTGGCGCCGAGCGCTACACAGGAACGAGAAATTACATAAATGTTTGGATATTTGGCATTTGGATAATGATCACAATACAACTACGTTAGTATCGCAAAAATTCCAAATTTATCAGTGGCGTTAGTCGCTTGCGCCAATTAGCGCCAACATTCTTATTCTTGTACCATGGATAGTTGTAAGAGTACAACTAGCAAAAAGAGAACAATTAGTAAAAAGTGGGGGAACCAACAAATGTGTGAGTTGTGTTTGGTTTGACCTCTATATCAGCAAAAAGTGAACGATACGAACTGCTCTGCTGTGATACTGTAGCAGTAGTATTCTGCAAAAATAGAACAATACCAATGTTACACAGTGGTTCACAACGCACGCATGTCATTGAAGTACACATGAAATACCCATCGGCAATTTCTGAAATGTTATGCGGGCTTCGTGAACCACTGTGTAACATTGGTATTGTTCTATTTTTGCAGAATACTACTGCTACAGTATCACAGCAGAGCAGTTCGTATCGTTCACTTTTTGCTGATATAGAAATCAAACCAAACACAACTCACACATTTGTTGGTTCCCCCACTTTTTACTAATGTAAATGTAATTTAACTGATCCATGAGAGGTACTATGCAATTTCGGAAATAAAAGTAAGATAACAAACATCACAAAACACTCACTTTTCACCCCAAGTTTTTGTTCGATCGAATCTATTGACATATTGAAGTCGGCGTTTCTCTTATCCATTTTGTTCACAAAAAACGTTGCCGGTAGACCAAACTTAGCCGCCTGGCGCCAAACTGTCAGTGTTTGTGCCTGAACAAGAAAGGTGAAATGAAAAGTTTCAAGTACTCTAACACGTCCCATAATAGGTACTTCATTGAAAAATCGAGAGCTTAATTTAGAAATACATCACTTGAATTCAGCCACCCAGACATTACTGCTGCCAACCAGCCAGAAGCTAGCTGCCAGCTAAAACTATTGCGCCCAAATTTTGAAATTTGAGGTCGTTTTCGTTTTGAATTTATGGTCAACCCGGGAACTGCATAATTTCTACCCTTCCGTAGCAAGCTGCCAGCAAATGCGAACCAGCTACCACAACAGCTAGGGAATTCGGTCCATTTAGTTAGTTTTCAACTACAGGTCAACAGTAGAACTACAGAAAATCGAGCCAGCCGCAAGAATTTAGCTAAAAAACAAGTAAAATTACCTGAATGCCTGCACAAGAATCGAGAACAGTGACAACTCCATCCAGAACTCGAGCACAGCGCTCTACTTCCACTGAAGCAAAATGGTCACAGTTCGAACAATATATAAATTTAATATACAATATATTCTATCAGGAATTGTGTTATTGTACTGAAAACTTGCGCTATATCGAAACACCTGTGAAATCCACATGACCAGGAGTGTCGATCAGATTTATTTTGTGATCTCTCCAAGGGAAAGAAACGGCGGCTGACTGCACGGTGATACCTGAAAATCTCCATGCTGAATTCAAGTAAACAAGTTATTTTGCAAAAGAAGTACTTACGTTGCTTAGCACCCAAAATTGTTTGATAACCACTTTATAACGTTTTCTTCTTCAACAAATCATCTGGCAGGTGTCTCAGGCTGTCAGGAACAAGTAAAACAGTTTTCTAACATTCCGAGTTCCCAGAAAGTAAGTACCTCTTTCTCGTTCAATGTCAAGGAAATCCGTGACCGTATTCCCTGAATCCACATCCCCTATATGCCGGGTAGCTCCCGAGAGATACAGTAACCGCTCCGTTACAGTAGTTTTGCCGGCATCGATATGAGCGATTATTCCCACATTCCTCGTCCGTGATAGATTAGCCTAGAAAATCATTGGGCCTGAACCTTAATTCACATGAATGGGATAGCTACCAGTATCGGAACCGAAAACAAACGTGAAAAGGGGAGGGAAAACAGCTGGTAACTGGACTAACAAGTTTGGTGGCTCTGAAACGGCTAGTCGCACAGGCTTTCCGTGGATATAGGCAAAAGTTTTACAAGACCGGAATCTATATGTCTGAGACTAAATAGATAAAGAACATCGTGGAGGCCGAACCCACCTCTTTTGAAGTTGAATACAGTTTGAAGAACGGCGAAGAACGTTGCCGAACGAGTCTTTTGGCGATCGATAGGTACCCCATCTGTTCTACAACACTCTATTATAGTTCCGTGTGGGCAAAGATGAGTATTTAGAGCGTGAACGCCTGAGTTTTTGCCTAATTACAAAATAAAAAATAAATAATTTGAAAATTGATTAAATTCTTACGGTGGAAAATTAGAAAACAATTTGTATAAAACACCATGTCACTGCGTATGAGCGTTCGGCTAAACGTCATTCAGCTCTTGAATATTTTTTCAAATGATGATGATTTTTACAGATTTTCTAAGTGTTTTCATCATGTTTTCATGTGTGATTCTTGTTCGACTTTGCAACTGTTCAAAGCCGTAGTGTTGTTTTTCCAGGTTTACTCCTCAAATCATGTCCGTGGCATTACAGGAAATTGGTATCTTCGTGAGTTTTTTTTACGTTGTTCGAGAATATTGTATCATTAGTTATTTATAGTAATAGGTATTCATTGAATTTTCTTGTCCTGTGAGTCTTTCCATTGTTTCTCTACCCTCGGCTAAACAATGACAAAACAATGTTTTTGATCAATCAAGTTGAGTTAGTTAAACGACAAAATGTTCAAATTTGTGTGGACGTATTGGTGTATAAAATCTGCCGTAAAAATTGTTCAAAATCCACGTATGTCATGATAATGAATAGTTACGGATGAATAATGAGCAAGTCGCGTGTTAAATCGCGAATAATTCTATTCTATTCAGGTCACCCCCAAAGAGGGAGCGGGTGGAGCCCTGGACGCTAAAGAAGCACTAGAAGCTGAGCAAGATGATTACTTGAGGTGTGTTACTAATAATTTCAAAAATTTCAAAAATATTATTGCTCAAGTGCTTTCATTACACATTTATTAACTTGACACAACTATACTTTAAGCAAAACTGTTTTATGGATAATCTTACTCTTCTCGTGCTCTGTACTCTCACTATTGGCTATAACACGCAAATGTGATATTCACATACACGTTTTTATGACTCCAGATTCAAAAAGTTGGAAAAACAATTGGAGCATCTCCAAGTGATGGAGGATTATGTTAAGCTCGAAACAAGAAACTTGGAGAAGGAGCTGTTGCACGCACAAGAAGAGGTTAGTTGTGTGGTTTTCAAATAGGCCACCTTTGCGAAAGTGTAATCGAACCTCCGAGCAATCGTCCTTTTTTGATCAATTTTTCCCTGGGCTTTGTCCACGTGAAGCCCAGAACTGGAATCCTAGTCTTGACTTTCTCACACCATCTGTCTTCTTCTCTTAATCAGGAAAACTTCAGGTGAAGAGAATTCAGTCGGTACCCCTTGTAATCGGACAGTTCCTCGAAGCTGTTGACCAGGATCACGCTATCGTCGGAAGTACCACTGGTACGTTAATCATGATTGATTGATTGTTTTACATGCAAGCATGTGAGATACAGCCTGTATGAGTCTGTAATGTTTTTAGTTAGTCTGTTTCCATTGCTCCGGCTGCAACCTCAAAAAAGGATATATATGGCCGCCTAATGCGGTTGTTTTTCACGTTTTCTCACCTCTAAATTTTTTTAAACAAAAAATTTCTGTTCAGGATCTAATTACTACGTGCGAGTTTTGTCGATCCTCGACCGTGAGCTTCTAAAAGCCGGTTGTTCCGTGGCCCTCCACAAGTACTCCAACGCCCTCGTTGATGTGCTCCCCCCTGAGGCTGACAGCTCCATTCAGGTGCGCTCAACTTGTTCTGCTATTAAAAAGAAGATACCGTCAAGAGCATTTTAAATAATTGCTGATTCATTTAATACTTAATTTCTGATCCATTTGAGTACTTTAGTCCTGATACATTTGGGTGTTCAACAGTCGCTCGTCCTAGGTACACGGACGGAAATGGTACGGCTCTAATTATAATTCATTGAGACGTATGACGCGTCGCAGTCAGCCTAAATTGCGTATCATTACAGCAGTACAGTCCCTGGGACGAGCGGTCATCTGAGTATAGTCACTACGACTGTCTTCTTTTGCCTATTTTGTTAATGGTGTACCATGGTTGAAGTAGTTTGAAGCCAGTGAAGATGATGGGAACTGTCGTGTAATGGAACATCTGCCTGATTCTCTTCGGATCCTCAGTTAACCAATGTCTTTATTTTGTATAAAAGTTTTTTTTATACAGATGCTGCGCGCTGACGAGAAGCCAGACGTATCCTATGCCGATATCGGAGGTTTGGATATGCAGAAGCAGGAAGTGAGAGAGGCAGTTGAATTGCCACTGACTCACGGAGAACTGTACCAGCAGGTGTGTGTTTAAGTGTTCAAGTTCATAATTATATGTTAATCTTGTTTCTACGTTCTACCCGACTATAAGATTTTTGTGAGAAAGTAGTATATTGGTGTCGTTGGTGAGTACAGTCTTAGAATTCGAAGTGCTTGTTAGGTTCTACCACAAATGCAAGCATAGATCCTTGAACCTTGAATGTGTAATTGCTATTTTCACTAACGGGTGTCAATTTGCGGTTGCTTTACTTCCATTCCAATCACACTCACACAAGAGTGATACGTAACCGGCCTTTGAAAAGTAGCCTGTGTTTGGAATATTTCCAGATATGTTTGCTAAAGTAAGAAGTGTGATTCCAATCTGATAGATGTTTTTTTTTGAAATGATATATTATCACAAATCTAGGTTATCCCTCATCGTATGATGTGTTCAGATCGGTATCGACCCCCCTCGCGGAGTGCTGATGTACGGTCCCCCCGGTTGCGGAAAGACGATGCTGGCCAAGGCGGTGGCCGCCAACACCGCCGCCTCCTTCATCCGCGTTGTCGGATCGGAATTCGTCCAGAAATACCTCGGAGAAGGTAGACTTTGTTATTCTATTCTGGCTGACGTTGACATTTTTATCGATTTTGAATTTTGAAGAAATGTATTCTCACGTGCCAGCAATTATTGAAGCGCCTAGTCGAGTAGGTGGAAACAATCGGCTTCTTGACCAGACTGTTCAGTGTTAATCGCAAAATCAGGAGAAAGTGTATAATCGGTTTTAAGTAATGGTTTAATTTTTTCTTTGTTTCCTCTAAATAATGTCTTGTTCCTGCCAGGTCCCCGAATGGTGCGTGACGTGTTCCGTCTTGCCAAGGAGAACTCGCCGTCCATCATCTTCATCGATGAAATTGACGCCATCGCCACGAAGAGATTCGATGCCCAGACTGGTGCCGATCGAGAAGTGTGTTTCCTCTTTCTATGACTATTAATTTTGTACTTTTGCCGTTATTGTTATTGATCGAAAGTATTTTTCTACATTCTACTTGACTTCCAAAAAAATTCTTTGTGCTGTCCCTCAAGATGTTCATGTCAGAATCTTGGCTTTCGTAAATCATGAGCTAACCCAGGCAGAATCAACTTTTTGTGGTATTTTTCTTGATCGTCTGTGTACCATTTTTCGGATGTCGTAATCACATTTTTGTTCAGGTACAACGTATTCTTCTCGAGTTGCTGAATCAAATGGATGGTTTTGATCAGAGCACAAATGTGAAGGTGAGTAGGAGGTGGACATCGGTGATGTTTGGGTATTCGTTCACCAATGGCCGTATTCATTAAGCACTTAAACTGAAAAAGTCGATTTTTGTGAAGCTGGGGAAAAACTGATTTGGTTTGAATTAGCCGTTTATTATTAGTTCATTGTGATTCCAGTCGAATTAGGCAAAACGAATCAGAATTATTAGCTCGGAATCGGAAATGTCTTCAGGTAGCCTGACTATACTGAAACTGAGTGACTAGTGAAGTAGGCTGTATAATTCGTTAGTAGATAGTTAATAGATTGTTTGGTAGTTCAGTTTATATGAAGACATATTATGTCTTCTGGAATGAAATGTGTAACGGGGTTACATTTTTTCATTCCAGGTTATCATGGCAACTAACCGACAAGACACACTGGATCCCGCCCTTCTGCGACCCGGTCGTTTGGATAGAAAGATAGAATTCCCACTCCCAGACAGGCACGTTAAGGCTATATTTTGGGGACAATTATGTTGTTTCGCTAAATAATGCTTTTAAGGCTACGGTTTACTTAGTTAGTTGGTTAAGGGCTGTATTTCTCGTTAGAGTGAAGTTTAATGATGAACACTGACTGACAGTTGGTCAAATCAAATATTTGTTACACAATATTCTATATGAAACTGAAATCATCCCAAGTTGAAGTGAATGAGTTTCAGACGTCAGAAGCGTTTGGTCTTCACAACTATCACCTCCCGAATGAACCTCTCGGACGACGTTGATTTGGAGGATTTCGTCGCGAGACCCGACAAAATTTCCGGAGCCGACATCAACGCTATCACTCAGGAGGTAGTTTTTTTGGCTATTATCACCATTAGTAAGATAATTTGCGTCTGGACTGGAACTGGAGAGTTAAGGAACTTTCATTGAAAAGGCGGAAAGTTAGTGGATAGTGATTCTTCCCTGGGTCTCGTTAATCTAATCTCTGTGAAGTTAACAATATGGAAATTATTCAATGCATGTATCTGAAGTTTGTTTTCAAATGTTCGCGGAAAATGAAACAGTTTTTGAAATATAGACTTCGACCTTTCCTTAAGAAGCAATCAATTTGCAGGCTGGTATGCACGCTGTTCGTGAGAATCGCTACGTCGTTCTGACGAAAGATTTCGAGAAGGCGTACAAGAATGTGATCAGGAAAGATCAGAACGAGTTTGATTTCTACAAGTAAACATGTGGTTGTGTACTGGTCCTACTGTAAATCGCATATTTATTTTCTTTTTGCGATACTCGTCATTTAATCTCTCTTGTGCATGTATGAATTACGATGTATAATGGACAATGTAATGTATTATTTATGAATGTTTTCGGGAGTTTTTTTGTTGTTGAAAAATGAATGAGTACGCGTGGGAAAGATCAAAAAGACAAATCCTAGTAGATTTGTTCATGACAGCAAAAACAAATACAACTCCTAAGTAGATTGGTTAATCACAATGTGTTTGTCCAAAACACCAATTTGAGCATGAGTAGTGAGTAGTTGAGCATGAGTAGCATGAGCGTGAAAGGGTTCCAGTGGAAACTAATCCAAACCAACATGGTAAGCTGTTTTCAAGGAACGCGAATCGCGAAAATAGTAGTACGTGACAGCCTGTTTTCCCTGGAACTTTTGTTAACGTGTACTTTGAAAGGAAAACCTGAAATAGTTGAACAAAGATAGTCCATTTGTACGTCTTTCGGAGCAGTAGCCGGTCGGCAATGAGCGAATCTCCTAATCCAACCAATCCAAGTCAACAGGTACTACCTTAGTTTTTATACTGTAACTCTTTAGTGTTGAGTACCTTAAATTTTGAGGGCCATTCACAGAGGTAACCGAAGGCACCAGTGGTGCCCTTGGTTAGTGGTTGACCAATTTCTACAGTTTTCTCGGTACAGCTATCTGGTACAAGTGGTGATTTTATATGCAGTCTTATTGACACTCGTGAATACTAAATACCATGCACATTTCGGTCTGGTTTTCTTTTTTTCAACAGAAATATCTAAAACTATGCTCTTCTGACGCAGAGCAGATGTACTTGAAAAGTAAAAACAAGACCAGTACCGGTAGAATATGACTAGTGGAATATTTGGGCCAATGACACAAGCAACACTGAATCCCGATTATTCCTGGAATTTCTCTGATTGCACCCCATTTGTCCCCTACTTTGCCCCTGTCCATATCCGGATATGGACAGAGGCAAAACAGGGGGCAAATGGGGTGCAATCAGGGAAAAAGTGGGGAAATTTCAGTGAAAAATATGAGAAATTTCAGAGGAAAATTAAGCAAATTTTTTCAACGTTCAGAATTATTTCTTACTTTGATACTATTTACAGTGAATTGTTCACATGAAGTGAGAATGAACTTCTCCAAAAATTCTCTAACTGATGTTCCTCAGACATTTATTTTCACTGCTTATTCTTTAGAAAACAAAATGTTCTAAAAAGAAATAGCCATGAGAAAGTCTTTGCCTTAACATCTAATGAAAGTTAAACTTTTTTCGAATGTTTCGAAGCGATTTCAACAGTAGCTGAAACGAATAGGACGAATTGCGTACAGCCGCACTCCTGGCTACGCCGTATCTAGTACGGGTTTCTCAATAGTGCGGCAGAACACAGTTTTGAACGGTATCTTCAACGAAATGACACTAAAATTTTATAATGTGTAGGTATAAGGTTCTGCTAATAGATTATAGTGAAAAAAAGTGGTAAATCAACATTTTTCAATATCTTTGACACTTCTCTGATATTACCCTGATTTCACCCCATCTTCTCCCAGGTTTACCCCTGACTCACCCCCATTTTACCCTTGAAAAAGCAGAGAAATTCTTCTCCCCTGATGCTCCCTGACAGATCAGGGAACGTCAAGTTATTATGTAGTAACGCTATCACTGCTTGATTCAATCGCTATTGAGTGCATTGCTTTTTACAGACGTCGTTCTCTCTTCCTAGCTCAGTTTGGGAGGAGTTGTACGGCCGATTTGGTACGAATATCGAGAAGGTAAATCATGTAAATAATAATTCACGAATTTCAATCGCCCTTATTGTTGAATAATGTCTGTCTGCAGTGTGGTAGGTGCAACATCTTTTGTCCCTGCTGGTCACCTTTGAATGATGGTTTGCTGAAGCTGCCGAACAAATTAGAATTTGTATGCTTGTTCGAAATCGTCCCTGAGTATGTGTGGTTTGTATCTCAGCTTCTTTCATAGTTCATGTTGGTTTGCGGAAAAAAAAGTTAGACACATTACAGAATCCTGAGCCTGATGATTGGTTGCTAGCTCTCGTGGACGCGATACAAAAAGTTTGGAGAGATGAGGTACAAATAGTTCTGATTTATGTTTTTGGATTGGAATTAAGAAGTGAAAGAAAAACTATGCGATTTATCTTTTTTAGATGTATTTGGGTTGTTGATAACCAGTGTTTAAACTTTTACCTAAGCCAAAAGTGAACTGATTCTGCTCGAACAACGTGATCGTTCGGGGTCCGAACCAAATTGAAACCCACAATATTGAACCGGACCTATTGAAGTGATTTAAAAAATAGTTATGTGAGTTTGGTTCGGTTCTATGCCGAATTGTGTACATAGCTTCGTTTTTACTGGACCAGGGCTCGGGTAGAATGAGTTCTAGTTTGTTTTGAGATAATTCATTCAGAACAAAATCAATAAGTTGTCCGGTGATAAGTAGAAGTATCTATTTGTCTAATTGTCATTAGTTATTGTTATTACAATCTGTTCATTTGCCGGCACGCAGCAATCTTCCTAGTGATTAAAATATTCGTATATTTCGTCACGGAGATGCCTCGTGGACAGATGTGAAAAAAAACACGCCATAGTAATGTTCAGGATACGACTAGGTCCGATATCAGCAAACTCGAGCATCCAGCATCGAATCCGGAAGTCAGAATCAAAGCATTGTGAGTTGACTTTATTCGTTATTGAGAGCGCGCCAGTTTTAGGTCTTTGGAAAAACTTTGTTGGTGCCAGTTTGGTTTGCTTCTGGCTTTCACGAACCACATGGTTCGGGAAGGACGTGTTTGTTTTTTTGTGAGAACAGCTGATTCTGGAAGAAATTTTTTTTTGAAACAGCAGTCTATTTAGCATTCAAATTACAGAATATGAGTGCACATATTCCTATCGGCAAACACAGTTTTCAAAAAAAAACATTTTAGACCGAAAGAATGTTTTTTTTATGTTTCTGTGTTGATTTCACTGAAAAGCGGTGACATAAAAAGTTTTTTTCTTCTAGGTTCGCATGTGATTGGTGCAACGGAACGTTTACTCTTGAGGAGGGCTTCCGATTTCTTCGTGTAGATATTATGAAGTACGTTTCACTATCGTTTTGGTGCATAGGTGTCTCGGCCGTTCAATAATAACATGGGTCGTAAGTTACCTCCAAAGGTTGCCCAAGCTCGTAGTTTGGCTCACTAGGAATTTGGTTAGCACTAATATACCCTGGTGATAACCACTTTTGGAAAGCGTTTCTTATAGGGCTTCTTGGTTGTTGCATTTATTGCTACTAAGTGTTCGGAGAGTAACTTCCTTACTGTCAAAGAGGCTGGGTGCTCATCTTCAACAATCCCATCTCTGGAAAAGCCGACTGTTCTCAAGGAGTTGAGATTATCTGGTGTTAGAGTCGAGATCAGTTGAATATGAAGTTTCTGGTTGAACGGCTGGGCTCTTGTTTGGTTCATCATGTCTTCAATTTTCAGTTTATGCTTTGTAAGCAACACAACGTGGTGTTGTAGGTTTTTTAGTATGTTTCAGATAACAGACCATAGTGCAAGAGAAAATGAGTGATTGAGTTACCCAATGACTGTGATACTCCCTATATACCAGAAGGTACAATGATAACCTATTATTCTTATTATTAACCTGAGTCGGGCGACCAAGATTGGTAGAGCCGACCAAACTACAAGCGCGATAGGGAGAAACATTGAGATCTCGTAGCATGATAACGTATATATTCGTTGTCATAATTTACTATGTTAATAATGTGTCTACTTTCAGTGAAACCACAGTTTCCCTTCAAGAGCTTGTCAATTCCCAGCTTTCCAATCGCCACATCGTCTGCAAATTTTGTCAAGAAAGTGAGCCGGTCGTGACAAAGGTCGCTTGGTCGTTTTTAACGCCGCCTGAGTGAGTTGAGACCAATTTGACCTCGGTACTACAAATAGAGAGTATTACCGATAGTTTCGTTTTCGTCACACCTAGCAACATAGTTATTTTTTCAATTGCCGTGATTTTCGCCTTGTTCATTCTCTAAGTAGGTGGTATTTTCTCGAATCATTTTATTTTTTTCCAGTTTGTTGGTCGTTTCCCTAACGAGACATACAGATGCGAAGATACATCCACCAAACAAGATGATGGAGGTAAGTAATTCTAGAAGTTTTTTTCACTAGTCAATTTTTTTCGTCAAAATTCAGAAAAATAGATTCCTCTCAATTTTCGATCATTTTTTGATGGCACACTACCGCTAAAAAATATTTGTGAATTATTAACTATTTTGATATATCGTCAAAAAAAAGACAATTGCGCAAAATCAGTAAAAACCGTCCACACAGGCAATGTATGTTCGAATAAAGGTGCACGCGGTGCTTCACATCGGTGGCGGTGATGTGAGTATAAAAGACGAACTAATTTTCAATTTACAGATTAACGCGAAGCTGAACATCACCTGCTACAACCCTCCCCTTGACAAGAGAGAAGCCGCGTGTGAGGTGTGTTTGGTAGTGCGAGAAGTGATTTTAACGTATTTCGTTTTATCTCAGAAGTTACAGCCTCGCCGATTCCTGGCTAGCTTCTCTCTCACTTATTACACTAGGCAAGTCGTGTAGATCTATGAAGGGATCGATTTTCGAACCGGCAAATGTTTTATTTGGATATAGGAACATTACCGAGACAATCACTTTTTTGCAGTCTCCCGAGCGACAAGAAAAGTCAGACGATCGTATCATGTAAGTGATAAATAATTAACAAATCATTATCTCAGTCCTAGTAATGTATGATGTTTGTTGACCTTCGAGTCAAATCCGATGAAAACCTAGAAAATTCAAATTATTCCACAGAAAACACCTCGCTTATATGAACATGTTCAGTTCCATTTGAGAATAACTATCTCATCATTTATGTTTTTCTTGACCAAAGCTAAGGTGATGAGTTTTACGCCAACTGCGATGAATCTAATGCCAATTTGATAGGCACTTGCTTATTCATTGCAGAAGTAGTCGGTCGTGGTCAGCATCTGATGATTGGAAACTTCCGCCCGTGCGATTTCCCATCAGAGACGATGATGTTAGTAATTTTCTGTGTAGCTTTCATTTTTGCTCGATATTATTTCCCAGTACGGAGATAAATGAGCGTTTATCTCTAGGATGAATTGTTCACTCAACTCAATTCTTAACTGCTTCCAAAGATGAGCGTTGTTTTTTCTTCTAGGTTTTATTTTTCGTTTCGACTTCTGACAATACTTTGAAAAAAGAAACTCAGAATGCGATTCTTAGTTTTCAATGACATGTTTCAAAATGTATCTTGGTTCAACTGAGTTTTGCAGAATGGAGGCATCACCAAGAAAGTACCTCATCCGGCTGGAGTCAATGTGTACAGTTTATGGGCAGTTGTTTGCCAAAAAGGCACGCTGGAAGGTTAGTGAATATCTTTTTTTAGTTCGTGAGATGCGAGTTCAAGGGTCAATTTCGTTTCGGTGAAACGATTAGTATTTATGCTTTTTAATGGAGACGTTTTCAACTTGTTATACGGGAATTCGAATCATTACTAAGACCAGATACTGTGCAGTTCGGGGAGATTCAGACCATTCAAAACTGCCTGCGGTCTTGTGGACCTTCATGTTCTCTCGCTTTTACAGCTTCCTTAGCCCAGAAAATGTTCACAAGTATTTGCAAACTCTATTTCTGTTAATCTCATTCATTCATTTTTGTTGCATTCCTGCCACTATATAATCGAGAAGTGAATGGAGGTTATTAGTAAGTTCTATATCATGTTTTATTAGCTACAATAGGAACTGGCATGTGGTATCTGTTACGATGGAGATAGCGTAACTTGTGTACGTTATACATTCTTCATGTTTTCCTGAAAAAATGTATCTCACTCACTTTCTAAAAATTTCAGGGCAACATTATTCATTCCACCGGAACCAAGCCGGGGTCTGGACCACTTGTAATGACAACAGTACTTCTACGGTGAGCCATTTATTTCTTCGACGTTGGAGTCCATAGAAATAAAGAGTTGAAAATGAGACAATCTGATGATTTTTTCTTGATTCTTCTTTTTCTTATCCACATGACTACAAACGGTTTCACGTTCGCCAGCTTACTCGCCAGCTCAAAAAATATTTGGTAATTTTTTATTTACGTAGGTACCCGAGGATTTTGTTGTCTCTGAGGCAGCTGATTATGGATATCTGCTGATGTTTCAGCCGGAATGATATATTGCCAAGTTATGTTACTGTTATTGTGTTCTATTTTTTTTTGAACGTGACTATTTCCTAGTAATTGCATAGAACATAATTGACAAGTAAGGAGTTATATATTTCGCCTGATAAAATTCATACTGAGAATTTCGTTTTCTGACTTTTAAAATTGTGTTCAGTGATCTCTGTTCCAGTCGATTCTCCCTAATTCTGAAGCCAAGCTCAAGTGATAGTTTCGTTTTATTCATCAGATGATTGAATTGTGTTAATGTCTAAAAATTTCTAAATAGAGAGGTAGATGGTTATTAATAAATTGGTATTTAGCTTGTTTCTCGACTGTTATTTTTACTATTATTCTTATGAAGTTTTCCTGAACTTTTCGTCTAAATGATAATACGAAGATTTTTTATGGTGAAACCCATTAGATAAAACAATTGTGTGTTACCGACACAGTGTGGAGTGGCAACCCAGACAACTTCATGTCCTGCCATTGGTCTGATGCAGACATTTTTATTATGTTTTAACGGCCAGTTACATATGTACCCAGGTTGCATGCAACCAAAATGCAACACGGTTGCATGTGTATAAAACCATTGGTTGCTTTCAAATGCAACCAAGATCCCTTAACATAACCAAAAAGACAAATTTGGTTGCATTTGAAAAGTAACCGATACTTTTGTACACATGTCTGAGAATATTATATTCATGGCAAACGCAAAATGTTGAAGCCCCGCCCACGTTTTTAGGTTTGCCATATTCGAATCCAAAGTTTGCGCATGCCATGGTCAAAACGTACACATCCACTGCACACGATTCATCGCAAGTTCCCTCTGGTTTACCCCGAGGAATTTCCCCCAGTGAAATCTCCCTGATATACCCCTGGTTTCCCCCCGGTTTCCCAGTGGTACTCCCTTGAAATCGCAGGGGTAAATTTCTCCCCGATACCCCCCTGATATCCCAGGGAGTGTCAATTATCTATGAACCGGGTTGCCTGCAACCGAAATTCATCCCGGTTGGATGTGTACGAAACTATTGGTTGCTTTCACATGCAACCGGATTGCTTTTCAAATGCAACCTGGGTTGCATCTCGAATGCAACCAAAATCACATTAGATAACCAAAACCAAAACCAATAGTTTGTACACATGCAACCTGGTTGCGTTTTGTTTGTATGCAACCCGGTTGCATGTGTAAACCCCCGAATATTTGTAGTTCTGTGGCCGTATTTTGTAAGACTACTTGTCAAGTAGGCTCAAGTAAGTAACTTTCAAGTAGCTCACTTGCGTGGAGAAAGTTTACCCGCGATGGTATTTTGTAAGGTTCAAGTTTTTGTTGAAAAATGGATGCATATGCGTACGCGTGGGAAAAATCAAAAAGACAAATCCTTAGTAGATTTGTTAATCACAGCAAAAACAAATACAACTCCTAAGTAGATTGGTTCATCACAATGTGCTTTTCCTAAACACCAATTTGAGCATGAGTAGTTGGCTGAAAGGGTTCCAGTGGAAACTAATCCGAACCAACATGGTAAGCTGCTTTCAAGGAAACCGGACAATGCAACTCGTTACATAACATGAAATCTATACCAGTGTAGGTGTGAATCGCGAAAATAAGGGAACGTGACCGACTGTTTTCCCTGGAACTTTTGTTAACGTGGACTTTGACAGGAAAACCTGAAATAGTTGGACAAAGATAGTCCATTTGTACGTCTTTCGGAGCAGTAGCCGGTCGGCAATGAGCGAATCTCCTAATCCAACCAATCCAAGTCAACAGGTACTATCTTAGTTGTTATACTGTAACTCTTTAGTAATAGTACCTTAAATTTTAAGGGGCATTCACAGAGGTAACCGAAGGCAGCAGTGGTACCCTTCGTTAGTGGTTAACCGATTTCTGCTGTTTTCTCGGTACAGCTATCTAGTACACGTGGTGATTTCATATGCAGTCTTATTGACAGACTGCATATAAATTGCTTTTCAAATGCAACCTGGGTTGCATCTCGAATGCAACCAAAAACACATTACATAACCAAAACCAATAGTTTGATGTACACATGCAACCTGGTTGCGTTTTGTTTGCATGCAACCCGGTTGCATGTGTAAACCGCCGAATATTTGTAGTTCTGAGCGGGATATTGCAACCTTTTCTCAATTTACTTCACTCATACCGTAGTCTTCGAACCCTCTTTATAGCAAATAGACGAGATTTTCGCAATATTTGATTTTCTGATGTTCGTAAACCCAATAAATTTGAAACAAACTGAACTGTTTTGGATGAGATTTAGCGATTTCGAAAAAAGGCAGGATTCATTACCCCATGGAATGATTCCCTCTCGATCAAGTCATAATCTAACGACCTTCATAGTTATTTTATTTAGTTGTAAAAACTAATAGGTTTTGTAAACTTTTTGTAAGATAAGTTTTTAGTTTGTGTTTAGTTTTTAGTTTGTAGTTGGTGGGAACGAACCGTTTAGTCTATGTCTCGTTTAGTCTAGAGTATAGAGCCGTTTAGTCTAGTTTAGAACCCAGTGGTTGTAATTTGCTCTCTTACACACACACTTTGTGAAGTTCACTGATATTCCCAAAGAGCTAACTGCCATTTTACATCTAAACAGACCAGTAACTTTTTCCAATTTCAAAATGAAATCACCTATTCATGTTAACAAACATAGCACTGTAGTTTGAAGTCGGATTGTACTTTCTACAAACCGGTTATCAGGAAACTAAACAGGATGATACGGTACAAATTTCATGACTCACGCGAACGCTAAAAATGACTAACAAATACTCTTTAATTTTTCTGGAATACAACTGAAGCTGAAAAGGAATACTTGAGAAGTCGGTTGAGATTGATTTTTTTCTTTGTTGAGGTGTATTTATAGTTTGATACCGCCACATTTCAGAATTATTTTCTTTACGGTATTCATTGAAAACAAGCTGCGATTAAACTTTCTCTTCTCTCCAGCTTACTTTTTTCCTTACTTATCCAGCAATCTTTACAACTTCCAACTTGTAATTCTCCAGGACGGTGCTGATGATGCGAAAGAAAAGCAAGAACTAGAGGGAGTTGGAAGTTGGTTTAGTTTTCCATTGATTCGTTGGCTTGGTTTGCTACTTAAAGAAAGACGATTATGTGGACCAATTTTGTATCAACGGTCCTTCAAATTGCAATTGAAAAATGTATTGCAGTTTGAAGTTTGAATGTGGTCCAACCGTTGCGATTGGACCACATAATCGTTCTTCTTTAAGGCAGTGTAATTTTAATTGTTGACAGGCCGAAACATACAAAACCTATCATGTTTCTATCACATCTCAATCAAAAATTGTTCGACTCTCACTCTATCAATAAATATTTTTAATTTGTAAAACTTTATTTTGTTTAGGTAAAGTAGACAAAGTAGACGAGAGCAAGAAAGACAAAGGCGAGGGTGACGAGTCGACAGATACTACAAACACAAAAGATAAAAAGAAAAAGAAGAAGAAGGACAAGAAGAAGAAGAAGACTGCTCATTTCAAGTGAGTACTGTATTAAGTGATCAGATATCTATTGTAGTTTGATCTCGTACACATCACAATTTTCGAATTTCAGATAAAAACAACGGGATAAAACTACTTACTCAGCGGGATAGGGCGACATACACCGTATAGGTGTTGTTTGGAGAGAGCGATACCTATCGACAGTGATATCTGTGTATTTGTGTAAATAGTTCGTTGCACTCATTTGTAACCTACATTACGAAGTTTTTTGGGCTATTATTTTCTGCTATGGTGCGTTTTTTGATTTGGTTAATAGGTTGGATATTATTCTCTTAGGGAAATGTATAAAACTTAGTTGTACCCAGTTGGACACATCAGACATTTGATTCGCCTTGATCAAACTACAAACATTTTCAGGAAACGCGGTCATCCGGCCTTCAAGATTCTGTGCATCGCCTTCTCCGTTCTGTCGCTGGCCTGTCTCACCGGAGCAGTTATCTGCGGAGCCATGATTGCCATGCAGACTGGGGAAAAATAAACCGTTTCCAATACTTGTTTATTCATTTGTTTGTTTGTTTGTTTGTTTGTTTGTTCCGTAGTTTGTCTATATAGTTTGTTTGTTGATCTACATTCAAATCGTGGACATGATTCACACAAATAACTATTATTTCGTTAATTTCGAGCATTCTTCTCAACAAATTTGATCCATTACATCCATTTTGTGAAAGACATATTGAAGAGTGGAATTACAGAGTTATGAGTGAGATAAGAAAAAAAGAGAAAAATCAAAGTGTAATTTGAAAAATATATCTCTAAAAGTGAAGTGAACATGCAATGATTTATTTTCTCTGATTTAAGCTTTTGAATGATGTATGCATTTTCGTGCACTGACGTTTACTGAAAAAAAGAGTATTCTAGGAATCATTTTTCTTCATCTCTTTTTCGTATTCTGGTTTTCAGTAAAGAAGAATAATACATCATGTTGATGGTCTAATTAGCAAATGTGCGCCCAAATTTGTGTATACCTTGATCTCCATGGCAACCTCGGTTCATGAACACCATTAGACTCACATTTCCCCCAAATATGAAATCTGCGCATATCCTTGTTGTCATTTGTAGATAGTAAATACTAATTTTAAATTTATTGAATAAACACCGAATTTACAGTTTTAATAGTGTACATCTTTTTCAATTTGACCACTCTTGAAACAACACAACATATTTTGTACTTACCAATTCAAAACTACTCTGTTCGAAATTGAGCCTCTTCCCTGGGAACAAATTCAAAACTTTTGCAAGTGAAATAAAGTTTAAAACTAAAATTCCAGGTTCACTTTGTTAGTTTGCGACAGAATGAGTTTTGGTTGAGATGGAGTTCGATCGAATATGGATCGATATGAGGAACAAGGAAGGATCGGACAGGGCGCCTATGGGGTAGTACTGCGGGCCCGACACAAACAGGTTTGTTGTAGTTTGATCTTCGTTGTCTTTCGAATATTTCGTAGTTTGATCTTGATATATGCCATTAACCACGACGTTGAGTCGAAAAGCAACGAGATCAAACTTACAACCCAGCGGGGTAGGGCAATATTCACCGTAAATTCTTGATTTGAAAAGAGCGGGTCATGTAGTTCATTCTATTCCTACGTGAACTCCATATATCTAAAGTATACATTCCAACTTCGCGATGACTGTTCTCCAATGCGAACTTCAACGTAATAGGGACAAATCCTGAATAAAAACCTTTAACAAAACGTTGGTCAAGTTTATAAAAAAATGTATATATACATTTTGAAATTTAATTTTATAAAAAAACATATTCTCATGATAATAAAAGTTTATATAATAAAAATTGTATACATAAATTAATCCACTATGAAGAACTCTCTTTATTCTCCTACCAGCCCCCTCGTTCCCGCGCGCTGTCTCGTCTGGTGCAAATAGCGATCAGCTGTAATGATGGCGCGCCTGAATGATCCGACCAGTACTAGATACGGCGCACCGCGGGACGCCCCTCCCCGCCTTTCTCAATAGGCATCTCTGTTTCGTCTGCATTTAACCGTGAAAATCTTTCGCCTTTTACTAAAGATTTCCGTGCAGACGAAAAATTATGAGTTTATCTCAATTTTTGGAATCCCCTCGAAAGAGCGGGATATTAAATCGGTAGTAGCAGTACAATATATTTGGGTAGTAGTTGTTCAATTGTGACCATCTATGTATTATGATTTTCTCTGTGCCACGAAGGACTAAAAAATGGAGGTGAGACCGAGGAAATATTTCCAGTGATCAAATCAAATTCGGGGTAGCTTGATTTCGAAACACGCCGTAGTTGGTGAATTATGTCTGAAAAGAGAAGGGGTCCAAACTACAAACGCAGCTGGATGAGGGAACACTCGCTTGCTTTAAAAAGAGCGAGTCGTCTAACTTTCTGTTTTGCAGAGTGGACGGATTGTCGCCATAAAAAAGATGAGTCTGACTCGAGATCGTCTGGTGATTTTGCGCGAATTGTGCACTCTTCGAAACCTACATCACGAAAATGTGAGTTAAGTCTATGAGCACTGTGCTCATTCAGTTCTTAAAGAAGGACGATTATGTGATCCAATCCTAACGCTTCAGTCCTTTAAACCGCAATACATTTCTCAATTGCAGTTTAAAGGACCGTTAACACGGGATTGGTTCACATAATCGTCCTGCTTCAATCGTTCGACTGTTATCTCCTTTCCCACTGAAGAAAACATATATAAAAGGCCGAAAGTAAATGGCCTAATCAGTACAGATAATCACAGAAACGTGTACGTTTCAGGGGCCGTATCGACCAATATTGAAAACCATCCCCTACCTCAAAAATACATTTGTACGGAAGGAAAAACTATCAGCGGGGTGACGCGGGGCTACCCGCAGCTTTGCTGGATGAGGCCACAGGTTATACTGTAGGAGTCCGCCTAGAAGTGACACGATCTGTATATAGGTCTTCAGTCGAACTCTCTCCATTAGTTCATACTGATATTGTCTTTGACAGATTCTCACTCTCGTCGACTGTTTCTCTTCGCTAGACACTCTCTCGCTCGTCACCGAATTTGTCACATTTCATCTGAACGACATCATTCTCGATCCAAGAAGACCGAAAAATGAGGAATTCATTTGGTGAGAAAACTGACATATTAAGCGAATTGGCAAGAATATCAAAACTTACCACCTTATCAGACGCCGTATTACCGAAGGCTTTTCTATTCAAACCTGCGTATCTTCGAATATTCATGCTAATTCTTCGGTTCACATTCCGCCTTGTTGGCTTTATAGCTAAATAAGCGTCAGGCGAAACATAAGTTGGGATATGGATAGTGCGTGCCAAATTTATTAAATATCCGCCTCGTGGATACTCGAACCGGGCCCAAAAGCTTGGGAGGCGTGGACGCTAACCACTATACCAACTAGGCTAATGGCAGCGCCCTCGACGAATCGTATATATCGGTTCTTACACAGCACAAAGCAAGATATACAGTATACCCTCGCCTTTCTCTAAGCGACAACTATAGTACAAACATAACAAATAAGCATGTGTGGTGACCTCACGATAAATCTTGAGAGGCTCTACTAGTAAACTACTATTCAACCACCCGTGATCCCGTACAGTATACGAAAGAACGTTCAGGTGCATTTTCATCGATGAACACCACCTTTTGCAGAAACGTTTTGAATAGTTTCTAGTGATGAGGAAAGCTTTTCAGAAACTTCTGATTGTCAAAGAATGCACTCAAGACCATAGTTTTACGTTCAACAAAAAATGAAACAAGCATTCTCGTGTTTAATCACAAAATGAAACGCACTGTAAACGACTACATTTACACAGATCATTCTATAGAAGTGTGTATTTTATATAGTGTACTCTCTATTCCAGCTTTTTCTATCACCAGATTCTACTAGGAGTTGAACACATGCACTCCGTGAATATCATGCACAGAGTAAGTTTTCAAAAAGTGGTTTCATAGAGTGGTAACTTTCAAAAAAGAGATAAACAGGCTAAGTAACTAAGTTTTTTTTCAAAGTTGGGTCTGCAGCACATCATGTTTCAAACTGCAAACAAATGAATAAGTACGATTTAAAATAAAACAGCAGAACAAAACGATTTTCTTTTTCATCGTAAATTTTAAGCATATCTACAGAACATAGTACAACGAATGTGTCTATTTCTTTTCGTTTTCAGAGCAGAAGGTGAAATTATATTCAATATAATCTATCATAGCTTTTAAGGACCTAAAGCCGGAGAACATTCTGGTCACTGCTAAAATGTCGATCCGAATCGCCGATTTCGGCCAGGCTTGTCTGTATTTTCCGGAGGATCACAGCAAGGAATATGAAGAAAATGTGAGTATACTAGAAGTGAATTGAATAGTCACGTAAAGTTGTTATTCTAATGAGAAATCGTGCACTTTGTCATTGAACGTTTCTGAGTTATGCTGTGTTTAACATGTTTCACGTGACTATGCAATCGACTAACAGTATATATGAATGACCTGCTTAGTTGTAGTTTGATCGGGATACACGTCATCTGTTGCGGGGTTCGAAAAAAAATCAACGATATATAGTTCGTTTCACCAATCGATGACTTTCTACAGTAATCTTTCAAAAATTCAAACGCATTTATCTAATCAACAAACAGAATTTAAGTTTCACTCTTTTGTATGCTTGTAGTACCCAAAGTGGAAAACTAAATCACAAAGTTTAAACTATGTACAACACCTACAAGATATGATAAATTCACTTGTAAGTTTTATTATCTTACTGTAGAGGGCTATTGTTTCGTGAAACAGCCTATATCAAACTACAAACACAGCGAGATAGGCAGATAGGGCAAAATACAGCGTATACGCTCGGTTTGTTCAAGAGAGGGAGAAAAAGAGAGAAAGAATAAAAGCAGGAAGAGAAAAAACTAAAGTTTAACGAAGCGCAACCCCTGTTTTGCTGTGAAATGGATTATTTTGTATTCATTTGATGTTTTGCCGCACGCAATAGGCCCCCAGGGAATGTTTGAATTGATTTAGAGTTATGAAAAAAGATGAGTTGTTGACGCACCATATATCATGTACTAATGGTTTTTTTTCTGTATTTTTAACCAACGATGAAAAAAGACTCATCTGTATTTTAAACGTACTCACGTATTTTTTGTTTGAGAAATAGTCACCTCATTCTTGAGCTTTGAAACCGAAAATGATTTGTTTTAAGTTCCTTGACGCATTCTCATTTCTTTTTCCTATTCCTTTCCCTCTCACTCTAGTTATTTTTGTCTTCCTATTTCCATATATCTGTGTTCCCTCTGGTCTCATTTTTCCATATTTCTTCCTCCTTCCTCCATACTTTAATTCTCTCTTTCACTCTCTCTTCTATCTGTCTCTCTCTCTATATCGCCCTCTCTCTCTCTGTCTGTCTGTCTGTCTCTCTCTCTCTCTCTCTCTCTCTCTCTCTCTCTCCTTTCCACCTATCTATCTTCCCTCCCTCTCTTCTATCATTTTCGTATTCTGTTCAAACTTTCCTTTGTTTTTCTTGTTATCTCTCCCCTCTCTCTATCTTTCTCTCTCTCCTTCTCTAATTCACTCTCAATAGTTACCGCATCATCTCTCCCTCTCTTTTCCCTCCCCCTCTATCTTTATCCTCGCATCGTTTCATGTTCCATAGCATCTGTTCAATAAATTCAAGTGATTGATTACTACACGAGAAAAGACGACAATTTACAACCGCATTCCACATTTCGCGAAAAAATAAAACGCAATACATTAGATGCGTATTGATTAGACCCATATTTTTCCTAGATTATTGGTTGTCGAAAAAAATGCCCCACTGAGTGGTTTGAGGCAGCAAATGATAAACTACGATGCTTATTGGTGAAAAATAGCGGCGCTAGGTCGACATTACGAGCTTAGCCGGCGAAGGTTGATAAACAAATAAAAAGAGAAATATTCGAACAAGAAATTTTATTATGAGTTTTTCACGAATGTCGATGACTTTGAAAGGATGAGCAGGCCATACCTTAGTAGCTCAAGAAAACAATTATTATCCTTGTTCATATAATTTTTTAGTTAATTTTGATTGCAACGTTTTGTCTCTAAAATCTGCTCAAAAAAAACGCAGCTCGTGTCAACAGTTTGAAACGCAGCAGTAAACAAAATCAATGTTCACGGACCTTGGAAATATCTCACAGAGTCGAAATTTTATACACGATAACCGATATTTTTTTCAATTCTCAATTCTCGAAAAAAAATAGCCAGATCTTCCTGAAAATATTCCATAATTACTATTTTCGTACAAAACAGGTACAATCACCGTTCAATCGTTTAAGGCATCAATCATTACGAGCGCGTCACAGGGTCACAATACCCACTTCATCATCTAAAATGCTCTTCTTTCATTTCCCAAATCGGAGTGCCACATCCAACAATGTGGCAAGTTACGTGTTGAATCGCGAATAAATTTATTCTATTCTATTCTATATAATATTGAACACTGGAACAAATATCCAGAAAATCAAAATATTTGATGACTCTAGTTTCAGGTCGCCACTCGCTACTACCGAGCTCCGGAACTTCTTTTCGGATCCAGGTACGAATCTTACCATTCATTTGTCGGAAAAGTGGAATGTACTAGAAGTAAATTGAATAGTCACGTAAAGTTAGCATTCCAATGAGGCATACGAAGTGTTGAAACACGGTAAATTTTTTTATCCAACATTTTTCTAGTCACTCACTGCTCTCAAATTTTTCAAATGTTTTTGTTCTATCTTTCTCTCGGTATTTAGTGTATTGAAAAATGATGTAAATTTCTCGTTCTACTTACAAAACATTCAGGAAGTACACCCCGACTGTAGATGTATGGGCTCTCGGCTGCGTTCTCTCGGAGTTTTTGAATGGCTATCCTCTCTTTCAGGTTGGTTTTGTTTTGAAAAATTTCTCTCTTTTTCCTGGCTGCCTCTTTTCCTTTCCTGCTTTCTCTCTATCCATAATATCTCATTGTCTTTTTCTCTCACATTCTGTCTCTCTGCCTCTCACTTTTTCTCTCTCTCCCTTTCTCTCCTCTATCTTCCTCTCAACTTCTCACCTACTCTTTCTTTCTCTTTCTCTCTCTCTCTCTCTCTCTCTCTCTCTCTCTCTCTCTCTACCTCTCAAACTATTTCTCTGTTCCTCATTCCACTCGTTCTCTCCCTCCCTCCCTAATAAAGAAACCGCGTCAAAACAGCCTCGCAATTGTCTTTGAATAATCGATTCCCTCCATTATTTACTATTCCCATTATGATGTCAGATTTGTGGCGTTTACCAGTCAATCCCCCCCCCCCCCCTCCTTGGCGAACCGCCAATTATTTCCCGTATTCAGCCCAAGACGTAAAAATCTGGCCCGTTTAGGTTGCGATACCACACAGCAACCATTCTCTGCAAAACCAGCTCGATGCTCCTAAACCGGTTGCAAATAGTTAGCTAATAGTAACCGGCTAACCGCCACCCGGTTACTTGGTGACATTTCAAAACTGCACAGGAAAGATTGACTAGGTAGTTATTTCTGCAACAATTACAATAAAATATTTCCTTCTTCTTTGAGTTTCGTTGGAAAATTTTAGGGCCGCAACGACATCGAGCAGATTTCGAAGATTTTCCAGTTCCTGGGCACCCCCTCGGAGACGAGCTGGCCCGGCTGGCACGAGTTGCCGGATGCTAATAAATTGACCTTTGACCCCCAGGTTCCGGTTCAGGATTGGTCACTCTTTGGTACGGTTTTTGTTGGTTCGTTGGATTTTTAGTATAGTCTTAGCGCCATAATTAACTACCTTTTTATTAAAAGTTTTCTGTTTTTTTAGAATATTAACGGGGAAAAATCTCAAAAGTTGCGAAAAATTTGAAAGATATAAATACTTTTGGAAATCATGAAAAGCCATTAAGAAACACTCGGGATCAATTAAATTTATCTCAGTGAAGTGAGAGTATCCCATATCACATCCTTATTGTAAATGATGCCACATGAACCGTGAAATAAGGGATCATCTTTCATTTTTCAAACGAAATTCCCCGGAACTGACTATACGACGTGGAATAACCAGATTGGTGTTGTAGTTTGGTCCGACAACACAGCAGAACTGTGCGCCAGTTTATTTATATAAGCACTTTTTTGTTCGCCGTGCGTTCTAACCAACTCCCCCAGAAACACTACACAACAGAAAAGTACAATCACCGTAGGCCGTAGCAGATTCACCCAACCTTATTCGTTTTAGATTTTTCAACCAAAATGGCCCAACGCCCTGAGAGGGGGGTGGATTTTTAAATTCAGGAGTCGCTAATTTCTTCTGCACTTTCGCGCCTGAATAGGCCGTTTGAATAGAATTTCCTGGAGAAGCGGACAAAAACGCGCGAATGTTGCATTTGAAATTTACTATTGCCTCAAGTGCATGATGATGACGTCTTATGGAGGAACTAAATCAGTGAATGATGAAACTAAGGGGTTGTAGTTACTAGTTTGGAGTTAGTGCGATTTGTGCGTGTTTCAAAATGCTGTGTTTGAACGATAAGAGGAGAACCTGGTCACCTTCCACACAAAAATTGTTTTTCGCTTTGAAACTAGGTTTCAAAGACAATCATACAACCAACCGTAAGTTTGATACATATTGGTTTTCAGTGCGCGGCGCTTCTCCGGTTTTTCTGTCCTTTCTGCAGTGTCACCTGAGGTTGGACGGCCACGATCGCCTGACAGCCTCCCGGCTACTCGCCCATTCTTTTCTGGAAGGACCACCCAGGAGCAGACCACCCTATAGATTACTCAAACGACATCGATCGAATATACGTAGACTGCCCATGCTGGCGAGACGATGACATACACGTATTTCACGTGTGCTCACGTGTTGTGACACGTGCCCAGGTCTGATGAATGGTGAACAAACTCCAAGTTGTCTCTAGTTTATCATGAACGTTATCAAAATCTCACGTGTTTCCCACGTTCTACTTCACCTGTCTTCACGTTGTGGCGCGTTCGTAATCATTGTACGCGTTCCACTGAGCTGAAACAACTCTGAGGCCACATGCAAGAATATCCTAATCTTAGAAAGCAGCTCCCGATTTGTTCGAACCTCGCTTTTCCTGCTTATACACGTTTCCGGGATACATGTGTCGCTTAGTAGAATTAGAGGAAATCTTATAATGGGATGTGGGCATTGGGGTGTTTGGGCCTACAGCCTCTAGTAGTAATCGGGTGTGATCAAGAGACGGCTATGTTTTAGATAGGAGTTGAATACATGTTTGTTATTTCATGTATTACAACTCAGAGTTTTATTACAACTCAGAGTCATGAGCAGTTCATTCTTGTTCACACGTACATTGTACACATTATACTTTTCCAATAAACCCGAACTTAAAACTAGGATTTCTGTGATTCTTTCACTGCGGTTCATAAGTTATCGATGTTATTGCATTTTCATTTCTAGAAAACCACTGTCAAGGGTACTTCACTTGTTTCATAATGTTCTTTTACAGTATTTAATCGTGATTGAACTTCGAGAGTCGACTTTTGTTTTTGTTGTTGTCACTCTTGTAGGTTTTTTAATCAGTTTTCGCCCTTTAAACAACTCGCAGCATGAATGTTACTCCCATGTAAACTTCTTAAAGGGGAACAGAAAAGAAAGTTTATATGAAAGATCTGCTCGAGAGAAACTGATTGATACCTTTCTTTATTTAAACTGACAAACCGTATTTGCATACGGTTCACATGTTTCAGTCAGTTTTGGCGCACGCAACCTTATATTTAGGTACCCCGGGGTACCTAAACTAGCTTTCCATTCTGCCCCCTTTAATAACACTGAGGTTCGCTTCCGTTTGAGAAATATACTTCTGTCTGCCGAATTTCCTTCGTGTACCTGAATTCTCTCATAAGGATCGAATTTCACCCAACGAGACTCCACTTTTCACTCGTCCACCACAGTTCATTAGGGTAAATGTAGGGGGATTGGGTTGCAGATCTGCATGGAAACAGGTGAGAGCAGGAATCAGACCAAAGTTCTCGAAGAAAAATAAACGAAATAGTAGATATTTGTTTAACTCAGAGTGTGGTGTGTACGTAACGCACTGTAGCGAGCAGCTAACGTATACTGTTGGTTTATTACACAATCACGTGAAACATGTTAAACACAGCAGCTCAGAAACGTACAATGACAAAGTGCACGATGCCTCTTGAGAATGCTAACTTTACGTGACTATTCAGATTTATTCTAGTATACTGCATCGTGCTTAGTGAACGAAATTAGTAGTTCTTATTTCTCGTGTTTTTCAGTGTCTGTGATACCGTACATAAACCCACATTCTTTAAAAGACGTAATTCAGGTCAAGTTCCAGAAAATCGGAAAAGAAGGCTTCAACTTGGTTACTGTGGAACTTTTTTGATTCTATATCTACGCACACTTTGCTTAAAGTTCACACATCCCAATGTTTTTTTTGTTAGTATTTTCTGCTTTGTAAATGTTGTCAGTTGTGCATCGTTTGTAAGCGGGCCATCTGCACCGCGAAAAAGGCATGAATACAGAATCAGATTGGACAAATGACCTAATTAGAATAGAATATTCAAACACTACTCACGCTAGTCTACTGCCAGTCAAGTCTAATGTCACGTTAAACATGTGAAACACATTAGAAATCAGAAACGTGCTATTTTACAGTTCACGTGAACCTTACACCCTGTTTTTTCGCACACTTGAAGACAAGCGGAAAACCATCAAAAATGACTCTTCATAGTAAAAGTAAATGGGAAGTCAGATTAACCGTGAAACACAACATGACAGTATGCACTATACTACTGTTACCAGACCATCAGATGTCTAATAATGTAAATGATGTGTAAACAAAAACACCGCTAGTCCGTGGCTAAGAGATACACAGAGACAGAAAAAATCGGACCACAGTCAAGGAAAACCACTCTATACAGTGGATTCGAGACAGTAATCGATGTGATCGAATAGATTTCAAATTTTCTTAATCTTTTAAATCTTGTCAGTTTATTAAATCTTGTAAATCTTGTAAATCCCTTCAAACTCTGTATTATTCTAAGGTTCATGAACCAGCGACGCTGTCAAGACGCGCTTAATTTGCATGCTCGATAGGGTTTGTAATATAATTATGATGTCATCGTCTAATTATCATTTCTCATTTGTTGCCAGCCGCTCTCTCTCTGTGTGTTTCAGTTGAGCTGCGCAGTATTTTCTAATTAGAAGCAGTCGAAATGGGGGCGTGGCCAGGGGGCGGAGTCTAGCAATCGATGCCGCCAAGTCTAACAGAGCAGTGCCATTGACTCTGCACAGAATAAGTCACCCCCGAATCAGACCCACCCGTACCGCGACCTTTCCGCGTGCTCACCGCGTCCTCCCCGCGTCCTTGCCGCGTCCTTGCCGCGTCCATTACGATTCCGTACCCCCGCGGACCTCGGCATGAGGTTATGCGCGTCGGCCTTTTATTCCTGATTACGGTATGCGGTATACCGCTAGCGGAGACTGTGAAATGTTACTGCACAGACGACCATTGTGTACCGTACGGAGCATGCGACGGCTCCGTGTGTCTGGTGGGAATCCTTCGGGAAAACAACCAGGTTATTCGAACGTGCGGGTCACGACCGCTAGGATGTTATAGGTGAGCGAACTTAAAAACTAAATTGCAATTGTTTCGCCAAGTTTTCAACTCATGTGCTCTTCAAATATTACGAGTGAACTTGTAAGTAGGGTTTTTCCGGCGCACCCCTTACTTGTTCTGCATACATATTCACATTGTTGTTTTTTATGTAGCCCTTGTGAATACCATTCCCTCAAAGGTTCACGTAAAACGTGTTTCTTTTTGCGTGATCAATAAGTACTTATGGTCTTCATTCAGGTGAAATTACCAGATAACTACTATTTTTCTTTTTTCTCGAATTTTTGAATGTATGCTTACCTCCTAGTAAACTAGCCACCAGTATGGTTCATCTTCGAGAATGTTCCAACCGTAAACCCCTGTGAACGTTGAAAAAACTTTTCAACTTTGTTCTGTAGTTCACAATTGATCAATCTTCACGTTTTTCACGTTTTTTACGTGCTCTTCGATCAACCGAGTTTCTTTGTATCCGTGTAATTCAGTAGTTTCTCCTTTGGACGTAATGCGATACTCTCTGCCAGTTTCTCTTCTTCTCATCGCCTTGAATTCGGAATAAAAAACAAATAAATTATGTTTTTTTTCTCAGTTTTTTTCCAGAGAAATAACTCTTTCAAATGTACTTTCGAAGATAGATGAAACATTTTGTCACTCTAGTCCCTGAATACTGGTTTTCTCCAAACTTTGTTTCGAAAACAGCGAATTTTCTCAATGAGAAATTTGAAAATCACATTTCATTAGATAAGTAGTTCGGCACGATCTCCAAGATTATTTTGAAGGAAAATTGGAAGAAAAAATCGGAATAGTTTCCATCAAAAACAAAAACTTTTTTCTGATACGCGCCCTTGTGCATGCGGTGTAACTTTTGAGCGCGTGCAGTCATGCGCGCTGAAACGGAACATTTATCAATAAACGAGGATTTAGTGCCCAATTGACTACTTTGATGGATGCTAAAAACGCGCGATCGGACTAGCGACCAGAAAGCTCGGAATGAGGGAAATGGGTAATCTAATCAATCTAATATTAACGAATTCAAAGAAAAGTAAATGTGATTAGAAACTCGTCACACTACACTTGATGCATAATCACGTAGACCGTGACAATCCGTGAACCTCAATTGGAAAAGTTTCATATTTTCAGTTTTTTTTTCATAAATAAGGTTAGTATCTGTTTGTAGGTTTCATGTCTCAGACGAATCACACAGTTTATTTAAATCTTTGAGAGTATGTTGAAGTTCACACATCTCCGAAGACAACTAGTCTTAGGACGTAGTTACTCAATTTCAAACACGTTTTCGTCACAAACAAGTGAAAATCATCTACAGTTTTCTGTTGTACTCATCGTTTTTTAATACTTCCCTTCCGTTTGTTTCCTACAACAACGTTTTTTGCTTGGCTCGTGAGTCAATAGAGTAAAAATTGTAAATCATTTTGCTGTTTGCTTCAGAACACATCTCCCCCACAACAATGAGCAAAAAATCAACATTGTTGATATTAAGAAAAGTGCCATAGAATGTGTTTAAATGTAACTTTGCTTTAGTTTTTTTTTGTTTTCGTGAAATATATTTTTGTTTGGTTCGTGAGTTGAGTTGGTAAATCTTTTTGCGGTCCGCTTCGTTTTCTACACACTAACTCGATTCCGGCGGCGCAATCCCGCATCTAAACGTACTTATGGATGACGTGGCACTCTTCCCAGATTACGGATGACACGTTTACACGCTGGTTTCACGTATTTCACGTTCTGTGGAGGAGAATTTTCTCTAATATATATCTCTCTCTAACCCTCTATCTCTTTCTCTCTCTCTTTCTCTCTTTATAATACTTCTTCACGCTAAGTGGATGTTTTTGAAAATTCACCGGATAAAACTTATCGTCGCCAAATAATAAAAAATCCTGAGATCCATCTGCGGTTTCCTGTTTTCAATCCGAAGAACACCTGTTGAGGTCGCGTTTTTTCGTACACTTTTCCCTGTTCTCGAGACAACTGACATGAAAACAAGACTGAAACGTCTTTAACGTCTTTTCAAAGTTCAAAAATCTCTCTATCTCTATCTCTATCTCTCCATCTTTTTCCATCTCTCTCCATCTCTCTCCATCTCTCTATTCTATTCTATTCTATACTATTCTCTCTGGTTCCCTTCTCTGTCCTATTTCTGATTTTTCTTCTGCTCATTGTTTTCTTTGTAGTTCTTTCTAAAACCCAAACCAGTTATAATCCACTGACTTAATGTTTACATTAGCCTTAATGCTCTTTTCGAGGCCTTATTCCCATAAAAATGATTGGAAATAGTATACTATTATGTTTGCTCTAAGCCCCCCATTCAACCCCCCTGCGATGCTCATTTATATCACTTCAGTTTATAAATTGCCATCCTCAAAGGGCAAAGGATCGGATAAACAAGCTAAACTAGCAGCACGATTTATGCTATTACAAATAGTTATTATAGTAGTTTCTAATACAAAGTATTTATTTTGTATATTCAAAGTTTCACGTAATGGGGTGTTCGACTAAGATATCTAGACTTGTTTAACCCTAAATCGAACGTTTCCATACATAAGAGTGAAGAGGGTTCACGCAAAATATGCTGGTGTAGAGGAGAACTTTCCTATGAAAGTTCTCTACATCATTTCAATGCATTCCTTAAAATATGTTGCAGTAAACATGTAAACACCTAAGCTTTCCAAAAAACACCTGAAGAATGTTTGTAGTAAACAGAGTTTTCCAAAAAAAAAGTCAAAAAATGAGGATTCAATTTTCCCCGAACTTTCCTTTCTCTAAGGTTTCGTCGTTACTGGCGTGCGGGCCAAATATGGTGAGTAATGAGTGTGAGAAACACTCAGCTGCGTAAGAAAGTGGCTTTACTGTTCTCGAGGGTCGTACTTGAAAAGCTTCCTAAAGTGGTTGAGTAAAGTGTTTGTGCTATCTACACCGGAAGTAAACAAATCAGTCACGTGAATCGTGGGAAAACATCATTCTTTTCTGATGTGTTTACAAGTTTTACGTAACCATCTACACGTGATTGTGGCTCATCTGATGCTTCGTATTTGTCATGGTGAACTGGTGGTAACGTTGTGCAAGAAAACGTCTTCAACTGGAAATTATCGCTACGCTGTCTAATGCCTCAAACTAATTTGTGTCGGAAAATAGTTTTTCGTCTTCGGATTTTGGGGTTAAACACACCGTTGCAGATAAAACACTTATTTGTCAACATGTTTTGCTCCTCGGAGGAACCACACTAAAATATGTAGTACTGTGAAGTTATGTGAGGAGAAAGAAGTAAATTGACTTCAACTTTCATTGTCAATGTTTTATAATTTCCACATTTCAGGGACGAAGATGAAAAATGGACGGATTTATGTGCCTGCGATCAGCCCTTCTGCAACACGTTCTCCTACCTGAGGGCACATACCAGGTTAGAAATCAATCGATAACTATATAATAGACTGATTTCATAAATCACATACATGTGATCTAGTGAGAATCCCGGGAATTACCTTAGAACACCAGAGGGTCTGGGCTATAGCTCTCCCATCTTCCGAGATGGGAAGAGGGTTGGTAGTTTGAGCGGGCTCAGATGATAGAACATTCTGGATAATGATAAATTAATGGAATACATTTAGATTAGTCTGATTTCTGCACTCTTGCAATCTAAAAATCTTCGAAATGTATTATCGACTTTGTGTAGCCTAAAAGCAGTAGGGGCTTCACAAACGCTATTTGTGAGAAAAAAATTGCTTGAAACACAACAAAAAGATCCTGTAATGGTTTTTCTCAGACCTCCCCGATTCATGGTTGCATGCAAATTTCATTAAGCGCCCACAGAAAAAAAAACCGGTTCAATGTTCTTCTCTGAAAACGACTATATTAGTAGCACTGAAATGCTATATTACGAATATAATTAGCGATTCATCACTAAATATGCGTTGTTTGCGCTGTAGTCGCCTCCATTGGAGTTCATTTCGTCCTAGTTTTTCTGGAAATGGAATAATTTTTTATGCATGAGTCGGGAGTAGGGCGCGAAGAGCCTTTTTCGAACCACTCCAATGAGGGCTTAAACGGCTCCACAAAAAGTGGCCAAACACGCAAACGACTGCACGAAACCTGGGGATTTGGGTGTAATTTTGAGAAAAAGGTTATTTATAGGTTTATTCCGATCAAGATGTACTTTATTGCATAATACTTGGGTTTTTAAGAGAAATTTTGGAGATAAGGTTTTTCATGTGTATAGCTAGGCGAGGCAGCTAAAGTTAGGTTTTTCGATGAATCGGGGTTTCTTCACTCCATTAAACATGAGGTTTTCGTGATAACTGTGAGAAAATAGGGTTTTCAATGGTGTTTACTTTATTCTTCACGAATTTCGACCAAAATGCAACGGGATCGACATACAACCACAGCGAAAAGGGGCAATATACACCGTAGGCTTCCTGGAAAACACGAACACTATATAATTTTTTTGGTCCCCTCCCGATTGTTGCTGTAGTTCCAGACGAGAGTCTCCGGCCGAGGCGCCGGCGCCAGACGACATTCCGTTGGTGTTCAACCGGATGGACCGGATGGAGGGCGAACCGGCTCCACCGAAGGCCCCCATCTCCACAAGAACCTCCTTTCTCACACTTCTGCTGGTGGTAGTACCATTGACTGTGGGAGGAGCCACGGTTCTGGTTAGTGTGTCTTGTTTTGCAGTAAATAGAAGATTGTCTGTTTTGGAATGAACTAAGTTGTTTGGTTTTATTGTTTTTCTCTCCCCATTTGCGCTCAGAACGAACATCTTGCTTTCTCTCTGACCAAAACTGTTATAATAAACAAAAGTAAGGCGAAGATGCATTGATAGAAGAAAAAAACCTATATCCGTCGCTCCAAACCAGCATGGATAAGTTCAAACTTCTGCTGTGCATTATTTCGAAGTAAACACAGTGTACTATATAACTAGTACATTGTGCTGTCAGGTGTTGAAACAGAAAATATGTCGAATTTTTACTCAGCGCTGCTCTGTAATTCTGAGTCATGCATGCGGAAAATGCGGTCAGAACGGCATGTGAATTAATTATTAGATGGATGATATTCAATAGAAAAAATGGATAGGAATTTATCATGAATTTGATTTCTCATATAGTAGGTTGGTGTATTCTAGACTAGTTACCACAATTTAGGTCTGTTGTAAAGTGAATGCTATGCACCTTCACGAGAATCCATTCTCAAATTCTCAAAAAGCAAACTTTACCGATCGGAACTAGACAGACAAAAAAAAACGATTCAAAGGTTTTAGTTGAACAATTCAACTTTAACAACTGTACAAAGCCCTTTCTAGGTGGTTTCCTTCAACTATTACTGCCATTTGTGTTGATATCCTTGCCGATAGAGTCACGGGTTACTAGCGGGTGTTTTGACCAAAACAGTGCATCTACGCAACTACATTTACGACAAATTACGTCAACAGGTCAGTTCTCTGAACTTTCGGGTTATATCAGTCACGTCACGTGTCACAGTTCAGTCACGTGGCAAGTGTAGATCACACCGTCATTACAAAACGTGTGAAATGTGGGTGGAGATATGTTTTCGTTTGTTGTTGTTTAGTATTCGAACTTCAACTCTTCCGTTCTTCAATATGAGGTGTACTGTTTATATGGTCCACAAGGTAACTTCGAAAAAAGTAATTTCCAGTCATTTTCTAGCTTATTAGAGTTTTCCGAGAAAAAAAGTGCTGAAAAAAATTCTGAAAATCAGTCATCCAATTTCTCGGCACGCTGTCAAAGTCTACCTAGGAATGGTTAGGACTATGTGCCTGTATATTTCATTCTCAATGAACCGAGTAATGTTGATGAGAACACATCTAGTTCATTTTATGATATACCCAACGGGGCTCGGAGACCGCTATTATTAGTAGTTATTAGTTAGACTAGAAGATCCAATTAGAATTAGTCGGAAGGGAGATAGAACAATCATTAAACGCAGGAGAGGGACTCCGTCGAGGTTATGAGCAGAATAAGATGGTTTAGAAGAATATTCACAAATTACGAACCGAAAACAAACTTGATAGTTGTTTTTTTCACTGAGACTTGGGCAGAATGCATGAAATAGAGTTTCTATGAAATTTGAAAACATTTACAATCTAAGGCAAACGGCAAACGAAAATTCATATTGTGTTGTTTCTATTACTGTAATGTAATTATTGTATTTCCAGATTTCTATCTTCTTGGTGCTGCCTCAACTTCTAGCCGTTACACTTACTTTTCGTTAGATGTCCTTCAGCAATATAATATTTCATCCTGTTTGTAATGTGCCTTCAGAATAATTTATTACTCTTATTCACCATTCCCAGTATTATTCTGCCTCGTGGGGCTCTCACTGAGAACTTGTGATCGGAATATAAAAACAATAATATATCAGATGCTAGTCGAAAATTCACTCGAAACACGATGAAACAGCAGCAAATATGTGTCAAGTTTTACGTAAACAACTGGCAGAAAAGTCTTCAACAAAAAGCGGCTAGATCCAAAGTTCTGGGTTAATTTGTGGAATTTCCGGTATGTTTTTCGAGAAAACATTTTTCCGGTTCGTCCATTCTAAAGTAGCAATCAATGCCAGCGCACCTAGTCAAATGTTAGTGGAGAGCAGCGTCAAATTTGATTGAGCGCGAGTCTGCATTTGCTTGAATTGCGGTACCCTAAACATACTAGAATCAAAGAATAGGGTACTGGAAATAGTTTTGAAAGACCGGAGGAAGGTTTGAAACTTATGTATATTAGAAGTGAATTGAATATTCACGTGAAGTAAGCATTCTAATGAGGCATCGTGCACTTTGTCATTGCACGTTTCTAAGTTCTGCTGTGTTTCACATGTTTCACGTGACTGTGCAATTGACTAACATTATAAGATTAACTTCGATAAAAATCATATGGTACACGGGGGAAAACGTGTACTAGTATGAAAATTACGCGAAACTAAGCCATCACTTATCTCTCCATGTTTCATTGAAAAGAGAGCAACACTTAAAAAAGGCTTTCCAATTTCGAATACAAATTCCTCAGTGAGAGTGTCAGCTTGGATTATTTCACAATTCAGTTTATAAACATGAATGAAGAAAAGAAACCTAATTAGTCTTTGAACCTGTAACTGTTCCTACCATTTGTTTAGGTTGTATTTATATATTTGTAACATAGTATTATATTATTCTGAAACCAACAATCTTGCCTGTTTTGCCACGTTCTCAAGGGTTTGTCTCTATTTTGTATCAAATCTATTGTGTCAAGATTTGTTCTGAGAATGAATTTGTCTCTTTTTCGTTGCTCTACTTTGTGTCACATTTCGTGAGTGACAAGAAACGTCGAAATACCCCACTGACAACCACAACCAATATCCTACTAGTAAAGAAACTATTCACGGAAAACGTGATGAAACATCAACAAGGGAAACATTTTATTGCACTTTACTTGCAATTTGAATACATGTTTACTTGCAATTTGAATACATGTGTTTCAAGAATCTTCCGAATCGGGCAACAGAAATCAATAAATTTCTCCCCCTCTCAATGTCACCTCTTTTTCACTACGACATGAGGAAAATTTCGAATCTATTTGAGATTTGAGAGCTTCATTTGTTAGCTTCAACGCTAAAAGGTTCTTTAGGTAAAAGACCTATTTCGTGTTCAGCTTTGACAAATTGCCGGAGGTTCTTCCGAATTACCATTCGATGCCACACGTTTAAACAACTGACGAGCATGACTTTGTAGTTTACACACCTCACAAGCCACATGAATACACGTGATTTGCTATTATGATTCCACACCAAACGATATGTTTTTCACGTGAAATATCTGAAAAACATCAGAGTTTGAGGACGTAGCATGATAAAGCAAATTGTTATTAACTACCAAGGTTGTAAGCCTTCCTACGTGACTATATTAGTCCACACTAGCGTACCTGTAACGGTTATCACACTACTCGTCATGGGTAATGACGTGAGTGACGTGAACCCGCGTGATTATGCTACTCTGATGCCAAATGAACTGTTGTTCACGTTCAAAGTGACTATTCTATTGCCTTCCAGTATACCTGCAATAGTTCTTCCCGTACTCATAACGTGAGTCACGTAAATCGACGTAAGTGTTCTTCTTCGGTTCCGCCATGTGGAATGTTGTTATAGTTCACGTGATTATTGCATTACTTCTAGTATGCAAGTCACGTGAATCCACGTGATTTGCCTACTTCGATCCTACCATGTGGAATGTTGTTCACGTGATGCGATTATGGCTGACTATTCGGCCTGGCTCTCCATCAGAGTACATCATATTTAATTACGCGCGCGCAGTCTTGAACGGCTCTTGAATAGAGAGCTCAGGCCATGAAAGGGAGGGGCAGAATAGAATGAGGGCTATTGGCAGACACAGCACATATGGAGCAGTCGAGGGAGTAGAGAGCAGATCCCGAGGAATCAAACGGTAGGGGGTGAGTTAGAGAGGTGTTAGTTAGGTATGTCTCAGAATACTATCAATTCAAAGAATCGTTTCGTGTGACGAGAAGCACGTTCACACATTATGATTCGTGACACTTTTTTTCACTTTCGTAGAGCTGTGTTATTTTTCTCACAGAATAGGCCTGGAAAGAATGAAAACTATTGGCAGAAACAGCACGAATGGGGCTATCGGGAAAGTGGAGAGCAGATCTCAAGGTACCAAGAGGGGAGACTTAACCAGAAAGATGCAAACAAGTCATGGAAACGAGAATATGAGCACATCCTGGTCACATAGTGGAAATTGTTCAAGCACAGTGTAGGTAATCAAAACCTGAGTCGTGGTGGCCAGATATAGAGAATGACAAACTCATCGTTGTAGTTTGATCTCGCAACACGCCGTTATAGACAAAATTTGGCCGTACAGTACAAATTGAAACTACAAACCCAGCGGGATGGGGCAACATACACCGACTGGGCCAGCGTTGGAAAGAGCGCGCCCTATAGGAAGGGAAAATAGGTATGATTCAGAATACTATCAATACAAAAAAATCATTTCGTGTCAGGCACGTCTATACGTTGTGATTTGTAACTCTTTTATGTACTTTGATACGGTTGAGTTCGTTTTTCTCTTAAAATAGACCTGAACAAATGAAGGCTATTGGCAGAGAAACAGCACATATGGGGCCAACGAGGGAGTGGAAAGCAGATCTCGACCAGAGAAAAGGTGGAGGGTAAGTACTAGGACAAGTTTGAGAAATGCGACGTTAGAGCGGAAAAGGTAAGCTATACCTCCGGGTACGAGCGAATCGGTAGCGGTAATTGAAGCAGGACAATTATGTGGACCAATCCCGTGTCAACGGTCCTTTATACATTTTCTCAATTTCTGTTCAAAGGACTGAAACGTTGGGATTGGACCACATAATCTTCATTCTTTAGTACAAGTATAAAGGGTACCACGATGTGGAAGTAGGTAGGTATCAGGGAGGGGGGGGGGTTGCGAGCAAAGAAAGCGTGGAACGGGAAGTTGGTGGATGGTCTCCATTCTACCAACACAGACTCTAAATCGTGTCAATAACAGCTTTTCTAGCTTTTTCACCTTCATCTGTTCATAGGGTAAACTTATTGAAAAGCTGTCAGGTCATGTTGTTTTATTGATTCTCTTAACTAATGTTTCACTTTTCCTCTGTTAGTGTTCATTTAGGATTTAGGCAAGTCCCGTTATGCTCCAAGAGATCTGCTACATTCAAAGTGCAAAACTATACATTCATTGACACAAGGCTTGCGAGCTGTTTTAATAAAAGCTATTTTGAATAAAAACTATCGTAAACTAAGAAGAGTGCTCCATCGCTGACCAGACCATCATGATCGGAGCACGTAAGATGTTTCGCTGGTCTTTCTTCACTTTTACGGGACTATTATACTCTGTTTCACCAAGCGATGTCCTTCTACAGTAATCCGTCATACATTCAGAAAGCTTTTTATAATGAGCAACTCAGTATTCTGTTTTGAAACTTTCACAGTCTGTAGTAGTAGAGTGTCCGAAGACACTACCAACATTTGGTGGAAATCCAGAAACGTCAACATACCAAACTTTGACCTGGAAGTTTGAGCATATTATTGTAGAGGTTATAAGTGGGTGGAACAAACTATGCCTTCACTTCTTGCACACTGGGCGGGCTCTTGACGTTTCACCTATTCGCTGTGTTGATCTAGGCGTAGGTCAATTGCATTTGCTTACTCCGGAAGTCATCACTCGAATCAACCCCAAATTAGGCTATCGACTATACGCATGGGAGTAAACAGAAAGTAACACTCAGCAAAAGTATATATTGGGTTGGTTTTGACCGTGGAGGATGGAAACTGTACATGTTGTTCGATCCTGTTGTGTTTGTAGTTTGATGTCAAACTACTAATGATATGCTTGGAATCAAACTACAACTTCACCTCGCAATAGTATACTAACTAGTCAATATAAATGTTACGCTATCGACTGAAATAGTACCTAATTCACGCTCACATTGAACGAAGAGAAAAACAAAGAGGATAAGTCGTATCAACTACGTTTTTATCCGATTGGTTTCAACGATAACTTGCACTCTGAAAAATAATTTCACATTGATGTGTAAGAGCTTGCCCCTGATAGATTCGCATATAAAAAACAAATTCAGACCTCCCCCCCTTTCAAGCCTGCTGAAACTTAATTTTGCACGATGAAGGAGATTAGGAAAAAAACAACAAAAACAATTTCGCTCTTTGTGTTTTTTCTAGGATCTTCTTGAAAAAAAATTCTGAACGACCAATCAAACCGGATCGAGAAAATTTGCACGTCCTCGGGAGAAATTACCATGAAGTGCAAACTTTTTGGCGAGTTCGTGGAAAATTTAACAGGAAATTCACAAATAGTGCACACTTCGTGGGAGAGTAACGGGAAAAGTAACAGGAAATTCACGGGGAGTTCTTTTTTCGCCAGACTTACGTGAAAAAGCCTTGGCTCCTCATTTCTACGACTGCGCTCTCAGTGGACGGTTGATGTGGAGCAACGATCAGGTGAGTGAAGGCTATTTCTGGATTGGACGGCTAGACAACTTTCTAACTATAAAAATTTGCATTATACATTATTGCAATCCTGTTTGTAACTACACCGGAGAACTTATATTATCGATCCAGGGCCCGAACTCAACCTTCCGACTTTTCTATGGTTTACTAAAATTCCCATTCTTTGATACAACTATAGAAAAATGTGATTTTGTGACAACAATATTTTCATTCTACATCTTTTACATCGCTATTGAGTCGATAGAAAACTCATTTTCTCACTGAAATTATATAGTTTCTGTTCATCTTTACAACAGAAAACGGTTTCTAACTTTGTTCTGAACTCGAAATGTCTCCGTAATTTAACTGAATATCCATGATAGATAAAGGCACTTTTTTGGGGCAGCAAGAAAGGCACTTTTTCCTTCTATTTTCTTTTGAGTCAGTTTTCATTGTTGAAAGTATAATATTCGTTGAATTCAGCATGTTGACGATGACGGTTCCACGAAGGCAAAAAAGAAAGTGAAGACGAAAAAGAAAGGAACGGCCGAGGGACACAGCAAGGACACCGAGGAGGACATTCCACTGGTGGCAGTGGACTCTACCCCCGAACTCGCCCTCAAAGCCGATCTGCTATTGGTATGTCTTGAGGCTTTAGAAGGGACTTAGACTTGGATGGGGACTTAGAGATGATTTTCACTGTTGGTAGTAAAATCTACCCCCGAACTCGCCCTCAAAGCCGATCTGCTACTGGTATGTCCTGGGGCTGCAGAGGTGACTTAGACGGGACTTAGGGGACTCAGAGAGAATTTACCACTGATGATAGTGAACTCTACCCCCGAACTCGCTCCTAAAGCCGATTTGCTACTGGTGTGTCCTGGGGCTGAGGAGGGGACGTAGACGGGACTTAGAGGGGTACTTAGTGAAAATTTCTCACCGATGGTAGTGAACTCTACCCCCGAACTCGCTCCTAAAGCCGATTTGCTACTGGTGTGTCCTGGGGCTGCAGAGGGGACTTAGACGGAACTTAGAGGGGGACTTCCCACTGATGATAGTGAAATCTACCCCCGAACTCCTAAACATTATCTCTAAACCCTAAAGCCGATTTGCTACTGGTATGTCCTCTACACATCTCCTAAAACATTATCTCTAACCCCTGAAGCCGATTTGCTACTGGTATGTCCTGGGGCTACAGAGGGGACAGTGAGGGGATTTAGAGGGGGACTTAGATGGGTAGGTAGAGGGGATTTTTTCCTCATGGTGGTGGATTGTACACGCACACGCTCTTACATCTGATATGTCACTGGTATAGTCATTCTCATTCCTACTAGAGACTACTTGATTGAATCACAACATTCAGACTGTTTCGTTTATATAAATTGATATAAGGAAGGTTGAAATTTCTCGCATTGGATTGGAGCCTGATTTCGTATCTGGGAGGCTGTCCTCAAAAACAAGCGTAGAGCAGCATATGACTTTCAACTTTCCTTATCTCGCTGCGATAATCTGAAAATTCGGCTCGAATACGTATGAGACACATTCGCAAAAACAGTTTTTCTAAACAGTGAACAGTTTTCGCGACAGTTCGTTGCAGGAATGAAAACTTCATGAGAGAAAAAAGACTGAAGTTACTCATTCGATTTTAATTGCAGGACGGACATGATGATCCAGGCAGCACGAACAACAAGGTAAACGAGGAGGGCTGGTTCTTAAAGCTGATTCTCATTTATTCATTAACAATGGCTTAACAGTAATTCAAACAGGCTTGAATTAGATTTTGATATAGACGTACAAAACGATAAGTTGCAAATCAATCTGATTCTATTACACATTACAATCATTATGATACTTTGACCTCTTGTTGTTCCAGACCGTGAAAGAACCCCCCTGTTGGATGAACAAACAATCCTGGGAGGCAAGTTTTCCAATGTCAATCTATAACAGACTATCGGATCCTAGTTGTTTTTGGTTCGAAGACACAGCAACGTTGCCGAATTCTGCCTAAAATGGACCGGAATCAAACTACGATTCCAGCAGATTGCAAAAACTAAATCTGCCTTATTCTCCTTATCACTATAGATAACATACGCAGAAACGTTCCAATTAAACTCCTACGCGAGGTTATTCCGCCTCAAAAATGAGAAACTAGGTTTCTTCCAAACCTGAAAACTAGTAAGGCGGGACATTGGAACTCGACTGGAACCTGTAATGTTTCAGTATACTGCAAACGGTCTTTGAATTCATTTGGTTGTAGTTTGATCATGTTTATGTTGAATTTGCAGGACTTGGAGAAAGATCAGTGTTTCCACGGCTCGATTCCCTGGGAAGATGTGACTTCGATGTTGAAGAAGGAAGGAGACTTTCTGCTGCGCCGATACGACGATGAGAACGGCTTCGCCAATGTAGGTCAAATAGAAATATAAATAGAAATAGAAATAGAAAAATGAAGAGAAACAGAGATATAATAGAATAGAAATAGACAGTCAGTGTTTTGTTTTAGAATCACTTGCAATATAAGCCCGCTACTAGTTTTGTCAAATATAAACTTCGTAACGCGATACTTGGCAAGTAAAAGCCAATTTTGTGTGAACCTATAGTGATATCTGCAAATTCCACCTCTGATCTGTAAATGTGTTGTTCTCTGGAGCTCGAGATCGAACTAGGAAATATAGACTCAATAATACAACACATATATATGCATTCTTGTCATTACTCAATATGCAAAAAAATTACGGACGCTCAAGTTATCGAACTATTCATTTGGTTTAATTTATTGATTTCCAGCCAGTTCTGACTGTAGTTTGGGAGAAGAAGGTGTGCAATTACTGTCTAATAAGCAAGCGAGATGATGGTGGAAAGAATGTGTATTCGGTGGATGGAACTGTGTTCAAAGAGTCTCCACGACAGATAGTCAGGTATACTAGAGGGTGAATCTGAATAGTCACCTAAAGTTGGCACTCTAATGAGGAATCGTGCACTTTTTCATTGCACGTTTCCGAGTTCTGCTGTGTTTAACATGTTTCACGTGACTATGCAATCGACTAACAGTATAATAATACTACTCAAGTCTCCTAGGATACAATAAATTCTTCACACTACTGTGTTTCAATTTATATCAAAACTGTTCGCCCCAGAGATCAACAACTAAAGGCAATGACCGTTTCTGAGGTCATGAAAAGAAGGACGGTCCTCCTTTACACGTGTCTTACTTCGATTTTTTGTAGTTTGGTCACACTACATTTCCGCATTAACTTTAGAATTCGCAGATGGAACTACAACACGAACTTCATAAGTTGACCAAAAAAATTGAAATAGCCAACTGTATTTGTGACTTGTCCATTCTGACAGTTTGTCTTACCTTAGTTTGCATTTCCACCACATTTTTCTCATTTGCAGACATCACTTCTCCGCGAAAGTTCCCATAGTCACGAGTGCTAAACTTCTGAATCCGATTTCAAAACAGGTAGTTGGTTTATTCATTCAAACAATCAATTATCATTCTCTTGAATTTATTACGAATAGTCATGTTTTATTAACTTATTGATAATGTACTATGAATGTCTAGGTGTATTATGAATGTAGTATTTAAGTATAATGTGTACTATAATAGAAGCCATATGAACAGTCACATAAAAAAGCATTCTAATGAAAATCATGCACTTTGTTATTGCACGTTTCTGAGTTCTGCTGTGTTTAACGTGTTTCACGTGACTTTGCAATGGACTGACAGTATATTAATGTATTATTAAGGAGTGGGAGTTGTCGAACGAGCAGCTGGCTCTGGTACACAAGATAGGAGAGGGAGCCTTCGGAGAGGTGTGGAGTGGGACTCTGAACAAGTACGAGAGGGTAATCCCGGTGGCTATCAAACTAGTGAGTTGGAGGAGGAAAAGAACTGGGAGAGAAAGAGAGAGAGAGAGAATGAGAAAGGGAGAGAAGAGAGAGGGAAGAGTTGGAATGAGGGGACGTTGGGAGATGGGGAGAGATCGGGAGAGATTGAGGTAGACACAGATATAGAAACAGAGAAAAAGAAAAAGAGAAAGAGACAGAGAGAGAGGAGACCGGAAGAGAGAGATCATAAGTTTATACATTTAGATGAAAATGACGGCTCATACGAAGGCCAACTTGGAGCAGATGCACACGGAGGCCCGCATTCACAGACAGTACAATCACCGGTGAGATTTATTTATTTCGTAATTCCTAATTCGTAATTTCTTTGATCTCATTTTTCCTAGTTCATCGTTGTATTCAAAATAACAATTTCCATACTTGCACGCGGCATAATGAGTTCGAGAGTTACTCAAGCTAATGTAACTGATACCAGAAGTAAACTGAATTGTCACGTAAAGTCAGCATTCCAATGAGGAATCGTGCTCTTTGTCATAACACGTTTCTGAGTTCTGCTGTGTTCACCATGTTTCACGTGACTGTGCACATTACTAACAGTACATAGTCGTGAACGTTTTGTGGACGATCAGACAGCAGAGTACTAGTTTCGACACCCATAAACTACTACAATCTACAAACACAAGACATAACAAAATACAGTCATAGTTATGATGCATGTTTCAATTTCAGAAACCTCGTTCGAATGTTTGGTGTCGTCTTCACCGACTCGGATGTTCGTATTGTGATGGAGCTGGTGGGCGGAGGATCACTCGAGAAGTTCGTCAGAAACAATGTGAGTGCTATTATTGATTCAACCCATTTCATTTTTGAGTGAAAAGTTGCATTTATTAGCCGTTCTACTTCTATAACATGACTTTCATAACATATACTTTTAGAAAGTATGTTGAAATGTCCCGCTGTGTTTCCAGTTTGAGTTTGCTTTTCGGTGAAAATTCTGGAATTGGGACGGCTTTCGTGATCGAACTACAACAAAAAATCGGTTACTCCATCTATAAGTGTTTTGCCCAATCTCAATTGTTTTGGTTTCAGAATTGCAGCACCCTTCAGAAAGCGTCCTTCTCCTATGATATTGCTGCCGGATTATCGTATCTCCATGCGAGAAGATTCATGCACAGGTATAGTTCCGGTCATCCCTACTGAGTTCGATGGGCTCAATGAAAAATGAAACGTTATCTATACTCTGTTAAGAGGTCTAGGTTCATTCAGGGAATCTATTTTAGAGGCAACACATTTTCGACAGTTGAGACTAAGCCAATTAGTGAGCGACTTAATTTTTTGTAGTAGCTTGATTCAATACACGCTGTACGTTTCGAATTCTGATCGAGAACAACGAGATGGAATCCCAAACACAGCAAGATACGGCCACATACACCGCATAATCTTTGAAAATTTGAAAGGGGTGCTGTTTTGGCAAAAGGTATGAGATACGCATATATTTATCCCCCTTCCCAAGTGTTCACCATATTCTCAAGAGGACGTGGGGATCTCGAAATACAAAACATATCGTTTTCGTCTGTTTTGTTGATAATAAGAATGATATTACTATAAAGTTCATTTGCACCTTTATTGTTGAACTGAAAATCAAGACAAACGATAAGTGCGATGAGTTCCTTTATTTCAGAGACATAGCTGCCCGCAACTGTCTCATTGGAGAGTGTGGGAAAATCGCGAAGTTGTCCGATTTCGGTCTGTCAGTGGAGGGACTCGTCTTCAAGATTCAACCGGATGAGAAGATTCCTGTCAGATGGTCTGTTCATTTGACAGAATGAATTTAATTTATTCAAGTAAAATGACAACATTACCTTTACATCTTGTTTTCGAAAAGAACACCAGTGCTGTCCAGATTATTAGAGTTTCTGCGAGCTTTGAAAAATACATTTATTTTCCATTTATATCGGGTTTTTTTTTAGTTTTTAGGAGTCGATTTTCTAGAATACGAACTTTGAAGTTATGTTTAAAGGCAATCTCCGGAAGTTTTGGTGGACCGCGTGTACTACATTGCGAGTGATGTCTGGTCCTATGGAATTCTACTCTGGGAAATCCACAATGACGGGGCACCGCCATTCACTGGTATTGAGAACAAGGAGATAAAAGCAAAGGTAGGCACTAGGGTAATGACATCTGGGAGCTTTCGAGTAGTCGCACTCAAAACATTCCAAAACTCGAAGTTGCACCCGGATACTCCCTGAACTCGAAAACCAAAGTTTTGCGTCGGATACTTCCCAAATCGACTCGATTCGAAGTCAAAACTCAAATACTCTGAAACGAAACAAAAGTGTTTTCTCCGGAACAAAACAAAAGTGTGTTCATGCATTGCCACTGTTTGTTGGAAATTGCTGTCTACAGCTGTCTCAACTTTCCAGATCAAGGATCCCACCTTCCGACCCGAAATCTCGTTCAAGACGCCATATCCGGAAATATACACCGTAAGTTTTGACCATTTTTGATTACATTGCAATTGTTGTAAGTGCTCTCTCAAGCAAAAACAATAATTGCGAGTAATTTAACGCAGCGGAGAGTTCGGAAGTTGAAATAATAATAGATGAACGGTTGATCCCAATGTCTCATGGACAAGGAAACATAGCATAAACACCTACAACATATATCCAGGAAACCTCCACTAATATTTGCAACAATGAAATGTAGAACATGAACTATTCATTCAGAACAAACAGCATTTTCTATAACTCAATAAATGTGCCCACCCTGACAATTGATCGAAGTTGCTGATTTGTTCACAATAATGTTTTTCGGGGTTCACTTCGGCACATTTGTATTTCAAGTAGTTTATGTTTCATTGTTCCGTTGAGCGCACCTCGTTGTGCATTGAATTAATAAATGAATAAGGGAAAACACTATGATTTTTCATATATCCAGATCATGAGACTTTGCTGGCAAACGGAGCCAAACAAAAGAGTGGCAATGAGACAAGTTGAAGCCGCTCTGCGCAAGTACAGTATACAGTGAGTTTGAAAACTTTTCTACGAGACCACGCTTTTGTAGTTTGTATTTGAGTTAGATTCAGAAGTTTTCCCTATTCCAACTAATGCCGCACTGGTTCGAGAAAATCTGGCTGAACGGTGCATAGTTTATTTTCCTGCCGCTGCTTTTCGGCTGTGAATCAGATCAAACTAACTCAACTATCACAATCTAGCCCGATTTTTTACAGTGCGATTTGCCCCAAGGAACACGTTGTTCTCGCAAAGGAATGCTCCCAGAAAAGTGCGCCTCGCCGATTGAAAAACTCGAGAAAGAGCGATGAAAAAACGACCACAAAGAAGAAGGGGAAAACGCCCTCGCTCTCTCCGGCATCGAAGGCGAAGGTTAATTCGAGTAATAATAATTTCAGTCGCATCGCAGAAAGTTCGTCTGTTGATCTGTAAAATACAGTAAGGTTGCAATTTCAACCGCCTAGATAGTATTGAAACCAGATCTTTCTTCAACAAAAATCAGATAGGTTACCAGAAAAACTTACCTACTTTTGACCAAAATATGAAATATCCCCGTTTTTTTACGTTGGAGTGTTTATTATCCACTCCAACTGTAGTAATCAAAAACAGCGTAGAGTTTACCAAACTACAAGTTTGACTAACAGTTTCTCTTTGAAGAGAGGTTCGCGTGAAGAGGCCTCGGGTCTCCAGAATACACAAGAACAAGATACGGCTGACAGTGGAACGATGGGTGTGGAAAAGGTATGACATACTAATACAACAAATATTTCATTTTGCAACTGGAACAACGAGTTTTCAGACTACCAATACAACAGATCAGATTAGCCTACGTCGTTCTAGATTTGAGCTACCTTATTTCTCTTTACTTTCCTTTTGATGTCGATTCTTGTTTTAGACGACCAAAAAGGGTGCCAGGTCGAACAGAAAGAGCAGAAACAGCAAGAAGTAGAGGTGAGTTTCAAAAACAAAAGGTGACGATCTTGTCACGTTCAAAACCTCGCTTTTATGGATTGTTGATAATCTACATATGATTTGATAACTGATTGCTTGCTTGATGCGTTTTAGTGTCAAATACGCACGGCGAGAGATCAAACAATCAGAAATTAGCTAGGTAAGTAAGGTATTCTAGGATCCAAAAAATATGTGTTTCAAAGGGTGACGAAAACGGACACTAAGCTTCGACCAGTGGAAAGAAGGTGATTGGGGTACTATCAGGTTCACGGTAGAGCACACATAAATTAAAAAGGAATATGGTCTACTATTGCAGGTTCACGGTTGAGCACACAGAAGTTACACAGAAGCTATACTTTCAGATAATGGATGTTTTTCAGAGCACGATGCAGTTTTGGCTAAAGAATTACGAGAATCTATCATGTAGACATCATCATCCATCTATTGTGTCGTGTGATAAATAATTGACAAAAACCTGTTTTCACAAAACAACACAAAATCATTTGAAAAAACACAACTGCACAGGCCTCGGTGCGCGAATTGCGGCAACAAATATTTGCCGCGTTTCGCGGATTTTCGCCGTGAATTGCCGCGTAAATTCGGCGACTTCTCGTTTGCCGGCATTCGCGGATAATTCGCTTTCCGAAATAATTAGTTTTTTGCGTTTCGGACGCTATATGCAGACTGAATTCACCCGGAAATCAAACATTTGTCAACGTATCAACTGTTAGAGTATGGAATTGGACGCTACTGTATAAATAAATATGTTATGTTTTTGAGACGAAGTGAACTTGGTGTCGCACAAATAGAGAACAGTCTCTGTTCTCAAAGTACTGGTGAGTGCACACATTCATAACAGAACACATAGAAATATCCCCCAGCTCTCTCCAGACTATTTGTATCCATTTGATACTCTAATAATATAGCGACCCATTTGAAACGTCTCTAATAAAATGTCGTTTTTGCAAGTATTACCTCATAAGTATTCTAAGTAACAGCTATCCACATAGTATAACTGGACCAAACTAACAAATAAAAACCAACATAGGGATATCACGTGCCCTGATATATCCGGGTTACAATATTTTTCCTTACTGTATCCGGGATACATCCGAGATATAGCCCGTACGAATACAATGAGTATGACCGGTTAAAACATGAATAAATAGTTCACATTGCAAGGTTAAACTTTATCGAGTTTTTTAGGTCTCAAAATTTAGTTTGGTGCTTGGAAAAAACTTTTCGGATTTTGAGTTTCACTTTAACAGTTGCAAGTGTAGGAGTTGCAAGCTAACTTAAGATGAAACAGAATCTAATACGGATACTTGCAGTTTTACAAACATCCCATGCAAGAGAAACATTTTAAGCTCTGATATTATAGCTTCATATTTGACCTTAACCTCTTCAATGTTAGACCGTTTTGTAAGCATTCTCTCATATGTATATCAACTAGCATATATCCAAATAGTATCACTCATGCCCGCTAGAAAAAAAACACCGACCATTTGGGTTTTTGGAGTTTTTTGACATGAGTATTTCTGACTATTAGTACCAAGCTAGAAACCGGAATTATATACGGATGTCTGTGTAACAGGTCCACATGTATTCAGTTGTTTTCGGTTTAATTACCATCTACACTTCTTTGCCTGATTCCACGAGTTTCTAGTATTCAGTTTTGGTCAGAATCAGTTTTGTAACACTTCGAAGACTTTCCCGTCCAGACTAAGATACGTATGTCTCATGAGCGTCCACCACTATCCCGCGTTTCGCTTATTTGCGCCGCGTTTCGGCGCAGTCCTGTGTGGTACTCCAGTGGACCGAAAAAACACAACTGGTACTCCAACTGGTACTCTAGTGGAAAAAGCTTGTAATATGGTTTTGCGATTGTTCATCTAACAGAAGGCAACATATCTTACTTTCAACCACCACCTTACTCAACTGAGCTTCGAATTAAGGCATGGTAGACTCACCCCATGGTGGCATGGAAGGATAGTTACATGGATGCTTTCCAACGAAGAGTTAGTAGGGGTAAAAGGACCGTATCTCTATAATTTGCAATGCATGTCAGTTTTGAAAACTTAAAAAAAAAACCAACTTTTCATGGCCAACTATTTCAAAAACTGGCCATTATCGCCTCAATGCCAACAGCTTGGGCTAATTCACCGTAGCTGCTAATGTAAATAATCGTGAGCGTGTAATTTGTAAGGAATACGTACAAAACGGCATGTCGTTTGGCAACGACATTTCTGTGGTGGGTGAAACTGAACAGTTATTTGTGCACGAGAAATCTACTTCTCAACCGCTCCTTATTCGTAATAGTTGGGCGTTTTCGCTTAGAATAGGTTGATTTGTTTTGTTTTCAGTTTCTGTTCTACCTCGGATATCGTTGGCACAATGATAAATTCGACCGGAACAGGCCTTTATTCGTGGATTCGCAAAGTACAATCGAGCCAAGTTCACCGTTGAGTACAGAATCGCACAGTGATATGGGATAGTTTCGGGAAATAAAGTTTTTGTCCACTGAAAGTTGAATGCTCCGAAACGTTTATCAAAGATGTGTGTACATACGTCACTGCCAAAACCGTGGTCCAACCATTATTTTAGTACACGTATGGTTTATGTCTTTTCATTACAACCCGCAGATCTAGACAGCGCAGTAACCAACTTACCATTGAGATGAAAACCAAGATCTCCCGACGTTACAACTGAAACTGTGAAGAAAAATTGGTACCTGCCCACTCACAATGTTGGAAATTCAACCGAAAACACACAAGAAACTGAATATTTGTTTGAAACAGTATCGTACTGTATCTCATTGTTACCATTTGATTGCTGTGCTAGCAGAAATGGTACCATTGTTCGTATTTCCAATATTGAAACATTTTTCTATGGCATTTTTCATCACAAATCGACTTTGAATGAACTTGAACGTTTTAATTCTTTTGTGGGATAATGTTTATGAGATTTTCTCGAGTATAAAACCGATAGTTGGGATGGAGTTTCATATCCGAAATGAAGTTCTTCTGGGTTCTCTGTCTTCTCTACTTGGTCGTCTACGCCAGGAAACATCCCAAGCATAGACATAGCGATGATGAGGTAAGGTTTTTGTTCTGTCAAAGCAATGGTTCAACATTTCTCAAATCTTACCAGCAGAGTCGTTAGCAAACGATATAGCCCAATTCAAACGTGAACGATCAAATTGTAGCTTCATGCAAACTGTATGCTACGAATTTCTAGTTGACGAGAACTATCTGAGTACAATCTATTTGCAATAACAATCAACTCTGAAAAAGTGAACGGAATGAGACATAATGTATGAGGATTTGTCAGCCATTTGCTCGGAGCTCTCCTCATAGAAAACCAAGACGGCAAACGACTGCATCGATTGTGCAATCCGGGCCGAGCGGTTGTTGAGTATTTGTCACCAGAAAAGTGTGTAGATCAAAGTAAGTTAGTTGTGTTGCTTGCTCGCCCCACACTGGACTGATTCGAAAGTAACTATGACAGGAACACAACTTTCTAGAGTAATCACATCACCTCAATCAGCTTCTCATGAAGCAACCCAGAAGAAAGGACAAGAGAGCTGAGAGACTACTGGTTGGTCAGAGGGTCAAGCATTCAGTCAAATACGTATAAAGGATAGCAAGTGAACAATTCATGCAAAAGAGCTTGCGTCAGTTCTATTTAGTATTTGTTTTCTTTAGAGAAAGATGAAGAGACAAGGAAAGAAAGAAGATGATCTACCCGAAGAAAGTATCATCGCTGCCAATGAGGAAGCTGGAATGTTGAAGTACATGTTCGAGGTATAGTGCACATCATTCCCGCTCAGATTAGTACAGTGTACATTTGTTTTCTAATAAATGCATTCTAGCACGAATCCAAATTTCGCGAATAGCATACAAGTCTCGGATGCAAGAAGTGTGATATGTGTACTGTAAATCGGAACAAAGCGATGACTATGTAAATATAGTTATGTGCCTATAATAGTATCTTAGACTATGTTTCGACTATATTCAGGGTGACATTGTGCTTACTCCGCAACAACTGGACGACATGAAATTGGACGAGGGCCAGAGAAAGAAAAGAATGGCTGCTATGGGGGCTGGCGTGGGAAAATGGGACATTTCTCAGCCGATTCGCTACACTTTTAACGACACCCTCAACGGTTCGTTTCCATCATACGTATCGTTGCTGGTTAGAGTCGGAAGATAACAGAATCTTTATCTCCGTTTCAACGTAGCGTATTATTCACGTAGTTTTCACGTTTGGCATATTCAGCAACCGACATGTGTAGGTTTTTCAGTGAATGTTTTAGTCACTTTCAGTATTTTAAGTTCTCTAAAACTCAGATATATCTACCAGAAATACAGGAAAGTAGAAAGACTGCTGAAGTACTTCAAGCTTGTTTTCTATTTATACTAGAATAATATTTTACAGCGAAAGCCCTCGAGGCCATTAACTCTGCCATAGCGCTTTACAACACGAGAACTTGCATCAAATTCGAGCGCAACGATACCAACTACCAAATCGAGTGAGTATGATGATATTTTCACTTGGAAAAGGTGTATCTACATAATGTTTGGTTACTTTTCTCTAAGTCGGCCATTTTTTTTACTGGTATCGTAGCAAACTTTCCAACGTAATGAAAAGTTCATATGACTTTCTCACGAAAACATGACAATCTCATACACTTCCTGCGACATTTCATGGTTTGACGAAGCCATAAATAGAATAGCTTGACAAGTTGATGAAATTCTTTCCTGAGGTTTCCTATATTCGCATGATTGTTTCTCATGAATGTTCAGGTACAGAGCATGAAATTGCGAAATTCGTGTTTTCTTTATGAACGTTTTCCTGTAGACCTAATCGATATATGAACTCTTGACTTTCCTACTGGTGCGATTATTTTGTCCAGGTTTGGACCATATGGGGGCTGCTGGTCGTATTTGGGAAGAACCCATTATGCCTTCCAACCTATCTCAATCGGAAGTGGCTGTGAGTGGGTGAGTTGGTCCAATACATTGTCACGTGAAACACACGTGAAACACACTCGTTCAGTGCCAAACTGACGTTTTTCTGCATGTTCTACCTCAAAAACACTACTGATCAGATACTTTTCGTAGTTTGTCCCCAGAAGGTCACTATTTCCCTGTTACTTTCCAGACTTCTACTGCCGTCCACGAAAGCCCACGCATTGAGTTTCGTCCATGAGCAGTCGAGAGATGATAGGTCAGTACTTTCTCTTGAACGGTTACTATGACCGTTCAAGAGAAAGTACTGACCTATCACCTCTCCGTTCGCCATATGCTAAGAGGGAATGGTTTGAAACTATCGGATTGTCCCCCAGCTCTTGTCAACCTAAAGTTCATCTCGTCACGCATTGCCCCTGTTTGGAATAGATTACCTGCAGAAATAGCTCTGCTTCACTGTCCCAGTGAATTTAAATGTCGTTTGGAAAAATGGTTTTTATCAGAAAATGTGTTTCTTGGATCACTTGACCCCACGAACATATCTTAAACAATAATCGATGGTTTATTCCTTAGTGGTTCTGACAACCTTTTGTAAAGTAAAGAACCTGTTTATCCCTCTTGCCTTGTTTTGATAGTAGTGTGTAATTGTATTTTAAACGTAAATTATCTACTTTAGACTTGCAACCTGAATGTAAACAGACAGCCTCTTGGAGGATAGCCGTTGTCTTCCTAGAAGACTCTTTTCCTCCAACTCCCAGCGCCCTTTTGACGCCAACAACACCTTCACACAACACTCAGTGATACGGGAGAAAAATAAAGCTTGTATTGTATTGTATTGTATGACAATATTTATAACTTTTCGAGTTTTAATGTATTTTAAGCATAGTTATCTAACGCCGTACTTCTGTTCTGTATTTGTTTTCTGTCTCTCAATGAATTGTTGCTACAGAGTTCCTGGAAGAAATGAAAAAGACATCACACATCATGAAGCAAAACACGCTGTACTTATGTACTCAAAAAAATTGCGTTGTTTTTTTCTTTTTTTAATTTTTTTCAATTGATTTCAACGGAATTTTGGAATCCTTTCAATTTTGGAGGATTGAGCTGATTAATCGACCTTCATAACGTTCATTTAGAACCTCTTGTCTTTCTCCGTTTTTTCAAAAATGCTGCACGCTAGCCCCCATCTAACTCCCCACCTAACCACCCTCTATTTCGAGAATGGGGAATGTGTTCATGAACCCCCTGTTCGAATCGTCCGACACTGATTCCCAGTAGATGTGTGTCTGCCCGATCGATACCCATCAAACGTGTGCCCCACTGCTCTCGACAGTCTAGCACCAGAGGTAAGTTAGAGAGGGCGCAGGGTACCCAGAAGCATTTGCGCCAATTTCTGCGAGTGACAAGCTATGAAAGCGAGAGAGTAAGCAGGTCAATGAGACTACAGACACTTTGGTATTTGCTTCGTCTCTCTTACCTGCACAGTCCCTTGTTCAGGTCGACATTCTAGCACCAGTGGTATGTTGGAAGCGTGGGCGGGATAATTGTGGGAACCTGTGAACACTACTTATAAAATTCTAATGTCTTTATGCCTCTCTCTCTCTTTTGTTTATGCTATATATCTCATGTTTTCCCTCTCTGTTCCCCCCTCTCTCTCTCTCTTCACTCCCTCCGATCCTTTTAACCTGTCAAGTGCCACCTTGATGAAAATGACCTCTCATCTACCACTTATTTTGAATTGTCCACAATGCATCCATTAGCCTTCAAATAGCTTTCTTTAAAATCCGAAAGCGCTTTTTCGTACGTAACTTTCGCCCATTTTACAGTCTCAGTACTCGGTAAACCTCAGTTTCTCTGTACTGATGTCGTTGCTTCTAAATAACCTCACCTCACCTTCTCTCTCTCTCTCTCTCTCTCTCTCTCTCTCTCTCTCTCTCTCTCTCTCTCTCTCTCTCTCTCTCTCTCTCTCTCTCTTTCTCTCTCTCCGCGATTGTTCCAGCTGATTAGTTCGCAACAACATGTTTCCACTTTGGTTTCCAGCAAGCCCAGAAAATGTACTTTGTATAGTGCTCCATCCAGCTGTTTTTGTAGTTTGATCGCGTTTCTTTTGGTCGCAGAACGTGACTTACCGCGTGCGTCTCTGGTCAAACTACAGCGAAAACGTAGTCACTCCTCCTAAAACGAAATGTGATAACATGGACTCTCTGCGCATGAACTGTACAACAAAGCGTTATAGTATTAGCTGAAACGTTACAAAATTATAACTAAATATATTGCTGTTGGCCAAATGCTAAACTGAAAAACTGTTCGGAAATCTCATCTGCTTCCGTTGGGCTGCGAGGTCACTGCTGTATGGTCATAAATTTCGATGGAAGAAAGGGGTGATAGAGAGAAAAAAAAACAGAAATAGAGAGAAAGAGAGAAAGAGAGAGAGAGAGAGAGAGAGAGAGCGAGAGAGAGAGAGAGAGAGAGAGAGAGAGAGAGAGAGAGAGAGAAAGAGATACAGAGAAAGAGCGAAAGAGAGACAGAGAGAAAGAGAGATGACTCAAAATGAGTTATTCTGAAGTAGCTCTCCATACGAAATCTCTATGCATGAGATGTTCTCACGAGACTCTCGTCAGTTACTCAGGAATTCCGTAGATTCCGTGTGATTGAAAAAAACTACAACCTAGGTTCAAACGGCATAGTTAGCGAGAGAACAAGCAAGTTTTGAGAACATTATATTAAACTTTTGATATTTCGGTCAGGTTTCAAATGAATATCGACGTTAGTTCTTTTACCCAACGCAAGAATCTCCATTCCGGGCCGAAAACGTAGGCCAATTCTGTATGTAACCGGGTTTTTTGGTATCCCCTTTCTCTGGTCACTTTACAACTAACCGGAGGTAACTTAAACGGAATTTCGGTTACCTTACCAACTGACGGTAGAAACCGGATTTTCCGTAGAAAAGCAGGTAACTGGCTTTTGATTTTACTGAGGTGACATGAAAAATAGGTTACAAAAAAACTGGTTAGGTTACACAAAACAACCCAAATACGAAATACATATAGACGTGTGAAATAGGGTTGTGGATATAGTTTATAGTTGAAAGAAACCAGTGTTTCGTTTAAGTATTCTCGAGATTCGAACTCATCTCAAATTTCTAAGTTATAACGTAATTTAAATCACATTTGCAAGGGCCAAGTTCCGTTTAAAGTTCAACAAGTACATCATTACTAAATTGCGGGTCGAATTTGAACGTGAAACTTGATTTTCCGAGCCCTGTTTGAATCACATCTGGGACAAACTGATGTGCAAGAGCTCAACAATTATTGTCTGCATGCCCTTCGATTGCAGGGAGAGAACAAGGCTGAGACGGATAGAGCAACAAGCACATCTACAGATAGACCAGCTGGACGCCTTCAGTAAACAGTTACAGGTGAATTGATTTAAAAAAAATGAAACTTTTTAAAAACAAATTATTGTGTTTTTCATCGAAATTAATTTTGTTCCATTTACAAATCATTTCAGCATTACCTGAAGTATAAACTAGCGAGCAAGTGATACATAATTTCTTTTCCTAAAATAGGTTCTTCAACGGAAATCTACAGCAGGAACTTGTGGTATCTGAAATTACATACTCAAGTTTCAGGTAGATCGAGCGAAGAACAAAGATCGTTTTCAAAAAGTCAACGAGGCGCTGGCTGCATTGGAGCATCATCTGGAGATAGGAAACAGAAAGATAGAGAACATCATAAATTCAGAAATTCAATCTCGGTGAAAAATCTTAAATATCAGAAATCACAAATTAAAATTGAATGGTAAAGTCGTAAAGTATTAGATGAAAAAATAAAAGAACTTAATAATTGTTAAGTTCGTGGGAGACACCCATCATTCTTGTGTGCCCTCTGATCTAATACTAGGCGAATTGTGCTCTAACGATCCTGAGATGCTGAAGAGGAGAAAAAGTTGAGTAAAAAACTCTGAATTTTAAGGGAAAAACTCGTAAAAAAGGTTTTTACTGTGAAAAAATGAAGTAACCACTAGAAAAGACGAACTATTCGACAAATTTTATCTTCAATATCAGACAACTTCATGAGAAAGGACTGTTGGCAAAAAAGCAAGACGTTGAGGAAAAACTGGCGACCCTAATGAGTGGGCTGAACAAGTCCATATAATAATATATTGTTGCTTTTCTTGTTAGACCGAACACGAGGTGATATGATGTTCTTTATTTAGTGATTACACAAATGCCGAGGTTCAAAGACGATAGGACATGGAGCATATAATAATAATTCATTATCCATGTGTGTGACATCAACAACAATTATAGAGGAGGTCAAAAGTGGTCACAAAGCCAGCAAGGTGCCACAGCTGGACATTGACGCGGTGAGAATCAAATTACTTTTTTTTTCATAAAATAACTACAATGTTTGTATCAATCTGTATATTTTGTCGTGTATTTGTTCGTAGTGAAACAAAAACTTTTTTTGTTCGATTCCATAACACAGCCTGCCTTCGTGTTGCATCGGTTTTGCGAAAATCACGTCCACACATCTAAAATTAATGTACAAAAATATGAATAGTGAGTTCGCATCTCACAAATTAAAGCCCGCGCGAAGCGCTGTGCGAGATTTGTCTTTGGTCCGGCTAATGCGCGCCTCCGTTTTTTTCGTTTCCCCATAAAAAGGTTGAAATTCGCAAAACAAAGTTTTTAATGATATACTAGTTTTCTATAGCTTATTCCCTAACCGTGTCTCAAATTTGAGCGAAATCGGTTTAGTTTGAGCCAAGTTATTGCCTAATGAGCTTCATCCAGAGCGCCAACTTCCGTCGTGTGTGGGTTGTGACAAGGGAATATTCCCAGTTCAAGGGTTTCTACTCAACCGATTTTGTTGCAAGTTTTGTAAGGGTTGTTATAACTACTCAAACCCTGGCGGACCGATAAAAATTTGCGAAAAAAATTGTTTTAGTCAAAGTTATAGACATTTTTCGGAAAGTGTCTGCGTCTCTCCATTCAGCATGCTCTCTCACTCTCTCTGTCCGGTCGACAACTCAAACCGTACTGTAACTTAGAGAAACAATTACCGATTCGCTTAAAAACTGAAATATGATGCCATCGTGACTTTTGTTTAAATATGAAGTATTCTATTTCTGACGTCCTTCAGGATTCTGGAGACAAGATGACGCCATTTTTGAAAAGTGGAAAGTTGACGTCACATATATTTTCAAATGATGGTAATATCTTATAAAGGGTCAATTAACGTTGAAACACAATCTAAGAGTGACGTATTCTGGGATTCAGAAGGCCAGATGATGTCAACTTTCTAAAGTGCAGAATTAACGTGAAATATATTTGCGAATGCTGAAAATATCTTAAAATTGGTAGATTAACGATGAAGCTTTATCTGAATATGACTCATTCTGGAATTCAGGAGACCAGATGACCTCAACTTTTGAGAAAATTGACGTGAAATATGTTTTCGAATGCTGAAATTTTCTTAAAAATCGTCAATTCACGACGAAACTTCATTCAAACATGACGTATTGTGGGATTCTGAAGAGCAGATGAAGTAAGTTTTTAGAACTGCAATGTTGACACTTTTATCTGTACCGTACAGATCAAACCACATACCTATGGCATGTATACAAAAAGAGAAAAATTCATGAAGAAGTGGGGGCCCAACGACTGTGAGATTGGTCTTCTGCTCTGCGCCCTTCAGACAGCTACTCTCAAATGGAGCAGCTACTGCTACAAAAAAGAAAAATACTAATATACTCAAGTATAACTGTTCATTACAAACATACAAAAGTCGGAAAATATTTTTTCAAACCTGTAAACTAGAATCTACAAATCACAGATGGTAACTCAACGTAGTCAACTATAGATATCCTGGTTTTGTACACAATAGTTTGCAATTTTGGTCAGTACCTCACCTCTAGGTGCTACAACACTTGGCATATTATTCAACAGTTGTTCTCTCTTTCGCAGCTGTGATTTGTAAATCCTAGTTTACAGGTTTGAAAACATATTTTCCGACTTTTGTATGTTTGTAATGAACAGTTATACTTGAGTTTATTAGTATTTTTCTTTTTTTGTAGCAGTAGCTGCTCCAATTGAGAGTAGCTGTCTAAGGGGCGCACTGCAGAAGACAAATCTCACAGTCGTTGGGCCCCCACTTTTTCATGAATTCTATTTAGCTTGAACACAGGGAACTAAGGTTTGAACTCTCATATTTTTGGAACCGCTTATATGGTTCCGAGGAATCTCTTCACCCGTCATTAGACACGAAACTTTCTCGGTGCAAATTGTTCTCAAAACAGCTCCGTCTGTCCTATTTTGGTCTTCAGTCTGTTACTCAGAAGTATTTTATTTAAATGTTCAGTTATTGTAGAAAACAATAATCAAAAATGCTCCAACATTTAATTTCTCTACTTTCCCTCCTAGTTTCAACCATTAGATTACATTTGCATATGGGGTTTGAAGCAGAGTACGTATGCTAGAAGATCCTGGCAACTTCATCCCATCCTGCGTCTCTCGCTCTGCCTCACTATTTCTCGTCTCTCCCGGCGGAATGTAAGAGCAGAGAAATAGCGTATGTTTGAGGAGACGCAGAATGGGATGAAAGGGCCTGGACCTTCTAGCATACGTACTCAGAGCGTACTAAGCTTGTTCGAAGATCATGAAAAACACAAACAATTACAACAGGAAACATTCAGTATATAATCACATAAAGTAACCGTTCTTCTTGAATTTTCCTTTCAGATTTTGAAAGTTGTACTCTTCTTAAAGGGATCGTTTCTCTTTAATTTGGAGGTTTGAGCTGATTAGTCGATATTGTTCACATTAAAAAAACAAAATCATTCATATAGGTGTCAACTTCCTGTCTTGCTCCGTGTTCTCAAAAATGCGGCGCGAGCACGCGCACATACATACACCGCCGAGTTCACCTACGTACAAAATGTCCATAAAATTACAAAACCATATCCAACACATGGCGAACATTCCAACACAGAGTTCACCAACACACAGAGAGAGAAAGAGTGAGAGAGAGATGATTCAAAAGTTAATATATTATGATATTTTTCATTGGTGAAATAATACGTGTTTTTACTTTGTAACAGGAGGCACTCCGATGCGTGGAGAGAGAATGAGTAAAAATTAACATTCGGAACCTCACTGATAAAAATTGATTCTAACCTATCTTTGCACGCACGGTTTTAGACACAAGTATGGTATAGTATTTTTCATTCATACTGAGACTCCTACAGTAAGATTTCGAAACTACCAAACTGTTTTTCTCACTCACTTATGATCGGAAAGGTTAAGGACTTTGGCATCTCATTCTCGTTCTCAGATACAGTAACTAAACAAACCTGAATTTTCAGCTTCACAACAGCCTCCGGAAAAATTGTAAGGTTACTGTAGGAGTCTCAGTAAGAATGGTGGGAACTATACAGATAGTATACTCCTACTAATCTTCATCAACCCGTTACCTTTTTCGATAATACTGATTGAACATTAGAATGGGCGTCACTAATCTACGCTATACTTTTGCAAAACGCTCATTAATAGATTGTAGAAAGTTCATGGCCACTGACTACGTTGAATCAAACTGTACCGTTCGAAACTTCAATTTGGTTTGCAACACAACCACCCAACGCTATTACTTTTCCGCGCGAGAGCTGGAAATGTGCTGGAAATTCTATTCATAGGTACAGTGCTCCTTGAGGATTTATGCGTTCGATCTCTGATCAACAATCAATCAACAATCAGGCCTTTTCCAAAGTTCAAATAATATGATGTTGGGAAAATGTGGCAGAAAATTCCTAAACCTAGCACTCTGAAGTTGTTTACATGCTAAACAGTTATCCAGCAATTGCAACCATACTGTAGAGGGGTATCCAAGCGGGAAACACACTTTATAGTGTGTGCCAAATTTATAAACGTTCGTCTCTTGCCGGAATCGAACCTGCGAGCAAAATATTGGTAGCAGGTCGTTAACCAGTGCGCTATTGCCACACATAACGGGCAAGCATTGAAATCGAAGACAGGCGTGCGTACACAGCGCAAAGTGAGATATACAGTACCCTCCCGTCTTTCCGTTGGCGACGACTACATTGTAGCACGAATTAATCAAGTGAACTAGTTTCAGAGATGCCGAGTACGCAGCGACCGAATCTTATTTATATCGGCTAAGAAGAAGTCCATCGGACCCGTGGAACTGTCGCGGTTTACTGTCGAAACGGCCGATTTAGCTGACTTCAGCGTCGTACATGGAAGCAAGGGCCGCGGATTTCGAGCGTGCCAGAGCGATTCTGGTGATTAGAAACGAAGCAAAACGAAGCAAACAACACACACAAAATTCGGCGTGAAAGTGTGGTAATATGAATTGTGAACTACGTTTGAGAACTCTGTATTCTATGAGAGTTCTAGTTTGTATTCCATATTTTTGATGCAGCTCTAGAAATAGTTGAGTTCTATAATCGTTTTTCACGCTCCACTTTGTTTATTAGAGCGTGCCTACCTCGTTGTAGTTTGATCTGGAAACCTGCCTTCATTTTGAATTGTTGCCGGGAATCGATGAGTTGAAACTCCAAACACGGGAATGTGGCAGCATGCACCGCAAAGAAATTCGTTAGAAAAACATTACTTCGAACAACTTAGATTTAGTTTACACAGCAAAAAACGCAGTCCAGATTCGTCTCTGCCGGTTTTTTTCTGCCACCGTCGCCTGTCGCCTCCTATGAACTGGAAAACCGGTGGCGTGTAGAAGCACAAGAATGAACCATTTGAACATAGGTTATGTACAACTCTCTTTTCAGTTATAACCTTGTTTTCATAGGCCACCCCCACGCAAGAATGGCGGCCCAACCAGAACTACAACAAGTTCGCGTTTAGTCACGTTGAGGGGTCAGTGCACAACCATGTTCAAAAAACAAGAAAGCACACAGAGACAAATGAGTTTACGCTGTAACAAGAGTGCCAAGCGATTGTAGAAATGTGTCCTTTCAGAGTAGAACTAACTTTCATTGCGATTTTGAAATGTGAATCTAAATAGACACGTGTGAAGGCGCAGTCTTCGACAATATGCTGCACACAAAGTACTGTAATGGTTCCTTTTGTGACATTTTATAGTCTGATCCCCCTGTGTAACCGTGTACAGTATACGATGTTACAGCATTTCGGCGGCTGTTGCACATGCAGCACATTTTCAGATATCTTGTATCAAACATGTGAAGGCAGTTTGATCACACTTGCTCAAAAAAATTCTAAATGATCTTTCACGCGATATTTTTGATCAAAGCTCTTTTTCGGATACGTACGGAAGACGGTCTACGGACCAAAAAGACCTATCTTTAAAAACAACAGCTGGATATTGCTGAACAAAAAGAAATGTAGTATGACGTTCCACTGCATTAGCAAGCATCACGGACAATAATGGAGATTAAATGAATAAACGGTCATATTACCAACAATGCGGATTGAATCATTTAGGACTCGATATTATCAAATACCATAGTTCAATCAGGTACGTCATCGAGAAGTACAGAAAACTGGTCAAAGGATTGTGCATTCGAACAATCAAGAAGGTCAAGAAACGAATGACACTGGTGGAGTTTCATAAGAAAATGGGGAACAACAAAGACGAATACAATCCAGATCTCAGCCCAGAGGAACTCTTCGAGTGAGCCACCGTTAACCTTTGCAATATTTTTGAGCTTTTTCTCAGATCAACGCGTCAAACGTGCACCTTGGTAAGCTAGCGCAAGGTTACATTGACTGTTAGGCAATAGGTTGCAATAAGGAAACGTTCCAACAAAAAAGTGAATTTGTGTCCCAGACATGTATAGTTTCCATATAAAAATCTTTCTGCGATCTACTTGTATGATATTATGAAAACAGATCGATACTTATTCTCATGAAATGTCATCATATGAATGCTCACAACTAGATCATCGAGTTTCTGCAAATCTTTTATCTTTTTCGCTGCGGCTCTGTTTGGTTGAAGTTGATTTGCCAGACACCTAAAGGCGCGCGGACAAGTCAATTATATGCAACCAAACCGAAAAATGCGATCGAAAAGCAACCCAGTTGGTGATTGCATTAGAAAGCAACCGTCTTGCATCCGTCAAACGTCATCATGCGTTAAACGGGTCTTCTGTGCGGTTTCCAGGACTAACAAACGGAACAGGGTCGCATTTTGGGTAGTATGTGTATTCCGCCGGGTTATCACCAAACTAAAAACATAGCCATCTATACAGTCAGAAAATAAGAAACGCTCGAAACTCACTCACTGTGCAACAACATGGACTTCTACCCTACTGTTTAGGTACTTAAGTGCCCTACATACTTGGCTGCGGCTGCGGGCGTCTGCGGGCGGCATATGATATAAGTATGGCGCCCCTGATTATTGATCAAATGTGCGGCTGGTGGCGGCTCCCGGCGTTTTGCCGCGCATTCATACTTCGGCGGGCAAAAGCGGCTGCGGGCGGCTGCGGGCGTCTGCGGGCGGGGCCGCAGACAGCCGCAAAAGCAGTTGCGGCAATAATGATTCAATTCAATATTGCCGCAGCGGCTCTCTGCGTCTGGATTGATCATTCTCGACATATCATCACTAATGTTCTAAAAATCATTATTAAACCCATCAAGTTACTTTAGTATAGTTCATTTAAATATATGTTTGTATTCTACTCGATGTTCACTGCACTCTATTATCAGTTTTTAATCAGTAAAGTGAATGTCTCCTTTTCTTTTGTTTTGTATTCGAAAAAAAGTTTCAGAATGGAAAAAAAACGTTTAAGAAGAGAAGGTAAGCGGTAATCTAATAATGATATTCCATGCATTTTCAACAGACAGTTGGAGGCAATGCTAATCAAGTGATTTACAAATTTTGAGGGATAAACATTATTAGCATTGATGTGATGAATGACAAATATTCCTAATAAGTGGAGGGAATCATAATTTCAACAATAAGTTCGAACTTTCTATTTGAAATTCAAATGAGGGGAACCGCGCCGCAGCCAGCCGCAGACGCGCGTACATACTTCAATTGTAGTGCGTTTGCGGGCGTCTGCGGGCGTTTGCGGGCGTCTGCGGGCAAACCACTAGTTTACCCGCGCCGCAGACGCCCGCAGCCGCCCGCAGACGCACTAAGTATGTATGGCACTTTAGAGAAGCACTAATTTCAGAAAACCGGATCTAAATTACACTTGAAACACGAAGTTTATCGGGTATGCTAAAGGTTGATCGAAATTCGAGAGGTACACGCGTGAATAGTCTAATTACCTGTTTCTGCTGTGGAAAAAAAACTGTTATTTCTCAATGCAAAGCTTTGCGTCGAGGTGGACTCGAACCAGCGACAAATGGAAATCTGCTACTCTACAGTCCTACGCTCTACCAGCTGAGCTATCAACGGGCTGACAGCTGATTATTTTTCCGTGCGGAGTATTCGGTGCCAATTGATGGTGTTGGGTGTGCCACCAAACTAAAAACATGGATAGTAACCGGCGAGTTGGTTATCTTAAAATATACCAATGAAAAATCGTCGCAAATACAAAAACAGATCAAAGGATCCATATAGGCTTCGCGCTCTTTCCAAAGCTTTTGAAGACGGCGTACTTTGCTCTATCTGGCTGTGTTTATGGTTTTATCATCTTACTTTTGGTGGAAATTCGTAAATTGTAGCATGAGTCGAGTAAAACTACAACTCAGCTTCAATAGGTGGAAAGTAGAAAAAGAAGGAAGACACCGTTGTTTTTAATCTATCTGTCGCGTTTGTAGTTTGATTCCGATTTGTAAATGTTTTAGAACATTTTGCGGAAAGTTTTCACAGTAAATTGAGCTCGCTAGTCTATGAGAAAGTAGGAACAAAACGATTCGTTCACGCTTTTGAGGTCATTCCCAACAAAGTTGCGCGTAATGAGAATTTGGGACGATCTGAGGCAAAATTTTTACCTGTTACCTTAAATGAAAATACGAAACAAGTGTTGAAAAACTTCTCCACCGGAACGTTTGCAAATCAGGTTTTCGACGTCTCACAGAATTTACGTATGGATGAAAACCGATTCGGTCATGAATCACGTCAGGATCGGAAATCTACGTCACTTTCCGTGAGAATTCACTTCGTTTGCGATCGTTTGCAAACCAATATCAACTCACGTTCTGAAAGTTGTTTGCCTACACGGTGTGAAATGTCCTATTCCGTTGTCTGTAGTTGGATCTCGCTGGTCCCCAACATTCACAGTTAAATTATTTTTCACATTCCTCATTTTTCACTAAATCTGTGTTCTTCGTTCAAGGTAGTTCGATACAGAACTAAATACATCGTTTCGAATACTTTCATGTTATAACAACACCGAGATACTGTTAGTGTCTGCAAGTGCCTGAACAAGACTATGAAAGGGTTATGAGTACCTCCCAGTCGAACTCTTAGCCGATGTTCAAAGAGTGCGACATTTCTCTAGATCAAACTACACTCTAGATCTGGTCATTTCCCATAGTATATCTTGTAATTCCAGGAAGACGAGCGTTTTCTCCGTAATGCCGAGCACGTGAGAGAAATGGGTGAATCGAACCTGGCCTCTGCTCGATTGGGCGAAGTCAGGCTCCCTTCTGACGTCATTCCAATTGATATGCCAATAGATATATCTACTGGATAATATATTCTTGAAAGAAATATTCGTTGAAATATTTAGTACATTCCATGAATGAATGTTTATCGGTGTGCTGATTGTGTGTGAAATTTTTGTTATGAAAATGATGAAGTTTTCTTGTTTTCAGACAGGAATACATTGGAATAGTTGAACAGAAAGAGTTGAAAACATCCTACCATGAGTGAAAGTCCCATGACTGAAAATCAGAAAGTGGTGCCCCAGACATTTTCGCCTGTTTGCCGATTCGCCTGTTTTGAGCTCAATAACGCCAGGAACTACACATTGGCAGGTCTACATCACCAGGTTTCAGGCTGAATATAGAAACCATCGGAGAAACGTGTACTTTCACGTGATCGGCGGGAACTTCAGACCAGTTTTCCATCGATCATTATCAATATCTGTGTCCGTTTTGGCGGCCGTAGATCCGATGGCGGAGAAAAATGCGGCCAACTCTGTCAACGGGAGACGGTGGGTATATTTTCTTCTATTCACAGGAGGTCAGTAACTTTGTAGGCAAAGTGAAATACTTTAGAAAGATTTTCGAGGCGAAGAAACAAAACCATCTACATTTTATCCGTTTGAAATCTTTTCTTCTACCAGTTTCAATTTATCTCAAAGTAGGTAATGTACTCTTAGCACGGAGTGGTTGATAGTTGAGTCTCTATGTTTCAAACAACCTTTTCAGGTTCGGAGAGTGGGTGATCATCAAAAAACTTGACGAAGGAGGATTTGGTCAGGTTTACAAGGTGAACACATTCCAAAGAAATGTGATTAGTGCATCTTAGGCTTTTTGGTTAGTTCTGATTTGCATGGAACTGCTATGTTGTCTGTTATGCACCGTTCTTGAAGAAGGACGATTATATGGACCAATCCCGTGTAAACGGTCCTTTAAACTGCAATTGAAGAATGTATTGCAGTTTAAAGGACCGAAGCGTTAATATTAGACCACATAATCGTCCTTCTTTAATGTGGATGAATGTTGCAACAATTTATGTGTCATTCGCAGGTGGAACACAGAGAAAGTAGGAAGGTGGCTGCACTTAAGGCGGAACCAAGAGATGTGGAAGGTGGCTCAGCTATCAAACTGGAGGTCAGTTTACAGTGTGACCATTCAACGTTAACCCAAATTTAGTTTTCACTTTTACTTCTAGTTTAGTGGACATCGGCAACCTACCGTTAGGCGTCTATATTCTATATGAAAAACGGGTAGAAGAGAAACTTTCCGGTTTTTCTCTTGCAATTCTAACAAAAGCCCATAATCCAGTTGCAAGAGCGGAAAAGAAGGTGTACAATCATATAAATTCATGTGTATGTATAGTGTACTGGTATTTTTAATAGTTCTTAGTCGAAGAACATTACCTGCCATTTTCCAGCTGGCAGTCATCTGAGACAATACAGTCGATGGTTCTACTCTTCATATTCCAACTGTGTCCCATGCTGCGAAGCACAAGAAGTTCTGCTACATGATCATGACGTTGCTCGGAGACAATCTGAAATTGCTCAAAGTACACTGCTTGTCTCTAATATACAGATTTTTCCTACAAAAACGGGTGTCAATAATAGTTTGGAAAGTATATAATTATCACCAGTAAGAATCCAGATAGTAATGTGTTCAATGTGTGGAATGTTTTTGAACCAGTCAGCTATTTTGTAATCTTTTCTGTATTGTGACGACCCAGTTTTTTTTTACAGATTTCCTGCCCCAAAGAGTTTATGACCCCTCAAACGTGGTCCAGAATCGCAATTCAATGTCTGTACAGGTAAAACGACTTATTATCTCGTTCAAAGCTTTTTGTCTATCCACTTATATCCGTTGAATCATTAGAGAAAGAATTTCGTGTGTCCGAGATGTGCATCTAGATGACAATATTGTTTTTTGAGATTAATACTTCCATAGTGTATTACATCATATATTCTGATCTGAGCTCTGATCTGAGCTCTCACAAATTTAAATGAAGTTTTTCGCCAAGTAAGTTTTCTTTCAGTTTGAAAATAGTACATGATTATGGCTATATTCACCGCGACATCAAGCCGAACAATTTCGTCATGGGACACAAGGACGACAACGAGAGAGCGCGTATTGTTCACATTCTCGACTTTGGACTGGCCAGGTCGTACGCTACAAAGGTATATTTGATGCCATTATGTCGTTACTTTAAAAACTGGGAATGACAGAGGTTTTATCAGAGTTGTTCATTTATCAAGTATTCCGTTCAATACAAAACATATCGTGAACTGGATTGTCCTTGAACTTTGTGGATACGTAGAAAAATTCGGTTTGTTTTCCAGAAAAGTGGAAATTGGATGGCGCGCAAGCCTCGTTCTTCCGCCGAGTTCAGAGGTACTCTACTTTACTGCTCACCCAATCTTCACGAGAAGAAAGAACAGGTTTGTTAAGTACGGGTCTGGAATGCCTTTTCAAAACATTCAAAAATGTTCTTTCCAGTATTATTCAGTTTTTGAACGTTTCGTTGTCCGGGACGTATCTAGTATACGCATTTGTGAACTATTCCACATCGTTTTAACAGAAATTGTTTCTAGTGTAACTAAACGTTTTATTAATCAACAGAAACGCGATTTGCTATTCATTTGGCAGTTTCATCACAGTCGATCGAGCTAAGTACTTAGAACTTAGACTAGTGCGTATAAATTCGTTTTCTCAGGACAGAGCAGATGATCTCTGGTCTCTTCTCTATGTACTCATCGAACTTCACTGTGGACTTCCGTGGCAAACTTTGCGAGACAAAGTCAAGGTGATCACTATTTTTTTCTAAAGAGTTTTTCTCTAAATGTTTTTTTCTTGAAGACTACCAATCGCGGAAAACAACGAGAGAAATTACTAATGGAAGTTTTCACAGCTTCATTGTTTCGTACGTTTTGCGTTTTTGTCGAACATAAGCTCACTTGCCTACTTGTATTTTATTTTAAACGTCTTCAGGTTGGAACAATAAAATTAAACATGCCGGACAATGTGCTCTGTCAGAACTTCCCGGTAGAACTGCATGGAGTTATTCCCCATCTCAGGACTCTCGACTACTATCAACGACCGGACTACAGGTGTGGTTTTGTCTTCAGACTGAATTCGATGCAAAACTGGAGCTCGAAACTATGAAAGACAAACTTATAGTTCGTCCCAAAGTATTTTCTCGTTTGATAAGTGTCGAAACAGGGTCAAACGTCAAAGAATAACTAACCTTATCCTATTCGGTATCTCTGACATAGTGTAGTCAAGTGAGCAACTCGTTTATCTTGTTTTTTCTTCTTCAGATAAATGTGTTTCTGTTACAGTATGTTTCACAATGCCTTGGTCAATATAATGAATAGATTGAAGGTGAAACCGAACGACCCATTCGACTGGGAAACTGAGCAGGATGTGCAGCAGGTGGTCAGTTGGATCATGTTGAGGCCCTCTTCTTACTTCTTTGTCGAAGGTAGATACGTAGAGTAAAGTATGATCATTGATTGTGTGCGATAAGTACAGTACACATGCTCATAGTATAAATAACGATACTTCGATGTTCATACTTTGCTCAATGTATCTGTCGCAGACTTAGAAAGTATGAAGGGACCCGTAATTCGCATATGTCACGCTGATGGTTGAAGTGTAAATTCCTCCAAAGCCTGTATTTTATGCCAAAACGGCATCATAATCCTCACTTATACGGAAATGCGCATATATATTCAGTGGTTAGCATCTGCGCCTACCAAACATATTGGGTTCGGTGGTATATCACGTATTTGAGTTTGACCCAACTTTTGAGCTTTTACAAACCTGAATAGTGTTTTGTGCACCTGATAAATAAAATATTTTTTTCATCAATCAATGAATCCAATTTTGTAGATTAACAAACGAAAGGCGGCGGCCGCCTGTGAGAATAACGCTGGTCTATTCTTCAAGGCCGACCCGATCGGAATCACTGAACCTCCTCTCCATGCCGATGCCGAGATAGAGTATATTCTTATGTTTCTTTGATACGAATATGTATAGTACAAGGGAGGGCGCCGGCGGCTAAAGCCGCCTCCTCCTCCCTTGTTGGAGCCTAGGTTGGCGGGAGCTTCCTGGCTCTCTTTTTCCGAACATAGATCGCGGAAGTTCTCAACATTGAGCGCGGAACTGCTCCCTAACATAGGACGCGTGAGTAGCCCTTAACATGGAGCGCGGAAATCCTTCTTAACATAGGGCGCGGGAGTTTCCCTTAACATAGAGCGCGGAATTCCTTCCTAGGGCGCGGGAGTTTCCCTTAACATAGAGCGCGGAAATCCTTCTTAACATAGGGTGCGGGAGTTTCCCTTAACATAGAGCGCGAAATTCCTTCCGTACATAGAGCGCGGGAGTTTCCCTCAACATAGAGCGCGAAATTACTTCCTAACATAGGGCGCGGGAGTTTCCCTTAGCATAGAGCGCGGAATTCCTTCTTTACATAGAGCGCGGGAGTTTACCTCAACATAGAGCGCGGAATTCTTCCCTAACATAGGGCGCGGGAGTTTCCCTTAACATGGAGCGCGGAAATCCTTCTTAACATAGGGTGCGGGAGTTTCCCTTAACATAGAGCGCGGAAATCCTTCTTAACATAGGGTGCGAGAGTTTCCCTTAACATAGAGCGCGAAATTCCTTCCGTACATAGAGCGCGGGAGTTTCCCTCAACATAGAGCGCGAAATTACTTCCTAACATAGGGCGCGGGAGTTTCCCTTAGCATAGAGCGCGGAATTCCTTCTTTACATAGAGCGCGGGAGTTTCCCTCAACATAGAGCGCGGAATTCTTCCCTAACATAGGGCGCGGGAGTTTTCCTTAACATGGAGCGCGGAAATCCTTCTTAACATAGGGCGCGGGAGTTTCCCTTAACATAGAGCGCGGAATTCCTTCCTAGGGCGCGGGAGTTTCCCTTAACATATGGCGCGGAAATCCTTCTTAACATAGGGTGCGGGAGTTTCCCTTAACATAGAGCGCGAAATTCCTTCCGTACATAGAGCGCGGGAGTTTCCCTTAACATAGAGCGCAAAATTCCTTCCGTACATAGAGCGCGGGAGTTTCCCTCAACATAGAGCGCGAAATTACTTCCTAACATAGGGCGCGGGAGTTTCCCTTAGCATAGAGCGCGGAATTCCTTCTTTACATAGAGCGCGGGAGTTTCCCTTAACATGGAGCGCGGAAATCCTTCCTAGGGCGCGGGAGTTTCCCTTAACATAGGGCGCGGAAATCCTTCTTAACATAGGGTGCGGGAGTTTCCCTTAACATAGAGCGCGGAAATCCTTCTTAACATAGGGTGCGGGAGTTTCCCTTAACATAGAGCGCGAAATTCCTTCCGTACATAGAGCGCGGGAGTTTCCCTCAACACAGAGCGCGGAATTCCTTCTTTACATAGAGCGCGGGAGTTTCCCTTAAGATAATATAACTCAATATAACTTATAATATAATTATTAATATAAATTATAAATTAATTAAGATAATATAACTTAATATAACTCGTATATCCTGTTTAGAGAAATTTTCTATTGCCAAATCCCAGCAACAGCCGGTTGGGAAAAATGAAATCACACGTTCCCCCACGCCATTTGCCTCACCCAGCTTGCCTCAGTTTCCTCACAATTTTTCGACCAAAAGTGCAGAAAAAAGGTTTCACACAAACAAACCAAATAGGCGAATTATAGAAAGGGACAAGGTAGGTCGCCGGCGGCTAAAGCCGCCTCCGCCTCCCTTGTTTTTATTCCAGGCTGGCGAGAGCTTCTAGAGATATTTAGTTTCATCTTCTCTCCATTTGCCAAACTCAAGTGAGGATGAGAGCGCGGAAGCTTTCCCTGACAGAGAGCGCGAGATCTCTCTCTATCTCTCTCTTTCTCTCTCTCTCTCTATCTCTCTAACACAAAGTGAGAGATCTCTCCCTAACATAGGGCGCGAAACCTCTCCCTAACATAGGGCGCGAGACCTCTCCCTATCATAGGGTGCGAGACCTCTCCCTATCATAGGGCGCGAGACCTCTCCCTATCATAGGGCGCGATACCTCTCTCTATAATGGAGCGTGAGATCTCTCTCTAACATAGAGCGCGAGAATTTTCAACATAAGGCGCGAGATATTTCTCTAACATAGACCGCGAGACTTTTCAACATAGGGCGCGAGACCTCTATCTAACATAGAGTGTGAGACCTTCTCCTAACAGAGAACTCGAGACCTCTCTCTAACATAGGTCGCGGGAGTTCTTCCTAACATAGAGCGCGAGACCTCTATCTAACATAGGGCTCACCCTAATATAAGGCGCGGGATATCTCCCTAACATAGAGCGCGACATCTCTATCTAACACCGGGCGCGAGACCTCTCCCTAACATAGTGCGCAAAATTTCTCCCTAACACAGGGCGCGAGACCTCTCCCTTACATGGGGCGCGAGTTTTCTCTGACCCGTACCAACAATTAGTTTCAAAACAGCAGAATGCGAGAACAACAGTAAAAAAATCTTTTTGTCTACATTATTTGGGGATGCAGAGTTTCTTCTTTTCTTCTTTATCATGCGTGCAGCACCCGACAGGCAGCAGGAGCCCCAGTGGCTCCTACAGCAGCACTCCCAACCATCAGCCATCCAATCCACCGCAGCAGCTCCAGTCCAGGGCATCCTCGGAGCGAACAGAGCGTTCGAATGGCTCTCCCGCCTTCCCGCCGCGCTTTTATACCCATTTTCCTACTCCTGTTAAGCCATTCCTGTTGAACGTGACGGCGTGAAACTCGTCTACCCAGTTAAGATGCACTTGCTATTGCCAAATCCCGGCAGCAACCGATTTTGGAAAATGAAATGCGCACGTTCTCTCACGTCTTAGCTGGAAAAATCGCCGGCTTCAGTTTTCGGCCCATTTTTCGGCTAAAAGTGCAAAAATGATGGAATTCGGTTACATACAGACACACAGACCAAGCAAGGCAAATATAAAAGGGACAAGGGAGGGCGCCGGCGGCTAAAGCCGCCTCCTCCTCCCTTGTTTGAGCCTAGGTTGGCGTGAGCTTCCTGGCGCTCTTTTTTTCTGAACATAGATCGCGGGAGTGTCCCTTAACTCTTAACATAGAGTGCGGAATTCCTTCCTAACATAGAGCGCGGGAGTTCCACTTAACAAAGAGCGCGGAACTCCTTTCTAACATAGGGCGCGGGAAATTCCCTTAACATAGAGCGCGGAATTTCTTCCTGACATAGGGAGCGGGAGTTTCCCTTAACATAGGGCGCGGAACTTTCTCTTAATATAAAGCGCAGAATTCCTCCCTAACATATGGCGCGGGAGTTTCCCTTAACATAGAGCGCAGAATCCTATCATAACATAGGGCGCGGGAGTTTCCCTTAACATAAAGCGCGGAATTCCTTCCTAACATAGGGCGCGGGCGTGTTTCCGTAACATAGAGCGCGGAAATTCTTCCTAACATGGGGCGCGGGAGTTTCCCTTAACATAAAGCGCGGAATTTTTTTCTAACATATTGCGCGGGAGTTTCCCTTAACATAAAGCGCGGAATTTCTTTCTAACATATTGCGCGGGAGTTTTCCTTAACATAGAGCGCGGAATTCCTCCCCAACATAGGGCGCGGTTCTTTCTCTTAACATAGAGCGCGGAATTTCTTCCTTACATGGGGAGCGGGAGCTCTCCCTAACATAGGGCGCGTGACTTCTCTTCAACATAGAGCGCGAGACTGCTCCCTAACATAGGGCGCGGCAGTTTCACTTAACATAGAGCGTGGAATTTCTTCCTAACATATGGTGCGGGAGTTTCAGTTGACATAGAGCGCGGAATTTCTTCCTAACATAGAGCGCGGAAGTTTCACTTAACATAGAGCGTGGATTTTTTTCCTAACATAGGGCGCGCGAATTTTCCCCAACATAGGGTGCGAGAGTTCTTCCTCATATAGGGTGCGAGAGTTCTTCCTAACATAGAGCGCGGAATTTCTTCCTAACATAGGGCGCAGGAGTTTTCCTTAACACAGGGCGCGAGACCTCTCCTTAACGTAGGGCGCGGGACCTCTCCTTAACATAGGGCGTAAAATTTCTTCCTAACATAGGGCGCGCGAGTTTTCCCTAACATAGGGTGCGAGAGTTCTTCCTAATAAAGGGTGCGAGAGTTTTTCCTAACATAGAGCGCGGGATTTCTTCCTAACATAGGGCGCGGGACCTCTCCTTAACATAGGGCGCGGGAGCTCTCCCTAACATAGAGCGTGAAATTTCTTCCTAACATAGGGCGCGCGAGTTTTCCCTAACATAGGGTGCGAGAGTTCTTCCTAATAAAGGGTGCAAGAGTTTTTCCTAACATAGAGCACGGGATTTCTTCCTAACATAGGGTGTAAGACCTCTTCTTAACATAGGGCGCGAGACCTCTCCTTAACATAGGGCGCGGGAGCTCTCCCTAACATAGAGCGCGGGATTTCTTCCTAACATAGGGCGCGCAAGTTTTCCCTAACATATGGTGCGATAGTTCTTCCTAATATAGGGTGCGAGAGTTATTCCTAACATAGAATAGAGCGCGGGATTTCTTCCTAACATAGGGCGTGAGACCTCTCCTTAACATAGGCGCGGGAGCTCTCCCTAACATAGGGCGCGGGATTTTTTCCTAACGTAGGGCGCGGGAGTTCCGCTTAACATAGAGCGCGGGATTTCTTCCCAACATAGGGCGCGGAAGTTTCACTTAACATAGAGCGTGGAATTTCTTTCTAACATAGGGCGCGCGAGTTTTCCCTAACATAGGGTGCGAGAGTTCTTCCTAATAAAGGGTGCGAGAGTTTTCCTAACATGAAATAGAGCGCGGGATTTTTTCCTAACATAGGGCGTAAGACCTCTCCTTAACATAGGGCGCGGGAGCTCTCCCTAACATAGGGCGCGGGATTTCTTCCTGACATAGGGCGCGGGAGTTTCCTTTGAAATAGAGCGCGGGATTTCTTCCCAATATAGAGCACGGGAGTTTTCATTAACATAGAAGCGGAAGTTCCATCTAACAAACGCGAGATTTTTCTCTGAAAATTGTGATCTACCCTTCCCACACTACTGCCAATGAGAAATGAAATTCATCCAGCTCACGTTTGCTCACGGCTTTTCTCAGTTTTCGGCAAAAAGTGCATTTGCTTCAGTTTTTCTCCATTTTTCGACTAAAAGTGCAGCAAAAAGGCTTCACACAAACAAACAAACCAAGCAGGCGAACTATAGAAAGGGATGGTGATTAATGAGGGAAGGAAATGAATTGAATGAAATCATAAATGGATAAAGAAAAAATCAACAAACAAGGCTGGTAAACTGTTTCAGAAAGCAAAACTCTCAATGTTTTTTTAACATATGTCGTTTAGAACCTGATTGTTCTCGAACCGCAAGAACATGAAAATTGATCTATAACTTATCCGTTTCTTTTATTGTTCTATTTTTGTTGCACACTCCCTACATAACTCACACACTTCCTCGTCCCCCACTTTTTACTAATTGTTCTCTTTTTGCTAGTTGCGCGAGATTTGTCTTTGCTCCGGCTAATACGCGCCTCGCGCCAAGTTTTCCCATAAAAAGGCTGAAGTTTCGTGTGTGTGTGTGTGTGTGTGTCGCGCGAAGCGACCACTGTGTTTCTAGCGATTGCGTCATGGAATGCGCGCTGGCGCAATGTCAGTGCGCACACACCTTTGCGCCTTTCAGGTGCGCGCAATTTGAGATTTTCTGGCCTAAAATCTGCCAGTCGGAGGAATTATGTCACGCGAGTAGGTTGCGAGGGAGGTGATGGAATATTTTATTCCTGCGAAAAAATGGTGTGCAAAATAGAAACAAGCGAGTATATGAAATTATAACACTCTTCCTAGCGATAGTTAGGTTTTCTCTAAGTAGTGCGGTAAAGTTTGTAATGTTGAAATGTATAGCGAGTTTCGGCGATTTATACCTTTGTTCAGCGAAGCGATTTCTTGTTGAGCGATATTTTATTGTATTGTACATACAAGAGTGCGTAGTAATACGTGTTTTGTTCTATATGATTCACACAAGGCAAGGTTGGAAAATGAGACAGTTGCATGTCAATATGACTGTAAGGTTATCGCCCAGCAATGTGTAAAATACCACTGAACCACCGTAAATGCACTGGACAGTCGATTTCTTGCCTAGCAAGAGCTGACTTGTCATATTTTGGCTAACTTCTTACTTTTGGCTAAAATTAGCATGAAAACACGTTCAGCTGGCGCGAAATGGTGCATCGGCCATATGGTACTGATGTTGCGAGTGACTGAGTGCGATTTATATGCGATAAACTTGTGTGAATCATATTCTCGATAGATATTCTTGAGCTGTCCAATTTTTGATTTTCGAATTATGCAATTATTTTGTGATTGAAAAGTGCGACCCAGTGCGATTGAGGCGAACCAGCGCTAATTGTAGCGCGCGAAAAAGACTCGTTTGAATTGAAATCGAAAAAAGTCGATTTCGTGTTTTTCTCTCGCAATTTGTTGTTTGTTATGCGATTATTGTGATTCTTCTGATCTTTTTCATTTGTTCTGTTGTGCGAATTAGAGAGAATTACCCTGCAAGTTTTCAGAACTTTCTGGGCAAAGCGAAATTTTTCGATTGAGGATGAGCGACGCAATTCGATCTACTCTGGAATGGAAAGGTGACTATTTACGAAGTTTTCGATATTCTATTCCAGTTATGCTGAACAATTTCCTGGTTTGTGACAAGACGAGAGTAAAATAGTTTTCTTGAGCAGGAGTTTTGCGATTTTGTCGACGAGTTCAATGAAAATTGTTTGTCATGTAGGATAGCAAGCAAATTATGAGCTGTGAGGGAATTGATAAGAGCGATGGTGAGCCTTTTGTTAATGTGCGATTTTTCTTTTAGGCGATTGGCGAAGAGTTAATATGATTTTCAGGTTTCTTGCTTATTCAAAATTCGAAATGTTCGATTCGTAGCTGGTTGAAGAAGAGAAGAAAAGGATGATGCTAATTTGAAGAAGCTACACAGTCGACCTTCTCTTTCGGAGACCGCCAAAGCGGTGGAACTGCTGGACGCATAAGGTAAGAGAATAATTTTTATTTCGTAGTGGCAGCTGGTGCGTAGCACTGGTTGCAGATGAGGTTTATTTATTATTTTTTCTTTTGTGCGACAGTGATGAAGGCGAGACCGTGAAAAACATACGTGTGTGAGAGAATAAGGCGATACGTTGAGGCGACTTTGACTGAGTGACATATTTTTTCGGCGAATTTTTCGAGCAAGCAAGTCAGCAATAATGTGAATGTCGAGCGATTATGAGTGAAGGAGAGCGAGTTCGATTGTGTGCATGCTGTAATAATGAACTAGTTGTATCTTGCGAATAGGCAACAGAAACTGAATTCAATTTACTGGAGATAGTCAACTGTAGTTTTGGCGAATCCAACGTCTGAAGACGAACAGTCCTAGTGGTTTTGACAAGGCTAGTTGCTTTTCTAGCGAGTGAGTTGATGAGTCTGACCTCTGACTGTGTGATTCGGTTTTTGCAATTTTCGCTTAGCGTGTGTCTAGTTCGCGAATGAAAGTGACTGTGTAGCGAGTAGTTTATTGTGAACTTGATTATTACTGCCGAGCTATGGATTGATAGACGTATTGATCGATAGTGTGTATATTCCACTGGGTGTTGCTCGCATTGTCTTGGAACTTGGAAGTGGGAATTAAGTGATGCTGAACTGAGTGAGAGTGGGATTCTGTGGACTTGAATGAAGTCAGAGCGAGTCGCAAGTGACGTGCAGAATAATCTTTGAAGTTGGATGAGCTCACAGTTTGTTTTTCGTTGTCGGCGATACATTTTGGTTCGTGATGGCTAATTCTATGAATACTAACAGAAAGAGGGCAATTGTTTTGTGAAACCAATAATTGGACGATGTCGCGAGTGTAAAGTGAGTAATGTGAAATTTGGAAAATGGCCTGGCGGTCATTCAATTTTTTGTTCTGGCGATTAATTTCCGACTGTAATATTTGCTAAATGTTTGATTGCCGTAAGATGTGGGACTGAGTTACGTACGTTGGACTTTTGAAGTTGGCGCTTGGATTTGAATTGTTGACGCGAGAGTTGATTTTCTGATTATTTACGTCACTCATGAATGTTTTGGAGAAGTATGATAGAAGTATGGAGACTTGATGAGGGATTGAATTTTGTTGATGGTGAAGGAATTGAAAAAGAGATAGATGAAAGTTTATTTTGTTTTTTGAATACTCGGTTTGTAAAACTTTTCTTGCGAGCGAACTCAATTACTTTGGCGAATTTTTCCGAGGGTATTATGGGGAACGACGCTGAATATTGGAACTATAGTCAGTGAGAGTGAGTGCCTAATGCGAGGTGATCAGTGAGATCAAGGATCAATCGTAATTAATTTGTTGTACTGAACTAGGTATCTGGTACTTGTAGCCTACCAGATACATTTATATGCGAGTGTGGCGTGTTCTACGTTTGGCGAGCATTTTTCTATTTTGAGTGCGATCAGGATCGGGATGCCTTTTTGCCCAGCTACATTACTTTGACGTTTGCGCTACGTCCATCCCAGATGCCGGTCGTTGGCGAACCGGAGTTCTCATCAATGCGAAAATTGTCATGAAATTTTTGTGCGCCAACCCTTTGAATTAGAGCGAGAGTATGCCAGTGAAAGTGCAAGTTTTTTTTTTTGAACTCGATTCGATAACTGGTTAACTAACTAGGGTGATAAGGAGCGAAATGGCGTAACGTAATTCGTCGAGCGTGCGATAGAGAGTGACTAAGAGAGTCCAAAGGAGCGGAATGGCGTAACGAAAATCGTCGAGCGGGTGAATAATAGGAGCGGAATGGCGTAACGAAAATCGTCGAGCGTGTGTATAATAGGAGCGGAATGGCGTAAAAAAAATCGTCGAGCGGGTGAATAGTGAGCGCCATGGCGAATAAGAAATCGTCGAGCGTGTGAGAGAAAGCGACTAAGAAATGTCAGCTAATGATCATAAGATCAATAGAAACGAGCCAAGGAGTTAGTCATATCCTGTGGCGTCGTACGATTCGAGTGAGCGTTGTATCAAAGAGGTGAATCGACTCTTGTGATAGGGTTGTTATTGAGCGCGATTCAGAGTGTATCCTGGAGGGAATCGACTCCAGTGATAAAAGTATGACTGCAAATGCGTAAAACGGAAATTTGGTTAGTTTTCGTAGTGTTTGTGAAGGAACGAACGATTGAAGTTCCTACGTTGATAAAGTGTGAGCGATTTCTGCGAATTGAGAAACTAGGCGGATGATGGTAGATTAAAGAAATGGATGGTGAGTGTGACTGATGATTCGGAGAAAAGTGAGCGTTGGAAGAGTGAAGCAAAAGTTTTGTCAAACTTGTGTTGGTGGTGAAAAGGGATGACGTGAGAGATTGTGATCGTGGAGCATTCCATTTTATACAAATTTCGCGAAACAACGGTTTTGGGCGATTTTATACAGAACTATACGAAAAGTGTGACTTGAGATTGACTGTGATGTGAGCGAAAGCGAATGTTTGTGTTGCTATTTATGTTCTGTATGCGAAGTTGTGTTCAGGAGATGCGAGCGATTCGGTGATAGCGACTACGGATCCGTCTACGTTGATCGTCGTTCGTCTACGCTGGTGGTGGAGGCTGCTCGAAGTTCTGTTCTCGCAGTCTGGTCCGGTTCAAGATGATATGTAGTTTAGTTTTTAGTCTTCAGTTTCACATTGTATAGCTGTTAACTAAGTTTACGTATTATTCATCACCTAATGCGTTCATTTGTCGTTTATCGCTGTTCAGGGGGAGTGTCGCGCGAAGCGACCACTGTGTTTCTAGCGATTGCGTCATGGAATGCGCGCTGGCGCAATGTCAGTGCGCACACACCTTTGCGCCTTTCAGGTGCGCGCAATTTGAGATTTTCTGGCCTAAAATCTGCCAGTCGGAGGAATTATGTCACGCGAGTAGGTTGCGAGGGAGGTGATGGAATATTTTATTCCTGCGAAAAAATGGTGTGCAAAATAGAAACAAGCGAGTATATGAAATTATAACACTCTTCCTAGCGATAGTTAGGTTTTCTCTAAGTAGTGCGGCGAAGTTTGTAATGTTGAAATGTATAGCGAGCTTCGGCGATTTATACCTTTGTTCAGCGAAGCGATTTCTTGTTGAGCGATATTTTATTGTATTGTACATACAAGAGTGCGTAGTAAACCTATGTATTCTACGTGTTTTGTTCTATATGATTCACACAAGGCAAGGTTGGAAAATGAGACAGTTGCATGTCAATATGACTGTAAGGTTATCGCCCAGCAATGTGTAAAATACCACTGAACCACCGTAAATGCACTGGACAGTCGATTTCTTGCCTAGCAATAGCTGACTTGTCATATTTTGGCTAACTTCTTACTTTTGGCTAAAATTAGCATGAAAACACATTCAGCTGGCGCGAAATGGTGCATCGGCCATATGGTACTGATGTTGCGAGTGACTGAGTGCGATTTATATGCGATAAACTTGTGTGAATCATATTCTCGATAGATATTCTTGAGCTGTCCAATTTTTGATTTTCGAATTATGCAATTATTTTGTGATTGAAAAGTGCGACCCAGTGCGATTGAGGCGAACCAGCGCTAATTGTAGCGCGCGAAAAAGACTCGTTTGAATTGAAATCGAAAAAAGTCGATTTCGTGTTTTTCTCTCGCAATTTGTTGTTTGTTATGCGATTATTGTGATTCTTCTGATCTTTTTCATTTGTTCTGTTGTGCGAATTAGTGAGAATTACCCTGCAAGTTTTCAGAACTTTCTGGGCAAAGCGAAATTTTTCGATTGAGGATGAGCGACGCAATTCGATCTACTCTGGAATGGAAAGGTGACTATTTACGAAGTTTTCGATATTCTATTCCAGTTATGCTGAACAATTTCCTGGTTTGTGACAAGACGAGAGTAAAATAGTTTTCTTGAGCAGGAGTTTTGCGATTTTGTCGACGAGTTCAATGAAAATTGTTTGTCATGTAGGATAGCAAGCAAATTATGAGCTGTGAGGGCTGACTTGTCATATTTTGTGTGTGTGTGTGTGTGTGTGTGTGTGTGTGTGTGTGTGTGTGTGTGTGTGTGTGTGTGTGTGTGTGTGTGTGTGTGTGTGTGTGTGTGTGTGTGTGTGTGTGTGTGTGTGTGTGTGTGTGTGTGTGTGTGTGTGTGTGTGTGTGTGTGTGTGTGTGTGTGTGTGTGTGTGTGTGTGTGTGTGTGTGTGTGTGTGTGTGTGTGTGTGTGTGTGTGTGTGTGTGTGTGTGTGTGTGTGTGTGTGTGTGTGTGTGTGTGTGTGTGTGTGTGTGTGTGTGTGTGTGTGTGTGTGTGTGTGTGTGTGTGTGTGTGTGTGTGTGTGTGTCTCTTTTGGATCTACACCAATGTTTCTCAATAATATCGCAACGCATGGTCGTACGTAGACCCAACATCTTAGTCAATTTTTACCGCTTTTGTGTGTAGGTAGAGTTGAGTTGCAATCTACAGGAAAACAGATATCCACGCTGAATCACACAACTTTCTCAACATACTGATGCTCATGTAGACGCTGACTTCTACCGTAATCTGCTCTATTTTTACGGGTCGATGACGGCTGTTGTAGGTCTCGAGCAGATCCCGTTCCAGATTTCTGTTATATTCCGAACTTATCTGGCAGATCGCCAGCGGTATAAACACCACTGAAAATGAAGATTGTTTTGCAAAATTTCGACCCAAAAATACGTTGCATTATCTTTAATTTTTTCGGTCTTGAAGGCACAGTGTGATATTATTCTATTTTTTCGAACAATGTGTACAAAACAATTGTTTTTTTTACCAGCAAGCGCAAAATTGAGAAACTTATTGTAACTCAGAATAGTTGGTTGAGCGGCGCTGACCTGTCTCATTGAAAAGTCCACAGCAAATTGTTTAAACTACAAAGAACCAAAAAAACAGGTTCAAAAATGCCGAACATGATATATTTCATATGTGTTCCCAGAGAGAATGTTATTGTTTTTCATTCCAGAGAGAATGTTACTTTTTACATTCCAGAGAGAATGTTATATTGAGAATGAAGCCCCAACCGGCAGCCAAATGTTGAGACTCACTTCTGCAGTTGCAGTTGAAACAGTAAGTAAGTGGTTAAATGCGCAAAATTCAACGAACAGTTTTATTGATTTCTATTGAATATCTAACAAACTATAAGAAACATGTTGATAAACGTAGAACAATAAAAACACTGAACCGGTATGGGAATGGGGAAGCGGTAGTCTAGATTGTGTTTATTGCAATAATATTCCAGTGTTCCAGATAATGCGATACATGGTTCATTTCTATCACTTAAATTTATTTGAGGTACTGTATGGGGAGTTTTCGAGCGGGACAATCGCAAAGTTGAAAACATGTGAGCAGGGTTTGAACATTTTGAGACTTTTACATGGTGGAATTTTTCTCAGAGTTCCTCTCTTCCCAGTCCCAATGCTCGTCCAGGGAAACCCCTTTCTCCTCACGGGCCTGCAAACAGAACAAACAACGTCATCCAATTTTTACGGACCTGCATAACAAATTGAGTGAGATACTCTGACCGTAGTGAGATATGCTTAAATTCACGTCGTTTACACAACTGTCAAGTCTTTGACTAGACTAGAGTTCGCGCCCAATTATCGATCTGGGGCAAACCACGCCCACTCGAGGCGAACTCCCTTTTTCTATCAAGATTACAGGCACTTCTAATACTCGGACCATAGAGAGCGGCAGCTCGTTGAGAATCGAAATATAAATCGTAGTTGTGGTAACTATATACAATACAATTACTCGCACACACTCACAATAGCTTTCTTATACTCGTTCTGTTCTCACGTTACACCTTCGTTGTTACCTTGTCAAGTTGTTATGTTATAGATACACTGATATGAATCTGTATCCCATTACTTGTTATGTTATGCGACAAAGGATTGTTCCTATCATTATCTCGAAGGTATCGCCAAATACCTTATGTAAAATCAAAGTAAACGAAACTATGGTATTCTGGGAAAGTATGGTAAAACGCGTGGCAATAGGCTAATATCTAAAAGACCCTACCACTGGGGTCGAAACAACTGCCGACAAACTTAGTAATTAGTCGAATGACGTGTTTTCACTAGTGAAATCGCCAAATTTAAACCACACTGTTGTATTCAAAACCTCCAAAAATCTCTTGCGAAATTCATCACGCAAACCGGAATTACATACATTGAAACTGGTTTCATGAATTAGAATTTGCCGTAACCCCCTATAATCTAACAATTTAGAAAGTTAAAGAATCCGTTCCGCTATAATCTGAGTTTCACGAAAATTTTAAAAAGCTCAAAAAACATTCTTGATGTCTTTCCATAGACCATGAAAAAAATTTCTGATGGAAAACTTGTAAAATTTGCATATTATCAAGCACTAAAAAAGAGGACATGAACATTTTCACTGTGACGCAATTTGACTTCGTTCACTCACCTCCAGATTTATCTCCATTTTGTAGTATCTAATTGTATTGTCATATATGATAGAGTGTTTTAAAAATATTTTTGTACTTCTATTGGCTATTTTGAGCATACCCCGTACGCAACTCTCTCATCGGTGTCATTACGTAAGTCGCTTTTCTGAGAGATCGAAGCAAGATCCACTAGTATAAAGCGCTAGTCTGGTGTGTTTGTTTGTGGGTTTGTAACAATTGGTGTACTTTTAGTCGAAAAGCGGGTGAGGAGAGTGAGGCAAGCTGCGTGAGAAAACGTGAGCTGGATGGATTTCATTTTCATTTTCAAGCAGAATACAGATCGGTTGCAACTGGAAATCGATATGGGAAATAGATTTACTCATTTTAAGTTGAACAGATGACGTTAAAGTCACGTGGAATACACGCAGCCCTAACAGAGAGAAAGGAAAAGAGAGAGGTAGAGAGAGAGAGAAAGAGAGAATCCTAACGAGAACTGTCGCGCTCTATGTTAAGGAGAAGTTTCGCGCTCTTTGTTAAGGAGAAGTCCCGCGCTCTATGTAAAAAAAGTTCAGCGCTCTATGTTAGATAGACGTCTCGCGATCTATGTTAAGACATCCCGCGCTCTATGTTAAGGAGAAGTTCCGCGCTCTATGTTAGGAATAAGTTCCACGCTCTATGTTAGGGAGAAGTTCCGCGCTCTATGCTGAGACATCCCGCGCTCTATGTTAAGTAGAAGTTCCGCGCTCTATGTTAGGGAGAGATCTCGCGCTCTAAGTTAGATAGAGGACTCGCGCTCTGTTAGGAGAAGTTCCGCGCTCTATGTTAGGAAGAAGTTCCGCGCTCTATGTTAGGAAGAAGTTCCGCGCTCTATGCTGAGACATCCCGCGCTCTATGTTAAGTAGAAGTTCCGCGCTCTATGTTTGGGAGAGATCTCGCGCTATAAGTTAGAAAGAGGACTCGCGCTCTATGTTAGGGAGAGTGCTAGCGCTCTAAGTCAGGAAGAGTGCTAGCGCTCTAAGTTAAATAGAGGACTCGCGCTCTGTTAGGGAGAGTGCTCGCGCTCTTTGTTGGAGAGAGGAGTCGCGCTCTATGTTAGAGAGCAGACTCGCACTCTATGTTGAAGAGAGGTTTTGCTATTGAGGACATTTTTCGTGCTCTATGTTGAGGAGAGCTTCGGCGGTCCATGTTCAGAAAAAATAGGGCCAGGAAGCTCTCGCCAGCCCGGAATAAAAACAAGGGAGGCGGAGGCGGCTTTAGCCGCCGGCGACCTACCTTGTCCACTAGTATAAAAGGCTATTCTGGTGTGTGGGTTTGTGGGTTTGTAACAATTGGTGTACTTTTAGTCGAAAAGCGGGTGAGGAGAGTGAGGCAAGCTGCGTGAGAAAACGTGAGCTGGATGGATTTCATTTTCATTTTCAAGCAGAATACAGATCGGTTGCAACTGGAAATCGATATGGGAAATAGATTTACTCATTCTAAGTTGAACAGATGACGTTAAAGTCACGTGAGACAAGCGGAGTACACGCGGCCTCAACAGAGAGCGAAAGAGAGAGAGACATAGAGAGATATAGATTCGCACTCTATGTTAGGGAGAAATTGCGCTCTATGTTAGAAGGGAGTTCCGCGCTCTATGTTGGGAAGAACTTCCGCGCCCCATGTTAAGAAAAACTTCCGCGCTCTATGTTAGGGAGAAATTTTGCGCTCTGTGCTAGGGAATAGTTCGCGCTCTATGTTAGGGAGAACTTCCGCGCTCTATGTTAGGGAGAACTTCCGCGCTCTATGTTAGGAAGAACTTCCGCGCTCTATGTTAAGGAGAAGTTTTGCACTCTATGTTAGGGAGAAATTTTGCGCTCTGTGCTAGGGAATAGTTCCGCGCTCTATGTTAGGGAGAACTTCCGCGCTCTATGTTAAGGAGAACTTCCGCGCTCTATGTTAAGGAGAACTTCCGCGCTCTATGTTAGGGAGAACTCCCGCGCCCCATGTTAAGAAAAACTTTTGCGCTCTATGTTAAGGGGTACTCCCGCGGTCTTTGTTAGGGAGAACTTCCGCGCTCTATGTTAGGGAGAACTCCCGCGCCCCATGTTAAGAAAAACTTTTGCGCTCTATGTTAAGGGGAACTCCCGCGCTCTTTGTTAGGGAAAAGTTTCGCAGTCTGTGTTAAGGAAAACTCTGGCGCCCCCGGATTAAGAAAAACTTCCGCGCTCCATGCTAGGGAGAACTCCCGCGCTCTATGGTAGGGAGAAATTTCGTGCTCTATGTTAAGGAGAACTCTGGCGCCCCGGAATGAGAAAAACTTCCGCGCTCTATGTTAGGGAGAACTCCCGCGCCCCATGTTAAGAAAAACTTCCGCGCTCTATGTTAAGGAGAAGTTTCGCAACTCTATGTTAGGGAGAACTTACGCGCTCTATGGTATAGAGAAATTTCGCGCTCTATGTTAAGGAGAACTCTGGCGCCGCGGTTAAGAAAAACGTCCGCGCTCTCTGTTAGGAAGAACTCCCGCGCCCCATGTTAAGAAAAACTTCCGCGCTCCATGCTAGGGAGAACTCCCGCGCCCCATGTTAAGAAAAACTTCCGCGCTCTATGTCAAGGGGAACTCCCGCGCTCTATGGTAGGGAGAAATTTTGCGCTCTATGTTAAGGAGAACTCTGGCGCCCCGGATTAAGAAAAACTACCGCGCTCTATGTTAGGGAGAACTTCCGCGCTCTATGATAAGAAAACTCCCGCGCGCTATGTTAAGGAGAGGTTTCGCGCTCTATGATAGGGAGAAATTTCGCGCTTCATGTTAAGGGGAACTTCCGTGCTCTATGTTAAGAAAACTCCCGCGCGCTATGTTAAGGAGAGGTTTCGCGCTCTATGATAGGGAGAACTTCCATGTCCTGTGTTCAGAAAAGAAGACCAGGAAGCTCCCGCCAGCCTAGGCTCAAACAAGGGAGGAGGAGGCGGCTTTAGCCGCCGGCGCCCTCCCTTGTCCACTAGTATAAAAGGCTAGTTTGGTGTGTGTGTGTGTGGGTTTGTAACAATTGGTGTACTTTTTGTCGAAAAGCGGGTGAGGAGAGTGAGGCAAGCTGCGTGAGAAAACGTGAGCTGGATGGATTTCATTTTCATTTTCAAGCAGAATACAGATCGGTTGCAACTGGAAATCGATATGGGGAATAGATTTACTCATTCTAAGTTGAACAAATGACGTTAAAGTCACGTGGAATACACGCGACCGCAAGCGAAAGAGAGAGGGAGAGAGAGAGAAAGTGAGAAGAGAGAGAATCTCAACGAGAACTCTCGTGATCTATGTGAAGAAAATAATTAGCGCACCATGTTAGGGAGGAATCTCCCACTCTATCTTAGGGAAAGTTTCGCGCTCTATGTTAGGGAGAGGTCTCGCACTTCACGTTAGGGAGGGATCTCGCGCTCCATGTTAGGGAGAGCGCTCTATGTTAGGGAGATATCTCGCGTTCTATGTTAGGGAGAGATGTCGCGCTCTATGTTAGGGAGGGATGTCGCGCTCTATGTTAAGAAGAAGTGTCGCACTCTATGGTAGGGAGGGATGTCGCGCTCTATGTTAGGAAGAGATGTCGCACTCTATGTTTAGGAGAGTTGTCGCGCTCTAAGTTAAGACGAGGTGTCGCACTCTATGTTTAGGAGAGTTGTCGCGCTCTAAGTTAAGACGAGGTGTCGCACTCAGGGAGGGATGTCGCGCTCTATGTTAGGAAGAGATGTCGCACTCTATGTTTAGGAGAGTTGTTGCACTCTATGTTAAGAAGAAGTGTCGCGCTCTATGTAAGGGAGAGATGTCGCGCTCTATGTTTAGAAGAGTTGTCGCACTCTATGTTCGAGAGAGATGTCGCGCTCTATGTTAAGAAGAGGTGTCGCACTCTATGTTAGGGAGAGATATCGTTCTCTATGTTAGGGAGAGTGTGGCGTTGTCAAAAACATGATTTAAACGGTTAAGAAAAACGTGGGTTCGTGAATAGGGTGAAAAATAAACAAGTACTCCTAGGAGCTCTCGCCAGCCTAGAGTAAAAACAAGGGAGGAGGAGGCGGCTTTAGCCGCCGGCGCCCTTCACGTTAGGGAGGGATCTCGCGCTCCATGTTAGGGAGAGCGCTCTATGTTAGGGAGATATCTCGCGTTCTATGTTAAGGAGAACTCCCGCGCCCCATGTTAAGAAAAACTTCCGCGCTCTGTGCTAGGGAATAGTTCCGCGCTCTATGTTAGGGAGAACTTCCGCGCTCTATGTTAGAAGGGAGTGCCGCGCTCTATGTTGGGAAAAACTTCCGCGCCCCATGTTAAGAAAAACTTCCGCGCTCGCCAAACGTTAGGGAGAAATTTTTTTTTAAATTTTTTCCAAATGTTAGGGAGAAATTTTGCGCTCTGTGCTAGGGAATAGTTCCGCGCTCTATGTTAGGGAGAACTTCCGCGCTCTATGTTAAGGAGAACTCCCGCGCCCCATGTTAAGAAAAACTTCCGCGCTCTGTGCTAGGGAATAGTTCCGCGCTCTATGTTAGGGAGAACTTCCGCGCTCTACGTTGGGAAGAACTTCCGCGCCCCATGTTAAGAAAAACTTCCGCGCTCTATGTTAATGAGCAATTTTGCGCTCTGTGCTAGGGAATAGTTCCGCGCTCTATGTTAGGGAGAACTTCCGCGCTCTATGTTAGGGAGAACTTCCGCGCTCTATGTTAGGGAGAACTCCCGCGCCCCATGTTAAGAAAAACTTTTGCGCTCTATGTTAAGGAGAACTCCCGCGCTCTTTGTTAGGGAAAAATTTCGCGCTCTGTGTTAAGGAGAACTCTGGCGCCCCCGGATTAAGAAAAACTTCCGCGCTCCATGTTGGGGAGAACTTCCGCGCCAAATGTCAAGAAAAACTTCCGCGCTTTATGTTAAGGAGAACTCCCGCGCTCTATGGTAGGGAGAAATTTCGTGCTCTATGTTAAGGAGAACTCTGGCGCCCCGGAATGAGAAAAACTTCCGCGCTCTATGTTAGAAAATCTCCCGCGCCCCATGTAAAGAAAAACTTTTGCGCTCTATGTTAAGGAGACGTTTCGCGCTCTATGATAGGGAGAACTTCCATGCCCTGTGTTCAGAAAAAAAGGCCAGGAAGCTCCCTCCAGCCTAGGCTCAAACAAGGGAGGAGGAGGCGGCTTTAGCCGCCGGCGCCCTCCCTTGTAAAGATATAAAAGTATACATTTTTGATAATGGTCTTTCATTTGCCAAAAGGTCAGTTTGTTAACTCAAAAGTAAAAATTAAAGCGGGACGGATTCTTTAAACATTTTTTATTGTATTCCATAGACCATGAAACAACTTGCCTAATGAAATCCAGCCAGCTATCATATTATCAAGCAACAAAGAATAGTTTATATAATGTACCCGGTGGCGCAACGCTATTTTTGTTTAATCAATTTTCGATCAGTTCCGTTTTCACAGTCAGTATTCAAATCGTGATATGGAAGTGTGAAGAATAGTTTGGTTAATTACTGTTTACTATTCATAAATATATATCGTACGGATCTCTTTTGGCTGTCATCTTCCATCGAATTTATGAGGAAAAAAAACGAGATAGAGGCATAGAAGTTTAACTTTCATAGTGATTTTTATTTGCCATCAGGTTGACATGTAAACCCGGAACTCAAAATCTAGTAGGAACAACTTCTTCAACAACTAAGTGACCATCGTAAATACGTTACATAAATCTTCTCGGTGGAGTCATTCAAATGAAATCGAAGATAAGTTTTCAAAAAAAACAAACAAATTCAAAAAGTTAGATACATGCGCACTGCAAGTTACACTTACGTTTTTTTCAAAACATATCTGCACATGGTTGCGTGAGGAGGTGGCGATACGTATGCCATACATACCACAGTTGTAAAATGTACCTGATCGAGTAGAGCAAACGAAGCGGCGTAGTCTGGCCTAGTTCCAAACTCCATGGCGTCAATCAGAGAGAGCAGCTGGTCGTACTGCTGCGAACAGTCGGCGAAGAGCTGCGCGCGCCCCACGCTGCGCGCATTCTGCTTCGCGGTCGTCAACATCGCGCTTCGCGGTTGTCAACATGAACGAGAAAAGTTTTGCGGATTATTAAGTTCCTACCGCATTCGCCAAACAATTCCTTTTAGTCAAGAAGAGACATTTTAGGAGTCAAACCCGAATAACAATTATGAACAAGAAACTAACTGGATTGACCGTATTTGTCAAGCCTATGAGAAACTTGGAACAATACACATGAGCTGTGGTCGTGAGAAACGCATCTAAAACCATATAGGTGATAAATAAAAAAGCATTACAATTCTGCTAGATTGTCCACAAATATCACAAGGCAAAACAAGTGTGCTTTCCATTCTTGAGAACGGTTCAGAAGTTTTCGCCTCATTAAATAAAAGTGACATTACGCTTGATGTGGTTCAGCTAAGCTTTACTAAGAGATTGTTGCCAGGATTTCCGTGAAAAGGCCGCCTAGAAAACTCAAACTCTCTACACTGTGGAAACAAGGATTTATGTACTGCTCACAAACACATTTATGGTCACTACTGGATATTCCATAGTGTGACTCGTGTTCATCCGACTAGTGTTCGCCGAGCTAAGAGGGAACGGTTTAAAACTATCTGATTTTCCCCCCAGCTCTAGTCAACCTGAAGTTTATTTTGTCAAGCGTTGCCCCGTTTGAAACAGGTTACCTGCAAACATAGCTTTGCTTCAATCTCCTAATGAATTTGAATGTCAGTTGGAAAAATGGTTTGTATCTAAAAGTGTGTTTCTTGAAAATAGAATTGTCAGAGTGATTAAGAATATAGGCGCTACCAACGGAAAGGCAGGCGGTTACTGTATATCTCACTTGTCGCTGTCTACGCACACATGTCTTTGGTTCCAAAGCTTGCACGTTATGTGCTTCGATAGCGCAGTGGTAAGCGTCCTGCTAAAAAACTTTTGCTCGCAAGTTCGACTCCGGAGATATGAAGAAAGTCATAAATTTGGCCCTCACCATAATGCTCTTATAAAGTTCAGGTACATCAATGCTGAAACAACGGAATACTGTCCTAACTTGAAATGTTAGTATATCTGAATGGTTTTGGTTAACACAAACCGATCCTTATCATGTGGTTAGAGAGAAAACTACAGATCAAGATTAAAAACAGGGTATATAAAGGGTGGCAATGTATTCACAACAATTTTCTACTTAAAGCTCCCCACACCCTTCTTTGATAGAAAACAGGCATTGAATATTGTTTTGTGTTGAATTTTTTCTCCAAAATATGTTTTAGTACATGGTATCTGGTGAAGATACCGTTACCACACACTAGAAGAGCATCCGAGATTTGAAGAGAAACGATAATGTAGACCAATCTCGTGTCAACGGTCCTTCAAACTGCAATTGAAAAATGTATTGCGGTTTAAAGGACAGAAGCGTTGTGATTGGACCACATAATCGTCCTTCTTCAACGGCGAAGGGATGGAGTCAAAATTTGACCAATGAACTAAAACTTCTCTTTGAATTAACTGTTTAATTTAGTGTTCGTCAAAGCATGTTCCTAGATTATTAATGTATTAACTTGAACACTAGTGAAACAATAACATTTGCGTTTTCTTTTTCCAACCTGTGTAACAGACAGTCTCTTGAAGGATAGCCGTTGTCTTCGTAGAAGACTCTTTCTCTCCAACTCCCAGCGCCCTTTTGACGCCAACAACACCTTCACAAAACCAGTGACACGGGAGAAGAATGAAGCTTCTATTCCAAGCACCCCGTAACTAGTAACCAACCGGTAACCTGACGCCAGGGTAGGGTTCCACGAGTCATTTCTACCAGCATGTACAGCCAACTTTCAAGATCATCTCGACGACCCAGGTCCTGAACTATGTTGTCAACTCTACAATCAAATAACTATAAAAGTGTTGTGATCGAAACAGTTTTGAAATACCGTGAAAAGCATTTTTTCAGTATTGGATCAAACTCTGCGATCAACCTGGCAACACATCGGAAGACATTCTCGTTGTGGAAACTTTGTCAACTGTTTTTGAAGAATGGCCAGAGAATAACGAGTCTGAGTTTGGGGGGAAATTCAACTGTTTGTTCCTAAATTTCAAATAAAAAAGTGTCCCACTGTTCTGTGATGGGCGTTAAAGGGGGACAGAAAGGAAAGCTAGTTTAGGTACCCCGGGGTACCTAAATATAACGTTGCGCGGGCCAAAACAGGCAAAAACGTGTCAACCGTATGCAAATTAGGTTCGTTAGTTTGAACTAAAAGTTATACTTATCTGCTTCTCTTGATAAGCTCTTTCATATTAACTTTCCTTTCTGTCCCCCTTTAAGACTGCCGTACCGACGTGTGCCCTTCCAGCCAACTTCTTTGCGGGAAGCAATCACTTGCTGGTTCTGCAAGTATCAATATGATTTCAATTCTAAGAGCAATTGTTGATAACTGGGGTTTTGTACATGAGTATGTTAACCAAAATCACGTGCAAACTGAACTTCTAACAACGTGAACCTTTCCCTCGAACTGTATCGGTTTAAAATTTTTGTCTCACATCTGAAAACAAATACATCTAAACATAAACTACTTTTGAAATCAAACAATTTTCAGGAAAAACAGAGTCGGGAGGTGTGACTCTTAACGAAAACAAGGATTGGGACGTACGTGTGCTAGAAGATCTCAGAACTCTTATCCCATACTGCGTCTACTCAAACCTACGCTATTTCTCTGCTCCTACATCCCGCCGGGACAGGACTGGCGCGAAACGGTAAGGCAGAGCGGGAGACGCAGGACGGGATGAAGGAGCCGTTTTGACGTTGTGAGATTTGACACACCCTCACCTCATCGATATACTCTCGGGCGAGCCCGAAATCGAACATGTATATGGTTTCCGACTGCAGATTGATGGAAGAACCGGGAGCGAAGTTTCCCGGTTCGATGTCCCTCGAGAGAAAGCCAATCCCGTGAAGCTCCTCGATTGCCTGGAAACATTGACACAATATGAGGGGGGGGGGGGGGCATTTTTGTAGTTTGATCCCAATCTACATCAACGGTCTCAGGCGGAACTGCAGTAGAGACCGAAAAACAGCAGAAACGAGCGACATGTAAAATGGTCATTTTCCAATTGAACTGGATCTTGTCTCACACTACCCATTGTGATAAAATAAATCAGAAGCTTAAAGGGGGGCAGAATTGAATGTTCAAATAACAGTAAAAAATGAGACAACTCGTTATATACCAATTTTTTTTCGAATTACAAACAATAAATGCCATATTTTATAATTTTACCTAATTTTCATCTAGGTCAGACACGCAGAGGAGGTTTGGAGTGGCGCCAAGTTATGTGACAGCCGTAGTTCACTTGCCATATACACAAAATCAATATTTATACCAGCATGGTAAATATAATGGAACGAAAAAATACATTGCTCAAAATCATATGTGAACCTCTCATTGTCTAAATTCAACAAAATTAGAGCATTTCATGAGGAGTTTTTCATAGCATAGTCACAGGCAAAGAACGAATTTCGGATGTAGGATACTGTAGCGAAGTACATGAACTAAAGAGTAACAATGTTGTTATCAATGAATTCGAAGATATGTATATAAAGCATTTACATTGCAAAGTAAAAATTGTTAGTGTAGTCGAAATAAGTTCACAGAAATATCCGATCTACGAAACTATTTAGAGAAAAACAATATTCATAATGTTTTTTCTGAATGATCCGAGTCAACAATTTTCAAAAATACAATACTAAGTGAGAGTAACATCGTCGAAATAAAACCACAAACCACATAAATGGCCAAATGTTATATAAAGAATCATAAAATGTAGGTTAAAATCATAAAGGAAGAAAAACTACCAGATTCAATAAAGAAAACTAACGATTGTTGCCAACAAAGAACAGAACATGGTAAGTGATACGATCATACGAGGAATGTCCAAAAATGGACTCCCAGTTGCCCAGTATCCAGTGACTCGAATAATGAAACCCTAGAATACGGAGTATCATAAAATTTCCGCAAGAAACGAGGCCCAGTTTACGTGTCCCCTCGCTGTCTCAAAACAAAATTCGCATTTCCCATCAGAATCATTCATTTTTGAAAATACTGTGAGGAAAGAAAAAAACTCTCATGGGATAGAGCATCCATAGCAATAGCAAGCGACAATAAAAAAAGCATTTGGAGGGGAGACTCAAGTTGAGTGCACATAAAACTTTCACCCAGAACAAAAAGATACCTTTTTTCCGGTCGAGTAGCAAATGTAGAATGTAGTTAGGCAGAGTAGCTGAGTAGCAGAGAAAAGATCTCCAATCTCCAATACGAATATCTGAAACCACGTTTTTTGCAAAATCGCCCGCCAACATTAGCGATCGAAAAATAGACAGTGAAAAGTTTTTAAAATACCACAACAGAAGCAATGTACTTGTTATTTGTAATCAGTCGTTCATATGCCAATATAAACGAATAGCCAAAAACGACGGGCTACTTTTTCGCCTAAAACAATAAAAACATGCTACTTTCGATGCAAAATCAATGTTTCCCACGTATTTGAATCTATAAACCGACTCCTCTTTGTCGTTTAGTCATACCTCACTGTGCATGCACCTGCAGTCTCGAAATTCGAAATAGCAATAAATTGACTTACAATTCAAAAAACGGCCATCAGTTTGATTTGTCCAGTGAGGATTCATTTCCCGTTTAGGCACTGCATCCTCTTTCTCCTACTTCAGTGAGAAAATCTGGAATCAATTTCATATCACAAAACTGAATCGAATAATAAATTATCATGCATCAATATGTGTTATCATGCATCAATACAAATTATCATGCATCAATTATCAATATATGTGTGTTCAGTATTGTTCATGTTCGTGATCGTGATACTGCGAAAAAACAACAACTTGGCAATCGTTCTACTACATGGCTAAGCTGATGACTCTAGAAATGACCCGGTTCTTGTCAGCTCTTTTACAGAATATGCGAGCAAGTAGCAAGGTAACTAATCACCTAACCTGCAAGCAACCCAGAAGAAACAAAAAAACAGGTACCGTTCAAACTAATTGTAAACTCCGAATTTTATATATTGGGCTAGGCCGAACAGTGCCCGGTTTCCCATTTTAGGTTATCAGTTAGTTACTCAGATGAAAGCATACGGTTATCATCACGAACGGTTAGGGTCAGATAAATAAGTCGCCGCTAAAGACAGAGTTATCGACCACATGAGCACAGTATTGGTGCTACGGATATCCACATATTAGTCGGCATATATTGCTACTTACTTACTTAGTTGTACCGTGCAAACATGCAAAAAAAACAATTACTATTCAAAAGAATTCCATATTTTTTCTTGAAAACGGGGTCATTTTCGCGTACCAGTCAGGTTTAGTGGCGGGTCTGTTGACAGGTTTGCTCAGTTTCCGGATGAAATTATAAAACAATACATACAAATTCCTCTTTCAGATATACTACGAAAATGGATAGTTTTGTTTTGAAAATAGAAACGGAAATAAAGAAGGCACACATGCATTCAAACTAACCTGATAGGAATATAGAAGAGGGAAACAATATGCATCGACATCGATACACCCAAACGAAATCCATTCTCGCACGAGGGACGATCGTCTATTTAGGGTCTGAAAATAGCGTTGAATGGCTATTGTCAAAATTGTAAGAAAACTAGAACGCAGTGAATAGATAGGGAAACGGAAAAAGGAGAAAAGAAAAACCAAATGAGAGAATCCGAATAAATTAATCTGAAAGTTACCGCCGAAAAGGTCGAAATTTAAAATCATCTGGTTTTTTGTTAGACGGCACCTGTTTTTTTATTGTGCGCCCAACCAGGTGAAGTTTCCACAGCGTACTTATACATAAAATACAAAGAAAACGTAAATAAAAACGGAATAGTGAAAGAAAGACGAAATATTTTAGAAAAATTTCGAAAAACAGTCAGCCACTGTCTGCCTCTGCCATATTCGCATTGGAGTGCGTTTATTCGCATTGTAGCGTGTGTCATGAAATGTTGGATTGGAGCGCGTGTCATGGAATCGCACATTCCATTCTGTCCTCCTTTAAGAAACTCATAATACTGACTGATTTATTCATTTGTTACGCAAGTGAATACGTGAAAAAATTAGATGAAGATTTTAGACTCTCACAACTTTGATTTAAAAGTACTTAAAGAAGGACGAATATGTGGTCCAATCGCAACGCTTCAGTCCTTTAAACTGCAATATATTTTGCAATCGCAGTTTAAAGGACCGTTGACACGAAATTGGTCCACATAATCGTCCTTCTTCGAGCAAAAACCAGAAAAGTAGGTCCATCGAAACCGGTTTACCTGGAGCGACTGAATCCCAATGTGAGTGGCCGTGGAGAAGGAGAACTTCTGTCTGGGCGTTTCGGTGCGCAGTTTGTGAAGGTCCTGACGAGAAGTGTCATGGCCATGAACACGTAGTAGGGCTTTACCTTGTTCTAGAACGTATGTTCATGAAGAATTGGACGAAAAATATAACAAACAAGTGTGCGGCGATGGCCGAAACCGTCTTCTCAGTTGTTTTAGCCTAGGCTGTCGGGAGTTTATTGGCCCTCCTTTTTTAAAACTTAGAGAGCGGGAAAATAATTTGGCTTGCTTTGCAAAAAACAGAATGCAGTTTTTAAAATCTATTCCCAAAAAGATATGAATAGAAATGTTCATCCAGAACGTTCTCGGGGAAAATTGAAGTATCGCCCGCCGTAGCACTTCAACCCCCCCCCCCCCCACCCAAGCTAAAATCTAGGAGAGGGAGAGGGGGTCAAAAATCAACTCGGACATTTACTATTTACCCCCCACCTGGGTCGGTGGGGGGTAGAACTTCAATGGAGGGAGGTCAAATTTCAACGAGTGGGGGGGGGGCTGAACTGCAATACCGGAAATGTTTACTTTTTACCCCCCCCCCCCCCCCCCCCACCCTCAAACTTTTGTATTGCAGGTGATAAATTGAATTATAACCTCCAGGTGGGGGGAGGGTCAAACTACAATTCCCCAAACGCAATACAAATTCAAAAAGGTGGGGGGTAAAAAGTGAATGTTCCCTGTTTTCAGGTGCATCTGAAGAGCGATTAACAGACCGATTCTCTCCTTATTGAAGTCTACTAGTCATGCAGAATAGAAAATAATGTAATTTGAAAAAAAACTCACATATCCCAGAGCTTCACAGAAGTGCGAGCAGCTGTTTTGTTTGGCCATTCTGAGAACCCAAATGTTCATGTGAAGCATCGAGTTCCGTATTTTCACAGTCTTCAGAGCCACTTTCCTGTAAAATAGATTTTAGAATCACACAGAGTCAATGATAATGTTTTTCACGCGAAAAACGTTTCACGTTTCGTATAATACCGCGTCAATGACAATCTATGTAGGTTAGTTTCAGTGTAGTGGAACTTCGCAAGCCTTCAACATAGAAACTAGTCAAACATGCGCTGTCTCAATTGATGACCGTTTATTCTCTCAATCTAACGGTTTCTCGCCAAAGGGTTCGGTGGTATTTCAGTCAATCTCAATCAAATTCTGAAGATTCGACTTCGGACATAGGACACAGACATGACGGCTGAAGACGATGTCACGCTGGTGAAGTTGTATTTGTTGTTACAAGCTGGCAGCTTCATGTATTGTTACCTATAAGAAGTTACCACCTAGTTAGAAAACGGAGAAGAAATCGAGAGGGAGAGAGATATAGCGACCCACCTATCTCCGTCCATTGCGAGAAATACCTGACGGTATCCCCCCGCCCCTAGAGTTTCAATCAGTCGAAAAACCTTCTTGTTCGGCCCCGATTGGAGTTCGTCTCCAGCAACCGGCAGTTTACCCTCTACAGACATCTCTAAAATGGACCCTCACTTAAAAATTGATTTTTCAATAATTTCTAGTACAAATGTACACTTATCAATAGTTGGTTGACCTTACAATGTTGATTACAAATCCAAAACACATATTTCTGTATAGAACATCCTAAAACTACCGAAAGGGTCACCATCACGGATGATAGGGGATAATTGGAAAAATATCAATAAAAGGTTATTTAGTATGGAAATTTGATCAAAGTTTGGAACAAACACAATTTGGATGTAGATTAAGCTGATATCAGCCTCTCAACATCAACTGAAGAGAGTGTATTGGAAAGGTATGGTCTATTCCATTCACTTAAACCCTCTACAGTAATAAACCGAATTTCTAGTTCAAAATATGATATGTTACCGTTTTTGGATTCTCTCCAACTTGTATAGTATCTTTTACCCCTTTACTACTACGATTCTAAAAGTTTGCAAACAGACCAATGAACCCTTAGTCATAAAAACATTCCTAAGTATATGACATATTACTGTAGAAGAACTTGATTGGCGAAACAGAATATAGAATAGTGAAGGAGATCATTTTGTGCATAGAAATCAAGTTATAAGTTTATAAGGTTTATTCATGAAGTTGTATTGGAAAAAACAACACAAATCACGAATAACTAGGACCTCTAAGAGGTAGAGCAGTAATGAACTACCTACAAACAAGGGGAACATAAAATCGTTATGATGTAACTAGTGAAATTTCAACAAAGTTGATCGAGCATCAAAATGCCAACAATTTGCCACGTGTGAGAAAGGAAACAGGGTTCATACTGTTTTAAATCGTGTGTATGTTAATTCGAACAGAAACTTACATTCGTCACAAGTTATACAGTTCTCATGTATCCTATGTAGACACTCACAGTATTAGTAAAAAAACAAGTGTCAAAAAAGAAAAGATTATCTTTTAGTACTATATGTTCAAGAAATATGAAAGAAGTCCAACAAACAATTAACTCTTTAGGAAATGACCAAGATCGCCTTTTTACAATATTGCAAAAATTGACCTAGATATTCTTTTCTTTGTTCGTACTGAAGTGGCTTTCAGCCTCCCAGATCTCATGTTACCGCGCGGAGTCTCCGTGGTTATAGATACAGTAATATTGAAGGGAGTTTTCTCAACCTATTGGTAGAAAACACAGCCTTAGGAAGAGATACAGTGATCTTGAAGAGAAAAGTCCGTAATTCCATGAAGAAAAACACATCAGAAAAAGGAGATACAGTATTAAAGGAAAAAAGGTTGTACATTCCTCAAAGAAAGCACAGAAAAAATGGGAGATACACATACAGTAATTTTGAAAGTACGGTAACTTTGTGAAATGAGGCACAGAAGAACTGGAAGATACAATACCCCTTATTGAAAAGTCGGTAGCCCACAAACGACGAACAGTAGAGAAAAAAAGGAAATACAGCATATTTGCAAGGAAGTTATGTGTATTTGTATAAAAACAACGATGTAAAGTAAAAAACGATTAGCTTTTGAGATTGAACTGCATGGAATGTAGAAAAGGAGGTCAATAACTCAAGAGGGAAATGAAAAATCTCGCAATTTTCATGAATCAAAAACATTTTGGTTTTCTACTGAGAACGAACTTGCAGTAAACAAACATTAGTTGAAACGTCCGAATATGATAATTTCTCACCACTGTTAACTGATTCGAAACTGTTAACAAAACACAATATACTAGTGAATTGAATATTTACGTTAAGTTAGCATTCTGATGAGGAATGGTGCACTTTGTCTTTCTCTTCACGTTTGTGAGTTCTGCTGTGTTTAACATGTTTCATGTGACTGTGCGATTGATTGACCGTTTAGCTAATTTTTGTTTCAGATAGTTTTTTAGTGTTAGCGGTTCCGCTATATTTTTCTATACTATATTTTAGCAAAAAGTTGTTCGAATCGTTCTCAACCGAGCGATACGGGCGGCACACGATGTACCGCCCCAATAAATAACAGTCAGAACAACCTGGGGAGCGAATATATACTACCAATTATAAGAAAACACAACAAAAAACACAAAAGAATAATAATTATGTAAAACCGCACAAAAATTTCGAAATGGTTAATCCATTCCGTTTGATACTATGCACGCGTGTAAACAGCGCATGCGCTGGATGAGGTGTTGTTTTTTAATAAAATGAGCCGGCCGCGACCTACTGGCTGCCGCAGTTGGTCGCGGCCGGGTCGTTTAATTCTCCGAGAATACGCGAAAATAAAGTACGCCGCGTACTTGATTTGAGACGCGTTTTACGTTTGAAGCTTATAACGTTTTTCGAAAAACGCTGACGTTTTTCATGAGTTAACTCAAAATATACATTATTTTATATTGTTTTCGTGAATTTCACGTTAGTGTACTCAAAATAATGTGTTCATTCAATGTTTAATAAGATTTCAGCTAGTTTAGGTCAATTTTCGGTGTTTTCGAAAAAAAATTGAAATTTTGAAAAACTTGGTAATTTTTTTCATTTTTAATAAGCTGAAGCAATAGAAATCGATTAGAAATCGAACGTTGTTCATTTCTGACTTAAATCAGAATAATCAAGTTTATTAACGGGTTGGGTGAACTCGGCGTAATGCAACGCGTATTACAACGTACAACGTATAACGCGTATTAAATCAGGACGTTTTTACATGCTTGTTGGCGTATTACGTCCGCGTAATACGCGCGCGTAAAAAGTATTGACCCTGCCTTAGTTTGACGTAGCGCAGCTATGTGCCTACGTCCTTTTGCTCTTTGCAGAAAATTGCAGAAAGCTAATCGTTTTTCACTTTACGTTGGTTTTTTTCATACAAATTGACCTCTTTTTCTATATTTCCGAAGGAAATAATGAATTAATAGATATGAAATGAAAACATCTCATCAATCATCAATTATTGCGTTTTGAAAGTTTATTCAACTCAACAGGTGAAACTTTGTTGATTTGTAAAGCATGAACTGCGTTACAAGTTCCGTTTTATTTCTATTTCTACCCAGAACCATAATCAGTCCTTGATTTTGGGCAGCGCACGTGTGGCACTGGTCAGATACAATAACATCCCCAGCACTACTTTTGATTGTCCCGAATCATCTGGTGGAATCGGGACAATCAAAAGTAGTGATTAGGATGTTATTGTATCTGACCAAGAGAGTATTTTGAATCTGTATACAAAAAACCTCCGGTCATTCCCAATCGTTTTCTCACCGAACTACAACTGTTCTGAACTACATTGACATCAATAGCGAATCAACTTATCGAGCCTTACTGAAACTGCATTTGCGAGTTTTTACTTCCCTCGACACCATTCCCTATTCTTACTTGAAAAAGTGCGCGGTGGCCCTCACGTGTCCTCTCACGTACTTATTTCGAAGAATCATGTTAACTGGCGAAGTGCCAGGTCTCTGGAAAACCGCAATCGTCAGACCAATATTCAAGAAAGGTACTCGCTCGAACCCATCAAACTATCGTCCTATTTCATTAACTTCTGGAATTTCGAAAGTTTTGCTCAAATACTTGCTCCAAAATAATCTCATTTCCTCCGCCCAACATGGTTTCCTGGCACGTAAAAGTACAACGTCTGCCCTTTTATCAACTATTCCATTATGGCAAAAAGAAATTGATTCTGGCAGTTTTGTATCCTCGTGTTTCATTGATTTCTTCCGGGCTTTCGATTCAATCTCGCATAAACTATTGCTGAGCAAATTACAATCTCATGGCATCTCCGGCTGCCTTCTCAAGTTTCTGGGAAACCTTATTTGCATACGCACTCAATCTGTGGTGGTCAACGGTAAACTGTCGAATTGTTTCTCTTGCTCGTCTGGTGTTGCACAAAGGACAGTTCTTGGCCCTATTCTGCTCATTTTATACATCAATGACATCACTGATAATTTGCCTTCCGGTCCTTCCGGAGTACATTGCCAAATGTACGCAGATGACAGCAAAATTTATTCCATTAACTCACCACAACGTCTCCAAGATGGCATTGATGCTATCTCAACTTGGTCCAAAACCTGGGAAATGGATATAAATGTTGACAAAACAAAAATCATGTGCTTCGGAAATCGTCACCCTGCGTATGATTTTTACCTTGATGGCAAAAAGTTGGAACGAGTCAATGAATTCAAGGATCTTGGTGTTGTCTATGACCATAGACTCCCGTTTTCAAAACACATTACCCTTGTAGTCAGTCGGTGTCGTGCGAAATCAAACTACATTCTGAAATCATTCGCCACCAGGAATCCAGCACTATTGTTCAAGTTGTTTTGTACATATGTAAGACCAATTATAGAATATTCGTGTGAAGTATGGGATCCCATTCTTCTGACTCCAATCAAAGAATTAGAATCGGTGCAGAGAACTTTCACGAAGAGAATATTCAACAGAGTTGGGTTGACAGAGATGTCATATGAAGAGCGGTTGACAGCACTGGAGACAACCACGTTGCAGCAGAGAAGGACAGCCGCTGGTCTCGCCTATATGTACAAAATCGCAATAAGTGAAGTTAATTTAGATTTTGCGGCTTTTTTCACCCGATCTCACTGCGCTGACTAATCTCGAAATCACTCTCTGTTTCTGTTGGTTCTACGTACGAATCATGAATACTTCAAACAGTCATTCATTCAGCGATATATTCATATTTGGAACCAGTTACCAGCGAAGTCATTCCTCAGCATAAACTCTGCCTCTTTTCGACGAAAAGCAATGAAGGTTTTGTTATAGTTCAGGTTCGGATGCAGAAATCTCCTTTGCTCAAAGTTTTCTTTTTGAATTCACGAAATGCTGCTGTTCGAAGTAAGATGCCAATTTCTCTTCTCCCCTGTCTCTGTCGTCCGTCGTCTGTCGCCCGATGTCGCCAGTCCAGTGCCAGTCCAGTCTTCCAGCTGCCCCCAGCCCATTGAGAAGCCGCCAATCCTCCACTGCTGTACCATGGATAGTTTTAGTTTATATAATTTTGTTCCGTACATGTTTTACTTTTAAAATCAACACACGTGATGATCATTCGCCATTGAAATTGTCTGTCAAATATCGAGTTAATAAATAAATTATTATTATTATTCTTTGCCTTCCTTTCCTCGTGGCGATTTGGCTCAGTCAGCAGAGCAGCGCACTACAGCCCAGTAGGTCGAGGGTTCGAGTCCTTTCACGGACTCCATTTTTGCTTTCGTTCGATTAACCTTTTTATGGAGTCAGGATCTATACAGATTAGCACAATTGCTTTTCCAATATACTTTAATCTATTCACACACACTAATTCGATGTTTGAAATACAAAAACTGCGTTACAAGTTTGGTTAGTAAACATTCTCTCAGAAACCGTGATCAAGCCTTGATTTCGGGCAGCGCACGTGTTGCGCCGTTCATTTCTTCCTTTCTTCCTGGCGATTTGGCTCAGTCGGCAGAGGAGCGCACTACAGTCCAGTAGGCCGAGGTTCGAATCCTTTTACGGACACCATTTTTGTTTTGGTTCGAATAATCTTTTTATGAAATCAGGATCTCTTGATATCAGCACAATTGCTTTTCTAATATATTTTCATCTATTCAAATTACCAAAAAGCGAAGCAACAGCTCACTGCGCACACTCCACACATATAGAAGTAATTGTCAAAGCAGCTGAGAACAATGTTTCCAGGGTCATAAAATGGACCAACGTTCACCGATTTGTCCAATTTTCCAGATTAACCTATAACTCTTCTGTTTCTAACTATATTCCAAATTTCAGACAAATCGGTTGAATTCGTCGGTTTTGCGGCCGCGGCCGCCGCGCCACGCGGCCGCTGTCGGAAAACATTTTCGCGAGAAAATTTCAAGAATAACTGTAGATCACTAGTCGCACATTGAATATCGGATAGCTCAATGATCGAGCCTTTCCTCCTCTATCTCTCTTTATCAAAATCTCAAAAATCCGTTCAGAAGTTTTTGAGAAAATCGCAGTAAACCACTTTTGAAAGTCCGCAATGTTGTGATCAAAAACTAATCTGCGCAGCGCTCCGCGCTGCGCGCGATATTGTATAAGTAAGGTATTCGCGTTTAGTTGTATCAACGATAAACCATCCTGAGAACATTTCCAATTGGAAACCATCCGGGCAGAGTTGTTCTCTTCCCGAAAAATGTTCAGTAGGAAACCATTATGCCGATTACGCCTGGAAACCTAACCATACCGTTTACCTCAAGTAATGTGTGTATTGAGTTCACCGTATTGAAAATGAGACTTTATTTAATCTTGATTTAGCAAATCACCTTTCGAAAGTTCTCTGGAAACTTGACTTTGTAACGAAAACCCCGAGTTTTCCAAGCTCTTATCTCATTTTGAACACGCTTCCATCCCAGTTGCTTGTTTTCGAAGTGTCTTTCCTGCCCTCCTCGGTGAACTTATTTCCAAATCGATTTCTTTCGAACCAAATCCAAACAGGTTCTGCCCGAACCAGTGGGTTCGTTCCAGAACCCAACCAAAGATAGGCCAACTAGAGTGGAACCGAACCGATTCAAGTAGTAAATGCTAAAATAGGTTGACTATGTGAGGTTTACTAGCAAAAGATTCGGTTTTTTTACCGAACCAACTGGTTTGGGAAGAATTGGTATGGGAATAAGTTGCCGTCCTACCTTCAATCCGATATTAGACGGGTACAGACTATGGACTATAGGGAGGGACAGACTCTCGGGAAGAAATCGTCCTATTCAAAACGCTCGCTTTGTTTAGTGCGAGTGAGTAACTTCTATATCGAAAATCATTGTACGTAAACAACAGTCGATATCTATTGAAGCTTTCAATAATTTGCTTTCCAATAAGTTACAATTTCAGACTCGGTGAACCTAACTCCAGAAGGCAGAAAAATTGTTGAGAAGACTCGTGAGAAATTGGCTCATTCTTTGGGACCTATGACACGCGGTCTTGCTGATTGGCGCGGTAGATAAAAACTTTCCCTAACGAGAGCGCGAAAACCAATAAAGTCATGAAGTGAGTAAATGTACAGAAATAGTATTTTTAGGTAAATTCCAATCGTTCTCACTATATGTATCAGAAACAACTCACCTTTTGAGACTTAGTTGTTACATTTCTTTTTTTTAATTTCTTGCATTTGACATGCTACATAGCATACCGGAGACAATCTCGAATAGAGCGATCTGGGTTGTCTTTTCAACTCGATGCCAAATCATACAATTTCACCCAAAAAAGATGTGGACATGCGTTTTTCGCGCTACACGCGAAGCGGCAAAATCGCCAAAAAAAATAAAAAAACTTTTCTACCTAAATATTCTGGGTTCGGTTTAGTTGTAGGACAAACAGTGTTGTCGAATTGAGTGGAAAACACGCGAACGGTCAAAAATGTACTTGAATGTGTGTCTGATACACGAGGTTTGGAGGTTGTCGGCACGCATGCTCTGAATATGAGTGTTTATTGAAGTAAGAGCGCACGCGTGCATGAGGCGCGGCAAAATGTGAAGAAAATTTTCCTGACTATGAAAAAAAAATTAAATTGGCAAACCATGCGTTTTGTAATGGCTATATTTTTAAACATCATTCTTCCGGTACTTCAGAATATATCTTTCTAGAGGTCTTTCACTAGAAAATCTTACATTAATCGTCAATCATATCTCTTTTTGATGAGCTAAAGAGGCTGAAAAGCCAATATACTTGATGACATTTCTCAAATATGACACGTTTTCGGCCAGGATATGGAAAAATATCACCTTACAAGAGCTTTTTACTAGAAAATCTTACATTAATCGTCAATCATATCACCATTTGTGTCATTCCACCATTTGTGTCGGTCGTGTAAGGTGACCCTCTCGATTGATTATTATGCCATCGCCTCGTCCAAAAATGGTACCACTTCGAACCCATTTTTCCACCCTTTTGAGTGAAATCAAAACACTCAATTCCAAACTCGACTCCCTGACCCAATCTCTACCCACTATTATTCAATCCCAACTTCACCACTTCAATGATCGTCGCTGTCTCACTATTTATGGCCTACCAGAGGATTCTTCAACAAAGAAAAAGGTGAATGCAGTTTTCAATTTGGTATCCGTCTCTCCATCTAATATTTCCATTCTTCACCGTTTGGGTAAACCTCGTCAAGATGGTTTACCTCGTCCACTCAAAGTATCTATCAAAGATGGTATTCCGTTTCCTCGTCTTATTGATCTTTCTACTGCTATGAAATCTGATGCTTCTATGTCAACTTTTCATGTTCGAAAGTTCGAGACTCCGGAACAGCGGAAGGCTGGATTCCTCGCCAGACAATCGAAACGAGACGCCGCCCGAGCTGAGGTCACCGACCAAACTACAACACCAACACCGTCTGCCGATCCTATTCTGCCAATTGAAATGGAGTTAGTTGAACAAACTAGAAATGTCGTTTCCAATCTTGTCTCAGCATTTCCATCTCCAAACTCTATATCTCCTCGTTCAACCCATTTTGATGATCAACCTGCTATCCAAAGTCCTGTCCCTGTTGAAGTTACACAAATATCTGATGATCCTTCTCATGTGTGTGATACACCATCCATAATCGACCCTCCATCGTTCCATGATGCTCTTGATGATGTTTCTTTGAAATGTGTAAATGATAATGTTGACATGTTGTATAACATGCACCTGAGTGGAGTTTCCATGCGTGAACGTTACAGCTGTTTTCATGGTTGCTATCAATTGACCCCTCATCTGGCCCCAATTGTATCTGACGTGTACTTTGATCGCTATGGTTTCCGGTTCAACATCAATCAATCATGGGTGCCCTTTCCATCTAGGTCTTCTCACTGAGTCTCAGTAGTATCAACAAATTAGCAACTTGCGTATGTACTAGTTATTCTTTTTCTTTATTTTCTCAAATATCAGTTTCATATGGTTTAAACTCGTAATTCTTTGTTTGTCCATCACTATACTGATAAAGTTTATTATTATCTCTTTTTGATGAGATAAAGAGGCTGAAAAGCCAATATACTTGATGACATTTCTGAAATATGACACGTTTTGGGCCAGAATATTGAAAAATATCACCTTACAAGAGCTTTTTTATTAGAAAATCTCAAATTAATCGTCAATAATATATTTTCTCGACGAACCAAACAGGCTGAAAAGCCAATAAAAGTTACATACTTGATGACATTTCTCAAATATGACACGTTTTCGGCCAGGATATGGAAAAATATCACCTTACAAGAGCTTTTTTACTAGAAAATCTTACATTAATACTCAATCATATCTCTTTTTGATGAGCTAAAGAGGCTGAAAAGGCAATAAAAAATACACACTTGATGACATTTTTCAAAGATGACACGTTTTCGAGTTTGGAATGATAGTAATGTCCTGTGAAAGCTTTTATAGCTGAGCGAATTCGTTAAAGAGACCGTTCCTCTCTAATTTGGAGGTATTAGCTGATTAGTCGATACTGTTCACATTAAAAAAACAAAACCATTCATATAGGTGTCCACGTCCTGTCGTGCTCCATGTTCTCAAAAATGCGGCGCGACCACGCGCACGTTCATACACCGCCGAGTTCACCTACGTACAAAACTTTCAAAAGGTCCATAAAATTATGAAATCATATTCAAAACATGGCCTAAATTACCAATATGAAATCTGAGAGGGAAGATTTGTAAATATCATGAAAACTACAAAGCAGTGATAGATTAAGAATTGCTGCATTACAGTAACCCAAATCCTGTGCGCTTCTTTTTCGCTCTGTAATAATGTGGTTTTTTTCAAACTCTCTGTACCTAAGGTATGAACTTTCATCTCAAATAGAACAAATGACTTTTTTCATTTTTCAAAAATAGTCTCCAGAGGGGAGAAAATAACATTCGAGAACAGAAGTCAATGACTTTGAGAATAAATTTGTAACCGCCGTTCTCGTTCGAATATTTGGTATAATCACATGGCCTGTAATGTCACGGTGTTCATCCTCAGTTAGTGTTTTTCGTCTCTAAAAACGATGTACCACTGGTTTGTGAACAGTGTAGGCGAAGATACCAATTATAAATTTTAGTACTTCCGATATTTTTGTCTTCTTTACAACACTTTTCAAATTTCGCACAGAAGAAAAACATTCAGGTTTCTTCGTTAAGAATTGGCGTCTTCCAGTAGTTTCTGCATATTCTACAAAATTGAAGTTGTATGAAAAGAATTACAGTCGCCAGAACGACAAATTGGTCCCGAACCAGTTGGTTCGTTTCAAGACCGAATCAAATTTCGGCTGACAAATGTGGAAACAAACCAATTCACTGATTAATTACTATTGCTGGTCGACTTGTGACGTTTATTTGGGTTTGGTCCGGTTTCCTGTTGGTCCGAGTACGCAAGTGGTTAGGTTTCTCACCGAACAAACCGGTTCGGAAGAAGCAGTTCGATTCTGTTCGGGAATAGTCGGTTCGGGAAGAGATTCATCGAAGAGCTCTTCTCTCCCTGTCAGCAAGAAAAAATGCCATACAATTTCTTTAGTACACGCATAATTCAAAACTGAATGGTTTTCCAAATCTGAAATAAGAATGCCGCGCGTGTCCAAATATTACAGTACGTCATGCAGAACCAGTCTGGAATGCGTGTGTACAAGGCGTACTCCAGAATAAATATGTGGATATTCCCTGATTTTAGTGCTTTTTCTTGAATAAATATCGGCGCACACTGATTTATTATTGGCATTCACTATGAAAATAGCGATGTGCACTAATTTATTAGCGATAGTCTCTAAATTCATTATCAATAGTCGATAATAAACTAGTTCCTGGCCGTACACAATGAAATTTTTATCAGTAATCGAGCTAAGTTAACAATGTTTTTATGTCACAATGTAGATGATTTTTTATTACTAGGCGATTATGAGATTCTTTCATGGCTTCTTCATATGCCTCAACTGCTGTTTTCCATCTTTGCGCAAATATCTGCATCATCAGGCCTTCAATCTGTTTATATATTTGTAGTTTGCCCGCGTTTGTGCGCAACAGTATAAAATTGTTAGCATTGATACAGGCAGTTTTGACTAAAATCGAATACATTGTGAATCGTGATGATCAATGCTAGCCTCCAGGAGGTTCTCTGAGTGCATGCGTCGTAAAGACACCACAACGTCTGCAACGGGTTTTAAAATAGAAACCGTTATCATATAGGATATAGGTCCACTAACCGCGAACTAAAATCCAAAAGACGATCAGAGAACACAGCTAAATCAAGACGTTGAATTGGCATCACGATGGTGGAGTTATCGTTCTAAATGTATTTTTGTGTTATATAGAGGTGTGTATGACCTTAGAGTTTGAGGATGGTTCAACTAGAGTACTAAACACTCAATGTTTATATTCTTGTCAAATGTACAACAGCATGCTTTTGACAGAGAAGTAAACCACAGCAAAAAATTTTTCTTGAATACTTTGCGACCAGATTAGATTAATTAGATTGCGACCAGAGTGAGTATATTCCGCAGTTAGTGATGTTGATTTCGGTCAGACTGTATCCTCATTTTTATAGTTTCCGATCTTAAGGGCGAGACTGTTGTTGTATAACGAGAAAATTTTCCGCGTTACAAGCATCTATACCATGCACTTAGTTGTATTATCAAGTTTCGACTGTAACTTTTTGCCTGATCGCCTTTTTTTCATTGACACAGTAGACACCGTCTCAAGAACTTACTGGAAACGTGTGAAATTTCTTCCATTCGTTGAAGATATTCTCCATAACAAGCTCATTCTAATCGGAAGGTGTTGATACGACTGTAGTGTGTGCTCGAACTCCTATTGCTAAGGTTACTCTCAGCATTGTCGATAACGGTGATCAGTTCTAGCAAGATCTGATTATCCGCAAGGCAGTCACATAATCTTTCCAATAGCAACAGTGATACGTAGTCTGAGATATGTAGACGTTCACGACCTTTATATGCGTCCTTGTACATTTTTTGTCGAATACAGTTCTATTCATCATCCACATTTGGCAAATATGAACTTGGTACGATTGAAATTCGCCCAATTTGAATGTTATTATTGCGTACTTCTTACCTCATGCACAGGTTTTTTGTACACATTACCTGAAAGAAGATTACTACTACAGTTCCTCGATAATTGATGATGAGGCATTGTCTATTCCAGTGGGATTTATACTCTTTAGAAATGTTTATTTACAAACCTGAGAAAAAACGGATCACTTTTGCCGCCGACGGTGATATAATGAAACTGTGTGTATATGTTATCTTCGCCCTCGGTTTCCGATTTTTTCGAGCTGGGCGATTATATCTCTGAGAATACGATAAATACTTTAGGTATTGTGTCACTGAGGCAGACTTTACATCTGTGCACAAATGTACAGATGTGTCAGCCATCGATACTAGATAAGCGGTAGTAAAAAATTTGGGTTTTCTTCCATGTTTGAGACCGACGGCACTCTCACGGGGTTGGATACATTAGATTCATAGCTGAATATAATTCGAGGAATTTATTCTACGAAAAGAAAAGAGAATAACGATGAAGAATTCATTATCATTTAGTAAAATGCATATGTGAACGCCAATCATTCATTATTGATATTTGATTGTGTCATGCATGTTTTTCAAGCACAAATATAATACGGAAGCACACTTGATATCTAGAGCATGCTGTTGTACATTTGACAAGAATATAAACATTGAGTGTTTAGTACTCTAGTTGAACCATCCTCAAACTCTAAGGTCATACACACCTCTATATAACACAAAAATACATTTAGAACGATAACTCCACCATCGTGATGCCAATTCAACGTCTTGATTTAGCTGTGTTCTCTGATCGTCTTTTGGATTTTAGTTCGCGGTTAGTGGACCTATATCCTATATGATAACGGTTTCTATTTTAAAACCCGTTGCAGACGTTGTGGTGTCTTTACGACGCATGCACTCAGAGAACCTCCTGGAGGCTAGCATTGATCATTACGATTCACAATGTATTCGATTTTAGTCAAAACTGCCTGTATCAATGCCAACAATTTTATACTGTTGCGCACAAACGCGGGCAAACTACAAATATATACACAGATTGAAGGCCTGATGATGCAGATATTTGCGCAAAGATGGAAAACAGCAGTTGAGGCATATGAAGAAGCCATGAAAGAATCTCATAATCGCCTAGTAATAAAAAATCATCTACATTGTGACATAAAAACATTGTTAACTTAGCTCGATTACTGATAAAAATTTCATTGTGTACGGCCAGGAACTAGTTTATTATCGACTATTGATAATGAATTTAGTGACTATCGCTAATAAATTAGTGCACATCGCTATTTTCATAGTGAATGCCAATAATAAATCAGTGTGCGCCGATATTTATTCAAGAAAAAGCACTAAAATCAGGGAATATCCACATATTTATTCTGGAGTACGCCTTGTACACACGCATTCCAGACTGGTTCTGCATGACGTACTGTAATATTTGGACACGCGCGGCATTCTTATTTCAGATTTGGAAAACCATTCAGTTTTGAATTATGCGTGTACTAAAGAAATTGTATGGCATTTTTTCTTGCTGACAGGGAGAGAAGAGCTCTTCGATGAATCTCTTCCCGAACCGACTATTCCCGAACAGAATCGAACTGCTTCTTCCGAACCGGTTTGTTCGGTGAGAAACCTAACCACTTGCGTACTCGGACCAACAGGAAACCGGACCAAACCCAAATAAACGTCACAAGTCGACCAGCAATAGTAATTAATCAGTGAATTGGTTTGTTTCCACATTTGTCAGCCGAAATTTGATTCGGTCTTGAAACGAACCAACTGGTTCGGGACCAATTTGTCGTTCTGGCGACTGTAATTCTTTTCATACAACTTCAATTTTGTAGAATATGCAGAAACTACTGGAAGACGCCAATTCTTAACGAAGAAACCTGAATGTTTTTCTTCTGTGCGAAATTTGAAAAGTGTTGTAAAGAAGACAAAAATATCGGAAGTACTAAAATTTATAATTGGTATCTTCGCCTACACTGTTCACAAACCAGTGGTACATCGTTTTTAGAGACGAAAAACACTAACTGAGGACGAACACCGTGACATTACAGGCCATGTGATTATACCAAATATTCGAACGAGAACGGCGGTTACAAATTTATTCTCAAAGTCATTGACTTCTGTTCTCGAATGTTATTTTCTCCCCTCTGGAGACTATTTTTGAAAAATGAAAAAAGTCATTTGTTCTATTTTGAGATGAAAGTTCATACCTTAGGTACAGAGAGTTTGAAAAAAACCACATTATTACAGAGCGAAAAAGAAGCGCACAGGATTTGGGTTACTGTAATGCAGCAATTCTTAATCTATCACTGCTTTGTAGTTTTCATGATATTTACAAATCTTCCCTCTCAGATTTCATATTGGTAATTTAGGCCATGTTTTGAATATGATTTCATAATTTTATGGACCTTTTGAAAGTTTTGTACGTAGGTGAACTCGGCGGTGTATGAACGTGCGCGTGGTCGCGCCGCATTTTTGAGAACATGGAGCACGACAGGACGTGGACACCTATATGAATGGTTTTGTTTTTTTAATGTGAACAGTATCGACTAATCAGCTAATACCTCCAAATTAGAGAGGAACGGTCTCTTTAACGAATTCGCTCAGCTATAAAAGCTTTCACAGGACATTACTATCATTCCAAACCCGAAAACGTGTCATCTTTGAAAAATGTCATCAAGTGTGTATTTTTTATTGCCTTTTCAGCCTCTTTAGCTCATCAAAAAGAGATATGATTGAGTATTAATGTAAGATTTTCTAGTAAAAAAGCTCTTGTAAGGTGATATTTTTCCATATCCTGGCCGAAAACGTGTCATATTTGAGAAATGTCATCAAGTATGTAACTTTTATTGGCTTTTCAGCCTGTTTGGTTCGTCGAGAAAATATATGATTGACGATTAATGTAAGATTTTCTAGTAAAAAGCTCTTGTAAGGTGATATTTTTCCATATCCTGGCCGAAAACGTGTCATATTTGAGAAATGTCATCAAGTATATTGGCTTTTCAGCCTCTTTAGCTCATCAAAAAGAGATATGATTGACGATTAATGTAAGATTTTCTAGTGAAAGACCTCTAGAAAGATATATCCTGAAGTACCGGAAGAATGATGTTTAAAAATATAGCCATTACAAAACGCATGGTTTGCCAATTTAATTTTTTTTTCATAGTCAGGAAAATTTTCTTCACATTTTGCCGCGCCTCATGCACGCGTGCGCTCTTACTTCAATAAACACTCATATTCAGAGCATGCGTGCCGACAACCTCCAAACCTCGTGTATCAGACACACATTCAAGTACATTTTTGACCGTTCGCGTGTTTTCCACTCAATTCGACAACACTGTTTGTCCTACAACTAAACCGAACCCAGAATATTTAGGTAGAAAAGTTTTTTTATTTTTTTTGGCGATTTTGCCGCTTCGCGTGTAGCGCGAAAAACGCATGTCCACATCTTTTTTGGGTGAAATTGTATGATTTGGCATCGAGTTGAAAAGACAACCCAGATCGCTCTTTTCGAGATTGTCTCCGGTATGCTATGTAGCATGTCAAATGCAAGAAATTAAAAAAAAGAAATGTAACAACTAAGTCTCAAAAGGTGAGTTGTTTCTGATACATATAGTGAGAACGATTGGAATTTACCTAAAAATACTATTTCTGTACATTTACTCACTTCATGACTTTATTGGTTTTCGCGCTCTCGTTAGGGAAAGTTTTTATCTACCGCGCCAATCAGCAAGACCGCGTGTCATAGGCAAAATAATTTCAATATAGATAGTGAATGACCATTTCAGAGACAGCTTGGAAAAATGGTCACTTGTGAGAGAGGATTGACCATAAATCGGGGGCGCTGACCATAAACCGGGTACATATACTACTGGGGAGCTATATTACCAGCTCATGCGGACATTTCCCAACTGGACTTGGGCAGCTTGCCAATGAGATTTCAAGGCAGTTTTTGAACATGTTAGAATACTTCAAAACAATAGAAGTTTGAGTGAAGGGTTCTTCCTTTTAGTTATAATTCGCATTCGGAAAAACTTTATATAAAATATATGTTTCCTCTAAATAACAGTCTGCAAAAGTTTCTGGCACGCTGCCAACGAGTCCAGTTGAGAAATGTGAGCACTACATATTGAGTTCTATCGCGTACACAACAAGTCAAACACAACCCTTTTGTACTTTTATGTATATTTCGAAAATGTTATGTATTTGAACTTGTTATATCATGTAGGTAGGCGAGGGCGTGCAGCATTTTTGAGAAAACGGAGCAAGACAAGAAGTTCTAAATGAACGTTATGAAGGTCGATTAATCAGCTCAAACCTCCAAAATTGAAAGGTATGGTTCCGTTGAAATCAATTAAAAAAATGAGAAAAAGAAAAAAACAACGCAATTTTTTGAGTACATAAGTACAGCGTGTTTTGCTTCATGATGTGTGATGTCTTTTTCATTTCTTCCAGGAACTCTGTAGCAACAATTCATTGAGAGACAGAAAACAAATACAGAACAGAAGTACGGCGTTAGCTAACTATGCTTAAAATACATTTAAACTTAAAAAAGTTATAAATATTGTCATTGACAATATGGTTCTTATAACCAATGTTGAAATTGATAAAATTGAATATAATATTATTGTTATTATTGATGATATTTTTGTTATTTTTGATGTTAATATTTATAAAATTGAAATAATAGTTATTATTATTATTACATAAAATATTGATAAGAAAACTTATGAAACTATAATTGTGATGTATGTGGGCGTTGATATTGATGAACTCAACGTTACTGTGGGAAAGAATTTGTTGCACTGCCACCCAGAGTAGTCGTTTCGCAATTTTCAGTAGAGAACGAAGAACTCGCCCGAACAGTGATTTGAAATCCTTTGTCTTGTTTTTGTAGAATGTCCTATTGTTCTTCATCTCCTGAAATGTGGGAAATCAGTGAAACAAACAATTTTGTCATGGATTGAGAAGTTAAAATATGAAAGTGAAAAAGTAGTAATGGCTATAATAAACCCACACCTTCGAATTGAAACACGATGTTTTCAACATTCACCCCTCAATGGGGCTCTAGACTGACGTGACAAAATATAAGAAGGCTAGGTTAATTGTTCCCTTTCGCAGACAAAAACTCTACAAATGGAAAATCAACTACATGACCGTTTACTTATATTAATAAACAAGAATTTTTGCTGAGAAACTGACCTCTTTTTTCATGTCATCAATTTTCGATTCATAATTCTCTTTAAGTTGAGCACGCAGAGGACACGGCGCCTGAAATCATAGTTTGAACGTGGAAATTTGAATGTGAAAAAGGTAATAGTGGCTGTCACAATCTCAAATGTGTCACCAAGAAATTATTAGTTGCCTCTAACATTCACTCTCTCAATAAGGCTCTAAACTGACGGAAAAAATATAGAGAGGCTCGAATAATTGTTGCCTTTCTGAGGCACTCTACGAGTGGGGGAGAAACAACATAGGCATTTGAAGGCTATGAATAAGAATAAATGTTTCATTCTCAGGAACTGACCTCTATTTTAAGATTAATAATTTGTTTTCCAATGATTTGATCATGTTGAGCACGCTGGGGCCCCGGCGCCTGAAAATATAGTTTGAACGTGGAAATATGAATGTGAAAAAGGTAATAGTGGCGGTCACAACCTCACATGTATAAGGTAGAACTTGTATCGAGCAGGGTCCCAACATTCACTCTCTCAATAAGGCTCTAAACTGACGTGAAAAAATATAGAGAGGCTAGAATATAGAGACAATGCGACAGCATCATCATTTTCCATCTTCAGACCAACGAAAACACTCTGTGAAAATGCTGGCAGCTTAAAATACCGAAGAAGATGCGGGCTTGAATACTGGTGTAGATTTAGCCTGCATCTCCCTATGAATTTCAAACAGCACAGGCGACATCTGGCTGACCCCGGCATTTTAAGTTGCAAAATTGGCGAGTCCGGTATTTTAAGTTGCAACGGTTTCTCAGAGCTAGGGGAACTCTTCATTTTTGAAATAAAAAATAGAAACAGAATGTTTGGAGGTCATACAAGGATTCTGAATGTGAAGAGCGTACCTCAGATAATTTCAAACATGACTTCGCAGATTCGTCTTGATTCTGCTTCACAGCACGGATTGATGCAGGTGGCTTGGGTGGGCCACTCCACTGGATGCGCTGGTTACCTGTAAGTACGTCATTGAGACAATTAGAGAAAATATTTTGGAGGCACACTGTGCCTTTAAGCTTCGCTACATCTCGGAAAATTACTCACCTATATTATATCTTGATATATTCATTTTAAGCAGGGATCTTCCGAGCTTAGAGAGTATCATATCCAGGAAAAAGGAACGATTCAATGCAGAGAGCGGTTTGGGCGGTTTTTAGATGATAATAGATGATTTTAGACGAAAAAGTTCGGCTGTGTAAATGACTGCCTTTTGCAGGTACTGTGTTAGCGATGGGACACGTTTTTCGCCCGATCAATGATGGATATATATGAATCCGAGAAAAAGAAATATGACAGTTGTCGAATTCAATGTGATTCAACACAGCCGTATTCGGTTATTTTGAGTGAAAATTTGTAGTTTAACGTCTTTAAACTTCATTCTGTACTTTATATTTTCATCAGTTTTTGATCAATAGATAATTCAAATATAGATGTATTTTTCGAAAAGTCTGTCATTAAACACACACACTGTTCTCTCAATCTGTGTATTCTCTAGAAAAAAAAATCATTGAACTTCCCTACTTAGAAGTCACATTAGTTATTTTGCATCTTTGTTCGAGCACCCACCTTGCCGAGAGATCACGCAAACTTCACATAGCTGAAGAAGTATATGTCAGGAAACTTTCCATCGATTACGAAGATTCGAAGAGAGTGTGAACGGAAAGGACGGGACAGAGTTACACATGACTAGAGACAGCGGTTCAGACCAGCTGCTTCCGTACAATGGGTTGATTTATTATAAATCTGTAAACACTGCGAGAATACACATGAGCAATAGAGTTGTGAAATCGAGAACCCAGTTCAACATTACTGCACTTACAAACCCGAGAGGTACTGAAACTGAAAAGATACCGTATGGCAGACACACGGAACTGTATCGTTAGATTACTTGCTTGGAGCGGGCTGAATCACATTCGTTCTCCAACAAGTAACAAAACATTCACGATTTAAGATTTAAGTCGTATGGGAACACATTGACACGTATCGTGAAGAAAAATCATGGAATCGTTGTGATAATAACAACGTAAAAACACCATTTTTAGTTGATATCTTCAACAAAAGAGCTCTGGGATCTGACATTAATGCATTTATTCTCAACTTCAGATAATAATATTCATTTCGAAAACCTGACCAAACCTTTCATACGTCCAACGGACATCTTGCAATTTCAGAGAATGAAATTTTCGGGGAAGAATGCTCCCGTGGCCGAGTGGTATCGCTGTGCCACATGTAATATCTGTGATCTGCTCAAGGGTTCGATTCCCGTACATTTCGAAACTTTTGATTTTGTTCCATTAGCACTTTTATGGTGTTCAATACTTTAACACACTATATATTACATACTTTAAGGTTGCAATCACGTGCAACATCATCCCGAATTCACCAGAATAGTGAACTTTAATAAGAATTCATTCAACAAATTCCGACCGTGATCTCGGTCTAGCTGGGGGTCGCCTCCGTGAAAAATCATTTCTCAGTCACTCTACATGTTTTGGTTATTTCATATTCTGGGGTTTCATGTTGAGTTCGAAAGTCGGAAACTTACAATTTTCACTTAATCAACAACTTCCTTGTATGCATTGTAAATGTAAGATTACCTATGAAATAAAATATTTATTGATCTCTGATCATCTTAGACGAAAACACTCAGAGTCTGATTCTAAACAACATATTCTATTTTTGTGTCACAAGAATTTCTGTATTTCCGTATTTCTTTCTACGATCCATTTGTATTGATACTTCTCCAATGTTTTTCGGATTCGCTTTTGAAAATGAATCGTGTTGGTGTCAGTTGATAGAAACCTGGAAATGAATAAAAAGTGGGAATAGATTTTTATTATAAAAACTTGAGATTAAAACATTTGATGAGAGAGTTGTAGTTCAATTACACGCGAATGCGCATAAAAGAGGAAGCAAAATGTCGTTGTAGGTTAATCTTGGCACCCGCCATAACTTACTAATTTTGATCAAAAAAGTAACGGAATGTAAACACAAACAAACCCAGCATGTTCGAAAACTGTCGCCGTATGGGCTTGCTCTGGAGGGAACGAACCCTACTCAGAACAAGCGTCGTTACAAAACAGTGAATTACTGTTCATACAGCGCGGCTGTCATATATATTGACAAGCGAGGGCGCCGGCGGCTAAAGCCGCCTCCTCCTCCCTTGTTAGGTTGGCGTGAGCTTCCTGGCTCTCTTTTTTTCTGAACATAGATCGCGGGAGTGTCCCTTAACTCTTAACATAGAGTGCGGAATTCCTTCCTAACATGGGGCGCGGGAGGTTCCCTTAACATAGAGCGCGGAATTTCTTCCTGACATAGGGAGCGGGAGTTTCCCTTAGCATAGAGCGCGGAATTCCTTTCTTAACATAGAGCGCAGAATTCCTTCCTAACATATGGCGCGGGAATTTCCCTTAACATAGAGCGCGGAATTTTTTCTCAACACAGGGAGCAGGAGTTTTCCTTAACATAGAGCGCAGATGTTTTTCCTAACATAGGGCGCGGGACATTCTCTTAATATAAAGCGCATAATTCCTCCCTAACATATGGCGCGGTAGTTTCCCTTAACATAGAGCGCAGAATCCTATCCTAACATAGGGCGCTGGAGTTTCCCTTAACACAAAGCGCGGAATTCCTTCCTAACATAGGGCGCGAGAGTTTTCCTTAACATAGAGCGCGGAATTCCTCCCCAACATGGGGCGCGGGAGTTTCCCTTAACCTAGAGCGCGGAATATCTTCCTTACATGGGGAGCGAGAGTTTTTCTTGACATAGAGCGCAGAATTTCTTCCTAACATACGGAGCGGCAGTTTTCCTTAACATAGAGGCGAAAGTTCTGTCTAACAAACGCGATATTTTTTTTCTGGAAATTATGATCCACCCTTTTCACACTACTGCAAATGAGAAATGAAAAGCATCGATCTCACGTTCGTTCACGGCTTTTCTCAGTTTTCAGGAAAAAGTGCATTTGCTTCAGTTTTCCTATTTTTCGACAAAGGTGCAGGGAAAAGGCTTCAGACAAACCAAATAGGCGAATCATCGAAGGGGATTTCCCTCTCGTTCTTTGACGTCTCTTCGAGGCACACTACATCTCTAGATTTGTTGCAATACAGTTTCGACCAACCAAACGCGAATTTGTGATTAACAGAACGCGTTCCGAATATAGCACTTGATTTAGCGTGCGGTATCCACAAAGGTTTGGTAGCACCCATTGATGAGAAAAGGACCGGTAAACAATGGAAGCGACAATAATAGGAACTAGGGCAGCCAAACTTCACTTTTCCTATGATTTATCGTGGCAGAGTTATAGTTTTGTTCACACACAAACAACCCAAAACCGAAACCTCACTTTTTCCTGACCGTTCGTTTGGCCACTTCGCTGAGAACGAAATGATTGACATCTGTGTCGATTGTGTTCAGATGATGTTCCAGTCGCATCCTCACATAACGCCATCGCAGGCCACTCATCTCACCGCGTGGACCGAACTTGTCCAGACAGTAATCTGAATTATGATCGATATGTGTTTTTATCTCTTTTGACCGATTCTGATAGAAATAAACTTGTTTCCATTTCAACAATCTTGGTGCCTCAATCTTCGTTTTCGTGAAATGAAAGTAGGCGTATGCATAATGAGTGTGTTTGACTATGGAGCATACGTGAAATACACAAACGTTTATAAACTATTACTTTTGTGGGGCAGGGGTGCAATTTTCCCAAGAGCGCATTTTGAGAGTTTAACTGTGATTACAATCATTAATTTTCTTGTCTAAAATATTATGTTTAGCCAAAGTCTTGAATAATGTTCCAAAATAACATGTTGTGAAAAGTTGCTTTGCCAGATGTAAAACAGAGAAGAACTATTTGAATTCAGCGCGTGAATCGGGGTTTAGATTACCGAAGGACAGTCCATGTGGTTTCCTTTTGATTCCGGAAGGCAGTAACCGGTCTTCCCGTGCCAGCAGCAGCCGAAGTTCCGGTTCCGTCAACCCCTTCTCGACGATGGTCAGAAAACAGAGAGAGGATATCAGAAGATGACCTCGATCATCGTTCTCCAGCAGAGAGAATTCGGCTTCGCAGACGCTGAAACAACAAAAATCGTCATTTTCATTTTCTGCCGTTGCGAACGTTGAAAGACTTATCAGCGGTGATGAAACATAGGAGTAAAATTAGCGAGAGAAAAACAAACAAAAAACACAATGAGTTTCAAAAGGACGCTTCACATTTTAAGTTTTACACCAGTTTCTCACCTGAACTTTGAATGGTGTAAGACAGTTGGTTGGTTATTTCATGACAGTTGGTTGGACATTTTACATAAATTGAGTACAAAATATGAAAGTAGGTTAATTGTGAGCTCATTAATGATTTAAGGAGTACTCGATTCTACTTTTTATCAACTTCCTACCTGGCCGTGTTAAATGCTGCCAAGGCGCCCGCCTTCTCTTCTGTGGCTCCAAAGCGAATTAGACTTCCAATTATCTTGCATTTCGTTTTCGACCAATTCACCTCCTTTTTACCTAAAACAACCAATGAAAATATAAATCCGGACAACTGAATTCGGGAAATGACAATATCTAGGTTGTAGTCTGATCAAAAGCATGACATAAGTTTTCAAATACGACTGAGAAATGCCGGGGTCAAAATACAAACACAGCGGTTGAGACCGAGATGTACAGTATCAACCCGCTCTTCCCCTTGCCAAACCTTTTTTGTAGCAACCTAAAAAATTTCAATATTGAAAACAGCAAACCTAACTACTGTGTTGGTTCGTTTTTCTCCTTCTCAACCTACCTTCTTCCACATTTTCATCTGTGATATTCCCTTTATTCCCCGTCTTCTGATATATTCGTTGGGCCATGGCAATGGTTTTGGGTGAAATGGAACTGATCTCAGTTTTGTTTCCGTTCCACTCACTGTATGAAGCTAGTGTTTTCTGGAAACAATCAATGCGGTTGTACTTTGTAGTTCGAGTTTCCGTAACTCAGGCTGAGGTTGACAAACAACTATCAGAAGAAGTTTGTGTCTCTATGATCATCATAATATTTTCTCGACGATCGGTTAGCTGGTTTCTGACGAGGTCAGCTCACAAAAGCTTAGGTCAAAAATGGAAAATTCTCTCGTATTAGTCTAAATGAAACTTGAAACTATAATAAAGTAGTGTATACATCAATCCTATATGCATTTTTGGTACAACCGTTTATTTGTGCGACTACAAAAGTTCAGGTACCAACCCCGGCTTCTTCTTCCGAAAGTGGCGATAGCTGAACAATTTTCGGTGCAAAGTTCTTGAAACCGCGTCGTTTGCGCAGGGCAATCACAAAGGTTAAGTTTTCATTTTCTACCAGAAGCTGAGAAACGTCTCTGCCGAACTGAAAAGGTGAAAGGTAGCTACAAAATTGACACATAAATTCTTATTTCTTCGTTTGTACCCTTGTAAAAACCATTGTGAAAGTGTGGTTATTAGTATTTTATAGATGCAAACTGAACGTGAATGAATTGCTCCGAAAGATACTCACAACAACTGTACTTATTTTTTTCAGTCCAATGTGTTTTCAGTATTTTGTAGTTTGTTTCTACTATTCAGTCATATATTGACCATTCTACAAGGCATGCAGATCAAACTACCACCCAATTATGGTTAACCCCACATACAGTCATTTGTTCTCTCTTTTTTTATTCGGAAAGTGACCTACCATGTCGGCATTGTCAACAATGATGACACAACGGTCCACTGTACTCATTGCGGTCGAATATTCTGCTTCCTGTAATTCACGTGAATCAAACGAGAAACGTGGAAAACCTGGGTAAATTCAACCGACAAAACTCAAGAAAGCCCGGTGAACACTATTGGAGAAGTTTTCGCTGTTCTCAATTTGTGTTGAACGCAAAAGTGATTATTTTCACGTATTGTTTTACATAGAAAACTCATTAGAATAAAAGCTGTAGTGGGTATGCTTATGAGTAAATTGCATCTAGTTGGCATGTTTATGTATATATTTTCTGTACTTACGGAACCTCACCGACAGTCCTAGTTCACTTAGAATCTGGCGTTGACAGTCTTCAACCGTCGTTCCCTCTCTCGGATTCAGAAAGACAGTTCGATGCGACGAAGAGACGGAATAAAGGACGCTGCTTTTTCCGGAACCGAAATCGCCGACCAGGTGGACGAAACCCGGTTCACTAAGGTGCTGTTCCATCTACAAGTTTTAGTTTGTTTTATTTGTTTTGGATGATTCCGGTGGTGAGATGTATTTTCTATATTTGTTGATACATTGCTCCAGATTCCGTAAACAACCAAACTATTTAGAAGGTGTGGATCACATGGAAGTGAAATTACTATAAAAATGACCACTGTAAGAAGATTGAACACATTGTGAAATTTTGATTCATATTAAATTTTGTAAACGACAGAGCGTTATTACCAAAGAATATGCCGGCGTCTACGAACATACGCGAATAGTTACGAACCTCCGCAATGTACTTCTCTAATCCGGCCGGATTGACACTACTCTTGAGTTTCTGTTCTGGGGAATAGACGGCTCCGTCCACAAAAGTGAACATCTCCAGACATGATTCTATGTGAGTCTAGAAGAAATAAAAAGTTAACAAATCCTGAAAGTGAATAATGAGACTAGCATTCAAGAAAAACATATTGTCGAGAGTTTACTCTTTCAAATCATTCTCCATATATAGACTAATCATAGAACATATAAACTGATTCTGATTAATTAATACAATAATAAGTTAGAATCACTCGACAACGAAATTCCTTTTTTCTAGTTTTTAAAAACAGTACAGGTAGAATTTTTGAAAGAAAAGAAGTCTGTGATGTGTACAGTCGAAAAAGGTTGACATGTTATACATACCTATAATAATCAAACAATCATGTACAAACCTGTACAACCTCCAGCATCGGCTCCAAATGCGTGAGAACAACTTGCTTGTCATGTCTGTTGGTACAACCCTCTGGGCGGCAGAAGTAGGTATAGAACTGAGAGGCCTAAAGCATATAGGTTTTACTCTTTCTGAGCCATTTTTTTGCTTTTCGATCGAAATTCTGAAAATCTGGAATGTTTTGAAATGAAACTACATCGAGAACTAGTTAATTTTAAGTAGTTAGTACATTTTGATCCGGAAAGTTTGCTATTTAGCTCATGATATCATGTCATGAACATCATCCCACAAACCATCTGAGATGTTTTGCTGACTAGTACGTTATAGCATCTGTACAGTGCTTGCCAAATTTATAGAATAGCTGCCTCGTGTGAGACTCGAACCGGGCTCAAAAGTCTGGGAAGCGCGAACGCTATTCACTACACCAACTTGGCTTATATTGTGAGTGCCAAATTTATGAATTTCTGTCGCCGGCCGGAATTTGAACATGCGAGCAAAAAATTTGTAGCAGGGCGCTAACCACTGCGCTATTAAATCACATAACCGGTAGGCTTGGAACCGAAGAGATGTGTGCGTACACAGCGGAAAGTGAGATACACAGTACCCTCCCGCCTTTCCGTTGGCGACGACTATAGTAGTAGCGTAGACGAATCGAGTATATGTCTTACACAGCGCTAAATGAGATATACAGTACACCCTCGCTTTTCTGTAAGCGACGACTATATTGCACTTTGAGGTTCATGACGCTAAGTAGCTTGTTGTAACTTATTTGCTTCTAACACCAACAATAACAACTGATTCATAAATAATAAAAAATTGAAAAGAGAACTGACGTCAACATTTTTTTCCAACTTGTTCGCAAAATAAACGGCTCTTTCTCGTGCTGGATCCTCTTCTACGAAAGAGAGAATATTGAATGGGAGTTCTTCCAGAAAAGAGCTACTTCGACGCAGGAAGAGAGCTGGATATACAATTTCTCTGTTTTCAGTATAAGTTACCACAGAAATAAAATTTAATTACAATCTAGGAAACTTTCAACAACCGACTAAGACTTTTGGAACATTTCATACCAGACTTAGGTGCTGACCAGATCTGAGATGTAGTTGGATCTATAGACAAATAAATAATAACGAACAAATCACGGGATGATCAAACTACAGACTACACACACTTTAGATAAAAGCAAAACGTATCATTTAAGTCCGGTTTTCGCATATGGTACGAACGAGGGAACGGATGTAATATAACGTACAATTACTGAGTGATTCCGAAAAAAACATGCGACAAACGCACAATCGAAACGCAGCGCTGTGAGAAAACGTAAAACGAAATTTCACAGCTGTTCTCTAGATACTTTGTCGTTGTATGTTCCTAATGTACCTCTTCAACAATGTTCACGGTCTCAATACCCACATATGCAACAAATTCAGACAAAAACACGTGAACAACTCACAGTTTTCATTTTTGATGCCAGACAAAATCACCGCGGCTTCATTCAAGCTGACACCCTTTTTCAATCTATGAGAGGTAAGGAACTCCTCATTAGGAAAGTTTTCGGGGATGATGTAACCAGCACACTCGCAGAAATATTGTTTTATTTGATAAACTTCCATACAAAATATCAATTGCATATTATCCAAGTGTTTTGCTCTAATAAATATGTACTTCTATGATTTGATTTAATTTGCGATTCAAGATTTCGGTTTAATGTACTTCGATGACTAAATGTTTTTTTCGAGGGGGGGGGGGTCGTAATTGACGTATCATTTTCTTCCCCCCCCCCCCCATATTGGTACCGTACAAGAGGAAGTTTTTCTCCCGAAAGAAAATGAGCCCATATGCTACAGTGTCCCAGAGGGATGTTTCGAACCTGCGTCTTATAGTGTACTATTTCCATTTTCTACATTATGACAGAAAAGAAGGCCTACGGAACAATGTGAGACGCACAAAGAGGGCTGGTGAGTTTCTGAATAATATACCGGGGGCAATAATTTTCATGAAATAGTTTTTTCTTCCTTCCTAACTACAAACGTTTTTGATTGATCTTTGATCTTCTCACCCCAGCAGATGAATGTAGATCGGCTGCGCGTATTCTCGTTTACATTCTTCAATGCAATGTGCCGTGAGATAAACGGACTCCACATCCTCCAGATAACATCTGGATCCCTGAAAACGAAATACGAAACGGTTTTTTGTTTTTCGATTTGTTTTCAAAACTTAATCACGTAATCCTGAGAATCACTTAAAAGAAAAACTAAGCAAAGTACAAATATGTCTTCGAATTGATTACAACAAAATTCCCCACACATCACATCATAATTGTCTGCAGGACTGAAATCCACTTCTCAATAGAAATGAATCTCCGTTGTGACCAACTACTGTGCAAACTTGGTTGAGATTATAATGGTTTCTACTTTTTCTTCGGAAAAGCACTCACAGCGTTGAAATCCTCTAATTGTAGCAGAATTTTTCTCTTGCTGGCTGCAGGTTGGAGTGTTTCCTCGATCTAGAAAGCGTTTCTTTTCTGCAGAACAGGGAGTGAGAAAAACAGATAGAGCGTGGTTTTCACGTCTTACGGTCAGTTCTGAGAAATAGTTAAACTATGGTTCTTCAATTGGAGTATCTTGAATGTCGTATATGCAGGAATGTGATGAAAATCTCTCATTTTGAACGAGCTGTGTAATAATCAGTTGAGAGAGGTCATCTTTTTTCACACATTTGACAGTTAAAGAAACCGTTCCGCTATAATTTGAGTTTCACGAAAAACTCAAAACGCTCAAAAATGTTTCTTAATGTCTTCCCATAGACCATGAAAAAAACTTTCTGATTGGAAATTTGTGAAATTTGCATAACGTCAAGCAATAAAGAACGGGGCATGAACATTTTCACTGTGACGCAATTTAACTTGGTTCATTTACTGTCAGATTTATTTTCATTTTTTAGTCTTTAATTGTGTATTCGTATGCGATAGAGTGTTTTAAAATCATTTTTGCACTTCTATAGGCTATTTTGAGCATACCCCGTACACAACCCCCCTATCGGTGTCATTACGTAAGCCGCTTTTCTGAGAGAACGGAGCAAAATAGAGATATAAAAGTATATATTTTTGATAATGATTTTTAATTTGCCATAGGGTCAGATTGTTAACTCAAACGTCAAGATTAAAGCGGGACGGATTCTTTAAGTGCAGTTGAGGAGAGTCACATAATTTTCGTTAAAATAATCACTCGATAAGCGTCGTTCATTTTTATGTCTTGTCCATCGACATATCACATATTCTCACTAAGTTGTGTATTTTGGCGCGTTCGTTCCGGAAATCTTTGAATGTTGTGACCAATACGATCCTGACAATCTTCCAACCGCTGAAACGTGTTGTGGTTGTTGTTTAAAATAGATCTCTCCTACTCTCACAAGTGTTTCAAGTTACAAGTTACATTCGTTCCGATCGGCTGTTCCCTAAATTAACTACGTCAACTCACGAGCATCTAACATTATAACGTTATACATTGCAATTTACGTGAAATAATAGAATCACTCTATCAACTGCTGTTTTGTTGGTTTTTTTGTTCAACGTGTCACCGTGAAGTTGAAGTGAAACTACAAAAGTGTTCTAAACAAAAGGAGACATGCATCGATCATGGGTGCGGAGAGAAAGACAGATCAGTTTTCACAATACTCAAAGTTCACGTAGATACAGTGTACACTATACCTGTGATCAATGTTTTCTGTTGTTGTTGGTTCCGTTTCCTCACTCTTCTCATTTGTTATCGACCATAGTTCATCGAATCGGTCGGGCTCGAACTGACCGTCTGACGAAATGGTGCAACCCATTCTATACTAGAATATAAGAATTTTTTTACAATGTTTTGCTGGAATACATAATAAACACAACTCGATGCAACTGGTCACATACAACGTGAATTCACGTTATAGATTTCTGATGTGTTCTAGTTGCATTTACCCAATAGTGTTAGCTAAAAATAGCAAGAGCGGTACGAGAAGCAGAACGATGCAATTTGTTTATTTTTACTCATTATTTTCAAATGAAGATTTATGAACAGTGAGTGATGAAATTTTTCGTGTTTGTGTTTTTTGGTCAACCATTCATCAATCATCACTTAGACAGTAGTGAAGTGAATAGTTTTCTTTTCAATGAAAGTTCTGGTGGATTATTTATTTTTCGAAATATAACCCCTAATGTTTACTTCGAGAAGACCAATCAACATGGAACTATGTTCCAGCATATCAGCACTGATATCATCTCCAGCAATTAACAAGTGGAACCTATATATAAGAGAGAAGTATTGACGAGAAGGTTTTCATTCCCGGTAATTCAGACGATTTACAGGGTTGTCGTTCCACACATATTGAAAAATTTGCATTTCACGTGTGTAGGTATCAAAAGTATGACCAGTTTAATTGTGAACTGGTATTTCTAATCTGCTTCAAAGGGTTGGATTTTGCCAAAGAAAGCCTATGTTGCGGTGTATGTTGCTCTTGCCCGTCGTGTTTGTAGTTTGATCTCAAAGTTTGTCGGTAGTAAGTTTTGATGTGGACAGAACAACAACTGATACTTTTTCATTTCCTACACGCCAAGGTTTGTAGAACGGTCCAAAATGAATGTGATGTATCGTCATTCAAATTTTGTGTGGTTGAAAACGGTTTTCTCGAGGTCACTTTTTTGTCCAATCTTGTAGAATATGTGAATATACTAGAAGTAAATTGAATAGTAACGTAAAATGGTAAAGTTAGCATTCTAGTGAGGCATCGTGCACTTTGATGTGAATAACTGCAAAAATCAAGTTGTTCCTGAAAATCATGGTACCGGATGAAAGATTTCTCACGTTTCTCAGTTCTGCTGTGTTTAAAATGTTTTACGTGACAGCGCTATTGGCTAACAGTGTAGTTATAATGTGTATTCCCACCCAATCGTGATTAGCTCACTCGTGACCAGCCGCTCTATCCAGCTAGCTTCCAACATCTTGATAACCATAGCTAGTTTGACCAAATCAAGATATTCGAGATTAGACCGGACTCCACTAAGCTTTGAGTACATTTCTCGCGAACATTTTATTGTAGACATATGTTTTGAGAAACTCACTAATACTCCGAAGTCGAACGTATGGTACGTGAAACATGTGTAACATAATAATATTAGGGTACGTGGTTTTACGTTTCACGTAACTACTATCCTCTCTTCCCTTTTTACTACCAGTATACAATGCATTTATAGCTGTTTTTTGTTAGTCATCGTGCAACTTGATTGCATACATTAAATATGTTTTCAATTAGTAAAAAACCGGACTAGCGACCCAAATGTTTGATCGAAAGTGAACACAAGTTGTTAGCGCGAGTTTCACATTAAATCGCCTCCAATTCACATATCTAAACTAGCCAGTATTCACAAACGCTACATGTTTCGCGGAATTTCGCTACTATTGTCTATTGAGTCTAACAAGTGTCAGATGTGAATAATTGCAAAAAGCAAGTTTTTTCTTGAAAATCATGGTATCTCATAAAATGTTTATCAAATCCCAAGCAATTGTTCCAAATTTTTGATAGGTCGTTTTCGAGGTTATAGCCAGACAGATATGATTAATGAACTCTTCACTCATCATTGTTCGATTGATCTCTCAGCTGAATCTACTGTGAGATGAGGTGAACCAGTTATTAGCATAAGTGGACAGATAGATATCTTCTTGACAATACTATCAAAACAAGTGAACTAGTTTATTGTTGTTTCGAGTGTTTTCTTAAGGGAAAATCTCTGGACAGCGATCCTGCAATCGTATTATTCTAGCCCAGTTGGTCTATACGGTGTATGTAGCCCTGTTCCGGTGAATGCTTGTAGTTTATGGCCGTTGCTTTTAAAACTACAACGAAGATTTGGCCTTTCTATATATATAATGTAGTCTACAAGCCACAGAAACATTGGAGTTTTACTTTCACTTTTTTGAGTTTGAATTGCCTTTGGGAGTTCCTCGCTCGCCATACGAAATTTCGAGAGTAGGGAATGAAAAGTTAAACATTTCCGGTAATGAACATCAAACCCTTACGATTGAAATTTCAACGTGACGCGGCACAGTATATAGTGTGGTTTTTCATATAACGCTGTTTGTTTAGTAACTTTCAAGAATTTCATACCTGAGTTAATCCCTCAGTTTGTTTTTCAAAATATGGAAACAAACAAAACTTTTTGTCCGAACTGTCTCGCATCTGCTAATCGTCTTTAAGTCAATACGAAGTTATTTACTCGAGAACGTGTTTTGATTACATTTATCTGAATTTAAGAAAAACAAAAATTTCGACCTCGGCAGGATTCGAACCTGCAATCTTCTGCTCCGTAGGCAGACGCGTTATCCATTGCGCCACGAGGCCATGGTATAGCGCAAGAATGTTAAGGAAGACCCATGCAGTGTTACAGGGTGCAATCATTCGATATTCAGACACGATTTTTTTTAAAATTTGAAGAATTATAATTAATCTGTTCGAAGCAACTCCTGAACCCATCAAACTTTTCAGGATATTTCACAGTTCAAGGTCATAAAGAACTATTTGACTAAATGGAGCCAGGAAGTTTCGGACCTTTTTCGCAAAATTAGGGCCAACCTTGTAAAACAGCTGTTAATCACCCTTTCTCTACGCTATATTGATGTTATTTTGGCGAAGAAAATGAAAAAAAAATTATCATTCAATTTCTTTAAAGCAACTCTCAAACATGTTATCTTCCTAGAATATTTTACAACTTGGCGTAATTTGAACTAGTCAAGTGGAAACTAGAAAAAAATTTCCGAAAATTAGGGCCAACCTCGTAAAACAGCTGTTGATCACCATTTTTCCACGCTTTCTCTCGACCCGCATTCGGCTTCGTGTTAATGATTTGATTTCTGGCGAAAAAGCAAAACCCGTCGGCTTTCGTTTGTTTCGTGTGGCGACCCGGAAAACGCCTCGGGGCTAAATCCGCCCCCCGTTTTAGCTATCTCCCCCCTTTCTATCTCCTATCCTATCACTGATATCTCGCTATCCTATTAGCCTATAGCCATTGTCCATGAGATAACACAGGTGATGTTGACACACAGAAGAAAACCGTTTCATTCATAACTTTGTGTCTAAGGATTTCCGAATATGTGTCGCGGTGAAAGTTAGTAGTTTCAATTGCCATAATTAATTTCTAAAAACTCGGATAATGCAGGCAAAATCAAATGAAAACCGAGTAATTTACCGGAACTAGAAGTGATAAGTTTTTGAGACATCATTACTGAACACGAAAGTTGAATAAATCCGCATTTGAGCATTTCTAATAGAACAAAACTATAGAACACGGTCAGGGAATTCTTTTTTTCGTGTATATAAATTGTAGAGCAAGCCCGACATTTATTCCAGTGCTCGTGTAGTTTGTAGTAAAGCATAAGTTGAAATGTGAAAGAAACACAACAGCTTGCGACTGATTTTTGTTGCCGCGCAACCCTTTTCTTTTCATTCATTATTTATGCTTCTTGTTTAGACAAAAAAAGTTCTGGAATTTTCTGAATGACAAAACTGCATGAATGACAGAGTCACGTTTTCTAAACTGAAAGACGAAACAGAAACAGAAAGTGTAGGATTATTGTAAATAAGCAACTATAACAGTTTTCGTAAAACACAAATGTGGGGGCTTAGTACAAATACTTACATTTGAAAGTTACTACCGATATAGTAACGTTGTTTGGTTTGTGGTTTTCTCAGTTTTGATAAGATAGTATAACTTTTACGAATGCAACCATACCAATTATTTATTCGATTCACATACTGAAATAACCCAGAATAACGACTTCTTAGTTATACTGTAATGGGCTCAATAATTGAAATTTGACCGCTTGTCTGAGAATAAAATATTTTAACGCATAGCTCGAACCAATATGTTTTTATTCATCTAATGTAATGTTTTTGTATATGTATGTTTGTAGACGAGTGCTTCGGATGGGTCTTCGATGGGTTATTATGGGTCTCTTCAAGCCAACCCATAATTCAGAACCTGAAATGTTTTGGGATAACGTTTTCAATAACTGGAGGCAATTTTTTTTATTTTAGTAGTATCTTTTCACCTTTTGCTCTATTTATTTTCTTGACCTTCACCTATTTTTGCTGAGTAATTATGTTCTCTTTCCATCCTCTCCAATGTATTTTCAATTTCTTTATTTTTTTCTATACGCTCGTGTTGTCATTTTTCAACAGAAACTCATACTTATCTATGTTTCCAGATGGTGTTACGGTGGATTATCTTCGCAGTGCTGCTCGTGGTTTCAAGTGAGTTATTTTTATTTGCTGAAAAAAAAACTTGGGAGAAGGTTGGATGTGGTGGTTTTCCAGAACGTTAAACATTTTTTTATCGATTTTGTGATCTTCGAACATTCAAATTTTATATTAGGTTATTTTATTTGAACAAAATATAATTGTGTCACTAGGACTTTTGGATGGTGGTATGATTAGGTTAATGTGCTCAGTTAGAGATGTACTCAAAACCGTTTCGACCCTGATTCAAGACGGTTTTGGGTTTTCTCAGAGGGTTGGGTCATCATCAGTTGAACGAACCCCTCTGAGAAAATGAAAACAGGACGAAAGGACTTACTGACCGTCTTCTAGCGGAGAATTGAGAAAAATGAACATCGCTCTAACTTCATTGCACATTTCAAGCTCGAAAGTTATCAGTTATACCTAATTTTCCTAATCATTAACCTACAAATTTTAGTTTTCCCGCTAATTTGCAGTCTTCTCTTTTGTTTTTGACGTGTTGTTGCACACCGGTTTCGTCGTGAACCGGTTACTTTTCACGGGTCAGAGATACGCGGAACTCGAGAGAGACAAAGAGACAGAGACGGGTTAAAAACCAGACACCTACGAGAACAATAAAAGTCACAATCATCATTTTCAATTTTCATTCCTTCGTTCTAGTTTAATCTTGCTAATTTCGACTGAAAAGCCACGAGATCAAAGTACAAACACAGCGAGGGGCCATAAACATGTATATAAACCACTTCTTCTTGTTTTTTACACAAATTTGTTCCAGGAGCAGCAGAGAATGAGTGTAAGGATGCCGATGCCAAGTGCCCGGAATGGGCGAGAGAGGGAGAATGCACTTCTAATGCTGTTTGGTAAGTTTAAAGTTTATGGAAGTTTTTTGGTTCAGTTTTGTGAGATTTCGGAGGTAGGGTTGCAGATACGTATTGCTGAGTAACTCAAAACGTTAAAACGTTCTAGGACGTGAATTTTTGTGATTGTAATCTTTTAATGATGTTTGGAAGAGTTTGATACGACTCATATTAGTCGTATCAAACTATATTCCGTTGGGAAGATTAGCGTGGGGAGAGAATACTTTATATTTCATCCCTCATAATATATACCGGAGCCAACCTGATTTGAAACATGTCAAACTGTTACCACTATCCTGGAAACCCCAAAGATGGAAACTGACCAGAATTAAAGAGAGAGAAAGAAAGACGAAAAAAGGGAGAGGAAGAGAGAGAAAGAGAGAGAGAGAGAGGGGTAGAGAGAAAGACAACGACATGGAAATAGAGAGCGAGACATGCATACGATTACACGAATTCCAGGATGATGGCCAACTGCCGCAAGTCGTGTCATTCTTGTCAGGGCGGGGACCGCGCCTGGAAGCTTCGTACCCATCTGCAGGCCACCTACAAGAATACCACCGACAGCAAGGCCATGAGGAAGGTCAACGTGGAGAGCGTCCGCATCAACAACGTGGAGATTGTGAGTTTTCTACACTGGAATTGAACTGAATAGTCATGTGAAGTTAGCATTCTAATGAAGTATCGTGCACTTTCTCATTGCACTTTTCTGAGTTCTGCTGTGTTTGACATGTTTCACGTGACTGTACAACTTACTAACAGTATAGCTGCAAAACACAGAAAACATACATCTCAGAACCATTTGAGCCACTTATCTGCGGTCAGCAAGGTATAAAAGCCAGATGAGCATGTAGATCAATGAGGGCATCGGGAGTATGAGACAGTCTTCATCTCTCTGACCTACCGACTGACTCGTTGTGACCGCTACAAAAGTGGCTTGCCAATTTATAGCAGAGAGTTGCCTGAGATCTCTTTGTTCCTGTTTTGATCGTACTTTGGACTTGTTCTGTTTATGATAGTAGAGTTGGTCTGGTGCTTACAACTAGTTAATTTACAACTTCATTTCAGGATGAGCGCAAACAGAACGTCAAAGTATTCGGCAGGTTTGTCTTGGTGAGTGGTTCTCGACCTTACATTGAACTAGTTAGACAATCATCTTAACAACATTAACAACATCTTCTATTTGACTTTTCTGTTTTCTTTTTGTCAGTGTAACCCGGTTTTCATTACCATACAACCTACTGAGCACAGCTTTCTCGAATTTCCCGGTGGTTTGAAACAAACATCGTGTTTTTCAATTGGAGTCAACCATGGTATCAACAGTTATCTGTCTTTAGAAAATAGTTATGTCGTTGAAAACAGCTCTCAAACGAACTATACAGAGAATATATTTGGTTTCAGAGTTGGATCGATCCTCTGGTTGCGTGGGACAAGAATCAATGGGGACTCAGTTGGCTGAACTTCTACTGGATTCAAATATGGACACCCATGATTGAACAGATTAACGAGTCAGTTCTGTTCATTTCAACATTGACCGTGCTCTCAGAAATCATCATTAGTTGCACTGAAAACATCATATGAAAAGAAGTTCGGAATGATTGGAAAGCCGAGAAACACTTTAAAGCTTGTTTCGCCCATTTTTTGTTCAGTTTACTGACGTGGCTGATTGTGCATCGTACTTGATTTGTAGTCTGATAAGCGCACACAACACAACTTTTTTTTACTTCAATACACAAAAGGTAGCAAAATACTACGAGCTCAGCAGAACAAACAATAACCACACTATTGGGTACTGTTATTGTTTCAGCCAGTTATAATTTACACTGTGCCTTATTCTTGGTTTCAGCGGTTCGACCTCTAACCCCGGTCACGTTACCAGCAAGGTGCTGGCAGCCAACTACACGGGACAAATCTACCTCTGGGTAGACTTCCAGTTCACAACTCCCTTCCGATTCCAGTATGAGGATTATCCCAACGATGAACAGAATGTCAGTTTGACGATCATCAAGTTCTTATGTTCTTGTTAGTCTAACGTTACAAGGAATATAAAAAATGTCATGGGAAACGTGAAGAATCGTTGGACAATTGGCAATTACTGCAATGAGTTTCCCATATCTGTTTTTCAACTACCCATTTTTATGAAGTTTTCGAATTTGGATGTCACTTCCTTAATCTAAATGTGTTACGAATGAATTGATCGAAGTGAAAACCCGTTCAGAATAAGACGTTAGAAATTAATATCGGGAAACTGCGAGAAACCTAACAAACTTCATGAAATTTCAGAATAGCAACGGTTATTTATTCATTGGTGAAGTGTCTAGACCATAATAACAACAAAAACACCATGACAGACCAACCAAACTGAACATTTCCTTTGAAATAATGTTCATTGTTTCAGGTGTGCTACAAGTTTGACGACAAGCGACTCTTCGCCGTCCACTTCACGGTTTCTGATTCCGTCAAAAGCAAGGACCGTGAGATGACGACGGAACCATACGTATCCGGATGGAAAATAACCGACTACGACGTCAATGTGGGTTTCAGAGGTTGTTCAAGCACCTTTCGACCTTCCCTCCCAGCCTACATCTCGTCAAACACACACCACTTTTCTGCTCTCATATCTAGCCCGATAACGAGTTTCGAAGAATAGTGCGCCAGGCAAAAGACGGAATATTGAAAAATAAGCGCCGAGTTGTTCCAGAATAGGCACTCAGATGACCTTGAAGGCATCGTTCCCCGCTGAGCAAACATGTCAGAATCGATTTTTTCGTGGAACGTTCCAATTCACATCTAGTTCGTTCGAATAATTTAACGTATGACTTGTCGATGAGCTCAGAAACTATGTGTTTGAAGTTTGGTCATTTACGCTTTATAAAAAACTGATACATTTTCAGGAGTCCAAGTTCTCGTTGGACGCCCTGTCTGACCCGAAAAAGAATCCGTTCGACGTGCAGGCCGATAACGCCGAGTTGTGCGTAACCCTCCAGAGGAATGCCGTCTATTTCACATCGGAAATGCTTCTGCCGGCCCTCGTGACCTCCATGTTCACCATGAGTGCAGTGTTCTTCCAGGTAGGTTTGAAGGAGGACGATTGTGTGGTCCAATCCCAACGCTTCAGTCCTTTAAACTAAACTGCAATACATTTTCAATTGCAGTTTAAAGGACCGTTGATATGGAATTGGTCCACATAAGCGCCCTGCTTTAAGTACAAAATGATGTTCCATATTCAAATCAACGAACATGATTTGGAATATGAAAAAGTTTATTGGAGTGTTTGAAAAGGAAATGGATTGAAAAGTAACATTTGATACTACTTTCTATTGCTTTTTATTACGATTCGCAACGTTACGATCTTCGAAAGTGAAGCGTTTACCGTGGTCCACCACATACGTTTTACACTGAACAGGAAACACAAAACACAACTGTGATCATTTTCACGGGTATAATGACCGTTTTTGTTGTAACTTTCACACATTCTTATTGATAAATAGTATCCTTGAGCTGGAACAGTTTTCTTTGAACCAATACCACAATGGTGCGATTCAGAACCAGTTCTGTTATCTTGAAGGCCACCAAAAAACTGATAGGAACCACAACTTCTATTGTTTGTCAGATACTGCTAACTTTGTAGTATTTGACTTCCTTTCTAGTCTCTGTAGCATTAGAAAACGCATTATACTGTTAGTCAATCGCACAGTCTTGAAACATGTTAAACACAGCAGAACTCATAAACGTGCAATGATAGAGTGCACGATTCTCCATTAGAATGCTAACTTTACGTGACTATTCAATTGACTTCTAGTATACTATTACTTTTTTCAGCTCTCGAAAACGCAGCCAATGTTGCTCGGATTCTCTGTGGTCTCTCAGATTCTCTCTCTCATTCTGGTCTCTCAGAGACTACCCAGCTTCACCGCGCACACACCCGCTATTCGTGAGATTTTCTTTATTGCTATCAAATGCTCATTTATTGAACCATAGGATTTGAAGAGCGGATTTATTATCCGCGATCGCCTCAATGTACCAGTACAGCCGAGAATAGTTAAATCACGAGTGAATTTCCTGAACAAGCGGTAAATGTTCGGTAGAAATTGGAGAAGCTCAAAGTTGTGGTTCGTAAACACATCATAGACAACGGTTACCACCTAATCATCAAGTTAAAAAAGCATGAGTTTAGAAATACAGGAGCGGCAAACCTTTATTCATTTTCCGCTATAGATATTATACTTTTCTAGCTAACTTCAAACCTATATCGAATCGTATATGTGAAATATCCACAAAACATTTGGAAAAAATGAACAGTTTCGTACTCTCTCAATGCACTGAATTCTGATGTGTTCACCACGCTCCTTCCAGTCCGTTTCGCCGGTTTTAACCTTGTGATGACAGCCGTATTGTTCGTCGTCTCATTGGTCCTGGAGCGAATGGCCTCCACCCCCTCGGACATTCCGCCACCGCATACGGTAGATACCGTAGTAGGACTAGTCGATAAGGTCCTACCACTACCTAAGGTAAGATCCTGCAGATATACTTGCAATACACTTGCAAATACAGTTTCATAAAGCGAAACGAGAATATAAATCAGTCTTTGTAACAAAAATAATCTTGGAATTGCTGGGTTTTTGCACTGTCGCGACCGAACAGAAAGAAACCACTGATAATTTACAAGGTCACACAGTTGAAGAAACCGTTCCGCTATAATCTGAGTTTCACGAAAAATTCAAAAAGGTCAAAAAAAGTCTCTCAATGTTTTCCCACAGACCATGAAAAAACTTTCTGATGAAAAGTTTGCAAAATTTGCATAACATCGAGCAATAAAAAAGAGCACATGAACATTTTCACTGTGACGCAACTTGACTTGGTTCATTTACGTTTCGAGTTATCTTCAGTTTTTAGGTTTTATTTGTGTTGTCATCTAAAATGGAACGTTTTAAAAATATTTTTGTACTATTATAGGCTATTTTGAGCATACCCTGTACGCAACTCCCCCATCGGCGTCATTACGTAACCCGCTTTTCTGAGAAAACGAAGCGAGATAGAGATATAAAAGTATATATTTTTGATAATGGTTTTTCATTTGCCAAGTGGTCAGATTGTTAACTCACAAGTCGAAATTAGAGCGGGACGGATTCTTTAACTTGGAAAGTAAGAAGGTTCTTCCGAAAGGTCTCAAATATTATGAGAAGAGATTTATTGAGAGAAAACTTTTTGTATGAATAAGATATTGATAGGACAGTTTGGTAGAAAAACAGTGGAACATTTTTCCTTCATGATTTATTGTTTTTTTTTGTATTTTGTGTACTCCCAATTCAACCTCTCTTTTCAGTCGACCAAACACGAAGATGAATCGTTGAAGTATGCCCCTCTCGCACACTGTCTGAATCACATCATTTTCGCCTCGTCCTCTATTGTTTACTTCTTTGTTATCGTTCTATCTTTTGTTTTCTAGATCTGTCAACAATTGTAGATTGTTTTGTATATAATAAATGTATATCATATTGAACAAGTGGAACTTGTTCTCGTGCTCGAAAACTTGATAAATACAATCAAGTTTTGAAAACATTGAAACAGAAACATTCAAACTATTTTCAAGTGAAAAAGTTTCGAACGAAATCGGATAGAAATAGAGTATGATAACTTCTGTCTGGAGAAAACTAATACTCTTCACTCATTATCATAGTTTAATATTGTTCCATCTTCTTATTTTATTGTAGATATTGTACCATTTGATCAAAATAGATAGAACAGAATAATTGCGGTGTTTATTTATTACAAAAATAGAATACGATCGAAAATGTTATCATTTTACAAAGGTATCTTACAATTTTACAAAAGAATACACATTACAATTTTACAGAAGAATAGAAGAATGTCCGTTCACTTGTCGAGATTTCTCTTGGCCAGTTCAGTCAGAACTACGGTACTGGCATCGAAGAGTTCGAAGGTGTCAAACGAGTTCGAGCGCTGGTATCTGAAATGAACAGAATTAGTATAGAAACAAATAAACTCTTTCAGAGAAGCTCAAACCTTTGATTGGTTGAAAAATAGCTAGAATGATTGGCCCAACAAACCAAACCTCTCCCATTGACCCGATGAGTCTTGAAGTCTCTCCTACTCGCATTATACTTCTACTCCCTCTCTTTCCAATGGGTCTGGTCTTTTGTATGATTATACCTAAGCCCCCCACCTGATGTGTCTGACAGTGTCGGCTATCTTCATTCTTCCCTTGCTCCTGATTCTCTCTGATTCCATGTCCAGAAGTACCATGATTCCACTGCGAGAGACACCGTCCTTACAAACGAACAGAATGTGGCCTTTGTTCTCCCAGCCAACCACTTTTCTCATCTGAAAACATAGAAATAGAATGAAATCATCCATTATCTGGAGCGTCAATTTGACATTGTGACTTGAATGAAGATTACAGAAAAAGATATGATAGGGACAGTCATGTACATTTCCGACCGCATACAATGAATGTTACGATTTCAGAGGGAAAGACTGCTACAAGAAACACTCCTTCTCAAAATACTTTCCCACCTTCTCATGGATGTCGACTATGTTCTTGGGCGGTTCATGATCGACTGACCAGCTATTCACGACAAACAACTTGGTCTTCACCTTTCCGAAGGACACGTTGTGGAAATCACCACCTGGAAGGACACAAAAGTAAGGGTAAATTGACTATTTTAAACCAAGTTCAGTAAACGTTGTGAAAAAAAACCTAATAATAGAGGAAGGTTCTTCATTCCAACATTACAATAACATGCTTATCATGTTCTTATGCGAAATAAATAAGTTAAAGCTTACTTTTGTCTTCGTCGCACTTGACCGTGACTTTTCCACTGGAAGATAGAAATCTGAAAGAACATGACATGATCAGTGATAGTTTTAGCTCCGAATCCGGTCCATTTACAGTTGGAACATAGTCGAAAGTTCAAACTACGTCGTTTAGAAGGTAAAACATAGACATTGAACCTACGAAAAGTGTCTAACAGAGTCCAGGTGATTAGTTGTGTAATTAGAACGTTGAGAGAACTAGAAAAGTACAAATAACATGAAGTAGACTCTCACTTTCCCTCGTCGGAGTCCAACTTGTCCAGATAGAAAATGGCGTCGGGTTTCGTCTGCTGCACGAGACGCGCGAAATCGTCCTGCGTTTCCTTCGAGAACGGAGCCTGGGCCATCACATATTGGGCTGGAAAGAGGGGTAATTAGTGAGAGGAAAGGGACCCCTCACATATTGGGCTGAAAGGGGGATTATCAGGGAGAGGAGAGAAATATGATAGTATTTCCCCCCACCACATTGGGCTGAAAATGAGAGAGGGATATGATAGTATTACCCCCCCCATATTGGGCTGGAAATGGGGTTATTAGCGAGAGGAGAGGGAAATGATAGTATTGCCCCCAACCACATTGGGCTGAAAAGGGGGATTATTAGGGAGAGGACAGGGAGATAATAGTATTACCCCACCATATTCGGCTGAAAAGGGGAATGAATAAGGAGGACAGAAATATGATATATGATACAAAAAGATTGATTAATCGTACCAAGTCGTGCGCATCCGTCGACGAAGGAAGCGTGGTAGTAGTCGGGTCCGTCCGTCAGAATTACGCGGTTCCAGTCGTACAGAAACACTTCTGTAAAGAAATCGATATAGTGAGAGAGACTATTTTACAAGTGAACAATGTTGATTTTAACTGAATATGAAAAATCAACTTATCCACAACAAATGGAATAATAAAAATGAAACAATCAAAACTCACTGTCTTGTTTTGCGTTTTTCTTCTCGTTCTCGGGCTTGAAGTAGGCGGAGAAGGTGGCACTCTCCCTGAAATATTCAAATCTCATGAAATCTCATGAAATTGAAATTAAGTCGTTCCTAAATTGGTTTCAAATATAACTACCTAACTACATAACTCAAACATACTTCTACAACTGAATCTATCGAATTACCGTAACATAATTGCATGTTATTTCAGGCCTTTCAGGCTATTTCAGACTTTTTTCCTACTTTCGAGCCGGATTACAAGATTTGCCCATTCTAAACCCACCGGAGAGGTGAATCTACAGTAACCCGGCAATATGTTCAAGTGACGAGTACTATACCTGACAAACTCCTTGTGGGCTTCCACAACTCCGTCTCCGAGTTTCTTCGAAGGGGCGCGACCGATCATCTGCAAGAAACCAGTTGACGGAGAAATAAATGGTTACTAGAAAACTACTGATGAATAAAGTTTTTTCAATGTGCGAACACAGCCGAAGTTCTGGTTTACAGTCACAGTTCCAAGTGCTCCGATACCAAACTACAAACACGACAAGGAACAGAGGCAAATTTAGCCACAAAACCATATCTCCAATAGATGATCAAGTTACATCCAGGTTCAGAAAGTAATAAGAACGAATGAAAAAGTTCTCACATTGGTCTCCAGTTTCTTCGGTTTCTCCACCTTCGACCTGGCCTTTCTGAGAGATCTGGTGGAACCGGTGCGGGCCGGAATGATGGTCATCGACGAATTGTTGACCACGGTGTCCATTTTGCTGAAAAAGGTGAATGATACTTTACATTAATCTGTAAGAATGATTTAATGAATTGAACTCAGCCGGTTCGAAGATGTGCATTTATGGTCAGAACAATAAAATAGGAGATGTAAGTATTAAATCACGGCAGTTACGAGAAGTTTGATTGAAACCTCAAAGATGAAACTGTACAAGTAGAGGAGAGAGGAGGGAAACCAACCTTCTTGGGGCGCTGAATGAAGAGAAGTGAGGGTTTTCATTCTCCCTTCGAGGGAAACGTGTTGAAAACACTGTCCTGTTCACGCGGTAAACGAAAAAAACTGGTAGACAGAGCCGTTTGGAAACTCAGCCAGGAAAACACGTTGGTCGTTCAGTTAACGAACTTCTGGATTTCCTGGTTTCTCGATCGTGACTAACGGGGTTGAGGGGAAAATGGTGCAAGGGACCCAAGAAAGAATAAAAACTCAAATTTGATGTTTATTGCAACTATTTGACGGTAATGTGTGAAAATGTAGTTATTTACCAAAATTAATATCTCCAAAGGACACATTTAGTAATTCACTGATTTTTTTAAATTTTTCATATTCTCATCTGCACCTCTACTCAGTATTCAGTTTAAACTATTGAAATGAAAAACTGTCGAACAAAGAGGAGAGGGGTTACTAATTTTTTGACTCATAGTCTCTTTTTACCATGAAACTGAGTTTGTACTTATGTTATCACCGAAAGAACCCAGTTTATGCACTACCATGTTATTTGTTCTCATGGCACTATTCTCCTGTGAGTTGGGTTTAATTCCGAATAGGAAGGGCCTGCTGATTGCTCTGTCAGGTATAGTCACTTACATTTCTACAGACACCTACAGTATGATTACAAAACTTTCAGTCTGATGCTACGTCAAAAAAGTTCGATAAGGCCGATGATAAGTGTAGGGGTAGTAGGGACTGACTATGTTAAAACTAAACAGTCACTTTCTCAAACTTTAACCTTCACCATTTTCCGTTATGATGTAACAAATTGCATTTTCAGAAATGTCGATTAGAAGCTTTATTGGTTTAGCCATGATGCTGGCTGTTTGCAACTACTGTTTCGTAGAAGCAGACCATACGTACATCGGCAGAAAAGTCACCATATCCGGAAGATTCAAGTGCAGTTACATGCCCAAGGATCCGGTGAAACAGCTAGTGAAAGTCGTTTTATGGGAGAGAGATTTTATTCGTGAGTTACTTGTCATAGTCTAGCAGTTCGAGTATTTGTAGTCTTCTCCAACGCGATATCATATAGTTTCACCAAAACTAGCCAAGACTAACTGTCACTCTTGCATTCATACTCATTCGTGAGTTTTTCCAACGCGTCCTAGGTTCACAAAACTCCCCAAAACTGACTGTAACTCATGAATTCAAGTTGTAAGTCTTCGCGGAGAAGTGAAACCTATTCTAAGAAACAAGTGTTAAAGTGTTTCAGGACAAAATCTCTAGTCAATATGAAATATGATAAACTTCGTGTTGTAAAATTGATGATAGTTTTGTAGTTCATTAATTGGTCAGGTGTTATAATATAATGATTTCAGTGGACCCTGTCGACTACTTGGGTGAAACTACGTTTGACTACCGCCAGAAGTTCTCAGTTAGTGGCTGGCAACTATCCGAACCTGGAGACTTCGAGGTTTATCTATGGATTTTCCACTATTGTGGACCGAAAAACTATGTGAGTCGTATTTTCTACCGAGTGTCAGTATAGCTGAGCTGAATTTCGAACTCGACACACGCTATAATTCACAAGACCAAAGTTGAACGGGATCAAACTACAAGTACTGTTAAATAGAGTGACACACACTGTATTGGCGTGCTTCAGAAAGGGCGATCGGTATAATAGTTGGGGTGAACTTTGGACGAATGCCGTAAAGATCAACGCTTGAAGAACGATAGAGCTGAGAAATTGGATCAGGGGGCCGGGATGTTCCTACACATGCTCTCAGTCTGGATCATTGCAGAAACAGAGAGTATGACAATCCGGAAATCAAAAACTTCTTATAATTTTTCGGAAAAAACTTCATATTTCTGTTTCTCTCAGGACGATGGAGGTTGGATGAAGTATGACAATATTGAGGCTGTTTCTATGTGGTTCACCCTTCATGGAACAGTTGACAACTTACTGATCGATTTGGATTGATAGTTGATAGTTTTCCCGTTTGGGAAATTGAATGAACATGAAGTATACATCATTTCGACGAGATGTATGAACTGATGAAAACTAAGGTAACAGCTCACAAGATGAAATCATTCAAACGTTCAAATTGGAAAAAAATTTTGTTCGACCGAAAATTCAGTGACTTTTGATCAATTGTTATGGTTAGTGTGGTACTAAGAGTATATCCTCCACCCAAACACTCGTTGCTTAACACGCGTCTAGCTCGTGACTTGCATTACAGCGGGAAGCTTGAAGTAAACTCTGAACCTGCGGCTATTACCCTAGATCCGGCGTTCTAGTGTCGGCGACTGTTCCCTTGCGGTACTAAGAGTAAATCCTCCACCCAAACACTCGTTGCTTAACCCGCGTCTAGCTCGTGACTTGCATCACAGCGGGAGACTTGAAGTAAACTCTGGACCAGCGGCTATTACCCCAGATCCGGCGTTCTAGTGTCGGCGACTGTTCCCTTGCGGTACTAAGAGTATATCCTCCACCCAAACACTCGTTGTTTAACCCGCGTCTAGCTCGTGACTTTCATCACAGCGGGAAGCTTGAAGTAAACTCTGGACCTGCGGCTATTACCCCAGATCCGGCGTTCTAGTGTCGGCGACTGTTCCCTTGCGGTACTAAGAGTAAATCCTCCACCCAAACACTCGTTGCTTAACCCGCGTCTAGCTCGTGACTTGCATCACAGCGGGAGGCTTGAAGTAAACTCTGGACCTGCGGCTATTACCCCAGATCCGGCGTTCTAGTGTCGGCGACTGTTCCCTTGCGGTACTAAAAGTAAATCCTCCACCCAAACACTCGTTGCTTAACCCGCGTCTAGCTCGTGATTTGCATCACAGCGGAAGGCTTGAAGTAAACTCTGGACCTGCGGCTATTACCCCAGATCCGGCGTTCTAGTGTCGGCGACTGTTCCCTTGCGGTACTAAAAGTAAATCCTCCACCCAAACACTCGTTGCTTAACCCGCGTCTAGCTCGTGACTTGCATCACAGCGGGAGGCTTGAAGTAAACTCTGGACCTGCGGCTATTACCCCAGATCCGGCGTTCTAGTGTCGGCGACTGTTCCCTTGCGGTACTAAGAGTATATCCTCCACCCAAACACTCGTTGCTTAATTTGCGTCTAGCTCGTGATTTGCATCACAGCGGGAAGCTTGAAGTAAACTCTGGACCTGCGGCTATTACCCCAGATCCGGCGTTCTAGTGTCGGCGACTGTTCCCTTGCGGTACTAAGAGTATATCCTCCACCCAAACACTCGTTGCTTGACCCGCGTCTAGCTCGTGAATTGCATCACAGCGGGAAGCTTGAAGTAAACTCTGGACCTGCGGCTATTACCCCAAATCCGGCGTTCTAGTGTCGGCGACTGTTCCCTTGCGGTACTAAGAGTATATCCTTCACCCAAACACTCGTTGCTTAACCCGCGTCTAGCTCGTGACTTGCATCACAGCGGGAAGCTTGAAGTAAACTCTGGACCTGCGGCTATTACGCCAGATCCGGCGTTCTAGTGTCGGCGACTGTTCCCTTGCGGTACTAAGAGTATATCCTTCACCCAAACACTCGTTGCTTAACCCGCGTCTAGCTCGTGACTTGCATCACAGCGGGAAGCTTGAAGTAAACTCTGGACCTGCGGCTATTACCCCAGATCCGGCGTTCTAATGTCGGCGACTGTTCCCTTGCGGTACTAAGAGTAAATCCTCCACCCAAACACTCGTTGCTTAACCCGCGTCTAGCTCGTAACTTGCATCACAGCGGGAGGCTTGAAGTAAACTCTGGACCAGCGGCTATTACCCCAGATCCGGCGTTCTAGTGTCGGCGACTGTTTCCTTGCGGTACTAAGAGTATATCCTCCACCCAAACACTCGTTGTTTAACCCGCGTCTAGCTCGTGACTTTCATCACAGCGGGAAGCTTGAAGTAAACTCTGGACCTGCAGCTATTACCCCAGATCCGGCGTTCTAGTGTCGGCGACTGTTCCCTTGCGGTACTAAGAGTAAATCCTCCACCCAAACACTCGTTGCTTAACCCGCGTCTAGCTCGTGACTTTCATCACAGCGGGAAGCTTGAAGTAAACTCTGGACCTGCGGCTATTACCCCAGATCCGGCGTTCTAGTGTCGGCGACTGTTCCCTTGCGGTACTAAGAGTATATCCTCCACCCAAACACTCGTTGCTTAATCCGCGTCTAGCTCGTGATTTGCATCACAGCGGGAAGCTTGAAGTAAACTCTGGACCTGCGGCTATTACCCCAGATCCGGCGTTCTAGTGTCGGCGACTGTTCCCTTGTGGTACTAAGAGTATATCCTCCACCCAAACACTCGTTGCTTGACCCGCGTCTAGCTCGTGAATTGCATCACAGCGGGAAGCTTGAAGTAAACTCTGGACCTGCGGCTATTACCCCATATCCGGCGTTCTAGTGTCGGCGACTGTTCCCTTGCGGTACTAAGAGTATATCCTTCACCCAAACACTCGTTGCTTAACCCGCGTCTAGCTCGTGACTTGCATCACAGCGGGAAGCTTGAAGTAAACTCTGGACCTGCGGCTATTACCCCAGATCCGGCGTTCTAGTGTTGGAGACTGTTCCCTTGCGGTACTAAGAGTAAATCCTCCACCCAAACACTCGTTGCTTAACCCGCGTCTAGCTCGTGACTTGCATCACAGCGGAAGGCTTGAAGTAAACTCTGGACCTGCGGCTATTACCTCAGATCCGGCGTTCTAGTGTCGGCGACTGTTCCCTTGCGGTACTAAGAGTATATCCTCCACCCAAACACTCGTTGCTTGACCCGCGTCTAGCGCGTGACTTTCATCACAGCGGAAAGCTTGAAGTAAACTCTGGACCTGCGGCTATTACCCCAGATCCGGCGTTCTAGTGTCGGCGACTGTTCCCTTGCGGTACTAAGAGTATATCCTCCACCCAAACACTCGTTGCTTGACCCGCGTCTAGCTCGTGACTTGCATCGCAGCGGGAAGCTTGAAGTAAACTCTGGACCTGCGGCTATTACCCCAGATCCGGCGTTCTAGTGTCGGCGACTGTTCCCTTGCGGTACTAAGAGTATATCCTCCACCCAAACACTCGTTGCTTAACCCGCGTCTAGCTCGTGACTTGCATCACAGCGGGAAGCTTGAAATAAACTCTGGACCTGCGGCTATTACCCCAGATCCGGCGTTCTAGTGTCGGCGACTGTTCCCTTGCGGTACTAAGAGTATATCCTCCACCCAAACACTCGTTGCTTGACCCGCGTCTAGCTTATGACTTGCATCACAGCGGGAAGCTTGAAATGAACTCTGGACCTGCGGCTATTACCCCAGATCCGGCGTTCTAGTGTCGGCGACTGTTCCCTTGCGGTACTAAAAGTAAATCCTCCACCCAAACACTCGTTGCTTAACCCGCGTCTAGCTCGTGACTTGCATCACAGCGGGAGGCTTGAAGTAAACTCTGGACCTGCGGCTATTACCCCAGATCCGGCGTTCTAGTGTCGGCGACTGTTCCCTTGCGGTACTAAGAGTATATCCTCCACCCAAACACTCGTTGCTTAATTTGCGTCTAGCTCGTGACTTGCATCACAGCGGGAAGCTTGAAGTAAACTCTGGACCTGCGGCTATTACCCCAGATCCGGCGTTCTAGTGTCGGCGACTGTTCCCTTGCGGTACTAAGAGTATATCCTCCACCCAAACACTCGTTGCTTAACCCGCGTCTAGCTCGTGACTTGCATCACAGCGGGAAGCTTGAAGTAAACTCTGGACCTGCGGCTATTACGCCAGATCCGGCGTTCTAGTGTCGGCGACTGTTCCCTTGCGGTACTAAGAGTATATCCTCTACCCAAACACTCGTTGCTTAACCCGCGTCTAGCTCGTGACTTGCATCACAGCGGGAAGCTTGAAGTAAACTCTGGACCTGCGGCTATTACCCCAGATCCGGCGTTCTAGTGTCGGCGACTGTTCCCTTGCGGTACTAAGAGTATATCCTCCACCCAAACACTCGTTGCTTGACCCGCGTCTAGCTCGTGACTTGCATCGCAGCGGGAAGCTTGAAGTAAACTCTGGACCTGCGGCTATTACCCCAGATCCGGCGTTCTAGTGTCGGCGACTGTTCCCTTGCGGTACTAAGAGTATATCCTCCACCCAAACACTCGTTGCTTAACCCGCGTCTAGCTCGTGACTTGCATCACAGCGGGAAGCTTGAAGTAAACTCTGGACCTGCGGCTATTACCCCAGATCCGGCGTTCTAGTGTCGGCGACTGTTCCCTTGCGGTACTAAGAGTATATCCTCCACCCAAACACTCGTTGCTTGACCCGCGTCTAGCTTATGACTTGCATCACAGCGGGAAGCTTGAAATGAACTCTGGACCTGCGGCTATTACCCCAGATCCGGCGTTCTAGTGTCGGCGACTGTTCCCTTGCGGTACTAAGAGTATATCCTCCACCCAAACACTCGTTGCTTAACCCGCGTCTAGCTCGTGACTTGCATCACAGCGGGAAGCTTGAAGTAAACTCTGGACCTGCGGCTATTACCCCAGATCCGGCGTTCTAGTGTCGGCGACTGTTCCCTTGCGGTACTAAGAGTATATCCTCCACCCAAACACTCGTTGCTTAACCCGCGTCTAGCTCGTGACTTGCATCACAGCGGGAAGCTTGAAGTAAACTCTGGACCTGCGGCTATTACGCCAGATCCGGCGTTCTAGTGTCGGCGACTGTTCCCTTGCGGTACTAAGAGTATATCCTCTACCCAAACACTCGTTGCTTAACCCGCGTCTAGCTCGTGACTTGCATCACAGCGGGAAGCTTGAAGTAAACTCTGGACCTGCGGCTATTACCCCAGATCCGGCGTTCTAGTGTCGGCGACTGTTCCCTTGCGGTACTAAGAGTATATCCTCCACCCAAACACTCGTTGCTTAACCCGCGTCTAGCTCGTGACTTGCATCACAGCGGGAAGCTTGAAGTAAACTCTGGACCTGCGGCTATTACGCCAGATCCGGCGTTCTAGTGTCGGCGACTGTTCCCTTGCGGTACTAAGAGTATATCCTCCACCCAAACACTCGTTGCTCAACCCGCGTCTAGCTCGTGACTTGCATCACAGCGGGAAGCTTGAAGTAAACTCTGGACCTGCGGCTATTACGCCAGATCCGGCGTTCTAGTGTCGGCGACTGTTCCCTTGCGGTACTAAGAGTATATCCTCCACCCAAACACTCGTTGCTTAACCCGCGTCTAGCTCGTGACTTGCATCACAGCGGGAAGCTTGAAGTAAACTCTGGACCTGCGGCTATTACCCCAGATCCGGCGTTCTAGTGTCGGCGACTGTTCCCTTGCGGTACTAAGAGTATATCCTCCACCCAAACACTCGTTGCTTAACCCGCGTCTAGCTCGTGACTTGCATCACAGGGGGAAGCTTGAAGTAAACTCTGGACCTGCGGCTATTACCCCAGATCCGGCGTTCTAGTGTCGGCGACTGTTCCCTTGCGGTACTAAGAGTATATCCTCCACCCAAACACTCGTTGCTTAACCCGCGTCTAGCTCGTGACTTGCATCACAGCGGGAAGCTTGAAGTAAACTCTGGACCTGCGGCTATTACGCCAGATCCGGCGTTCTAGTGTCGGCGACTGTTCCCTTGCGGTACTAAGAGTATATCCTCCACCCAAACACTCGTTGCTTAACCCGCGTCTAGCTCGTGACTTGCATCACAGCGGGAAGCTTGAAGTAAACTCTGGACCTGCGGCTATTACCCCAGATCCGGCGTTCTAGTGTCGGCGACTGTTCTCTTGCGGTACTAAGAGTATATCCTCCACCCAAACACTCGTTGCTTAACCCGCGTCTAGCTCGTGACTTGCATCACAGCGGGAAGCTTGAAGTAAACTCTGGACCTGCGGCTATTACGCCAGATCCGGCGTTCTAGTGTCGGCGACTGTTCCCTTGCGGTACTAAGAGTATATCCTTCACCCAAACACTCGTTGCTTAACCCGCGTCTAGCTCGTGACTTGCATCACAGCGGGAAGCTTGAAGTAAACTCTGGACCTGCGGCTATTACGCCAGATCCGGCGTTCTAGTGTCGGCGACTGTTCCCTTGCGGTACTAAGAGTATATCCTCCACCCAAACACTCGTTGCTTAACCCGCGTCTAGCTCGTGACTTGCATCACAGCGGGAAGCTTGAAGTAAACTCTGGACCTGCGGCTATTACCCCAGATCCGGCGTTCTAGTGTCGGCGACTGTTCCCTTGCGGTACTAAGAGTATATCCTCCACCCAAACACTCGTTGCTTAACCCGCGTCTAGCTCGTGACTTGCATCACAGGGGGAAGCTTGAAGTAAACTCTGGACCTGCGGCTATTACCCCAGATCCGGCGTTCTAGTGTCGGCGACTGTTCCCTTGCGGTACTAAGAGTATATCCTCCACCCAAACACTCGTTGCTTAACCCGCGTCTAGCTCGTGACTTGCATCACAGCGGGAAGCTTGAAGTAAACTCTGGACCTGCGGCTATTACGCCAGATCCGGCGTTCTAGTGTCGGCGACTGTTCCCTTGCGGTACTAAGAGTATATCCTCCACCCAAACACTCGTTGCTTAACCCGCGTCTAGCTCGTGACTTGCATCACAGCGGGAAGCTTGAAGTAAACTCTGGACCTGCGGCTATTACCCCAGATCCGGCGTTCTAGTGTCGGCGACTGTTCCCTTGCGGTACTAAGAGTATATCCTCCACCCAAACACTCGTTGCTTAACCCGCGTCTAGCTCGTGACTTGCATCACAGCGGGAAGCTTGAAGTAAACTCTGGACCTGCGGCTATTACCCCAGATCCGGCGTTCTAGTGTCGGCGACTGTTCCCTTGCGGTACTAAAAGTATATCCTCCACCCAAACACTCGTTGCTTAACCCGCGTCTAGCTCGTGACTTGCATCACAGGGGGAAGCTTGAAGTAAACTCTGGACCTGCGGCTATTACCCCAGATCCGGCGTTCTAGTGTCGGCGACTGTTCCCTTGCGGTACTAAGAGTATATCCTCCACCCAAACACTCGTTGCTTAACCCGCGTCTAGCTCGTGACTTGCATCACAGCGGGAAGCTTGAAGTAAACTCTGGACCTGCGGCTATTACCCCAGATCCGGCGTTCTAGTGTCGGCGACTGTTCCCTTGCGGTACTAAGAGTATATCCTCCACCCAAACACTCGTTGCTTAACCCGCGTCTAGCTCGTGACTTGCATCACAGCGGGAAGCTTGAAGTAAACTCTGGACCTGCGGCTATTACGCCAGATCCGGCGTTCTAGTGTCGGCGACTGTTCTCTTGCGGTACTAAGAGTATATCCTCCACCCAAACACTCGTTGCTTAACCCGCGTCTAGCTCGTGACTTGCATCACAGCGGGAAGCTTGAAGTAAACTCTGGACCTGCGGCTATTACGCCAGATCCGGCGTTCTAGTGTCGGCGACTGTTCCCTTGCGGTACTAAGAGTATATTCTTCACCCAAACACTCGTTGCTTAACCCGCGTCTAGCTCGTGACTTGCATCACAGCGGGAAGCTTGAAGTAAACTCTGGACCTGCGGCTATTACGCCAGATCCGGCGTTCTAGTGTCGACGACTGTTCCCTTGCGGTACTAAGAGTATATCCTCCACCCAAACACTCGTTGCTTAACCCGCGTCTAGCTCGTGACTTGCATCACAGCGGGAAGCTTGAAGTAAACTCTGGACCTGCGGCTATTACGCCAGATCCGGCGTTCTAGTGTCGGCGACTGTTCCCTTGCGGTACTAAGAGTATATCTTCCACCCAAACACTCGTTGCTTAACCCGCGTCTAGCTCGTGACTTGCATCACAGCGGGAAGCTTGAAGTAAACTCTGGACCTGCGGCTATTACCCCAGATCCGGCGTTCTAGTGTCGGCGACTGTTCCCTTGCGGTACTAAGAGTATATCCTCCACCCAAACACTCGTTGCTTAACCCGCGTCTAGCTCGTGACTTGCATCACAGCGGAAAGCTTGAAGTAAACTCTGGACCTGCGGCTATTACGCCAGATCCGGCGTTCTAGTGTCGGCGACTGTTCTCTTGCGGTACTAAGAGTATATCCTCCACCCAAACACTCGTTGCTTAACCCGCGTCTAGCTCGTGACTTGCATCACAGCGGGAAGCTTGAAGTAAACTCTGGACCTGCGGCTATTACGCCAGATCCGGCGTTCTAGTGTCGGCGACTGTTCCCTTGCGGTACTAAGAGTATATCCTTCACCCAAACACTCGTTGCTTAACCCGCGTCTAGCTCGTGACTTGCATCACAGCGGGAAGCTTGAAGTAAACTCTGGACCTGCGGCTATTACGCCAGATCCGGCGTTCTAGTGTCGGCGACTGTTCCCTTGCGGTACTAAGAGTATATCCTCCACCCAAACACTCGTTGCTTAACCCGCGTCTAGCTCGTGACTTGCATCACATCGGGAAGCTTGAAGTAAACTCTGGACCTGCGGCTATTACGCCAGATCCGGCGTTCTAGTGTCGGCGACTGTTCCCTTGCGGTACTAAGAGTATATCTTCCACCCAAACACTCGTTGCTTAACCCGCGTCTAGCTCGTGACTTGCATCACAGCGGGAAGCTTGAAGTAAACTCTGGACCTGCGGCTATTACCCCAGATCCGGCGTTCTAGTGTCGGCGACTGTTCCCTTGCGGTACTAAGAGTATATCCTCCACCCAAACACTCGTTGCTTAACCCGCGTCTAGCTCGTGACTTGCATCACAGCGGGAAGCTTGAAGTAAACTCTGGACCTGCGGCTATTACCCCAGATCCGGCGTTCTAGTGTCGGTGACTGTTCCCTTGCGGTACTAAGAGTATATCCTCCACCCAAACACTCGTTGCTTAACCCGCGTCTAGCTCGTGACTTGCATCACAGCGGGAAGCTTGAAGTAAACTCTGGACCTGCGGCTATTACGCCAGATCCGGCGTTCTAGTGTCGGCGACTGTTCCCTTGCGGTACTAAGAGTATATCCTCCACCCAAACACTCGTTGCTTAACCCGCGTCTAGCTCGTGACTTGCATCACAGCGGGAAGCTTGAAGTAAACTCTGGACCTGCGGCTATTACCCCAGATCCGGCGTTCTAGTGTCGGCGACTGTTCTCTTGCGGTACTAAGAGTATATCCTCCACCCAAACACTCGTTGCTTAACCCGCGTCTAGCTCGTGACTTGCATCACAGCGGGAAGCTTGAAGTAAACTCTGGACCTGCGGCTATTACGCCAGATCCGGCGTTCTAGTGTCGGCGACTGTTCCCTTGCGGTACTAAGAGTATATCCTTCACCCAAACACTCGTTGCATAACCCGCGTCTAGCTCGTGACTTGCATCACAGCGGGAAGCTTGAAGTAAACTCTGGACCTGCGGCTATTACGCCAGATCCGGCGTTCTAGTGTCGGCGACTGTTCCCTTGCGGTACTAAGAGTATATCCTCCACCCAAACACTCGTTGCTTAACCCGCGTCTAGCTCGTGACTTGCATCACAGCGGGAAGCTTGAAGTAAACTCTGGACCTGCGGCTATTACGCCAGATCCGGCGTTCTAGTGTCGGCGACTGTTCCCTTGCGGTACTAAGAGTATATCTTCCACCCAAACACTCGTTGCTTAACCCGCGTCTAGCTCGTGACTTGCATCACAGCGGGAAGCTTGAAGTAAACTCTGGACCTGCGGCTATTACCCCAGATCCGGCGTTCTAGTGTCGGCGACTGTTCCCTTGCGGTACTAAGAGTATATCCTCCACCCAAACACTCGTTGCTTAACCCGCGTCTAGCTCGTGACTTGCATCACAGCGGGAAGCTTGAAGTAAACTCTGGACCTGCGGCTATTACCCCAGATCCGGCGTTCTAGTGTCGGCGACTGTTCCCTTGCGGTACTAAGAGTATATCCTCCACCCAAACACTCGTTGCTTAACCCGCGTCTAGCTCGTGACTTGCATCACAGCGGGAAGCTTGAAGTAAACTCTGGACCTGCGGCTATTACGCCAGATCCGGCGTTCTAGTGTCGGCGACTGTTCCCTTGCGGTACTAAGAGTATATCCTCCACCCAAACACTCGTTGCTTAACCCGCGTCTAGCTCGTGACTTGCATCACAGCGGGAAGCTTGAAGTAAACTCTGGACCTGCGGCTATTACCCCAGATCCGGCGTTCTAGTGTCGGCGACTGTTCCCTTGCGGTACTAAGAGTATATCCTCCACCCAAACACTCGTTGCTTAACCCGCGTCTAGCTCGTGACTTGCATCACAGCGGGAAGCTTGAAGTAAACTCTGGACCTGCGGCTATTACCCCAGATCCGGCGTTCTAGTGTCGGCGACTGTTCCCTTGCGGTACTAAGACTATATCCTCCACCCAAACACTTGTTTAATATTATATTTCATCAGAATGTTTCAAAATGTTTACTCGCAGGCTCGCAGCCCCTCCGCTGAAAATAAGCTAAGTTAGTGAAAATTGGATTAAATAAAATAAAACCCAATTACCTCGAGTCGTTGACACTGTGGAAATGTGCGCAGAGCGATAGACTTGAAAGTGATGGAGAGAGGGTGCAGAGAAGTGGGGGCATCGAAAATATCCTCCAGCTGGCGACGACACATATTACGAGCGAACAGCCACCTGAAATTGAAAATATGAAGCCATCAAGAGAAGACAATGAAGCAGAAAAAATTGCATTCGACTTTTCGCTCATATCACTTTTTTCTATAAACTTTAATTGTCGTGTAAACTTTTCTCTAATACATGAATCTTGCTCTTGCAATATATGAATATTCATTTGCAAAATTGAACGTACTACTCCCAAATTATCAGTTTGGGGAATCAAAATCAAAGGAAATTAGAATTTGGACTTGTGAAGTGCCATGGTAAAGTTAGCATGTGTACTGTAGGAGGCTTAGTAGAAAAGATGTGGACTAAATTCATTTGCAAAATTGATCGTATATGCTCACACTAATCCCAAATTATCAGTTAGGGGAATCAAAATCAAAGGGAAATAGAATTTGGATCCGTAAAGAGCCATGGTAAAGTTAGTATGTGTACTGTAGGAGGTTTGGTAGAAAAGATGTGGACTATATTCATTTGCAAAATTGATCGTATATGCTCACACTAATCCAAAATTATCAGTTAGGGGAATCAAAACCAAAGGGAAATAGAATTCGGATCCGTAAAGAGCCATGGAAAAGTTAGCATGTGTACTGTAGGAGGTTTGGTAGAAAAGATGTGGACTATATTCATTTGCAAAATTGATCGTATATGCTCACCCTAATCCAAAATTATCAGTTAGGGGAATCAAAACCAAAGGGAAATAGAATTTGGATCCGTAAAGAGCCATGGAAAAGTTAGCATGTGTACTGTAGGAGGTTTGGTAGAAAAGATGTGGACTATATTCATTTGTAAAATTGATCGTATGTGCTCACACTAATCCCAAATTATCAGTTAGGGAAATCAAAATCAAAGGGAAATAGAATTTGGATCCGTAAAGAGCCATGGTAAAGTTAGTATGTGTACTGTAGGAGGCTTAGTAGAAAAGATGTGGACTATATTCATTTGCAAAATTGATCGTATATGCTCACACTAATCCCAAATTATCAGTTAGGGAATCAAAATCAAAGGGAAATAGAATTTGGATCCGTAAAGAGCCATGGTAAAGTTAGCATGTGCACTGTAGGAGGCTTAGTATGAAATATGTGGACTATACTCATTTGCAAAATTGATCGTATATGCTCACACTAATCCCAAATCATCAGTTAGGAGAATCAAAATCAAAGGGAATTAGAATATTGATCGGTAAAGAGCCATGGTAAAGTTAGCATGTGTACTGTAGGAGGTTTGGTAGAAAAGATGTGGACTATATTCATTTGTAAAATTGATCGTATATGCTCACACTAATCCCAAATTATCAGTTAGGGAAATCAAAATCAAAGGGAATTAGAATATTGATCCGTAAAGAGCCATGGTAAAGTTAGCATGTGTACTGTAGGAGGCTTAGTAGAAAGGATGTGGACTATATTCATTTGCAAAATTGATCGTATATACTCATACTACCCCCAAATTATCAGTTAGGGAAATCAAAATCAAAGGAAATTAGAATTTGGACTTGTGAAGTGCCATGGTAAAGTTAGCATGTGTACTGTAGGAGGCTTAGTAGAAAAAATGTGGACTAAATTCATTTGTAAAATTGATCGTATATGCTCACACTAATCCCAAATTATCAGTTAGGGGAATCAAAATCAAAGGGAAATAGAATTTGGATCCGTAAAGAGCCATGGTAAAGTTAGTATGTGTACTGTAGAAGCTTAGTATGAAATATATGGACTATACTCATTTGCAAAATTGATCGTATACGCTCACACTAATCCAAAATTATCAGTTAGGGGAATCAAAACCAAAGGAAAATAGAATTCGGATCCGTAAAGAGCCATGGTAAAGTTAGCATGTGCACTGTAGGAGGCTTAGTATGAAATATGTGGACTATACTCATTTGCAAAATTGATCGTATATGCTCACACTAATCCCAAATCATCAGTTAGGGGAATCAAAACCAAAGGAAAATAGAATTCGGATCCGTAAAGAGCCATGGAAAAGTTAGCATGTGTACTGTAGGAGGTTTGGTAGAAAAGATGTGGACTATATTCATTTGCAAAATTGATCGTATATGCTCACACTAATCCCAAATTATCAGTTAGGGGAATCAAAATCAAAGGGAAATAGAATTTGGATCCGTAAAGAGCCATGGTAAAGTTAGTATGTGTACTGTAGGAGGCTTAGTAGAAAAGATGTGGACTATATTCATTTGCAAAATTGATCGTATATGCTCACACTAATCCCAAATTATCAGTTAGGGAATCAAAATCAAAGGGAAATAGAATTTGGATCCATAAAGAGCCATGGTAAAGTTAGCATGTGTGCTGTAGGAGGTTTGGTAGAAAAGATGTGGATTATATTCATTTGCAAAATTGATCGTATATGCTCACACTAATCCCAAATTATCAGTTAGGGAATCAAAATCAAAGGGAAATAGAATTTGGATCCGTAAAGAGCCATGGTAAAGTTAGCATGTGTACTGTAGGAGGTTTGGTAGAAAAGATGTGGACTATATTCATTTGCAAAATTGATCGTATATACTCATACTACCCCCAAATTATCAGTTAGGGAAATCAAAATCAAAGGAAATTAGAATTTGGACTTGTGAAGTGCCATGGTAAAGTTAGCATGTGTACTGTAGGAGGCTTAGTAGAAAAAATGTGGACTAAATTCATTTGCAAAATTGATCGTATATACTCATACTACCCCCCTATTATCAGTTAGGGGAATCAAAATCAAAGGGAAATAGAATTTGGATCCGTAAAGAGCCATGGTAAAGTTAGTATGTGTACTGTAGAAGCTTAGTATGAAATATATGGACTATACTCATTTGCAAAATTGATCGTATATGCTCACACTAATCCAAAATTATCAGTTAGGGGAATCAAAACCAAAGGGAAATAGAATTCGGATCCGTAAAGAGCCATGGAAAAGTTAGCATGTGTACTGTAGGAGGTTTGGTAAAAAAGATGTGGACTATATTCATTTGCAAAATTGATCGTATATACTCATACTACCCCCAAATTATCAGTTAGGGAAATCAAAATCAAAGGGAAATAGAATTTGGATCCGTAAAGAGCCATGGAAAAGTTAGCATGTGTACTGTAGGAGGCTTAGTAGAAAAGATGTGGACTATATTCATTTGCAAAATCGATCGTATATGCTCACACTAATCCCAAATTATCAGTTAGGGGAATCAAAATCAAAGGGAAATAGAATTTGGATCCGTAAAGAGCCATGGTAAAGTTAGCATGTGCACTGTAGGAGGCTTAGTATGAAATATGTGGACTATACTCATTTGCAAAATTGATCGTATATGCTCACACTAATCCCAAATCATCAGTTAGGGGAATCAAAACCAAAGGAAAATAGAATTCGGATCCGTAAAGAGCCATGGAAAAGTTAGCATGTGTACTGTAGGAGGTTTGGTAGAAAAGATGTGGACTATATTCATTTGCAAAATTGATCGTATATGCTCACACTAATCCAAAATTATCAGTTAGGGGAATCAAAACCAAAGGGAAATAGAATTTGGATCCGTAAAGAGCCATGGAAAAGTTAGCATGTGTACTGTAGGAGGTTTGGTAGAAAAGATGTGGACTATATTCATTTGTAAAATTGATCGTATGTGCTCACACTAATCCCAAATTATCAGTTAGGGGAATCAAAATCAAAGGGAAATAGAATTTGGATCCGTAAAGAGCCATGGTAAAGTTAGTATGTGTACTGTAGGAGGCTTAGTAGAAAAGATGTGGACTATATTCATTTGCAAAATTGATCGTATATGCTCACACTAATCCCAAATTATCAGTTAGGGAATCAAAATCAAAGGGAAATAGAATTTGGATCCATAAAGAGCCATGGTAAAGTTAGCATGTGTGCTGTAGGAGGTTTGGTAGAAAAGATGTGGATTATATTCATTTGCAAAACTGATCGTATATGCTCACACTAATCCCAAATTATCAGTTAGGGAATCAAAATCAAAGGGAAATAGAATTTGGATCCGTAAAGAGCCATGGTAAAGTTAGCATGTGTACTGTAGGAGGTTTGGTAGAAAAGATGTGGACTATATTCATTTGCAAAATTGATCGTATATACTCATACTACCCCCAAATTATCAGTTAGGGAAATCAAAATCAAAGGAAATTAGAATTTGGACTTGTGAAGTGCCATGGTAAAGTTAGCATGTGTACTGTAGGAGGCTTAGTAGAAAAAATGTGGACTAAATTCATTTGCAAAATTGATCGTATATACTCATACTACCCCCCTATTATCAGTTAGGGGAATCAAAATCAAAGGGAAATAGAATTTGGATCCGTAAAGAGCCATGGTAAAGTTAGTATGTGTACTGTAGAAGCTTAGTATGAAATATATGGACTATACTCATTTGTAAAATTGATCGTATGTGCTCACACTAATCCCAAATTATCAGTTAGGGGAATCAAAATCAAAGGGAAATAGAATTTGGATCCGTAAAGAGCCATGGTAAAGTTAGTATGTGTACTGTAGGAGGCTTAGTAGAAAAGATGTGGACTATATTCATTTGCAAAATTGATCGTATATGCTCACACTAATCCCAAATTATCAGTTAGGGAATCAAAATCAAAGGGAAATAGAATTTGGATCCATAAAGAGCCATGGTAAAGTTAGCATGTGTGCTGTAGGAGGTTTGGTAGAAAAGATGTGGATTATATTCATTTGCAAAATTGATCGTATATGCTCACACTAATCCCAAATTATCAGTTAGGGAATCAAAATCAAAGGGAAATAGAATTTGGATCCGTAAAGAGCCATGGTAAAGTTAGCATGTGTACTGTAGGAGGTTTGGTAGAAAAGATGTGGACTATATTCATTTGCAAAATTGATCGTATATACTCATACTACCCCCAAATTATCAGTTAGGGAAATCAAAATCAAAGGAAATTAGAATTTGGACTTGTGAAGTGCCATGGTAAAGTTAGCATGTGTACTGTAGGAGGCTTAGTAGAAAAAATGTGGACTAAATTCATTTGCAAAATTGATCGTATATACTCATACTACCCCCCTATTATCAGTTAGGGGAATCAAAATCAAAGGGAAATAGAATTTGGATCCGTAAAGAGCCATGGTAAAGTTAGTATGTGTACTGTAGAAGCTTAGTATGAAATATATGGACTATACTCATTTGCAAAATTGATCGTATATGCTCACACTAATCCAAAATTATCAGTTAGGGGAATCAAAACCAAAGGGAAATAGAATTCGGATCCGTAAAGAGCCATGGAAAAGTTAGCATGTGTACTGTAGGAGGTTTGGTAAAAAAGATGTGGACTATATTCATTTGCAAAATTGATCGTATATGCTCACCCTAATCCAAAATAATCAGTTAGGGGAATCAAAACCAAAGGGAAATAGAATTTGGATCCGTAAAGAGCCATGGAAAAGTTAGCATGTGTACTGTAGGAGGTTTGGTAGAAAAGATGTGGACTACATTCATTTGTAATATTGATCGTATATGCTCACACTAATCCCAAATTATCAGTTAGGGGAATCAAAATCAAAGGGAAATAGAATTTGGATCCGTAAAGAGCCATGGTAAAGTTAGTATGTGTACAGTAGGAGGCTTAGTAGAAAAGATGTGGACTATATTCATTTGCAAAATCGATCGTATATGCTCACACTAATCCCAAATTATCAGTTAGGGAATCAAAATCAAAGGGAAATAGAATTTGAATCCGTAAAGAGCCATGGTAAAGTTAGCATGTGCACTGTAGGAGGCTTAGTATGAAATATGTGGACTATACTCATTTGCAAAATTGATCGTATATGCTCACACTAATCCCAAATCATCAGTTAGGAGAATCAAAATCAAAGGGAAATAGAATTTGGATCCATAAAGAGCTATGGTAAAGTTAGCATGTGTACTGTAGGAGGTTTAGTAGAAAAGATGTGGACTATATTCATTTGCAAATTGATCGTATATGCTCACACTAATCCAAAATTATCAGTTAGGGGAATCAAAACCAAAGGGAAATAGAATTTGGATCCGTAAAGAGCCATGAAAAAGTTAGCATGTGTACTGTAGGAGGTTTGGTAGAAAAGATGTGGACTATATTCATTTGTAAAATTGATCGTATATGCTCACACTAATCCCAAATTATCAGTTAGGGAAATCAAAATCAAAGGGAATTAGAATATTGATCGGTAAAGAGCCATGGTAAAGTTAGCATGTGTACTGTAGGAGGTTTGGTAGAAAAGATGTGGACTATATTCATTTGCAAAATTGATCGTATATACTCATACTACCCCCAAATTATCAGTTAGGGAAATCAAAATCAAAGGAAATTAGAATTTGGACTTGTGAAGTGCCATGGTAAAGTTAGCATGTGTACAGTAGGAGGCTTAGTAGAAAAGATGTGGACTATATTCATTTGCAAAATCGATCGTATATGCTCACACTAATCCCAAATTATCAGTTAGGGAATCAAAATCAAAGGGAAATAGAATTTGGATCCGTAAAGAGCCATGGTAAAGTTAGCATGTGTACTGTAGAAGCTTAGTATGAAATATATGGACTATACTCATTTGCAAAATTGATCGTATATGCTCACACTAATCCCAAATTATCAGTTAGGGGAATCAAAATCAAAGGAAATAGAATTTGGATCCGTAAAGAGCCATGGTAAAGTTAGTATGTGTACTGTAGAAGCTTAGTATGAAATATATGGACTATACTCATTTGCAAAATTGATCGTATATGCTCACACTAATCCCAAATTATCAGTTAGGGAATCAAAATCAAAGGGAAATAGAATTTGGATCCGTAAAGAGCCATGGTAAAGTTAGTATGTGTACTGTAGGAGGTTTGGTAGAAAAGATGTGGACTATATTCATTTGTAAAATTGATCGTATGTGCTCACACTAATCCCAAATTATCAGTTAGGGGAATCAAAATCAAAGGGAAATAGAATTTGGATCCGTAAAGAGCCATGGTAAAGTTAGCATGTGTACTGTAGGAGGCTTAGTAGAAAAGATGTGGATTATATTCATTTGCAAAATTGATCGTATATGCTCACACTAATCCCAAATCATCAGTTAGGGGAATCAAAATCAAAGGGAAATAGAATTTCGATCCGTAGTAAGCCATGGTAAAGTTAGCATGTATACTGTAGGAGGTTTGGTAGAAAAGATGTGGACTATATTCATTTGCAAAATTGATCGTATATGCTCACACTAATCCAGAGAAATGAGACGGGAGTTGTCGCCTATTTCCGAGGCAAAATATTGATATTCAGTGAAAGCTAACTTCGGTAAAGAATCATTGTAAACTTCGAGAAATAAAGAACGAAAGAGAGCAAGTTTTCCGATTTTCACAGGATTGAGAATCAGTGAAAGCTAACTTCGGTAAAGAATCATTGTAAACTTCGAGAAATAAAAAACGACAGAGAGCAAGTTTTCCGATTTTCGCAGGTTCTCAGCTCAAATTGTTTTGCAGAAATCGAAAAGAAGTATATAGCTGAAGTAAATTACAGCTGGAGAAAAACAATATCAATTTAAAACTTGATGAAAAGTGGTGAAAAGCATCACGGTGGTTTTCGTTTTCGCTGTGTGAGTTTCCACATTTAGAAAACAGTATTTTTGAAGGAAACGATAGCTGAGTTAAATTAATCTTTTGTCATGATCAGAAATATGTGAACTGAGCAGAAATATTATGAAAAATTCCGAAATACTATGCATTAAATGTTGCAAAAACAATGCATACACAATGACCACAATCGTTAGTGTCACGCCAGAAGGCCTGAGCAGCGGACCTTGCTGATAAGGGAGAATACAACCCATTAATACTCCGTTCCAAGTATACTGATCGATCCCATAGAAATGAAATTGGGATAAAAACCAAAATGGTAGTTTCGAAAAACTTCGTTAACTGGTGAAAAGAAGTGTGTTTGAATAGGAAATCCAAGAAACTTACTTCGAATAGGACCCATTTTTAAAGTGGGAACGCATGACCGTAGGTCCACAAAGACAAAAACTATACAAAACCATAAACCAACCATGTGGGTGTATGTGCGAGGGACGGGTCTGGCCAAATGGCGGCTACTCGGGAGCGAGAAGTACGGCGGTACGGCCAGGTTGGGACAACGCGGGGCAGAGTTGCGGCTGCAAACAGTAAAAAATAGAAAAATAGAAGAAAAGCTAGTGAGTCAAAGTATTTTATAAAGCTAAGTAATGTGTTTTATATTGTGAAATATGCGCAATCAGAAAGAGAACCAAAATGAGTGAAGAGCTTCACGGTTCAACTTCACAGTCACAGGTCACAGCTGAATAAAACACATTAGAAAGACATTATGAAAACGTGTTTGACCAGTGCTTCAAAGGTGGATTAATAGAAAGAAAAGAATTTCTAGTCGTACCGGTGTCAAACATGAGTAGGAGAAAGAGAACGAGAAAGAGAAAGAAAGGGAGAGAGAGAGAGAGAGAGAGAGAGGGAGAGAGAGAGAGAGAAGAGAGGAGCGGAGAGGAAAAGAGGAGTGATAATGTTTGGTTATTTAGGGAAGAAAATTAATCAAAGTATAAATGATAAAAATCAGAGTCAGTAAAAATCAGTAAGAGTTCATTTCATTTATTTAGTAGTGCTCAGGAGACAGAAGAGGTTTCTGTGTCGAATGAGGAATAAACCCATAGTTCCTTCGTATAACGACTTTTTGGCGCGCAATTTGTTGTTTGTTTGACCCCTTATCTATAGTTACCATTGGGAAAGTTGCGTAGACCTCGGGAAACAACAATTTGGGTGTACTATGATTATCAAAAGCGAATTGTAGCAGTTTAGGGCTATAACTAATGTAAATCAAATTATACAACTACGAGAAAAACAGGTAGAGAGACAAAGTCAGGTAGATCTTTTGAAAAAAGAATGTGTGAAAGTTATGTGTTCCCCTTTTTTGTTGTTGTTTATTGATAGATGATAGCATTTTTCCCGTTGGGGTGCCTGACTGGAGTGGTGGGAAATACCCGATTCGCGTGTACTCGATAAGTCAAAAGGGTTGCAAACAACTTTGTTCAAACGTGGATCGAATAGCCACAAAAATGAGACGGGAGATAACGCCTATTTTCGATGCAAAATATCGAGAATCAGTGAAAACTAACTTCGGTAAAGAATCATTGTAAACTTCGAGAAATAAAGAACGACAGAGAGCAAGTTTTCCGATTTTCCCAGGTTCTCAGCTCAAATTGTTTTGTAAAAATCGAAAAGAAGTATATAGCTGAAGTAGTTTACAGCTGGAAAAAAACAATATCAATTTAAAACTTGGTGAAAAGTGGTGAAAAGCATCACGGTGGTTTTCGTTTTCGCTGTGTGAGTTTCCACATTTAGAAAACAGTATTTTTGAAGGAAACGATAGCTGAGTTCAATTAATTGTTTGTCATGATCAGAAATATGTTAACTGAGCAGAAATATTATGAAAAATTCCGAAATACTATGCATTAAATGTTGCAAAAAGAATGCATACACAATGACCACAATCGTTAGTGTCACGCCAGAAGGCCTGAGCAGCGGACCTTGCTGATAAGGGAGAATACAACCCATTAATATTCCGTTCCAAGTATATTGATCAATCCTGGAGAAATGAAATTGGGATAAAAACCTAAATGGTAGTTTCGAAAAACTTCGTTAACTGGTGAAAAGAAGTGTGTTTGAATAGGAAATCCAAGAAACTTACTTCAAATAGGACCCATTTTTCAAGTGGGAACGCATGACCGTAGGTCTACAAAGACAAAAACTATACAAAACCATAAACCAACCATGTGGGTGTATGTGCGAGGGACGGGTCTGGCCAAATGGCGGCTACTCGGGAGCGAGAAGTACGGCGGTACGGCCAGGTCGGGACAACGCGGGGCAGAGTTGCGGCTGCAAACAGTAAAAAAATAGAAAAATAGAAGAAAAGCTAGTGAGTCAAAGTATTTTATAAAGCTAAGTAATGTGTTTTATAATGTGAAATATGCGCAATCAGAAAGAGAACCAAAATGAGTGAAGAGCTTCACGGTTCAACTTCACAGTCACAGGTCACAGCTGAATAAAACACATTAGAAAGACATTATGAAAACGTGTTTGCCCAGTGCTTCAAATGTGGATTATTAGAAAGAAAAGAATTTCTAGTCGTACCGGTGTCAAACATGAGTAGGAGAAAGAGAACGAGAAAGAGAAAGAAAGGGAGAGAGAGAGAGAGAGAGAGAGAGAGAGAGAGAGAGAGAGAGAGAGAGAGAAGAGCGGAGAGGAAAAGAGGAGTGATAATGTTTGGTTATTTAGGGAAGAAAGTTAATCAAAGTATAAATGATAAAAATCAGAGTCAGTAAAAATCAGTAAGAGTTCATTTCATTTATTTAGTAGTGCTCAGGAGACAGAAGAGGTTTCTGTGTCGAATGAGGAATAAACCCATAGTTCCTTCGTATAACGACTTTTTGGCGCGCAATTTGTTGTTTGTTTGACCTCTCATCTATAGTTACCATTGGGAAAGTTGCGTAGACCTCGCGAAACAACAATTTGGGTGTACTCTGATTATCAAAAGCGAATTGTAGCAGTTTAAGGCTATAACTAATGTAAATCAAATTATACAACTACGAGAAAAACAGGTAGATGAGACAAAGTCAGGTAGATCTTTTGAAAAAAGAATGTGTGAAAGTTATGTGTTCCCCTTTTTTGTTGTTGTTTATTGATAGATGATAGCATTTTTCCCGTTGGGGTGCCTGACTGGAGTGGTGGGAAATACCCGATTCGCGTGTACTCGATAAGTCAAAAGGGTTTCAAACAACTTTGTTCAGACGTTGATCGAATAGCCACAAAAATGAGACGGGAGATAACGCCTATTTTCGATGCAAAATATCGAGAATCAGTGAAAACCAACTTCGGTAAAGAATCAGCGTTCTTAACGCCTTCTCTTCTGCTGGCGAGATAGAATCAATTAGGTAGTTTGCTGTCTTTGATAATAAAACAAACACTAAACAAACATACTACTGCTAGACAACAAACTGTACTATTGCAGTATGCTAGAAGTGAATTTTTTTGATTTTGAATTTGTTGATTAGTGACGTAAAGTTAGCATTCTAATGAGGAATCGTACAATTGGTCATTGCACTTTCCTGAGTTCTGCTGTGTTTAACCTGTATGACAGAACTGTGCAAATGACTAACAGTATACTTCTCCTTTTTCACAAAGTACACGCGAGAGTCTGTTTACAGGTTTCGAGTAACGTTTGTTCATCTGATCGAGTTGTTTCTCATTCATTTTCTCTGGTTGCAGTGAACCAGTCGGTTAGTTTCAAGATTTGCTCCACTGTTTTCAGTTTTCAGATCATCTCCTTGTCGTCATTCTGTGGCCGTATTCTGTAAGCTCAAGTAGCCATGTAAGTTACATGAGCAAATTTTAAATCGCTAATATCTGACTCAGCTTTTGATAGTCCTTATGTATTTGGTTTGTTCTCAATGGAACCATTTACTTCTTCAAAAATGAGCGAAGAAATGTTGTACCAAGAGTAGCAGCAGTTAATAATTTTCCATCTAAAATTCGCCTATGTAACTTACATGGCCACTTGGTCTTACAAAATACGGCCACTGGGCTTACAATTAGGTACTTGCAACAAATCACTGCTGGTTTTTTCATTTTCTCCCAAACGGAAGTTTCCAAGCTGTATTTGCTGAGAAATAGTATGGATAGAGAAACATGCTGAATCGGAGAGAGTTCAAGATGGAGTTACATTTAATGCAGTTTTCTGATACATTTTTAGTGCTCATATGTTGCTCATAGTATTGTTTTTAGGACTAACCTTTTCGCTCTGGACCGATGTGCAAAGCCAAGAAAATTGCCTCAGTTCCCCCGAAACAAACGGATACTGTAAGTTAGCTTGTACTTCTATATTTTCTGAGGTTCTACTGTCAAGCAGGACATTAATCGGTACATGAATTTAAAGCAACATCTAGTTTTATATGAGTTGTGCACGTAACCTTGATTTGCACGATTTGATCTCCACTCGAAAATCTTAAATCGATGTTTTTAGAGAGAAAACTTATGAAAATGGTTAAAAGTAGATTCAGAGAACTATCGATTTTGAATTATTTCAGGAAAAAGTTGAATAAGGGAGGGGCAATAGTACAATGTTCCCGTAGTTTGAAACATTCGCGTAATTTGATCCTTATGCTCTCTAACTAAAACCACTCTGCAACTTTTTTTATATCACATCTCTAACTCACACTCACACCATAGGCCGTAGGTGATAAACATCCCGGGCCGGGTGGGGAGGTTATCCCAACCTCAATCGGCCGGGAAATAGCCGAATCGAGCTCGGGATAACATCTCAACCCGCCGCGGGATGTTTCATGCAAACGGCCTCATAACCTAACTCATCACGGTAACTTGACTTGACCGTCGTACGTATGCTGGTACATCCCGATAGCCTCATTCCAATATACGTCTCGCGCTTTATCTCCTATATCTCCTATCTTATATCTCTTATATCTTATATCTCGGCTGGATTTGAGAGCAGAGAAATAGCGTTTGTTTGACGAGGCGAAGGTTGGGATTGCTAGGACGAGATGTACGTACTACGACCTAATAATGAAAACTGGAAAGATCTCTCTTGATTCCAGGGTCAGAAGCCAAATTCGACTCCAGTGAGCGTACCGCAGGGCGCGCGCACCTACCACTAAAGTGAGTTATTGATTTTGTAAAATTGAGAATCGATAGGATATCGAGTATGGGAACTATTGTACTATTGCCCCCCTCCACTTCTGGGGTTAGTAGATCCGGGCTCGAAAACTCGAAAACTCGAACTTGTGCTTGAATTTCAACTTGTTTTTCCAAACATGACCTGATCACGTTCCCATCAAACATTTCCGTTTTCCCTTTTCTAATGTGAGGTAATTGTAAAACGTCGACATTTTGAAAATATATAATTTCGTTTATTTTCAGTCCAAGGAATCCGGGCGTCAGAATGTGAGTGAATATGTTTCAAAATTTGAAAAGGTTCATTTAATCAATCTCTAAGCACAGCAAAAATTCCGTTACGAAAATAGCGAAAATTCTGTGAAAAGCATGAAAGTTCTGCTAATCAACGATATTTGTGAACTTCTTCTTCAGGAAAACACTAAACTTTATAGTTTCTTCTAATACCGTGACTTCATTTCTTCCTTTATAAACTTTGTAACTTCTCTTAATTTATTTTTTAACTTCATAATTTCGCCCTTATTTAATTTCCAGTCGAGAGTCCGGAGTGAGGACGACACACTACGAAATGTGCCGGATACCATGCCAGAGTATGATGGGGAAGAGGTATGCAAATTATGGATTTTTTCGTAGGAAAATAAAAAAACTATAAATAAACAATGATAGTAACCGAGGGTTTGCTTAATCCTGCGCAAGTGTACACGGTGTACGGCTCGAATTCGCTGTGTTTGTAGTTTGATCCCTTCACTCTCTAGTGAAATGCTGAATCAGAAAATGAGAGTGCGTACATAGATTTAACTACAAAGAAGATTTTTCTTGCGCGCAGCCAAACCGATTGCCAATTCTGGAGGACCCTCGATGAGTATGGATTTGTATAATAATTTCACACTTCCTAGTTTTTCTTATAACTTAATGCCGTTTTCTGTCTTGTTGAAAAACTGAAATGTTTCTTGACCAACCGTTTTCTCCAGAGCTGATCAAGCAAGCCATGGAAAAGGACAAGCAAGCAGAAAAGGACAAAAGTGCGAAAAGGGAGCAGACAAGGAAAAGGAAAATGCAGAGAGCAAATGAGATACACGTGTGAAATTATGTGAAACTAATAGGGAACAAACAATTATCCTTCTTGGAATGAACTTTGCAGCATATGTTTTCATTTAAATGTTTTCGATTGATTCACGAGCATCGCAAATTCAAAAATTTTGTCTATGGAAAAACAATCGACTTAGCAAGCATCATCAATCAACAATGAACAAAAAAACAACAAAAAATGTTACACATGTGTTTGTTTATTCATTTTTCTTTCTATTGCTTGTTCATATGTAATATATCTATACTCGAAAATCTCTTCTCGTACCTATGTCGTGTTTTATTCGTTCCGTGGCGCATAAAATATAAACTACTTGGCAGTTTCCCGTCATTTTTAAGTGTATTCCTCCATTTAGTGTTGAGAACAACATTTCCCGAAAGAGTACAATAAGAAAATTTGTTCGTTCGCGCAGAAGTTAACAAGGTAACATTGAATTGACGAGGGCTATCCAACAACAATTCAACGAATGTCTGCCTGACTAAAAACGCGCTGCTCAATCGAGATTTTCAGATAAAATGTGTTTTCCTCTTCAATTCGACTCACTTTGAGAAACGAGAGACCACATCTGTTTGAGTCCAAGTTTAAGTTGAATGAAAATAGTTAAAACTGAGTGACAAACTGAACGAGTACTAATAATAGATGAACAAAATTCGAAATAGATTGAGTTCGACTCGAGCTTGATGAAAAACGGTTCATCACAACAATACAAAACAACACACAGACCATCAGATTTATTTACATCCGATTTATTTACAAACAATCAAACCTACAGTCAATCGTTTATGTGAAAAGAGCTGAGTGAAATAGAGAGATCACAAATTCGAATCAAAGATTTCCGCCTATTCTTCCTTTCTGTTCTTCTTGTGCTCTTCACAGGCTGCCATAACCTCTCCATAACAGTCATAAGGAACTAGTGTTTGTTCTCTCCGAAGCAACCCCATTGGTGTATGCCGCCTTGGTTTTTGTAGTTTGATCACGTTGCTTCATGGTCGATATTTGTAGATTATAGTGTGTATCCATAACAACTTTTGTTTCACTCTTTATGTCTTTTAACAAGTAAGTTTGTATGCAAATAATCAGCAGAATTATTCATCTTTTTCCATAATTAAAGATGAAAACAGTAAAATCGTTCGCATAATGCAGTGGTGGAACGTATAAACTTCTTCGTGTACTATCTGTTTTTTTTTCCGAGTGTTTCCCAATCTCAACTTTGATATCCAGCACACTTTGCAACTCACATATATCTTGTTGAAATAAACTACGATCAAAATATGTTTCGCATTCGTTAATTTTCTGAGTGACCTAGTTTTTAATTTACTTAAAGAAGAACGATCATGTGGCCCAACGCTTCAACCCTTTGAACTGCAATACATTATTCAATTGCAGTTTAAAGAACCGTTGACAAATCCTGTGCGGTTAAAGTTCGTTCATAGAATTAACGCAAATTACGTTTTTGAACGAATACACTACTGTCTCAGTAACATTTGAATGATACCTTTAAACTGTTTCACAAGTACCTACAATTGACAAAAGTTCCGCAGAATTTTCACAAATGCAAATTATATCAGTAATATGTGAACAGTTTTATTCGATGTTTCTAAGCAGGTTATCAGTTGACTTTTCCGTGTTTTGTTCTTTCTAGGTGCATGTGGACGGAGTCATTGTTGATAGGAAGTTCAGGGTGCAAGTCAGGTGCAGAATGGAGATCAACATTGTCGAAAACAGCAGGAGTAGAACGGTTGAAAACACAAAACACGCGTATTGCAGGCATGACGTGACTCCCTGAAAATGTTACATAAAAATTGTCGCTCCATTGATCCGGGCTCGATCCCCGCTCGCCGCAAAATCTATACGACTGACCGCATGAGAGCTGTCAATATATAGCTCACCCAGGCCCATCTTCACTCTCTACGGACCGTCCCTCTAAGGTTGATATTGATGAACGCATTCTATCTATGTTTATTGTTAATTGTAGAACTTGAATAAAGTGACAAACGGATGAAATAGGCCGTACAAACATTTATTTTTAGAAAAAGTTGCAGGACTACCAGTAAAAAAATGTCAATTACATAGTTGTAGGTCAGATCGGTAATATCGGCCTACAACTGAAAGACATTTCGGTCAAACCACAAACTACAAAGATTTTGTAGTTTCAGACAGTCGTCACATTTTGCCTCATCCACTAGTGTAGGCAAATGAAGTTCAAAACGAAAAATTGTGACACTTGCCTTCGGTATTTCTGATACATTAACATCCATGACCGAAGAGCAGTCCTCACTGGGCGAGACAAAGGTGTCGGATCGCTCTATTTTCTCTGTTTTCTTCGTTTCTTTCGGCTTTTCTTTTTTCTTTTCCTTTCTTTTCCCGTTTCCCTTCTCTTTTGAAAGTTCCTTCTTGAACTTTTTCGGTTTCTCTGAGATTGTATGATGAAACCAACTGGCTAGCGTGCTTTTGAATGAGAAACCAATTAGTACAAAAACTCACTTCTTTGTGTTTTCGATGATTTTATGCTACCAGGGGCGAGGTCCCTAGAAATAAAAAAAGTTAACAATTTTTAATTGAACCTTACCAAACCACATACACAACGATATTGATGTTCAAATTGCGCGGGACTTTAAAAACAAGAATAATGTTTATATCAATCGCAGACCCATTTTGCATTTTCTCAGCAGAATGTCCCTGTCAGTTTTTATTATATTTTAAGAAAATTGAAATTATTTAATGTTATGTCTTCACGTTTTGTCGGGCTGTGTATTTGGAAACAGTTGAACTAACCATCTCTCCTGTGGTGCATCTTCTTGCAAGGGAGAGCCAGCCTGAAAATCAAGAAAAATATTCAAAAGCAGTAACACAGGTAAAATAGAATATTCCTCTGAGAGAACAACTCGGAGGCTTAAAAAAACTTGTTTACTACGTGTTCTGTGGTTTTTCAACGGGTTGTGAATGTTAGTAAGCGATTTAACTCGAAACTTTGCAAGTTTAGTTTTTCAAACCAAGAACTTCAAACCAAAATTATCAAGGAGTCGAAACATTGAGTCACCTGAATTCACCATACCATTGCTAGTTTGTCGTTAATTTTGCAGTGGTGAAAACAAGATACTAATGATGTTATCAAGTTTTCAGAAACACTAGTATAGTCGTTGCCAACGGAAAGGCGGGAGGGTACTGTATATCTTACTTTCCGCTGTGTACGCACACATGTCTTCGATTCCAAAGCTTGCCCGTTATGTGCTCTAATAGCTCAGTGGTTAGCGCCCTGCGACGAATAATTTGCTCGCAGGTTCGATTGCGGCGAGAGACAGAAATTTATAAATTACTATAGTGATGTTTGATGATAACTTGAGTTCATTCAGGTGGAACTGCATTACACTGCAAGTTGACCACTTACCGTATCCCATGGATTTTTGGATGGTTGCTCGTTCTGAGACATTTAAATTTTTAAGTTCCGGCACAAAGTACTCAAAGGGTCTGAACCCACTCACTCTGAAATAAATCTCTTTATAGTACTTCACTCAAAGAAGGACGGTTATGTGGTCCGCTCGCAACGCTGCAATTCAAAAATATATTGCAGTTTAAAGGACCGTTGACACGGGATTGGTCCACATAATCGTCCTGCGCCATCAAGCTGATTTGTTAGAAAAATTATTAATAACACCTCATTCTCTACAACGTTTCTAGAGAAAATGTGCAAAAATGTGTAATAAAATAGGACGATTATGTGGACCAATCTCGTGTCAACGGTCTCTTAAACTGCAATTGAAAAATGTATTGCAATTTAAAGAACTGAAGCGTTGGGATTGGACCACATAATCGTCCTTCTTTAATACACACCAACATATAGCCAGTTAATTATTTTGGGTAATAAACACAAACATCAACCCACTCAGCAGCAGCTCAGCAACTAAATTGAACCAGCGTTCCTCCAAAACTATAAAAGTACACATACTTGTCAACATGTTCTCACAGTCGAAAATGTCAGTCGCTCTCTGGTGTTGTTCATTCGTCAACGACATAATGTAAACCATTATAACCAAAACTGGTTATACTGGTTTACATTTATGTCGTTGAAATCGATAAGTAAGTTGGGGGATAGAAACTAAATCAAATACAATATCGTAATCGATGTGAAAGAGAAATAACGATAGGTCAAGATTATTGCTACTCGCAATACTTTGGGGTCACAATTTCTGATGTTGTATAGGGTTTCCAAATGTATCGTCGATGAAAGTATTTTTACGATGTCTTCACATCTTTTCTCTCTTCCTCTCTTTCTCTCGTTGTATCTCCCGTTCTCTTTCTTTTTCTTGCTCAGTTATCCATAAATTTCCAGTGTATGAGAAACGCGCCGCAGTTGCAGTGCTAACTAATAATAATTATATGATCAATGTTACAACATTTATTGGATTCTATGAAGATATCATAGATGTCCCATTTTCCTGTCCTTTTTGTCCGTTTTTGAGAGCACATCGGAATTTGTAGACCCCCTTTGACTTTTCCTTCATGCAATCCAGTTTGATGTTGTACCAAAAGTAGCGGGTCAGAAAATCGTAGGTAACCTCGTGTTTGTACTGGTACGGAGTTCCCTTGTAAGGCTCCAGGACCTGAAAAACCCTTTTGAGTGGGTGACGATTAAGCTACAACCAATAACTCATGAAAGAGAATCGACGGAGAGTTCAAAGTGTCACAATGGATAGTTTATAGGAATAAACTAGATTTGTTTTGAGAAACAAAACAATTTCTATAGCATTTAATAGAAGGCATCCGCTCAATGTGTTCAAGCTGAATCGTCACCCACCCCACTTTTTTACTACGACAAAATTCTTATCATAATATGTTTCCTACATTATGGATTGTATGGAGGTAATTATCAGACATGAAGTAAGTAAATTATATATAGGAAGATAACAAATGTGATTTCTAATAAATGATCAAGTAGGTAGATATAATACTTAGGTGAACCAACTGAGGTTAGATGAATTTAATAATTCAAATTTGAAGATTAATATCTCACGTAAACAAATGAAAGAACAAAAAATAAATCACCTTTTTGATGTGTTGGGTGGCTTCCAACAGGTGATAATGGGGGATTTTCGGGAACAGATGATGAGCACAGTGACCTGAAATGAGAAAATACATGAATTCAGGTATTCGTAGTAACGGCGTACGAACGATGTAAACAACTACTTTTCATTACAGTCGGAAATCTTGCTGAGTTTTTGCTAAATTTGAGCTTCACGCAGTGCATTGTGGACATTTGAGAGGGACTTCAAAATACGGAAACAGCCTGTGAAAATGTGAAAGCAAGCGGATGAGAAGATATAGTTTGAACAGTTTGAGATGTGAAACAACCTTTGACACAAATTCTTAAAACGAACCATCAGTAATATGATGCATAAAGTGTTCGATTCCGAATCCATAAGTTCGATCGACAACTTGTGTTTGACCCCGCACATAGTTCCATTCTCCCGCTCCGTATGCCTTGAAAAAAATCGATAACTTGATTTTATTGTTCAAAATCGATTATGTGTAAAAGAATAAAACTACGTTGAACAAATCTATTGAAATGTTTATTCCAATTGCGTATTAGGATCGTCAATCCTGAATGGGTGAACACATTATTGAACAACATAAGAAATGCATTAGTTCAAACGTCAGGAAAAACAAGAATTCAACCCTTCAAACTCTAAACTATGAATTGACACGTATACATGCTGTGATCTAGTTCAGTTGTTTTCTACTACTTTTAACATTTCATTTTTTTCATAAAATTCGTATCGTTGAAACCACGTGTGTTTAGATGCAACTTTACCTCAGTATCATCATCTTTGTGTTGTAAATAAGTGACAAAATTCAAAGTGAGCCCGAAGAACGATAGCGGGACCAGATAATATTTGTAGAAGATGAAAAGATCTGAGTCACAAGCCAGGAAAGCAATCTGGAAAAAAAACCGGGCGGTATAAGGGGTGACCAAAGATTTGTCGTAGTTTGATCTCGACACATGCAATGATTCACGATTTTCGACCAAAACACAACGGTATCAAACTACAAAAACATCGTAAAAGTGCAACATACACCGTACAGGCTGGCTCTGGAATGAGCGAACCAGTTACCTTGTTCGCCATAAAACAACCATCGCAAGCAAAAGATAATGATTTGTAATAAAATATATTTGTAATAAATGGCCCATACGTATAGTAGCTAATCGAATATTTCGCGTCTTACATTCATATCCTTCCATCAGACATAAGTTTGGTCTTGGAAAAATTCTGCCACTTTCTCTTTTTCAAGGAATTAGAAGTCTGAACAATAACCAGCTACGGTAACTTGTCTTGTAATTGTCACCACATTATACCACCAATCATTTTCCCTATCACTTCTTTAATCATACATCATCATTTTGTACTTCAAATAAAATATGGACTTATTAGGCTGGACTTTTCTAAATTTAGTTTTTTAACATAAAATAATTTCACTAGGAATTACTGGTGTGGGTCATCTACTGATGAGAGCAGCCCATTCGGCATATGGATCGATAATTGCTCGAAATGCCTAGGTGACTGAGGTTTGTAATAGGCAAACTACTAGGTTTGCATAGGCAAACTCATAATTTTATTCCTATAGGTACTCGACTACATTTGGACTGTGTGTTTTTGCTTTTCTTTTTCATAACTTGTGTGGCATCTAGACTAATGCCTAAAATATCACTTGTAACTGTGTCTGCAGTAACAGACTAGTACTGTAATAATTTAATTTAAGAATTGCATGTATTTTTATAAATTTGATTAATAATGACGTCGTATGTAATAACGAGAAAGTGCTATAATTTCAGTGTTCCCCTCTTTTATACATTCAATTTTCCTGAGTTAGGGTGAATTTTGCATTTTCTTTGTTCAACATAGATCAAAAAGGTTTTTCAAGTAGCTTATAGCTTATTTGAATTTTGCATTTTTTTCGTTCAACATAGATCAAAAAGGTTTTTCAAGTAGCTTATTTTCCGATTTGAGCACAAAAATGCAGAGAAAACTAAGCCAAAAAAACCCACATATCCGCATATTGCGCACGTGATTGCACTGAACACACACTGTACGCGTTGCACATTGTCGGTAAAAAGCATGCTCCAGGGCCAAAAATGCGACCCATCGGGAAACCCAAATACGGTGTAAGCCGGCATCCATCTGGAAATGCGACAATTCATAAGGAATTTATCATGGGAGTATGTATCAATGTAAGCAGATGCATAATGTTTTGCTGTGTATTTGTAGTTTGGACCCGGTTTAATGACTCTGAAAAACCGTTGCAACTTAAAATACCGGACTCGCCAATTTTGTAACTTAAAATACCGGGGTCAGCAAGATGTCGCCTGTACTGTTTGAAATTCATAAGGAGATGCAGGCTAATTCGACACCAGTATTTAAGCCTGCATCTTCTCCGGTATTTTAAGCTGCCAGCTTTTTCACAGGTAAACATGCTGTTGGGGACCATTTGCAAATTGTAGTATGATTTGAACTTGCGGCAAAGAAACTTGAAAACTGTTTTTTTATAATAATTTTTTACATAAAACTATTTAGGAAAATGAACCACACACTACAGCATGAAACGTAAAAATAATCGGAATATGAACAAGAAATAGGCTTTTGTCGCTAGCGTAAACTTCCAGTAAAGTTCCAAAACTAATTCTAGAAATTGTTTTGTCTTTGTTTTAATATGATTAATTCAACCCACTTAATCCATCCGGAGAGCGGGAAAACAATGTACAGTTTCTTCCAAAAAGCCATGTTAGTGTAGAATTCTTCTGTCATCCAGGGATGGCTGGCGTCCTTATCCATGTGGTTTGTGAACTGAGAAAATTAAATAATTATATTCATTTTATTCGTCATATGTAATAAGTGAACTATACAAACAGTTACTGAGAAGGTAACTAACTCCGAACTTGGACCTAAACCAAAACAATGGCACTTCAAAAAACTCATCTTCCCACAACCTACAACGACTCTAACATATTTCCAAAAACTCTTATTCGATGTGTTTTGGAAAACTCTACTATTCTTTAGCATACTTTCTCTCCATCATTTCGTGTACCGTAGCACACTTCATGATTTTTTTCCATTGTATTTATATCTTTATTATTGAATTTTTTCTCACCGCATGATGAGTTTTGTGACTTTTCTGCCAGGGCCAAAATGGGGATAGAAGGGGAGCAAAGGTCAAATGGCCGCAAATATCATTCACAATTGTACTGGGGGAGAAAGACGCGTGGAGACAATCGTGTCCCAGCATCAACAGGGCGAACATCTTCAGGCCGAGAATGAAACACCTGCAACTTGTTCACTTGTTTGTTTGTTTGGGACAACAAAAGTAAACGATAAACGAAATGCCGACTGAAGCAGGGTACTGGTGAGTGGTTATTTTAGAAGGTGTATAATGGGTTGATATGAATTGAACTTATCAAGACTTTTTTCGCATGGAGGTTACGTCATTATAATAGTTTATTTATAGTTCCAATCATTCCCACTGAGACCTCGGCAACGTGCCTACAAAATTTCCAGGCGGTTTTTCACCATGTGAATGTTTTCCAAAACACTCGAAGTTTTGACAGTTACCCCCAATCGGCATATGGATTGTTAAATGTTCGAAATGCCTAGGTGACTAAGGTTTGCTATATTAATATAGGTACTCGATTGTATTTGGACTATTTGATTTAAAGAAGGACGATTATGTGGTCCAATCGCAACGCCTCAGTCCTTTAAACCGCAATATATTTTTCAATTGCAGTTTAAAGGACCGATGTAACGGGATTGGTCCACATAATCGTCCTTCTTTAATTGGTGGATGCAAATGTTTTCAATCACTCGAAGTTTCATTGGCACGCTGTCAAGGTCTCAGTGGGAATGGCGAGAACTATACGTTTCAGTCGGGGAAACAGAAAAAATAAACATGCTCAAAAGGCATTATTCCACAAATCATCACAATGATCACAATTCTCACCATATGAGATATCCACCGAATCCGCCCATGCCTTCGAAAAGTGGAACGGCCATGTACAGAGCGAAAATCGTTGCGCAGTCCTGAATCGACGACATTTTCAAGTTTTTGAGACATTTTCTGTAGGCTTCCCAACTACTTATTACGAAATTGTTGCTTCCAACAGTAACAAAAACATATGTTTCGCCTAATACGCAGTAAATTATGTTCATAGTGGGGAGGATGAATTCTGTACAGCTCTAGACCACTGTTTTCGTAGTTTGATCCCACTTTTCTCCGGTGGGCTTGCCAATCAAGCTCCCTCAATGGAAAAAATGTGCTTCAATAATGAAATCGATTCATATATACGCAGCGAACCTCGACTAGGTATCGTATGGATAGTATCGTATCCCTATGGAAGCAGTGTTTGGGAATGGCTCTTTTCAGTTCGTCTATCGTCGGCCCATTCGGATTCTGAAACGGGTTTGATGAAAACCAAACTCCTATATAGGTTCGAACAAATCGTTGTGTACAGCGTACGGTAAATTTGGTAGGGGCGGGCTTGGGCGAGCAGTCAGCTCGTCTGCGTATCTTAGATCTACGCACTCTATCGGATGCTGGCGGATAATCATGCGATCAACCATGACTCAGTCACTCGAACTCTTTGCTGACTTTCTGGTGTAAATGAAGACTTAGAGCAGCATGACAACAAAACAATATCATTCCTTGAACAATACAATTAAAAATATAGCCTATTTGTTAAATTACAGTGAATTTGGCAGTTGAATGCCAATCACTTTTAATTGAGAAATATGATGAGGAAAGTACTTTTAAAAGGAAACGTTGAAAAATAGAAAATGAGTTTGAGATCAATGAAATATTATGTTGTCCCATACTATTTTCTTTTCATTTCCCAGCTTCTCCGTTCTTCTGCTCGAGTTTTCGTTTGATATGGATGAAGGAATGTTGTTTTCCGTCATTCAAGGTGAGTAACCGGTCTGAAGCAATTGTGGGATTTGTTAAAATGAACAAGAAGTGAAAATAAAGCAGGTAGACTAAAACCGCAAATGATGATCGATATGTTTAATTGTAGCGTAGTCAGATACGCTTTTGTGGTATTTTCAGAAGTATGTTCTGCAGTTATGTCAAATGTGTAATTTAATGTCATCGTAATCTCGTTTTGTTAGTTTTCGAGTAGCATTACGTTAAATAAGCGCTCTGGGTGAATTACACCAATACAGCCCTTTCGCCGATTGTGCTTTTTTTTGTATCCTTAATCCTATTTGTAAACTATGGAGCATTCATTCAAATATCTTCTACCAAATTTAGAAAACCAACCGTTTAAGACGACTCCAAAATGAAAATAGATTGGAATGGGCAAGGCTAGACTTGTGAACGGATGGGAAAATCACAGAACGGGCAGAGTCTGGCAACGCTCACAGGAAAAGGGCATACGGACGTTTGGAAAGTTTCTGACCGTATTTTGCCCTCTCTAGTTTTTTTTCTGTTTACCGTCTACATTCTTTTTTTGGCAATTTGCTCAGCAGCGTGACGCAGTGGAAGCGTGCTGGGCCCATAACCCAGAGGTCGGTGGATCGAAACCACTCGCTGCTAATGTTTTGTTTTTGATTCCTATTCCTGAAAATTTGTTCGAATTAATTTTACGACGACTACACAGACAAAATGAATTTGATTAGTTGAGGCTAGACTTGAACGGATTAGAAAATCACAGAAAGGGCAGACTGTCTGGCAAAGTTTACAAGAAAAAACCGTATGGACTTTTGGAAAGTTTTCTGACTTTGTTTCACCCTTTCTAGTTTTTTTCGTTTTCCATTTACGCTCATTTTTGTATATGGTGAACGTTCTCATAGGGTAATCCTGGATTTTGTTTCTAATTGTGGGCGGTCGATCCTTATTTTTTCTCGGCCATTAGCGCAGCAGCGTGGTGCAGTGTAAGCGTGCTGGGCTCATATAACCCAGAGGTCGGGGGATCGAAACCACTCGCTGCTAATGTTTTGTTTTTGATTCCAGTTGTTGATAGATTGTTGATAGATTGTTCGAAAAACTGATTTCATACATGTGGGAACGCTATTCATGATTCTAGGGGTACGTTTGTTGTTCCAGTTTCTCAGATGTATTTAGCGAGGGAAGAAACTAAGAACATGTACATTTCACTTTCTTTATTTGTCAATCATTTATCATACGACAGAAGAGATGGATGAAGACGTTGTTCATGAATAGATTCTCAATATTATTCGATACGGAATAAAGGCTCCACTGAAATCAAAAAAATAAGCGAGAATACGGGATGCTAGACTTCGTTTCCTACGCACTGACACCGGTTGGCATCGTGCCAACATTTTGAGATATTTCTCAGAGAAAACTCAGAGAAAGAAAGAGAAAACAGAGAAAGAAAGAAAAGAAAACAGAGAAAGTAAACTTTTTTCCTTCTCTTATGAAACAGAACAACCCCTAACAGAGATTTACGTTTTTTTAAAACTTGAAGTTGAAGTATTATTCATGGGCACTATTCATTTCACTTTTCACAGGCACGCTGCCAAGTCCCAGTGGGAATTACCGGAACTATATCAGCTTCTACAAAACAAACAGGAAGAGCTAAAAATAGTTGTATGGAAACATTTTACGCCAGCTCTTGAGTAAGATTATAACTTCCACAACAGTAAAACTTGGCAGTTTTTTGAGAGAGTCCTGGTAAGAAGTTCAACCAAGGCAACCAATAAAATCAGATTTTCACCATGAATCAATTGTAAATAGAATTTGAAATTTTTCACCTCTACTTTTTCGATTTCTTGGAGACGGACTTCTTCTTTTTATCGGGATTCATCGCCTTTGACGCCTGAAAACAATGAAAATTTTATACATAAATTACTTATAGATTCAACCAAGTTGATTTTACTGAGGCTTTGGTATTTATGTCACCTGTTGGAACAGATTCAACATCCCAGTGCAGAACACGCAGGGTGAAGAAAACTTAAGTCAATAAATCAACTTCGTACTAATATAGCTGACAGCTGAAGATGTTCAATCAGATATTTAGAAACTTGAAGCCAACAGATATTAACATTCTTAATGTTCAGGCGAAAAGATAGTAACATCCTTCTAGTTTAGGTAAACAAAATATAATCTTCCCACATTCTTCTTTTTCGGAGTTTTGCTCTTGGCTTCGTTGAGATCGGTCCAGTCATCCATTTCCTCTTCTTTCACTTTTTTATTCGTCGACGGGGCATTGTTGCTGTTCTTCTTTCTTTCTGTTTTCATCTCGCTCTTCTATAAACAATGCAATACATTATAATAAATATAAAGACACAACATGACATGACAAGACATGTACAATAGGGAAACTGTTGCTTTTTCTTTACAGCACGCTTTTTAGTATGGTTATTATTTCTCTAGATGAACTATTGAACTATATGGAAGGTTGAAGGGGATCATTTATTAAAGGTTATCAAGATATGCCTAACTCTAGCGAACTGCCCCATAGATGTTCCACCTCGAGTTTCGAAGTAGTGATGGATAGCTATTCTTGGAGAAAGCCTATATGGTGCATGTTACTCACTCTCTCTGTATTTGTAGTTTGATTTCGTTGCTTGTTTGAAATCAGTGAAATACTGCGGGTATCGAGATCAAACTACGAGTTTATTGTACAATTGTCCCCCCCCCCCCTTGAGTCGGAATAGGTTGGAATCCGACCCGTTGTACAATCACCCCCACCCCCATAAGGGGGTGATTGTACAACGTCCTTCTTTACTGCAGATTTGGATTGAGTGGGGGCGATTGTTAAACAGGTCCGGGGTTGGGCAATTGTACAATTTTCCCCAAACTACAACACAGATTCGATCACTACCTACAAGCCCAAAAATATACCTACCTTTGACTTAGTGTTGGGTGACATACTGCTGTTCTTTGACTTCTTCTTGGTGGATCCGCACTTGGACTCCGCCTTCCTAGCAGTCTTCACATTGGCAGAACGGGGCGCGGGAGACTGAGCCATGTTGGAGGGACGGGCATTCATCACGTTCTCCTGTGTCACGTGGATGATGGGACTGAAACAAGTGACACTTGATGTAGACACGTGGAACAATGAACGGGACTATTTTACTTTCGCCCCCCACTTTTTTCGTTTCAACCGAAATAGGTCCTGTGTTACTTTCACCCCCCCACCATGGGGGGTGAAAGTAACATGGCTCCGTTTCAACTAAGAATTGCAAGGGTGGGGGGGGGGGGGGGCGATTGTTAAAGATTGCCAGGCATGTTACTTTCACCCCCCAATTTACGTTAGTGGGGGGTGATTGTACAATGTCGACATTTAACTTTAGCCCTCCACTCTAACATACATTTACATTTTACCCCCCACCATTTTCTGTTGAAACTAGTGCGGGGGGTGCGATTGTACGGTGGGGGGCGAAAGTAAAATTTTCCCCAATGAACTACCTAGACAATATCCTAGAGATTCATTCTGGACACGTCACAAGCACACACGAAGTTAATATGTACAGCCTTCCAGATGTATAAGAGCAGGTGAAATGCCACGTTTGCAATGGTGACGGAAGAGCTGAAAATGAATACTGTGGTATGTCACATTTAAAGAAATACTCACTGTACGCAGTATTTCTTCAAGGCTTTCTCGAATGCCTTCATTGGAGGCCGCTTCTTGGGATCTTGTTGCCAGCACGATCTTATGACCTAGAAAGGAGTCTTATGGTGCGTGCCAAATTTATAAAATAGCTGCCTCATGGGAGACTCGAACCGGACTCAAAAGTTTGGGAGGCGCAAACGCTCACCACTACACCAACTTGGGTTATATTAGTAGCGTATACGGATCGAGTATATGTGTTCTTACACATCGCAAAGTGAGATATACAGTATACCCCCGCTATTCTGTAAGCGACGACTATACAATGCAAATTAGTATTCTTTCTATTGTGATTCGAAAGTCTAAGACAATTTAGCACAGCAGTTATGCACTCTCAATATGTACATTCTCAAGTTCTGGGGCTATATTCATGAACATCCTAGTTTTTCTTGCACAACCAGCGTCTCCTCAAGCATACACTATTTCTCCGCTTTCACACCTTGCGAGAGTGAGGACGCGAGATAGTGAGAAAACCCGAGAGACGCAGGATGGGGGGACGATGTCGGGATGTTCTAGCATACGGAGTCATATGTGCTTCATGCGTTCACTTTACATTCCAATACCACAAGAATGTGAAATTCAGAAAATACGGAAATAGAAACGAACGTAGTATATCTCCGTCTGCTGTGTAGTGAAGCTGACTGGTGGACGGAAGGTAGGGTTGACAATCTGGATAAGAATAGAATTAAAACAGTATTCAAGTATTGAACTTCAAAGAGACGTCATAACTTGGGCAATGTCACGGAAAATGTCCCAATACGTTTTGGGGAAGAAGAGCAAACTCCTATATCGAAATTAGTTCGTTTAGTTCGAAGTTCTTAAGTTTTGTTTTCAGTACTGAATCTTATAGAACAGAACGTTTCCATGCAATGGTTCTACAAACAAACGACGAGGATGTGTCTTTACCTTTTGACGAATTTCCTTATTATCTTTTCCGGTGAACGGTGGTGCCCCATCATTGTGTATCTCCCAGAGTAGCATTCCATAGGACCAGACATCACTCGCCATCAGGTACAACTTCTCCAATAACACCTCCGGCGCTTGCCTGAGAGCAACTATCGTATAGAGGTGGAATGAGTTGAAATCATGGAAAGCCATCATGGAAAGCCAATGATTTTATAAATCAATTGTAATTTTTTATTGCCTCGGTTCTCCTTCCCAAACTTATCACGTTGAAGGTGGGCAAAATGGAAAGATCAAGAAAAAAGTTGAGACTACTCGATCTTTCGGATTTTGGAGAGATCTTCGAAAAATATGGAAAAGAGCAGTGCTCTCTCATGGCCCAACTCTTGGTGATTCTTTGAAATAAAGATATCCCCACCATCGAACGGGAATCTTCTCATTCTTCGGAATCTCGAACTTGACACCTTTGACCGAGAGACCGAAATCGGATAATTTGGCCAATTTTCCATTGTCGCCGATCAGACAGTTACGAGCAGCGATATCTCTGGAATAATTATATTCGTTTTACCACTTCTGTTCTGTCCATTTTACCAAATGGTTCTTGCACATTTCAAATCAACCGTGAGAAAATAACACAAAGTGAACATTCAGTTCATTATTCAACACCGTTGCACCTCCTTCTGTATAGTAATCGGTACCCTGTCCATGAAACAAGACAACATTTATGTAAATACTAAATACTAGAGAATATAATAAATAAAAAAGTGATTTATGTATAGTTTTAAGTAAATTTGTGTGCATTGTGGAATATAATGTTTAAAGGAGTTCACGTAAGAATAACAGGTGTTATACCTGTGCATGAACTTTTTGGCGTGGAGGTAAGTCAATCCAGCCGCAATATCGTACGAGTACGACGCTTTCTGTAGATTGCCAACTTTCTGGAATCAGTCTCATCACCACCACAGTAATTGAAACAACACAAGAGTGAGAAGTTTTGTCAAAAGATGCGCAGTAGGATTCTCTCGTGAAACCCATGAGATAACCTCATGAACAACATTCACAAACTTTACATGAGAAACTTGAGAGAAGTTGACAAAAACTCAATACGCATGTATTTGAGCGGACAATGACTATAAGTGTCAATGTGTAATGTAATGTACTAAAGTAATGTGATGTAATGTACTAATGTAATGTAATGTAAAGTACTATGTAATGTAATGTGTAATGTAATGTACTATGCACAATGTACTCACATTGTTCTTCAGGTACTTTTCCAGTGAACCTCCGTCCACAATTTCCATGACGATTCTGACGTCAGCGTCTGTGAAGACGACACCAAAAAGTCGCACCAGGTTACTGAAAGCGAACACAATTGTTCACCTATCTTTAAAGAATGTGACACTTGTTCATCAGAGAAAGCAGAAGAGATGGTTTTAAAGAAGATTTAGAACTCTTCCGGAACTTAAAACCGAAAACCGAAAGATTTCTGAAAAAGGTTGCACTGGAAACAAACTCGCTGCAGAGTTTTACTCTATAAAAACTTGTCTGAAAGTATGTTCGGGTTTATTGTACAATCGTCCCTCCCCTTGAGCCGAAATAGGTTCGAATCCGACCCGTAGTACAATCACCCCCCACCCCATAGGGGGGTGATTGTACAACGTCCTTCTTCACTGCAGGTTTCGATTGAGGGGGGGGGGGGGGGGGGGGGCGATTGTTAAACGGGTCCGGGGTTGTACTATTACCCCTCATTTTGTATTGTGGGGGGTGATTGTTAAAAGTGGACATTGTACAATTACCCCCCATTTACAATCACCCCCTCTCTATAGGGAATCGTATTGGGAGGGGGGGGGGGGATAGTACTACGGGGGGGGGGGGGGGGGGGGGACTTAAGGTGAGGGGGGGGAATAAGAAAACTGTACCCGTGATTGTATTGTCTGTGAATTCGTGCCTCCTCGTGCATTTTTCCCAGATTCGCCTTCGTATTGGCGGTCATGTTCATCTGAAAACGATTAAACACGATTGTAGCTCACTCGACAAAAGAAAGGGGGCCGAGTGGTCAAGTGGTTGGCGTTCGGCTGTCGCTCCACTGACCCGGGTTCGATCCCCGCTCGCCGCGGTATCTGTACGGCGGACCGCATGAGCTGTCAGATTGTAGCTCACCCATGCCTATCACCAGCCTCTACGGACAGTCCTTCTACGGTTTATATTGATCATGTGTATTGTACAATTAGGATAAAGTGACAAACGGATGAAATAGGCCGTACACAAATTTATTATTTACTTAAAGGAAGGATGATAGAAAACAGAAAAGGAGAGAATAAGAGAAAAGTGGGAGAAGAGAGCAAGAAGAGAGTTAACTGAGGGTACTGGTCGTTCGGCAAAGTACCCAAATAAGCTAAAAGTACTAAACAGGATTGAAAATGTCCGAAATTCGACGCTTTGGAATGGTTGTAACTTGTTTCGTTAACTTCCAGCAACACGCTATTTTTGCATGTGAACGTGACCGTTGTTCTTTCAAAGAGTAACATACCAGTTTGATGGCAACTGGGATGATCTTCTCATTCCTGTTGAGAGTGCCGCTCCACACCTCCCCGAATGCTCCTTCTCCGATTTTCTTCTCGAGAGTCAGATTCTCCTTCGACAGTTCCCAGTCCTGTAAACGACTGATTGGTGAGAAATGTCATCTTTTGAAACACGGGAAAAACAAAACCTATTTAAAACAACTCGGTAAAGATTAACAGCATACAAATAACACCAGAATACACAGTAAATACATATTTTGTTCTGTTTCAATCATACCCATGTTTTAGTGCAGAATTCTGAAATTGTAAAACGTAGGAGGGTTCGGATACCGTTCATAAGACTACTTCGAAAACTCCGTGGGTTATTACATGACCATTAATTCGAGGAAAAGTTCAGTTCAGTAAGTTTGAATTAACCTGTTTGGATATTGGGTGCAACAGCGTGAAGTTTGTCGTCATTGGGAACAGGGGAACCGCCGAAGTCAGATGGTACCTGAAAGAAACATACTGATATGCCAGTCTATAGTCTATTTCAGACCAATATGGATACACATAGTGTGTTTGAAACTTTCAGTCCGTGTCCTGTGACCGTATTCACTAAACTCAAATAGCAGGGTAAGCTATTTGAATTTTTTTTCAATAACCGCATTCTAAATTAGGTTACGATTATTTCATTATATTTTCTGGTGATTAGGTGCAGGTTGGCTAGTTTCACATACAAGAAAAGTAAATATCAAAACAAGTGAGTGAGTAGTTTGTAGTGCACTATTTGAATTTTGCTCAAATAGCTTAGCCGGCTATTTGAGCTTAGTGAATACGGCCACAAGGTTGTGGAGTACAATGGCTTGTTTACAGCCGGCTGGGTTCTTATTAACCCGATATTTCCAATAAAAAACAATCTTTTGCATGTTGATCACCATCAGATTACTGTAGTCCACGTATTGATGATGACAACTATACCGAATGAGCTGTCGTGGCGTCTCCTTGAACTCCTTCCCATCCACGCTGTACAGATACTTCCCCTCTTCCTTCTTGGTGAACAACGAGTAGCTCATCAGATGATTGTCCCACACCAATGTCAGCACGGGCTGCAAGGATGGTTCTTTCCGCAAATTGTTATCTTAGAATTACTCTGAACAGAAAAATCTATATATAAGAGTACACTCTCAATCCAGCTGTCATTTATTTATGGCGATTGGTTAGGCGGCATAGACTGACAACGCGCTGCGTTTCAAACGCAGCCCGGTTAGCTCATTCGGTAGAGCATCAGACTCTTATTCTGGCTGTCGCGGGTTCGAACCCCGCATCGGGCTTTACTTTTGTTTTTGCCAAATACATAAGACTAATACCATCGGTCAATCGTCATCGGAATATTAAGTTATAATTCCGTTATTTACTTTACAAATTAGTTGGTCGCTCACAGCGAGAAGCTGGCGCGTGGGAGTTGTTCGTAGTTCTACATTTCAATCGAAACTCGCTTGAAAAATCTTATATGTGAATTTATAGATAGTAAAGTTAGCAAAATTGAATTGAGTTTCTTACCTTTTAGCAGAAAAGTCATATTAATTGCAAGTAATCGATATTCATGAAACCAATGAAACGTACCGTGGCGCATCCAGTGTCATCGTCGATTCTTCTCACGAGAAATTCTCCCTCTTTTTTCAGCATCGAAATGACGTCCTCAATCGGAATAGCGCCGTGGAAACACAAATCCTTCTCCAAGTCCTGGAAACCGAATAATGAAAGCCTCGAGAGCCCCATAGAGAACGAACGACGGTTGATAAGAGTGAAACTCACATCCCACATTTCCTGGTCCATGTAACACTTTTCTTCTTTTACAGCCTGTAACACACGTAAAGTTTAAAATATGTATCTGAACAAAAATTCACAGCACCTTTTGTGCTTTAATATGTTTTCTTTTTCAATTCAGGGTTGTTTTCCCATATGTCATCTTCCCTAAACTGATATGATAGTCTGAGTACGTTAATTGAATAAGAAATTAGAGAGAGGCGAAGAAAACAAGCCCTAATAACTAGTCTAGATCAGTTGATTTTCCTTTCTTTCACGGTTCAGTCGGTACTAATCGGTAGAATTCTGCCACACCTGTCCAGAACCGAGTTTTCCCTGAGTGGAACTACTACCGGGCGCATTGTCCGATCCCACTCCCAGTCCCTCAGGTATACTTCCTTCCGGCAGGGTGCTATCCTGCAATACGAATCTATTAAAGCCCAACGAATGGGTGGTCATGGCGGTCACAAAGGATACACAAATTGGAGAACCAATAAATTTTCCGCACTTTTTCGTATATATAGTCACATTGAACCTATGATTCGAATACGTTCTACCAGATGAGTTTTGTACCATGTATAGAAAATAGTTCGTTGTAGTTTGATACTGACACACGTTGTAATTGAGAAATTTCAATCTATCAATTTCAATTTCATTTCATTTGAGAAGATAAAACGGTATCAATAAGACTAGAAACAGCGGGATTAGGCAACATATACTTTACATTTGATCTTTTGATCAAGATCAGGATTAAGATTAAGCCCCTCTACAGTAGCTAGTAGCTTCGTAACATAAGTCATACCATAGCTGTTAGAAAATCCGCTCCGGGTCGAAGCGACACCGCCGGCGTAGACGTAACCGCTTCCGGAGGGATGACCTGTTCTGCTTCTTCTGCCGGTTTGTCTTTGCCGGCCCCGCCGTCTTCTTTTGCCTCGTCATCGGATGACTTTTTCTTCACTTGATCTGATGGAGCATCAGGACCTTGATCTCCGAAATACTAGAAAAATACAGTTTGAAAAACTTATCCAAAATAACCAATGTGTCACTTTTCTACCGTCAGTTTTCTAAAATACTAGGAGGGGAGTACGGTCAGTTTTCTAAAATACAATGAAAGCTTCCCCATTTAGATCCTCATGAATTAACTGAACTTTTTGTAGATGTCTGGCGAATCTAACACAAAAGCCACATTGTAAAGCTAATTTCGAGATGGACCCACATTGTCATTGTTCCACATCGGCCGTCGGAGGGAAGCGCAGGCGAAGAAATGAAATCGCAATCGGCAGCTTCCTCACGTTTTCACCCGCCACACGTGAACGACGCTATCGTGTTCACGTTCGTCTCCGAGTCTGAGAACGGAGTTTCGCAAACCTGCCAGAAGAACCCCGCGCAGTGGTGAGGTAATGAGGAGACGATCAGAAAATTTTCACTTCCGCCCTCCCCCCGTACAATCGCACTAGTTTTAACAGAAAATGGTGTGGGGGGGGGGGTCGGGTAAAAGGTAAATGTATGTTAGGGTGGGGGCTTAAGTTGAATGTTAACACATTGTACAATCACCCCCCGCTAACGCAAACTGGGGGGTGAAAGTAACATGCCTAACAATCTTTAACATCCCACCCTTGTGATTCTTATAGTTGAAATGGAGCCATGTAATTTTCGCCCCCACGGGCGAGCTCAACATGCTCGAAAACGTAAATTATCCTGATTTCATGGGTGTTTACTTATTAGGTTTCATTGTGCTGGACCACAGCTAGGTGGTTACCTAATGACCATCTGCTTCTCTGACTCTCTGCATCTGACTAACTACATCTGACTACATCTGACTACATGTGCTTCGTATTCTATCTCTTTCATAATTATCCGTTCACCTTCTCCCTTATTCTCTGTTATTGTCAGTTTTCTTTCTACTCTGGTCTGAGCTGGTTGGTAGTGGAGGAGTCTCCCCGTTTCCCTGTTTCCACCATCCTAACACTACGTGTTCCATTCAGGTATCCATCAGTTTTCTTTCTACTCTAGTCTGAGCTGGTTGGTAGTGGAGGAGTCTCCCCGTTTCCCTGTTTCCACCATCCTAACACTACGTGTTCCATTCAGGTATCCATCAGTTTTCTTTCTACTCTAGTCTGAGCTGGTTGGTAGTGGAGGAGTCTCCCCGTTTCCCTGTTTCCACCATCCTAACACTACGTGTTCCATTCAGGTATCCATCAGTTTTCTTTCTACTCTGGTCTGAGCTGGTTGGTAGTGGAGGAGTCTCCCCGTTTCCCTGTTTCCACCATCCTAACACTACGTGTTCCATTCAGGTATCCAGTCTACAAGTCGACTCAGACGACGAAGAGATTGAAAACCCGGGCCACGCGCGGCTGGGAATCGCTGGTCCGTATTCCCAACAGGAATGCATGTTCACACGCAGTTCTTCCCCCCCCCCCCCTTCAAGAAGATTCGCATGTCACTGGATCAATGCCAACAGAGCATTCGATAGTCCACCATGAAGTCTTCTATGAAGGAAAGGGACCAAGACCTTACAAGAAACTGCTGCTACGAAGATCTGTGACATGTATGATGAACACCGCCTCGTAACGAAGCGACGTGAATAAATAAATATGAAATATGAAATATGAATTGTCTTTCTACTGCTGTTTCTCAGGTCTCGCCCAAGCCATACCTTATAATAGTCTCAAATTTGTGCGGTTTATAGTCAGTTCAGTTATTCTACTGACTGACACTATATTCATCTCAGAAAGGTCACTAACTAGGAGAACAAATTATCAACCAGAATCCACTGTAAAAATCAAACACCATAACTTGGTAATATACGCATCATCTTTGCAAACAAAGCTTCATAATGGCGAGTAGTACGTCATACACATTTTTTAAATTAAAGTAGGACGATTATGTGGAGCGATCCCGTGTCAACGGTCCTTGAAACTGCAAATGAGAAATGTATTGCAGTTTAAAGGACTGAATGTTGCGATTAGACCACATAATCGTCCTTAATCTAGTTGTAATATTTGATTACATTGTTCAACGTAATTCCCATTGTCAAACATTTATTTCTCTTTACTGTATAGCGAAAAGATCTACTGATTTCAGTTCCTTGAATCCTTTCTCCTTGTTAGTCCAATACTTTCCGTTCGAGAAGTATACTCTTCGTTTGGTGAATGTGTCATCGTTCAGGTCAAACCACGCCACCCCAACTGGCTTCGTGCGGTTTCGTTGTGCCTGCAAAGTTCAATCGATAGTGGAAAACTATAAACATTGGGCGAAAACAGTTTTGTTTGCAAGTAAATAGTAAAAGTGAATATTGTTCCGTTGAATGTTTTGAAAAAGGCTACGAGTACATCCGCAAACAATTTATCACCATTTTTACTATTTTCGCCTATTTGCAAACACAGTTACGAAATTTGGCCACATCTTACTCCCTTTCGAGCCAGCTAGAAACTTTCCTGGCCAATTGGGTTGGAATTATCAGAGAAGGCCTAATATAACCGACATGCCTTCTACTAATACTCATGCAGTACACATTCAAGATTCTCATCGACTTTGTCTGAAATAGATTCCAACACTTTCTGTATTAGGTCATGAGAATCGAATGCAAAACTGATAGGCTTTCTGAGGTGTTTAAAACTGAGAGCTGAGAGCTACAAAGATCTGTGACATGTATGATGAACACCGCCTCGTAACGAAGCGAGGTGAATGAATAAATATGAAATATGAAAAATGACTGAATGTTGTTTAATCGTACTGTATGAATCTTCGTAGGAATTGAAATGACTATACGAACCGTCTCGAGCGCCTCCTTGCACTGTGCCGCCTTGGTGACGTTCCCCTGCTCCAGAGCCCTGACGTCCGGTCGAAGTCGCGAGTCGGTGGGGGCCAGAATGACATTGACATCCACCTCGTTCAGACCCATCGAGAAACGAGAGAAACCGTAGAAGTTGGCATAATGGGCAGTCAGAGAACCGTCGTACACACAGCGCACCTCGCCTTTTGTGCTGCGTCTAAAACATTTATGATCAATGTTCAGTCACTTGTTCACCAATTGACTTGTTCAATGATTGTGTTTACTGATTGACTATGGACTTGTATTCATTCTTAGTGAATGCTTGGCTCATGGCTGACGCTCTTGGCGCCATCTGAAGTTCTGATAAACTTTTGGTAGAAAAACTAACGTTCAAGTTGTTTGTTGTTAGAATTCAGTTGGAAAGACTGCACAACGGTAACATGGTTAATATTTACTTTCAACCTCCCATACTCCAACTTTTCTGCTGTAGATGAGGTGGTAGCAATCTTAGTGTGGTATTGGTAAAAAGTAGGGGAACCAACAAATGTGTGAGTTGTGTTTGGTTTGTTGCGATACTGTAGCATAAGTATTCTGGGAAAATAGAACAATACCAATGTTGCATAATATTTCACAAAGCCCGCATAATATTTCAGAAATTGCCGAAGGGTATTTCATGTGTACCTCGATGACATGCGTGCGTTGTGAACCATTGTGCAACATTGGTATTTTTCTATTTTTGCAGAATAATTATGCTACAGTATCGCAGCAATTCGTATTGTTCACTTTTTGCTGATACAGCGGTCAAACCAAACACAACTCAAACACAACTGTTGGTTCCCCCACTTTTTACTAACTGTTCTCTTTTTGCTAGTTGTACTCCTACAACTTCCCATTTCGCCTATTCACAGAGTGGATCTTGTAAATTTATTATATGGAAATCTCAAAAACTAAACAAAAAACTAAAGTTTTGATTGACGATGACATGTACATCGCTTTTGGCGTCGATAGGCGAACGGGACTGGCGCCATCGACAAATTTACAATATTTGAGACACCAATTCACTTGCTATGTAGTCATTATTTTCAATTTCACATCAAAACATTCATGTTGAAACTTTCTTGTTTTTCGTTTCGGCGCCAATTGGCACACGCGGTTAGCGCCAGAACGAAACGAAATTTCTAAGTTTTTGAGCTACCAGCTCACACTATAGTGGTGCCAAATTTATAAATTTCTGTCTTCGCGACGACTATACATGTGTCAATTATTGCATGGAGCAATTTCAAACGATTCAATTGACGATTTCGTGTGTTGTGGTTTTGGCGCCATTTGGCGCCTGTTCCGAGCACCAGAATTAAAAATCCGATTTTGAAAATATGAATCTATATATCACATTGGAGTGTTCAATATTTATTAATTTGAAACAGTTTTGACGACAACTAATATTTTTCTAATTTTGCCGCAAATTGGCGCCAGCGCCCGGCGCCAACAGGTTTTTTTTTTCATTTTTAGACTAAGCAACTTACTTGCCTTGTGATAATTATTGACTGTACCGAATTCCAGACTATTCTATTGACGATGTCGTGTTTTCAGGTTTTGGCGCCATTTGGCGCCTATTCCGAGCGCTAGAACGACAATTCAAGTTTCGCAAACTGGAATCTACATTTTACATCAGAGTGTTCAACTTCTATTAATTTGAAACAATGTAATTGACAACAACTGGTGTTTTGCCGTTTTTGGCGCCCGCGCCCGGCGCCAGAGACTAGATATACATTCCATATTTGGCGCGACGGGCTAGTTTTCGGCATAGAACACATGTTTCAAATTTTAGCGAAATCGGTCCAGCAGTTTTTCCAATACTATGCGGACATATTTCCGTCAGGGAGTAGGGACGAGTGACGAGGGACGAATTACGGCGGAACTTTTCAACAACGACACGAAACCATAACTCAGGCAAAAAATGAATCGATTTGGCTAAAATTTTCACACACTGTTCAATTCGTGTATCTCTAACGTTCTCTCATTTTAGTTTCCGAAAAATATTATATTTGAGGCTTTTTGTTGATTTAAAGGAAAAAACGAGTCCGCAATGGCCAAACCAAAGACTCACGCAGAGCGCTTCGCGCTCCGCGCGATACTGTTAGTCAAACGCACAGTGACGTAAAACATGTTAAACACAGCAGAACTCAGAAACGTACAATGAAAAAGTGCACGATTCCTCATTAGAATGCTAAATTCACGTGACTATTCAGTTTACTTCTTGTATAATATGGTTTCTCGTTGCGTATACTAGAAGGAATTTAAATACTCACATGAAGTTGGCATTCTAATGAGACATCGTACACTTTCGTGTTTAACATGTTTCCTATGCCGGTACAATTGACTAACCGTATAACCTAACTCGTATTGACAATGAAGTTATGAAACTCTCCTGTTGGTGATTATTTAAGAAAACCAACTTGTTGAGATACTTGTCCCAATATCCATGCAGAACGTAGGAAACAATGTTGTTTGGAGTGCACACATCTCCGACAATTTCAGACGGCTGTAAAGTATGGAATTAACCGAACGGATTAACATTTTGGCTCAAACTGCTGACAATGTTTTTACAATCTATACCACAAACTTGAACCTCTCTGTACATCATGAATTTGGAACTTATACTTCAATTGTTACTTGCACAAATTCTTATTCAACTTTCCACTAATTTTGGAGGAGTAGAGGTTTTCGAAATAAACACGAAACACTTACATCTTTGAGAGGTTTGAACACAACTTTCGCATAATATCCGTTCGAGCATTTGATGTTCATTGTACCACCGTGAGAGATTTTTCGCTGTTCAGGTGGGGCTGTTAGGCCCTCGATCTTTGATTTCACCTGGAAAAGTAGACAAATTCACGGAGCATCGCAGTTTTAACATTCTATTCGAGAACTTTGAACTTTTCGATTGTGAAGCAAGCGTTCTGTAAAGCTTATGAGCTCTATCTGTCCATTAAGACTCAATGAGAAAAAAAGAAACACTGTGCTTGCCAATACTCTAATCAAGAACAAGAGCCCACCTTGTTCCAGCTGTATTCTTCCACACCGTTTTCCGTTTTCAATCGAAGTCGAACCAGATTGGGACTGGTGAACTCACACGAGTTACTGAACTTGTTCAGAGATGTCTCAACGCCTGAAAATCGAGAACGAAATGAAAACACCATTCTCAAAAAGTTATATTCTGTCGTATTCTACGTTCCACTAGGAGTTTTGACCCCCTACATCCATGTGCAATACTCGATGGTAATTCCACTAGTGATATATCTAATCTACCTCCTTGTCCAAATAGTTCTAAAAACGTCACTTTCGTTAATGTTTCAGCAGGGGAAGGAATCTGGGGTTTCTTGTACAATCGTCCCCCCCCCTTGAGCCGAAATAGGTTGGAATCCGACCCGTAGTACAATCGCCCCCCACCCCTAGGGGGGGGGGGGGGGGGGTGATTGTACAACGTCCTTCTTTACTGCAGGTTTGGATTGAGTGGGGGGCGATTGTTAAACAGGTCCGGGGTTGTACTATTACCCCCCATTTTGTATTGTGGGGGGTGATTGTTAAACGTCGACATTGTACAATTACCCCCCATTTACAATCACCCCCCATTTACAATCACCCCCCTCTCTATAGGAAATCGTATTGGGAGGGGGGTGATAGTACTACGGGGGGGACTTAAGGTGAGGGGGGGGGGGGGGGCAATTGTACAATTTTCCCGGAATCTGATCGCCTCAATTTGAGAACACTTGCTAAGTCAACAATAATGATTTTAGAGAATCCGATTGAACCACTGACTCAATGTGTTCCACCATGTCCATTGTTTCCCGTCCGCCCAAGCAGCCGAAACAGGAGGGTGGTGGCTGACCTGTGAACAATATAGTCTTCGTCATACTTACGCCAATTCCAAGAAGTTGCAATCAAAGTGCTACATAGAATCACCGGTACGAGCATGTACCGTTCATGCTTCATTCGGAAAGAGATTTCACAGCTAACAGTCTCTTCTTCTTTCGGTCTTAGTAATAAACTTTTCACTTCTAGCATTGTCTTACTAATGAACTTTTCACTACTATAATTACATTGTAGCAAAGTTGGTAAACGTGTACCACCTGCTCCGCATGATACTTCCAGCCATTTTCCTCGTAGTCGAATGTTTCACCCAAAAGAGGGTTGAACGGCTTGCGAAATCGCCCCAGACCATTTGTGTAGGCACTCAGGGCGAATCCAACCACCTGGAGAAACCAGTAGTTTTTATAAATTGAAAAAAAACCACTAAAAAGAGAAGTTCGGAGAAATATGAGGAAAATTGAGATTTGACCACTGCAGTTGGGAAAGACGAGAAACTAATTTTTCGCTTTGCGGTGAAGTGGGTCAAACGTCCATTTTCCAGAAGCACCTCAAGACCAGCAAGGTCAATGGTCTAGCACAGCAGAACTGCTCTGTTTCACCAATCGATGTCCTTCTACAGTAATCCGTCCAATAATTAGGAGGCTTTTTTCTAATGAAGAAATCATTATTTCGGTTTCAAGCTTTCAGAGTTTGTAGAAGTGAACGTGCAGAAGACACTACTGGAATTTGGAGAAAATCCAAAGGAAGTCAATATACCAAACTTTCACCTGGAAGTTTGAGCAGATTACTGTAGAGGGTTAGAAGTGGGTGGAACGAACTAAAAAAAATTTTTGTCTCAAACTGCAAACAGAATACAAGTGTTTTCGACAACTCACATTAGCCATTCGATCTTCGGGTTGCTTCATGGTGGCAGCCTTATCGATTAGTTCTGACCAGATGAGATCCTCGCAGAGAACCTGCAGGGTGCCGAGAGGCTCGTAGTGACTCAGGGGCATTCCGCTCTTTGTCGTGATCATGTGGTACATTGCCTGAACAAAGTATAGTAGTTAACCGAAAAATTTGTTATTTAGCTTTTGAACGTACATTTAGATGTGCCAAAGCATGAGAAATTGCATGACGACATTGAACAAACGCCAACGTAAAAGGGCAATAAAAGTAACACTTTTGGCATTTTAAACAATCGCCCTCAACCCTCACCCTTCCAATTCCTAGATTAAATTGTGCTATTCAACTTGCACCACACACGCCAAACCGTGGGGAGTGGAAGTACATTGGCCCATTTCTCCGCTGGAATGAAAAATAAAGCGTCACAGGGGAATATTTCCGACATACCGAATGACAAAAGCCAGTCAAAATCTTACCCTGATTCCGATTCCTTCGGATTGACATTGTTCGGCTGGCAGTACATCTCGACGCACTTTCTTGGGAGGTGGAGCGGGAGGAGCTGGAGGCAGGGCCTAAATTTACAAAAATGTTGGGATTCAAATATCAAAGAGGTTCCAACAAGGAAATTGAACCAACTCACGGTGAGACTCTTCTTAATCGATAGTTCAATCAGTGGTTCATCGGCCAGTCTTTTTGGGACAGGGGGATCTTGTTTCCTGAAGTAGTCGTTTACAGTACAATATTTCAAATAGCAAAGTTTCCGAAACCTTTGAATTCCAATGATCATTGTTCATTTTGGGAGGGTTTCTATTCGGTTCTCAGCAAAATAGAATTGACAAAAAGTTTTACCCAATAACAATATCGGAAAATTAAATAGTTATACCCACTTTAAACCGAATAGTGTCGCTAGTAATTTTGTCTAACTCTGAAACCTGAAGTTTATAGTTTGATTCCTCACTTTGCTGCCGGTTTTTTCTCCGTTTCCTCCGTTGGTTTCCTTATGGGACTGTCAACGTCAACTGGTAACAGCATGGTCCGACCCTCGCTCTTTGTTGGTTTCAGCGGCGCTTCTGCAATGAACATTCGAATAGAGTTTGAAAAAGTTTTGACTTGACAATTTCAGAAATATTGTATTCAACCAGTGACCATATTCAGGAAACTTCCGGTCTTTTCAACCCAAACTGCGTATCCTTGAATAGGCGCTTCAATGGGCTGTCACATCCCGCTGGAATACGTGTCTCAACTTTCAATTCTGGTAGATCAAAGATTAAACTGACCTGTGAGTATATTGAGGCTCTTCTGAATGACTTCGTCATCTTTTTTCGACATGATTCCCACAGATTCCAGCGAATACAGTATCTCGGGGTTCTTGTTCTGGTCCTGCAGCAGAATCGACGCATCTGCATCCGAGATTATGTCGTCCGTATCTGAATTAAATTATTGACTATTTTTGCAGAATGACACTGATCCTAGGTTTACTGTAGAATTAAAATATCTACCAACGTAATGTTAAAATAAACACAACGATCACAAACAGATATTTCCTCTTCCTCAACATTTTTAGATGTTGTTTTGTATTGTTCCTCAGTTCTGTTATACTGTTAGTAAATTGCATAGTCATGTGAAACATGTTACACAGCATAACTCAGCAACGTGTGGTCACAAAGTACACGATTCCTCATTTAAATGCGGAATTTACGTGACTATTCTCATTACTTCTAGTATAATTTCATGAGCAGGTGCAAACGACCTTCATGTGCCCTCCTGGTTTTTCTTAAGTTCTCAGCGTTCAATTGTTTAGTTTTAATTAATAAGTTCGATCAAGAGTAACGATTGGCAGCAGAATTACAGCTGTTTATACAAGTTTATTTCTGATTCATATAGGTTGTTCTACTAATTATGTTTCTCATTCTCTCGTTTTGCTTTGTTTTTCGGAGTGCGCATACCGTCTTCGAAACTGAGGCTCTCCGCTGAAACCGGCGTTGTGACGACTCCCGAAGTAGCCGTCGTTGACTTCACCATGATCTCCTAAAACAATATAAAAACGTTTGTTGTATCTATAAAAGTGAAAGTTTGTTAAAAGTTTGCAAGTTAAACAGTCTCACCCGAATTTCCGCATGGAAAGAGCGAATTTCATTCGAAGTTGCCTTCAGTTCCTCCAGTTGTCTTGTGGTTCTGTCGAGCACTTGTAGCGTCAAGTTCTGAATCTCTGAAAAATATTTGTATTTTTTTCTTTCGTTTTTCAGGGTGTTTTTTCTTTATGATCTGTAACAGATGAGCTTCTCATTTAACTATTTCCCTCCAATTACCTTTGACATTCTCCAGTATCCGTAGTGTACTTCCATTGAGGTCGAAGTCGCGGAAGTCTTCCCTGAATTCAAACAATATTAAAATACTCTATGCAAACTAGAAATTATTAGTTATTTTTTCACAACAACTCCTACGGGTTCCAAATCTAGAATAAGCTGCTCTTTGATGACACAAGCACCATACACAAAATATTGAAGAAAACATCGTTGGAAATGGTGGTGGAATGGTGTAGAGGCTAAGGCGCCACCCATCACTCGAAGGTTCACACGTTCGATCCCCACCACTGCCCAACCAAGACATTCATCCTTCCGTGGGCGATAAATTGGTAGTATAATGTCTACGAAAGTTGAAGCCTCCCCTGACGCTCCGTGGCTGGGTGGGGATGGTAGGCCAAAGTCAGCCTGCCTTACAGAGTTTCCCTCCTTACACTGCCTTACAGAGTTTCAGAGTTTCCAGAGACTTTCCCTTGCAAGTTCCGTAAGGAATTTTCAAAAACAGGGGTAACATTAACTTTTTTCAGCGTTAGTAATCCATTTATTGATCATCAGTTTTCTCATGTTACTGCAAGACAAAAAAGGACCAACCTGGCACTGATGGAATTTTTCGCTTCAACGACAGGAGTAGTGACGATCAGCTCTGGAGTTGCCTCTTTTCTGAAACAATACATTCAGACTGTGTACAATTTTTTTTGGACAATTACATACAAAGTTACTCAGTACAGAATTCATTTAAAAAAACATCCTACAGTCAAACGTCACTACCCGTTAATTTTTCACCTGTGAAAGTTATCGTGAGAAATTCACATTCTGGTTCTACATACCCAATAAACTGAGAATCTACTGTAGAAGTCAATCCAGAACAAGTACCGAGTATTATGACTTGAAACATGAATTTTAAAAATACAAAAAACCTACACGTTCTGTTCCTGGCGATATAGTCGATGTTTGAGAATGGTGGCCTTCCATTGAGCGAATGTTGTGTCGAGGGGACGGAGCACCAGAGATTCCGTCTGAATAAACATTTAGAAAAAATAGTACATTTTTATGATTGTGACATTGTATAATGGGAGTAATCACAACTGCGTAATAGTTATCTCAATAAACGAACATTTTTCATAAACATACAAAAATGAATATCCACTTAGCTTTTTTGAATTGTGAGTTTTTGGAAGTATGTTGACCGAACGTTGACTGTTTTTCAGTGTTGCAAACTGAACCGAATGAAATTATCACTGATCTCTCATCTGTGGGAACAAAAATTAGGTTATCGACTGTTTTGGACACAAAAAAAGATTTTTCCTAACTCTCACCTGGAACTTCAGAACGGCCCGTTTGTCGTCGTAGAGAACCTCCACCTGCAAACAATAAATCATTGTGATTAGTAAAAAGTAAAATTTGAGGTATTATAATGATAGGGAGGATGTATGATCAGGACATGATCAACTAAGAATAAGAATCGCTGAAAAGTGAAAGCATATAGATAAAAAGTGGTTATTACTCTTATGTGTTGTCGGTGATCAAACTACAACTTTTCATACGAACATAGATAAACCTTGGACAGGTCGATTCTGTACTCATTGTGAAGTCCGACGTCCGTCTTCTTTTTGTCCAACAACTGCAGAATTCCCGAATCCAAGACGGCGTGGTACTTCCGCTGCATATTGATCGGATTCCGTTTCACCCATTTCATCGACACAATGTTCTGGGAACAATGATGAACATCTTTAGCTTGTTCCAGTAACAAAGCAAAATTTTACCAACACATTTGTACCGTAAAATTGGCCTAATACATAGCTTTGGTTCCGTTCCTTGTTGTTGTGAGTACGGAATGTTTTTGGATTCTCATCGAATAACTTTTTATTCTAATAACTGAATACTAGCGCTTTATAATAGTGGATTCTCAATATGTTCAGTTGATTTCGAAAACAACTATTTTATAGTCGTGTGTGAACCTCGAAAGCAATGGACGTAGCGTGGGAAAAATTACGAGAGACTGTGCAGATCACAAAGACGCAGAGTGTCTCCGGCTGTCTGCAGCCTCATTGATCTATATGCTCTCTTGTTTTTGTAGCCGGCCAATCGCAGAAAACTGGCGTTAATCGTTCTGAGTAAATCAGTTCGCTCGAATACCATGTAAAAACAATGAATTTATGAGTTCAACAGTTTTCTACAAAAATCTAATTCTTTTGTTGTTTGTTCCAGAGCGTATAGTCGCCATTTTCTCCACAAAGACTGCAGAGGGTTCAATTGATTGAGAATTTTATGAGGGGCGAGCGGTCGTTGATGATTTGCCAGCGGTTGAGAGTGTGTAGATCAATGATACGCAGACTGGCTGGCCCATCGCCAAATTCCGCCCCACACAAAATCGAATGTACGGTGTCCACAACGGTTTGACAAATTCCATACCTCTACTTTCTCCGGTGGTTCTGTGCATCTGTCCTGTGGGTAATCTGGCAGGGGGATGAAACGAGACTGGTCTGAATTTCTCTTCAACTTCTCCTTGATTCGCTGCACTCGATTCTTGCCTGAAAACAATGAATAGATTTTCCAATATGGAAACACTTAGAAACACCTTTACTTTTTCAACTATTCGCCAGTTTTAATTCAATTTTAGTTCTCTTTTTTCATTGAAACTTTTCGGAACCGAATGAAAGATTCAGCCATGAGTTTTAATGTTGTTCATTCAGTGTATGTAAAGCAAACCTAACAATTATTTAAAGCTCTTATCAAATAAAACCAAAACAAATTACCTTTCGATCGCGACTTCTCTTCATTCTTCTTGTTCATTCGGCCGTCTCTCGTGGACAATGGTACGAAAATGAATAAGACCCAAGATTTCCATCGAAACGTCGACGTTTACCCGGAAATTTTCCTGAAACTTTTCATGTTTTCTAGAAAAAACGAAACCAATCTTTTTCACACGAAAACGAAGAAGTTGCTCAATGAATAATTTGAGAAGCTTTCCAATCGTGAAAAATCATCGTAGTATAAAATATCACTCCCTGTTTGTCATCCATCCATGAGCATAATTGGGGGGGGGGAGGGTTGAGGAAGGAATGTTGTAAGAAACACCCATCGTTCCATGGAACGATTATAATTAGAAATATTGCGGAATATCTCAGCAGTTTTCAGTTTCTATCTTCGCTTACTCGATCCAGTTGATATTTTTTTCTCTCAAACCGTTCAAGATTGAAAAATCAAAATTGAGCTATGGAACCGTCAACCTGTTTTCTTGGAAGAATTACCAAACTTGTTTTTTTTTCGTTCACCACGTTAACAGGAACGTTTTCGACCACCTTTTCATTGAAGAGCGTATCATTTTCATTCCCTCAGATTCGGCGAAGCTATAGTCGTCGCCAACGGAAATGCGGGAGGGTACTGTATATCTCAATTTCCGCTGTGTACGAACACAAGACTTCGATTCGAATCCTCAGCGGATGTGAGCTCTCGTAGCGCAGTGGTTAGCCTGCAACTACCAAAATTTTGCTCGCAGGTTCGATTTCCGCGAGAGGCAGACTTTTATAAGTTTGGCACGCCCTATAGACGGTTGGTTGCACAGTTTTCTCTCCAACTTTCTAACAGTTCTGATTTTCGGCCCAAATTTCCCTAATTATTTGTTTAATCTCGACTAGCTCGCAAGTCTTCCGTTTATTACAGCTTGGCTCAGTGAAACATGTAGCTTAATGTAGTGAAAATGTTTTTGAAAAGCTCCTATCTTGTTTTTTGTGAACTTGAATAGGTTTCCTTTCAGTACATCAGTCATATACCTTACCAGCTACACCAGTACACTTAGGTGTGAATCTAACCTTGCCTTAGAAACCTTGGGTATAATTGAGAGAATCCACTCCTAATACCTTCTTTCAGTTTCATAGAAAGACATTTGCTTTCCAGGATCATGTTGAATGGAGAGATCCGTGGACCAGGAGTGAAGCCGAGGCCGGAGGTCTATAATCCGAAAGTACTTGAAAACAATGTGAGAACTAGTGTTATATTTATTTAGAACAAAGATATTTGTTGTCATTGATTTTTGGAGGTTATTATGAAAATATGGGCTTAGTGAAAGGTGCCACTCAGAATCTCGTCGATTTCGATCGATTTTGAGTGGCACCTTTCACTGAGCACATATTTCCATAATGTGAGAACTGTTCTGTTTTCATCTTCTTTAAGTTTGTCTTTTTGATTATTTGTTATCATTATTCTTATAGTCCAACAGGACACATCTGGCTTCCTTCCCCTACCTCACTGAGGATGCCTCAGGGGGAAGGTATCTTGATTTAAGTGGTTACATCTGGGGTAGAGGCGGAACGTATCACTTTCTATACTCATTCTCTCTTGGTTTTTCTAGTTTGTATTACTTCTCTGAGCTTTACCTTTATTTTATATCCTTAGTTGCCCCTTTCTGTGCTCTAGGCTAGGCGAATAACTTTTGTTTTTCAATAGCCTCCGGTGTAAGAAAAGCTGACACAAGGTTAACCGAATTTGAATTGTCATTTGTACTTTTTTGCATCCTTCAAAGATGTTGTGAGAACCTATTTTGTCGTGCAGGTTCTATATTTACAGTTGACCGGTCGCGTCACTTCGAAGAAAATCGGTTACGGAGTCGTGGCAGCCCACGAGGAGTTCGTCAGGTACAGTACTCGTCACAGGGTCCTTCTACCGGGTTACTGTATTCACCTTCCAGCCGGGTTGAGAATATCGAATAGTTTGCAAACGTCTAGCATCACCGTATCAAATTTAATTAGTTTTTTATATTAACATTCAAATTACGAAGGTTCAAACTCATGACAGAAGTCACGAACAGTTATGTTGCGTTAGCTCTAAATCAGTTGTATATTAAGTTGAAGAGTATATCAATCATAAGTTAATTCAAGTTCCCATTTGGTATCTAAATGTTTCAGTGAAAGTGCCACCTTCTCCGCCTACTTCAAGCGCGAGAACGAGAAGAAAAACGCCAAACAAGACAGTGAGTTTGGTAATAATTCATTTATGTCCCTTTAATTTTTTCAAACTACATAGTTCTCGAAATAGTACACTTGACTAAAAGTTGAGCACAATCTAACTTTCTTTGAAGAAGTGTTTCTGTACGACTGGAACCGCGTGATTCTGACGGACGGACCCGACTACTACCACGCCTCCTTCGTCGACGGATGCGCACGACTTGGTACGATTGTTGGAAATTTTCAGAAAAAGTATACAATCTCATCGTTTAATTAAGATGCTGCTCGTTTTGAGAGGAATAGAGATACTTAGTGGAAGTGAAATATTAAATTGCTAGTTTATCAGTTCTTTTTCTAACCTATGTCACATACCATCATCTTCATCTTCTTATGTTCATCTAATTTTCAGCCCAAAATGATGGGGGTAATACTATCATCTCACTCTCTTCTCCCTAATATATCCATTTCCAGCCCAATATGTGATGGCCCAGGCCCCGTTCTCGAAGGAAACGCAGGACGATTTCGCGCGTCTCGTGCAGCAGACCAAACCCGACGCCATTTTCTATTTGGACAAGTTGGACTCCGACGAGGGAAAGTGAGAGAATATTTCATACTTATTGTTTTCAATCAGTTTTCCTATCTTCTAACTTCGTAACTATAACAACCTGTGCTCTGTCACAATCTAAAAACTTTTCGTACCTTTTAGGCTCATGGTTTACATTCTAAGCTATGTAGTTTGAACTTTCATTTATGTTTCAACTGTAACGTATATTCGGAACAACCGATAGAATTGAGTCAATAGCCGAAACATCTTCTAGAAAAGAAAAATGTCATTCCGTTTCAGATTTCTCTCTTCGAGTGGAAAAGTCCCGGTGGAGTGCGACGAAGACAAAAGTAAGCTTTATTTCGTTATTCTGGGTGAGAACATAGTAACTATGTTCCTGTTGTGCGTACTTGTGGAAATGTTTTATCAAAACCCATGAAACTTGAACTCAACTTGAGCATTTTGTTATCACCAGTTGTTCAGTACTCGAGACTACTGTAAGAATGAAGGACCTCCCTCCTATTGATAGTTTTCAACTTCTACTGAAAGTGGTGTATTAATTTAAAACAATATAATAGTACAATTTACCCTTAATTTTGTGTCATTTCAGGTGGTGATTTCCACAACTTGTCCTTCGGAAAGGTGAAGACCAAGTTGTTCGTCGTGAATTGCTGGTCAGTGGACCACGAACCGCCCAAGAACATAGTCGAAATCCACGAAAAGGTGGGAAAGTATTTTGAGAAGTAGGAGAGTTTGTTGTAGCATTCATTCCCTCTGAAATTGTAACATTCATGGTATGAGGTTGGAACTGTACATGACTGTCCCTATAGTCGTTGCCAACGGAAATGTGGAAGGGTACTGTATATCTCACTTTCCGCTGTGTACGCACACATTTATTCGATTCCACAGCTTGCTCGTTGTGTGTTCTGATAACGCAGAAATGTATAAGGCACTTACTGTATTATACTTTTCTGTGATTTTCATTCAAGTCAAAATGTCAAATTAATGTTCCAGATGATGGCTGATCTAGTTTCATTATATTTCCTCGTTTTCAGATGAGAAAAGTGGTTGGCTGGGAGAACAAGGGCCACATTCTGTTCGTTTGTAAGGACGGTGTCTCTCGCAGTGGAATCATGGTACTTCTGGACATGGAATCAGAGAGAATCAGGAGCAAGGGAAGAATGAAGATAGCCGACACTGTCAGACACATCAGGTATGTCACATACAAGCGGGAGGGTGGCAAGATAATAATAATTTGTCGCTGACAGCTGTTGATGGTAACATCGTTTATCAGATAGCCATTGTCACATGATTGTTAACCTACTAGGCCAAACCCCTTGTATTTTACCGAATAACAGCAATTTTCCAACCAAAATAATGAATGTTTTAGGTCAACTAATCCATAATTACGTGTTTCTCATTCTTATCATTTTCAGAAACCAGCGCTCGAACTCGTTTGATACCTTCGAACTTTTCGATGCCAGTACCGTGGTTCTGACTGAATTGGCCAAGAGAAACCTCGACAAGTGAATGGGCATTCTTCTGTGTAAAAGGGTTATATACCTGTGTAAACTGACAACATGTTTGATCGTATTCAAATTTCGTGAATAAACGAATATCGCGGCACCCGTGTAACTTGTTTTTTTTCTGCTCGTGTGCAACCTAGGAAAAGTAAGTTCTTCACACCATCGAAGTAATAAAAGTGGTAAAGTACAACTCTTATTGGTTTTTCTCCTAATTAGTCTCAATTAGTGGTAACTGGCTGAACTGAAGCACTTTTTTGCGGCTTCTTCTACTTCTGAACTTTTTTGAGTCATCTCTTGAAACAGCACTTTCAGCGTACTAAAATACGACTGGGTTATTATTATTACAATAAATGAGTACTTGCAACCAGCATTTTTCCGTATTCACAACTGTGCTATTCAACCAGTCAAACGTCACACATTATTTCATTATTTCACTAATATAAAAATTTCCTTTTTCGACTTTTTCACCCTCAGGTTTTCAGGTTTCGACCCTCAGGTTTTTTCGCCTTTTCAAAATAAGTTCACCGATATTTTCCACATTGAAAATAGAAATAATACTATATTTAATCTGTATGGCAATGCAAATGGAGAGATCGAAAACAAGGCACAAACAAAGAGGTAAACAAAATTGAAACATTATCAACTCATAAATACTTCTAACATAGAAAACACAATGAGACATGAATATAAAATATTGAACAAAGAATAATATTGAATATCTAGCAGAAGAGATTAAATTTAATCGATTATTAGGAAACAAACACTATATATGAGTATCGAATCAAATCGTTCCAAATTTCGTACAGTGTTGTGTTTCTTGTAAACATTTTAAATTCCAAATTTCGAACTGGTTCAAATTGAAGGGGCCTAAATTTTGTGCCCAAACAAGCCAGCGGCATAGCTAGCCACTTTTCGTCTCTCGTTCGGATAGGTTCTTCTTTCTCCTTCGTTTTCGCAGTCATGGAAATAACCGTCTCGGTCTAGTTTCAGTTTTTTGGGCCCCACGGCCTTGCAAAGGACTACGGGTCTGTGTCTTCTGTTTTTCTTCGGTACCACATTCGGTACCACATTTTGTGGTACCGGTGGAGTATCCAACAGCGTGCGACGCTTCCGTGGCTCGTGCGCCAAATCAACAATTGGCGGACGGATTCTGTTCGGGATTCCTTGGCATTGGTCATCTGAAGACGTGGGGTCGTCGGAAATGGGAATTGCTCCAGTCTGTGACGTCACACTAGAGGAATAATAGTCGGACTCGTAGTCAGAAACCGGTTCAGTTACCAGAACGTCGTCCTCAACGTTTTGATCGGTTGGGTCTGTGGATTGCTGCCAAAAATGCCGTTTAGTTTGGCCGTGTTGTTGTTTGGCGGTGATTATCATGTGATTGTCGCCAAGTGTGACATTCCTTGAAGTCACAACGTCATGCTTCAGGTCATGCTCATTTGATTCAGCTCGAATAGTCGTGCTCACTTGTTCGAGCGTTTCAGCCTCCTCTCCGTCGCAATCATCAACCTCCTCCAGCTCAACCTCATCGATCCACTCGGAGGGCGGAGTTTTCCTCAAATCTATAGTTATCGAAATGTTGTCTTGTTTTTCCGTATCCGATTCCGTGGATACTTCGATAGTATTAGATGTCGAATTCTGATTGAGCTCCAGCTCCTCATTTGGTTCCAACTGGGGTTTTAATTCCGGTTCCACAGTTTCTTGATTTTCGAACTCTTTTTGAGGTTCATCCGGTTTCTGTGCAATCATTGCAGCTACATTCCGCTGTGGAACCACAATGTTCTCATGAACAGCCAGCTTATATTCTGGTCTGAGTTTTTCTTCCTTTTCCACTTCGGGTGCTGGGAAACTTTCCGTATTTGATTTTCTTCGCGACTGCTCCTCTTGGCGCTCGAAGTAGTCTTGTAACACACGATTGAGTGATTTGTTGGAATCGCGAAGAAGTGCTCGTAGTTTTTTGGCCGACGCCTCCTTTCGTTGCTGACGTTCCCGACTGTCACGTCGATTCAGTTTGTGATCTCTCTTCTGGTCCGACCGTTTCGGAGGAACCTCTTCCCATTCTGAGTCAACAACTTCGCCTTCTTCCATTCTTTTTCTTTTGGACACCCGAGCGTCGTGTTTGGTGGATTTGCGTGCCGGTTCCGGTACCACATCAGGCGAGCGTGACTTTGAACAACTTGATCTCCGTCGTTTTTCTCTCTCTTGCTGCTCCATGTACACGTGCAACTCGCGGCTCATAGTTTTGCTGGAATCCCGTAGAAGGTCTCGTAGTTTCCGGGGCAATTTGAGTTCCCTTTTCGCCTTTTCCGTTTCAGGTTCCGTTTCCGGTTGTTCCGTGGACTCTTCTTCGCATTCTGTGTCGACAACTTCGCCGTCCTCTAGTTCGTCAGGTCTGAAACAGATGTTAATGTTAGTCAAATATATATCTGCGACCGAACACAGGGAAAACTGTTCACTATCAAAAAAATGGCACAAGAAGTGAACATTTATAATCTTTCTAATTCCAAATGATTTTGGAAGACATCTTGAAGGAATTCAGAAAAGATTGGTGTGGTCCAAACCAGTTTCTAGCGAAAGTACTTTTTTCTCTAACAAATAAGAACCACTATTCTGTATGATACGTATATCGCTGTTTATCATTTTCAACACTGAATTTCGGGTAGTTTTTATCATACTTAAAATGAAATGATCAAACTTTGCACAATATAAGGTTAGATCGATCTAAAATAAAGAATTGGTGGTAAGTTTTGAAAATCATTTGCGGTGAAAATATCATAGCCAAATGATGCCTTCAATGAGCAAATAACTCTTGTTGATAGTTTCAGCAAAATGTTCAAGAAAAAACCGCCTCACTTGGTTTTTTCGCTAACTGAAGCGGGAAGCTCTTCAACCTGAACACCACAATCCACTGTTCGACTCACGAGATCTTGTGACCTGAAAGCTTGAAACATGGCTGGAAAATATAGACATGGAAAACACCGGACTACGTATGCTAGAACATTCCGGTACGTTCCTCCCATCCTGCGTCTCTCGCTTCGTGCACTATTCTGCGACACCGTTTTGCGACGGGATGTGAGAGGAGAGAAAGAGTATTATGGTTAAGGATAAGCAGGTAGAGATAGAAAATCCGGAATGTTCATGAATAAGGTCCCAGAAAAGAGTTTGTTTTCATGAAACCAAGAAAGCCCAAGATCAAACTACATTGTTACATACACGCGCAGAATGTTGCATTAGCGCGCTTTCCTTAGATCGACTTCTATAGTAGAATAACAAATTTATTATTAATCGTCGCGTTTTGTCAACTGACGCACAATTCTGAAAAACTCGCGGTTTTAATAACTTTATCTCGCCAATAGCTTAATTTTGGGTTGAGAGCAGCGTTATTGACTATGACTTCAATTGTTTTCGTGCTGTGTTGTCAGCTTTCGAGAATCAGAAACAGCATAATAAGAAGTAGAGAGAAAAAATAGAGGAAAAATGAAAGTTTGGTCATACCTGACTTTGGATGCGTTTCAAACTACAAACTACAAAATAGTCATACCTCGTCGAGGTACCAGCCGTCACGTGTCGAACTCTGACCTGCACACTCGATTCCACTGTTCTCGCTTTTTTCGTCGGGCTGAAATCGAGGTCAAACCAAAAATAAATGTCGTTGCCATTTTACACTATTCTTCTGCATCATGAGAAAACGAGCAGATACCTTAACGTGGAAATAAACTTTCAAATATGTGAACAATTTGTTTTCAATTGTTTTCAATTCAATGATATGACGTGTGGTAGGTACACTTTTGTTCGCCTTTTTCATTTCACAACCAGCTCACCTTGTCATTGTGCCAGAATTAGCGCGAACACCTCTCCACTGAACCCCGAAGTCGGCACATTCGGGGGGATCCGTCATTGTTTTTTGCGAATTCATCTGAAGTATCACCATTTTTGCTCTTTCAAACCGAGCCTATACGTTGTATTTTACTCTGTATCACTGTGTTCGTAGTTTGATCTTGTTTCTGTTCAGTCAAAATTTGCAAATAATGGCGGGAATCGAGATCAACTCAATGATATGACGTGTGGTAGGTACAAAATTTTGCAACACAAACACAGTCACTTCTCATACATAGATATCACGCTGTCATGAAGTTCTCGGAGAATGCAGTGACTCGGCCCTTGCCGACGCTGTCAAAATTTAGACGGGCGCGACACGGTCGCTGACGTCCTAGATTTCGCGCATAGGAATAGCATATGTTTTGCGGAGACGCATCTGACATTGTCGCTGCCATCTCACATTTTGGTCATATTTTATGGTATGTTCTCTAAACTGTCTTTAAACTTCTACAAAAAGAGTACAACGTATGACAAGCAGCATGTTTCCATCAACCAGAGTTTCAGCTCAGCGGGCTGGAATCTCAAATTTGTTGAGGGTGGGAATATGTTTATGAAAATACTTTATGGAAAAATACAATAATAGTAAACGAACCTCTACAGGAGGCTTCTCATTCTGGCCTGATGTGGACGCTTCGCTCTCGGCAATTTTCAGTTGCAAGTTGTCTGAAACATTAGTTTCTATTATTATTCATTTCTTATTGTTCATGTAGCACATGTTTCCACCTTCTTTTCGGTTACACATAAACACAATATTCTATAGTTCTAGCCATTCCTACTGAGACCTCGGCAACGTGCCACAAAAATTTCCAGGCAGCTTTTCACCATGTTAATGATTACCAAACTACAAAACGTTTTTTCTCAGCTGCAGTTAACATTTGTTACAGTACGTGGGTAAACATGCTTTCTCCAAAAACTGTTATATCTATAAAATAAAATCACTGGAAGTTTCATTGGCACGCTGCCAAAGTCTCGGTGGGAATGGTGAGAACTATACATTCCACATTTGTCGTTGAAACTAAAAGGAAAAGTAGAAACAAGCTATTCATATAAATCGTTTTTGCTGTAGTCTTTTCGGAAAAAAAGAAGATAGAAACCGTTGTAAGCACTTGTTTCTTTAGCATGGAAAACAATGAGATTATTGAAAAGCTCTTCATAATAGGAACCTGTTTTTACTAACTCACGGGCCAAAGTCGCTTGAATACTGTCGTTTAGTGCCGTCTGCAACTGCAAAACCTTGCTCTGAACCTTCGGATCGCATAGATTGACGACAGGATGACTTGACTGAAAAACATGTGACTTGAGTAACCCCGGGCGCAAACGCATGGCATGTGAAAAGATGTGTAACTAACTCTTCATAATAGGAACCTGTTTTTCTGTACTACTGTATGCGCGATATATATATATATATATATATATATATATATATATTATATTATATTATATTATATATATTATTATAATTATCAATGTTTCTTCGCGTTCAACTTAAATAATCCATTCACTAATTCACTTCTACTGTCTACAAGTAATACCTAACATTAATTATGATGTAATAAAATTTGATGCGAAAAACTTACTTTGAGTATAGAGGGGCATTTGTGTGCAAAATGAAACCCGGCATACAGAGGAGTCGCATAGTTTCGGTCACAGTGTTGACATTTGAACAGATGGAAATTTCCTGGAAGTTAACTTATAACGAATAAACTTAATTGGATATCATTATTGAAGTGTACTGGATTGCACATTCCGATAATTTTGGGTTGTATCCATAGGACTTACACTCGGAAACATTGTTGCAAACGAATAATGAGTTGTAGTTTGAGGTCGACACGACAGTTTCACAAATTTTGACCGAAATGCAACGAGATCAAACTACAAACACAGAGATGTAGAAAGATCCACCGTGTAGGCTTGTTATGGAAAAAACGAACCCCCCCCCCCTCTTACAACTTCTATTACTTCCCATGTTACGACTTTTCCGCTTCATTTCTCTACCCTATACCCTATACGAATGCGGTTACTAGTAGTCAGAACAAAAATAGGAAAACGATCCAACAATCTGTATTGTACGAAAAGTTTTCTCATTATTCTTTTCTCATCGCATATTCATTGAGATCCAGCAGTTTCCCACGGTATGGCGCCCTATTGAAACAGTTCCTTCGTGGGAAGCAACTTCACAAAGAGACAGCCGACTTGCACTAATGTGGACAATGATGCTGATTGTAATGGTTTTTGTATGCGATTCGATCTGTAGTTTGGTCTACAAATACATTTACCAAATTTTCTCTAAAATAAGGCGCGTTCAAACTATAAACACAGCAGAATGGGACATATTTATTGTTTTTGGCGTACCTATAATGATTGTATATAACCTAACTACAACTAGAGTCATAGCCATTTCCAGGTGGTCTGACACAGTATAAATTCAATCTTCCCAACCTGAATGTGAAATTTTAGTAGTTTGATCTGTGCACCACATGGAAAACGTGTGTTTGTAGTTTGAACTATGTATCTTGTGAAAGACGTGTCTTTGTAGTTTGAACTGACCCATGTGCTTCTGAGCATAATGTTCCATGAACCTGGCGGACTCCATTCGAGGCTCACTGTCCTCGCATAGATTACATCTTATGGGGATCATAGTCATATCCTCATCGACGAATAGTACAGTATACCTGGAACAAAATTATAGAATATTCATGGAATCAGTCGATTTAAACAGAAATGTATTGCAAATTCAAGAAACGAAAGATGCAAAGATCCGAAATGTCAATAAATATGGAGTTCAAACTAGCGACAATTATAGAATCGATTTCCCTTTCAATAGCTGATGGATGTGTAGCTCTTTATTGATCTCTATATTGCTTACTTTAATACAGCATCAATCTACGTTTAAAGAAATATAGATTCATTATTATTCGTTCTTATAAGAAAATAGTGGACTGTTTTCTTCCAATCTGAACAATGCGGTTTTTCGTCAGTGACTCATCCAAATTGCACATAGTTTGTTAGTAATAACTAGTATAGAGGTGTAATTATTTAATACAAAATCGAAGCAAAACCATAAGGCATCCAACTACAAATCCTTCAGAACGAAACAACCTTTTCTTGCCCATCCCGAGCGAACTCGACAAAAATGCTAGAAACATCAGTTTAAAAAAAATTGTTTTTTTTTGACAAGTATATTTGTTGATAAGTATATTTGCATACTATATCATATATGTATTTCTTATCTAGGTCGAAACTGCCCACTAGTTTAGGGTTGGTTCGGTCCGTTGTAAATCGGGAATCATAAAGTACTAGTCGAGGACACAGCGAATGGATGCCAATTGAAAACAAATTGGTGGAATCCAAATATGGAGAGTAACAATGAGAATAGGAAACACGTTCTATGAACTATGTTGAATCGTCCGTTGAGCAAAGTTATGTTTCGACTTTCAACGTATGACAGAATTAGTTTTATGAAATCGGTAGTTACAGCCTCTACCATTCTCAACTGAACTTTGGCTTGCCAGTGGAACTTGTTTTTATAAGAAAATGTGGGTTTTTGTAACCGTTCATTGACATTTTTCACATTTCTCGAAGAATCTCACGTATAGAAAAACAGCCCTATAAAATTCAGCGCTACGCTGTCCAAACACATTCGCGTATGATTGAAAATATAAGCAGTAAGTAAGTATGAAAAGCCATAGAAGTCTATAGCATGACGGTGATATCAGGTTCATATTGTTTCTGATAGTTGGTTGGCGATTCTTTATTCGGCGTGCCTCTATTGTTTGATGACGGAAACCTCTCGGAAACTTCACCAATGGCATGCCTTCGCGCATGACATGTCTGCATGCCATGACTTGCGGTCTGACGATAGAATCCTCGAGGCATGCATAGTTTTCAACCTTGAAACGAAAGCAACAAAAAGCACGGGATAAATCTCCACTCACATGACTGACCTGAACCATTCCGGTATTCAAAGTTCGGAAACCTTGGCTATGGTCAGCAACTTTCAAGAAATGGTTTCTATTTTTCTAGCAAACCGTCATGTTCAGTTGTCTTCGGTGCAAAATCATCATGTTCCACGTGTTTTTATTGAAAAATGACAGTCAGAACCTGCTGGTACGTGCGTTTTTGATTGCAATAGTTTTCACAGAAAGATAGCTAGTGTTCAGATTTACAACCATTGAAATGTGGGAGAGAATGTTCTCTTTCTTTCATTGTAATGTTTATAGAACACAATTTTATTGAGAAACATGGAACACCCTCCGCTTCTCACAACAAATTTTTTTTTCATTGACTTTGAAAAATAACTATGTGTTCAACAAGTTGTGTGTGATATTATACTCAGACTCTATAATTCAGTTTCTATAACTCTGGCTAAAGCTAACAAACAAGTATAAGTTTGGCTACAACTATACGGAAAGGTTACTTGAAGTGCGGAAAAAGAATAGAATCATCGTCTTGCTGACTCGCTGGAAAATGATTTCCTGATGGAAAGTGCGGGGAAAATGCGAACTAATAAGGCGCAGCTTTGGTGTTGAAGCTGAATTTGTGGGAGTTGAAGCTGGCCTCACAGCGTAACTTCGGATAGGAGTCGCACAAAGAAAAATTAACATCAGAGAGGTTGAAGCAGAAATAATTCATATTAGAACGATTATAGAAAGTAAGTAACGAATAATTTTCTCACATACACATAGCCTCTCTCGTTTTATCTCACTTCTGATTTCTCCCTTTCTCTCTCTCTCTCTCTCAATCTCTCTACTCTTTCTCTCCCTGTCTCTCCTCTTTCTCTCTCTGACTACTTAAAAGGATATTACAAATTGCAAAATGTTCCAATCCAAACATTTCCAGATGGAAAAGGGTCACGTCACACGAATTAATATATTCAGCACATTATTCTTATGATTGTCACAGAAAACCAGTAGAACGCGCTTCGGCGGTGGCCCGGTTTTACGACTATTATTGTCAAATGTCAGCATGATAGGCAAATCTGCGGTGCAATGGATCCTGAGAAATATATTGAATTGTTCGAAAACTTGTGAATTTATACATTTAGTTTCAAAGAATGTGCACACGCGCTTAATCAGCGAAAGAGAAAGGAAACTCCAAAAGGAAATGAAAACAAAACTAAGCACTTGTATGAAAGTGTTTCACTAAGACTATGAAGAATAGAATCAACTCTAATTTTTCCCCGAGGTTCCCAAAGGACCATGTGCTTATTGAATCATCAAGAAAAATCGAAATCGTTGCTCTATAAGTTGAGAAAAGAACTTGATTGCTACAAAGATAAGTTGCGTTCGAACTGTACCGTACTTTAATATTATCGAAATGCAAAAGTACTGTTTGAAACATAGGTGCGATACCCCGGTTAGCTAACGGGGGGATCCTTAACTTTTCCTTCAACTGGACTAGGGGGGACCAGTAACTATTGTGATAGTGTTGGGTTTATCAGGTAATTACCTAGGGTGACCTATAACCTTTCATATTTTCTGTGGAGGGGATGTTTAACTGTTTAACTCCCCCAACCGACACTATTCCACCTATGGTTTGAAAAACGGTAAAATGCATTAAAAATATCGATTTCAGTCAGTTCTTGAAGTGAAATTACATCGGCGTAAGAAGCGCGCTACAATTGTTCGATCGTTTAAAAAACTCAAGGCTGTTGAAAATATTGGTGTCACATCACCTAGCGATCGACAGACTATGAAGAAAAAGATTAATCGACGAACTTCAAACAGGACTTCGTGAAACTTGCACGAAAGGTTTGCCGATTTGCATTTGATATCAATAACGAATTTTGTTATCTTCCAAAAATCAAGGGAGCACTTCTTCAATTATGCTAAAACGAACTTGATTATGTGCGCAGAAGGTGTAGAAATTTAGTGTTTAGGATGTGATGAAAAGAAAAAACTGACTAGGTACAACAATGTTATTCTCCAGCTTTCAGCTTGGTTCATATTTTGTTTTGCATAGAACCAACGTGTATATATGGCTATTATCAATGCAAATGATAGATCATAACAGATACGTACACCAAACAGGGTTAACTACGTAGAAACGGGTTTTTATTGGAAGGATGAGCAAGGCGTGTGAGAGAAAAATAACTGAAGGGTAAAAAGGCGATAGAACTCTGTTTGTAACGGTGTGTCTATTTTTAACTTTTCACGGTGATAAGGTCACTACCCTTGGTGGTCTGAACCCCAAAAAAAACACTGGAATAATGTTCCATGAAATCGCGATCACTTACAGTATTAACTCAAAACTCCGAGGCAAAGTTTTTAGGGTCTCAAACTGTTTTCAACAAGATAGGGAAGATATAGATTAGTATGCCTGATCCAGTCTGGATGACCAGTGTAATTCTGGGATTGTTTCATGCAGAGACGCAGAGGAGAATACAACATCTTCAAATAAAATGCTTGTAATAGATGGTGGTATGGAATACAATGCGTATGTCGAGACTAACAACTGGTTCAAAGAAAGATGGTTAACGTTAAAGGAGACCGGAGACAAGCAATATGTAAATTATAAAAATCCTCTATTTGCAGCAAAACATACACAAACATTCCTTGAATATAGATGCAATACGCACTAAAACCCAATACACGCATGTTTTTTGTTAGCATCAAGAAAAAAGAATCAATGTTGGGCAACCTCTAGCGTAAGGGCAACAGCTGTGGTCAGAGTGCAGACAGGACAGAGTGTATCAGAAGGTCAGCAGACACGCAGAGGAGAATACATTTGTCTTCGGATGGGAGATCTGGATCAGAAAGGCGGTGGGTCGTATGAAAATAGATTGGTTTATGTCGAGACTGGGTCGATTGTCAGCAGGATTAAAGGCACCGTATAGCTTGGAACACGCGAACAAAACTCAGGCAGATATACAGGAGACCGGAAGTGAGCGATTAATACTAAAAACTAGAAATAGCAAAACATACATAAGAAGTAACCAACTCTCCGTTGTGAGTTGATCTCGAAACACTAAAAATTTTACGAATTTGTATTGCATCTTAAAAATAAAGGCCTTAGGATCAAACTACAAACACAGCAACATACGAAAACATGCACCTGAACCGTACAGGCCTGATTTGGAATAAGCGAACCCTATAGAGGTAGATAGGCTTTTGTTGTTAATTATTCTTGCATACGAATGAAATTTCAACATGTCTTGCTCACAGTATGCCACTCGTTATAGAGCGAGCGTGTGTAGTGCATGTTACCCTGCTGTGTTTCTATTTTTATTCCACTGTTTTCTGTCGGAATTCATAAATCATTGCATGTAAGGAAATAAACTATTACGAGGAATGGCTAACTAACTGCCGTTTATTTTCTAGTGCCTCACCGGTTTTTTTGTAAAAAGAGTTTTCAAACCTACAATGAGCGATTGTGTGGTGGGGAAGCTATCGTTTGATACGAAAGTCGAAACTAGAAATCAAAGAGAATTGTGTAAGACTTTCCAACAAAACTGAAATACTTCACATCCAAGACTACAACACGTACAACACGAATGGGGTGACCATAACTAAGTACTATCTCGCAGTTTTTTTGGTTTGACGTATAAGGCATCGAGATCAAACTACAAACTTCGCCGCCTGACTTTGAAGCAGAAATGGAAGAAACATAAATCACGCAAGAAGTTGCTCATGAGTAATAGTGACAGTTTTATGTGACAAATTCAAAAAATCTTGCATTCATCAATGAATTTACATGTTTCAGGGTGTATAATTTCACTCGCCAATGTAGTTAGAAAGCTGAATACCAAAATCTGAAAAACATTTCCCAACGCGTTCACTTTTCTGGAGCCTGCTTCTAGACAGGCAGGGAGAGAGATAGAGAGAGAGAGGGAGAGAGAGGAATGAAGTAAGAGAAAGAAGAGAGATAGTAAGATAAGGAGATTTTTACTAAGAGTATTGTTCCAGATAAGTCATGCAACATACATATTATAATCTCGCCTCAGAGAACCGAATAAAAGAGAAGATAAAAGACCATCAAAGACGTAATATAGTGCTTCGTGAATTACCAAAGGTGAAACGCAATCTTACAAAAACGGCGGTTTCTACACGTTGGACAGATATTTAGACGAGAGGATGGTAAGGGCACGGATACATACAGAGTTGATGAATACGTTTTACAGCAGTGGAAACTATTGAAAATTTCATACACACCGTGACAAATTGAGAAAATGTTCTCATTTTTGTGCGAAACCCAGATTTGAAGGCTATCGAAGACGGACGAAAATTAATCAGATGTGATTGATCTACCAAATTGGAATGCAATGTCACCGAAATGGCGACTCGAGCACGCGAATAGGGATGTGCTAATGTGCGCGGGGTACGATGGGGTGAGCGACACGAGCACGGGTACGGTAAAGAGCAGCGAATAACTACCAACAAATTCATGGATACAGTCAGTTTGCAAAATTTTCTGAGCACAAATTTTTATGTTACTACATAGGTAATACTAACATATAACTAGCTGTCTAACTGTACCAACAATACTAAACCTTCAGCACTAATGTTGGTAGAATGAACAGGTTTGTGTACACCTGATTCAGTATGTACAATGCCGTATCTTATATACTGTACAGTACTGCATTCTAGAGTTGACGAGGACTTCCAGCATGTACGCAACTGTACATGCATGTAATCGTACATTACAATCGTGATATGCATATTTTCGTGCACTTCTTCTCTGAAGCCTGAACGCTAGTAGATACGCTAGGAAAAAACCCGATGTTGATATCAACTAGGGAATCTACTAGCGTTTCGGGTTACGGTAGCTGAAGTATTGACGCGGGCATCGATTATTCCTAAATTTCATATTGAACGTTAGAAACTTAATTAATTAAGCTTTTATCAAAAATAAAGTACTTAAAATAAGTACTTCTGAAATAGTTATACATTTATTGCCATTTTGTACAACTATTGTTGTTAGGCAATATCGCGATTTGATGGATTGTCGTTTTATGAATACAGCTCCCCTATAAACGCCAGAGTGTCGTATCTAGTACAGGTTACGCGAATGCCGCAAGCGTGGGAATATACCATAGAGCCGCGTGAATACCGTAAGACCTTGGAAAACTACTAGATTATTTTTCAGAGCTAGCGTATCTACTAGCGTTCAGGCTTCAGAGTTGTTCACTTTCAACACCACAACACATTCACGAACAAATAACAGAACACAGCAAAAATTCACATGCCCACTTTTATGGAGCATGCAAATATTACCTCAAAATTACTCCAGCAACCAGTAGAAACGCTGTTACTGATCTCTCCCTCCGTCACAGTCCGAAACTCTTCAGTTCGGCCCGGAAACGACTTCTGCAACAAAAACATCATATTTCAAGTTTCTTCACTTCACAAAACCTTGAAACCTAAACCAGCAGACTGTTTTTTGTCTGGAATATAGTCTTTACATTGGAGTTAGCGATCCTATTTTTCACTTAAAAACCGGACAAATTACAAGGCGAATATTCACCAATGTTTTGACCTCATGACTCCGACAGTTCTGGGTCACAGTTTACAATGGCGCGAATGCCAGCCGAATATAAACAGCACCAAACGGAAAGTTTGCGTTTACATTGATCCAAACTCGCAAAACAGTTCTTTATAAAAATGGATAGGTGAATACGTTTAACCTCAAAAGAGAAAGTGAAATTGAACGTGGAAATGTGATTTTCAGCCGGTATTCAAACCTCTTCTAGACGCTAACCAACCGCAAATAACACAAAACAGTATACTTGGTCATTATACACGCCCTCAAATATACCGACACAGAATTTGAAAGCAAACTCTTACCTCATTATACGCGTGTACGGGGAAATTAGTTGATCAGACCCGACGCACATCGAATCTCTCGGATACAGTATCCATTTCAGCAATGAAGTGTCAGCTGAAATAGGAGAATACAAACCATGTAAATCTTGCGACAATTGAATTTCAATCTGCAATTCACATCAATTTAGAAGGCCAGAAGTGATAAACTAGCAACGACAAACGAAAACAGAACGCTTTTTGTGCTCTACAAAAGTTGGAAGGCGTGCACGTCAGACAGTTATATAGTTAGGTAATAGTTATTGAATAGTTCGTACTGTAACTAGTAATTTACAGCACGGTACGAGCTAAGGTACGGGGTGGACAGTACGGGTTGGAGGGTACGGTATAGAGCAGTGAATAACTATCACAAACTCCATAGACACGACCACATGCGAAAATTTGCTTATTTTGTCGAGCACATATTTTAACGCTCCTATGGGGCGTCTATATAATGAAAGGTCTATGGGGCGTGAATTAATAAATATTTTATATGTAATGGGGCGTACTACTAACGTCTACCTAGCTGTCTAAGTCTACTGAGCCTTCCGAATCGAGGCTAGCAGGACGGAAGCTAGTATACACACGATTCACAATTATGTACAGCTGTGTCGTCTATCTCGTACAATAAAAGGTCCCTCTCATATTGACTAGATCTAGTGTAGAGTAGATTTGGTACGCTGTGCAATCACACCTATGCATATTTTCGTTCACTTCTTCTTGTTCACTTTCAGCATCAAAACACATTCACGCACAAATAATAGAACACACTAAAATTCACATGCCCACTTTTATGAAGCATGCAAATCTCACCTCAGAATGACTTCAGCTGTGAGCCAGTGTAACAGCTAATACTAATCTGTCGCTGCGTCGCCAGAAGTTTTCCGTTTCGGTGCCGGAGACGATTTCTGAAACCAACTCACTTGATTTTAAGCTTATCCACATCACTTTCCGAGCTTTTTCGTCTCACACTTTTTCTCTTACAAGAGTGTTTACCACTCAGTCAGACCGAAATAAGTCCCTCTATTTCCCGCGTTTGCAACCCAAAATACCGGCACAAACCACAAGTCAAATATTCACTAACATGTTGACCTCATGACTCATGACTCATATTTTTTGCAGTATCCAATGACGTGCACGCAAGCCGAATAAACAAAAACAAAGGGAAGAGAAAACTAAGTGTGTACGTTCATGTAAGCCTCTAAAACGGAGATTTTTAGTGAAAAAAACAATTAGAAGCGAAGCTTCTCTGGTGAACTTACACGGCTGAAATTGCCTGGACCTACGGAGTTCTAGATATTGAAGCTGTTGCAAGCCTATCTCAGCTTAGACACACCCAGAACCAACTGTAACCGCCTAGGCTCGATGTACCAGCACAGATTTTCACCTCATTATACATGTACGGTGAGATTAACTGACCAGTCTCGACGCAAACACAGCGAATATTCCAGTTACAGTATCCAGTCCAGCAACCAGAAGTCCTCAGCTGAAATAAAAAATCTAAACCACGCAACTCTTCCGTTTCAAGTATCAGTTGTAGTTTCATCTCTCGAAACACGCCGAGTTCGAGCGAAAGCAACTCAATCAAACTACAAACACATTGATAAAAGGCAGAATACCCGAACTCAATGCCTCTCTTATTTACGGAACTAAAAATGGAGAGGGCGGTCTAAAAAATGGTTAAAAGTAGTTTCACAAGCAGAGTTAGGCAACAATACTTTTCTCACTTAACCAGATACTCCTATGCAAAAAAACAGAGCAAGTGTGAGATATTAGTGAAGAAACGGTCAAGTCCAAATGCTATCATACGGAACAAACCCCCAAGAAAAATCTCACCTTCTCTCACAACATCCACTTGAATTGATCCTTACTGTAATCAGGGTGCCGATAAGAGTTTGGGACATGGTAGGATCAGAGCCACGGTTGACCAATAGCCGACCAAGTTGGTAATGGTAACGGGTAGATGATCGTCCCATGCCCCGCCCCCTCATCCCAGAAAGTGACCAATCACAGACGGCGGTCAACCCATCTCATGGCCACCGGCTGGCGCACAATGACCAAGAAAAAGACGAACGGAGAGTTGACGAGATGGTTGGGGAGGAGTCGTTCCAGCTTGCAACTCTGAAAAACAAATAGATTTCAGAACAGACAAGAGCCGATTTTACTGGAACATTTTTCTAGGGGAAAGTAGTATTGTTTTAGTTTTAAAAAATGCACCATTACAGTTACCTACCATTAACTTTAGCGTATCGATGACCCTCGTTTCATTGCACGCACATTGTAACTGAGAAGCACGGAATGGTTTTCTTTGGGTAACATCAAAAGTTTTTCAATAACGTTTGAATGTATAATGATTGCATCCACAATTTTCTATTTAATTATCTAAGAAACATGGTAGTTTATAATTTTTGAATAAGTAAAAACGTTTGGTGTGTAAACAACAAGATATAATCGCACAATTTTTGGGAGGGACCAAATTTTTATGTTAGTTTGACCTCGATGCCGTCGTGATTCAATAATTTCGACCGAGAAATAACGGGATCGAACTACAAACACAGCGAGAAAAGGCAACATAAACACCGTAGTGGCTTGCTTTGGAAATAGCGAACCCTATACATCCAGTGGCCGGTGAAAACTTCTAGAATCTAGATGAACGATAGTATTTCCCCTCTTGGAACTATCACCCTCTTCCTTAGGTTAATTGTGACAAATAAGGGGGGGGGGGGTATTGTAAAATGAGGGCTCAATATAGAAAGGCAATGTTGTAGACCTCACGCCCCTATGTCATAGAAGAGATAGTATGTGAGTGCTGAATAATACGCAAAAGGTACCTGAAACACTTATAACAAAAAATATTTACCTGAATAATATGTAGGGAACGGTCCGAAGTGGCAGAAAGTAGATGATCTTGATAGGTTCTTCAGAATTGGACTCTTCTCCTTCAATCAACGTTGCACCACACAGCTAAAAATAGAGGTAGATTATATAATTACACGCACTAATTATGGGAATGAACATAACAGGGTTGTATCTTGAATTTTATGAGCGCCCAACTCACGCGTTTCGACCAACAAACACAACGGGATCAAACTACAAACACAGCTGTACCAACATACACCGTAATGGCTGGTTTCTCCAGTCTTCTAGGTTACCAATCGTTTGTCGGTTTATGAGTACTTCGACAGGTAACAAATAGATTAAAAAATTCAAAACCAATACTCTACACGACTGTAGCCAAGCTTTATGATGCAAACTTTTACACTACTCGCGGTAGTCAAAAAACTTCAAAATACGACGATCATAGAGAGAGTCTAAAAAATCTCACCGACCTCTCACAGCTTCCACTTGAATGGATCCTGACTGAATCAAGAGTGCCGATAAGAGTTTGGGACATGGTAGGATCAGAGCCACGGTTGACCAATAGCCGACCAAGTTGGTAATGGTAACGGGTAGATGATCGTCCCAGGCCCCGCCCCCTTATCCCAGAAAGTGACCAATCACAGACGGAGGTCAACCCATCTCATGGCCACCGGCTGGTGCACAATAACTCAGGAAACGAACATTTGGTAGGACAATGGAGGAATTGATCTGGAAAGAATTACCGTTTAGACAAAAGACTGCGAAACAATATCCATTCGAAACACTGGTATGAGAAGTGATGAGTAATAATGGTTCTGACTAACAAACGGAACTATTTATTTAAAAAGAATTGATTTTTGTATAATGAGTACAAAATCATTAATTAACCTGCAGTTCGAAATATTACAAAATTAACAGTTTTGTTGAATAAAAAGCTGCCAGCACACCAATAGGTAGACTATTGCAGCAGAATGATACCTAAAACTTAAAATAAGAATCAAACTACAAAGATCAATAATTGGAGAAAAAACTTCTATTGAATATAGACCAACCTGAGCAACCACCCATGAAGAAGAAATGATTGCAAGTGAAGTTAATCGAAAATGATGGCGTTTTCTTAACATGTTAACAACGTGGATGGCGAATATTCTAATTTCAAGCGATATGATAATTCGTAAAAAGTGGGGGACCAGAAAGTGTGTGAGTTCTGTTCGGTTTCACCGTTTTCTGCAAAAAGTGACCAATACGATGTTGTGAATGAGTGTGCAACAAAAAAATAACAATACATTTGTTTGCACAACGGTTCACAACGTGCTTAGAGGAAACCACTATGCACTTTCAAGTTCAAGTTATACTTTGTATATTCTGTTTTTTTGTGAACCGTTGTGCAAACAAATGTATTGTTCTTTTTTTGTTGCACACTCATTCACAACATCGTATTGTTCACTTTTTGCAGAAAACGGTGAAACCGAACAGAACTCACACACTTTCTGGTCCCCCACTTTTTACGAATTGTTCTCTTTTTGCTAGTTGTACTAGTACAACAAATCCTAGTTAAATAAGAAAAACGAACTTTGAATAGTGGTGATTATCAAACATCCTGATATCTGAAAGTTCCGAGTTTTCGAACGATGTGATCCTGATCTTTCAAAATATTTTTGGCGCCAATTTACCTCTTAAATTGGCGTGATAGGCGAAACTGGTTAAAAAACCGTTTTTTTCCGCTTCGTTGATTGAAATCTGAGTATTGTGAAAAATCTGCGTCATTACAGTACAAAGAAAATCTTTTCTCAATTGGCGCAAACGGGCGCCAGCTCATTGGCGCCATTTATGAAACATGTTACTCTAATTGGTAACAAATTACTTGGAATGAATTGTCTCGACCAATTAGCACAATTTCCGTCTGCGTTTTGGTCCAGAAACCCTATTTTCAATTTTGGCGCCATTTGGCGGATAAAGTATCGTTTTGGCGCAGAATGTCGAAGAAATGTTGGTATCCGAGCCGAATTCGTCAACTATGTTCATAGTTCGGACATCTGTGAAGCGTTTGGCGCCAAATTGTTCTCTCCATTTACTCCATTGGAGTGCCACATACTATGTGGAAGTCACGTGTTAAATCACGAATAAACCTATTCTATTCTATCCTATAAATGTAAACCATGATACCGAATCTTCAGAAAAGGCTGGGATTCACTAATCTAACCTCTGTGCAAAATTTCGGAGCGTTTCATCCAAGGGAACACATAGTTTCCAGCTTCTGGCGCCTATCGGCGCCCGCGCCAAACAAAACGTGACAGCGGGCCACTCGGTTATACTGGGGCCACTGTACCCACTCTTTCTTTTTTTTTTCACTAATTAAATTTCTATTTCCAAAAAAAGTTTTTCAAAATTCAACCATTTTTGATTTAATCGCAATTATCGATTGTCGCGCCGCTGCGCATCGCTTCTATTTCTCGATTATCGATTGATGCGCCGCTGCGCGGCGGTATGCAGCCACTGTTCCCACGGGTAAGTACTAGTTTAAACCCAAGAACCGAAACATAATATTTTTGGTCCCGTCCCCATTAACCTTGTCGATAATCGTGATCCCCGTACCCGAATACCTATTCCCAACAAGTTTCAGCCAGTTTAAATTTTTTGACCTTCGACCTCTGCTCCCCCTTAACGACATGTCGATATTCGTGATCCCCGTACCCGATTACCTATTCCCAACAAGTTTCAGCCATTTTAAAAATTTCGATCTTTGACCTCTTCGTCTCCTTTAACGCCATGGCCATATTCGTGATCCCCATGGTCGATTACCCCTTACTGCCAAATTTCAGGTCAATTGGACCACATTCATGTTTTGACTCACCTTGACGCGTCGCGTGCGCGCGTCGCCGGCGTGACCCAAAATTTTTTTACACCATTAGATTTCCCTCGAGTGGGGAGTCATTTTACATTGTCACAGCGACCCCCAAAAATCACTCTCAAGCAAGTTATAAGCAAAAGTTTGATTTTGGCGAAATTTGTCGCGTCGCGTGCGCGCGTCGCCTGCGATATTTTAAAAAAATTTTGGAGAGAGGTCATTCTATCAATTGCAACCCCACCCCTATCTTCAATAATAAAAAAACAACCCGTTGTTTTCACATATATTCATAATTGGTCCCTGTCAGCAAAATGCCAGTCATTACAGTATTTCGCAAGTTTTTTTTTTTCATATCTGGCGCCAATAGGCGCCCGAGTTCGGCGCCAATTGTTAGCCATGTCACCATGTTCTGGAAAATAGCTGGAATTCACTATCATGATCTCTGTGCGAAATTTCAAACAAATTTATTCATGGGAACACATATTTTCCAGCTTTTGGCGCCATCTGGCGCCAGCGCCAAGCGTCAGACATGACGTGACATCACCAAACTTTTGGGGCCGCGCTAACTTTGGGGTTTACTCATGTGTGCCAAATTTCAGCCGAATCGGTCCAGTAGTTAAAAAAATAATTTTCTATGCGGACATCGGACGAGCGACGAGGGACGAGCGACGAGGGACGAGGGACAACGGAAATTTTCATAACGACACGACATCATAACTTTTTTCAACCTCGACCGATTTTCCTAATTTTTTCACACAACATGTATTTAATAGATATCTAGCTCTCTCTCTTTTTAAATTTCGAAAAAAATGTTTTATTTGAAGACTTTTGTGGTTTGAAAGCCAAAAATGAGTGCGCAATGGCCAAACCAAACACAACTCACACGCAGCGCTTCGCGCTGCGCGCGATTAGCGCGGATTGAACACTAAAACAAGTAAACTTTTAAAAAATAAGCTTGAAGTTATTATTATCTACACGAATTATAATATTTTCATGAAAGATCCTTGAATAATTATTTCGATAAGAAGGAAAAAAACAGAAGAAATAAATAGAGAATTAATGAAGTTTCATTGAAGGCTCGTGAGACATATTCCATGAGGTTTTTATCAACATCACGTAAAATAGCTATATCGAATGATTTTGACTAAAGAAATGTTTTTTTATTTCTCTTTTGAGCAATCTTCCACGATGAAAGGCTCATCTCCTTAGGTGCCTTTGCTAGTCTACTAGTTCAGCTAATTTATATTTTCGGGGCCAAGAAAGCTCAAATCTCTCCGAGTTTGATTTGAAAAGAATTGAATACTAATCTTATGTACAGAAATCTTTATTCAAATAAGTTATTCATATTACATTCTTCAGTTCTTATTGCTGTGCAACTTGGCTTGTCGGGCGTCTTTCTTGGCTTGGGTGCGGAGGGATTTCTGGAAACAACTCGATGAAGTTATAGTTTGCCATCAGAAACAAGGGAAAACAAAGATTATTCCAAACGTGAGATAGGCAACTTCTTCGCGAACTTTTCAGTTTACCGGTGGCAGAGCTTCAACACTTTGATCTATTCTACAGCAAAAATTACAGTGAACTTTCTTTTTCGCACTTTCACGTTCTGCTCATTCAATATTGTTTGTATGCAACTGATTAAAAGTGTTATGAATACTAGTGGAAAACGTACCACATATGCGGTGTATGCCTTCTTCTGCACCTTGGTGAACTTGGAGACGACAGCGTTCAGGGCCTTGGTCTTTTCAGCCTAAACGGAAACAAGTTTATGGAAGTTGAAGAAAAACTAGAGAATTTTAAACAATAAAGAATTTGCTTGTATGAACAAGCTGAGCTGATTGTGAATATCGCGCAATTTCTTAGAATTATAAACCACGAGCTATTCTTTTGAACAAAAAAACTGTTGCACTTTTGAGTGTCAAGCAGTGTGCTCAGTACATGTACTCAAAACAGTTTCGACCCTGATTCGAGGCGTGTGAATGGAAGTCGACAAAATTATAAATAGACCAGTTAAGTTAAATTTTAAAGCATGCAAATATTTTTCTACCAACCGAATGAAAAAAGAAGAAGCAAAATTGTACCTTCGAGAGAGTCTTGGCATTGATTTCATGGATCTTCTTGGCGTTTTCCTCTCCAACTGCCTTCAACAGCTTGCGGTTGTTGCGGTTTCTTCTCGTCTTTCTCTGGAAAACATGATCTTTTCTAATTTTTTCACACAGAACGTACTAAATTTCTATAAGTTAGTGAAAAGTTGTTAAACTCTGTATTCCATCTGACACTTTTGCTGCTAATTAACGTGTATTTTCGGGTAACCTGGACAATAGAGTTTTTAAGAAAAACTCACGACTTCATATGTTTTCAGAGCCTTTGCTTCTGCCTTTCCCAATGATTTTCTCAGGGTAGCCAACTGGGCCAATTGATCCTTCTTGTCCTTCTAAAAACACTAGTTTATTAATATTATTCATAATCTTGTATTTTCTAATTTGTATGCCACATCTTGCCGAAATCATCCATATAATTTGAGATAATTACAGTCAAACCACACTTTTTTAGTATTTCACACGCCTAATTCTTCTGTACTTTCTTGAATTGTGTTGTTTACATTAACTTTCACAAAACAAGAATTCATCGAACTAATTTGTTTTTTATTAATAATTTGTTTTTTATTACTTACCACTGTCAATATTTTGTTGTATTCAGCAGCCTTTTCTGAGCCGATTGCCTTCACCAAGCCGGACTGAAAAGATACATTTGACAGTTGTGAAAGTTGACAAACAAAACTACAAAACTGGATACTTCACAAATTGGCTATGTTTCTTGGTTCAACAAAGCAACTTCTTATTCCATTTCATTGTGAGAACATCTAGAACTTCCAAAATAACAGTAACTATTCTTCGTGACTGAATTTCTTAGTCACATTAGTTGAAGCTGACATTAGACGATGGAGAACGGACTAGACCAGACACGTGTAAAAACAGTTTGTGCAAATGCTAACGAGTTTCAAGTTTCTCACAAAACAATGTAGTTTACCAGAAGCGTAAACTACCAGTAAGTTCTGGTGTACTTCGCTCAAATCAGAGCACGTTATCCCGCTGTATTTGTAGTTTGATCCCGGTTTTTCTTGGACGAAATTGGCAAATAACAATATTAAACTGCAGCAATGATTCGATCACTCTCTACACATTCGGATCTGAAGTGTAACTCACGTTCTCAGCGGGGGCGGCGACAGCTAGAGCAGCTACTCCGCAGAGCAGGACCAGGCAGATTGCGTTCATTCTCAGTAGAAGTGTACCCCCCTCCTCTCCCAGCCTTCTTTTATACGAATGTACCCAAACCAGTTCCCCGTGTCCCCAAATTCGGCAAAAACTCGCGAAACGTCACTATGCTTCGTATCTTCTCGCTTATCGCATCTCAGCCGAAAACAACAAAAGCTATTTCCGTCCCCAGCCTTTTGGGTGCGATTTGGATTATTTCTGCTTGGAGGAGTTATCTCTCTAAGAGTTCTGTTTTCTTAACAATAGTATGAAATATAAGAAAACCGGTTATACGTGGAAAGTGGCTGACTATATCTAATTGTATTCATCATTAGAAATCAAAGGGATTGAGAGTTCTGGCCGCTTCAGTTGTTTACTTGTTGTTCGTTGTGTATTTGATTGTTCCGTCAGTTTTAGGTTCATCATTGAGAACACTCTGTAGAAAAACAACTGAAATTGAAAATGAATATTATTCTTATTAATTACAAAAAAACGAGAAAAATAGGAAGGAAATCCAAACATGGTGGAGGATAACCTGTGACAAACAAATCCAGTTTTATGTTTCAATTAAGGTTTGTCGATGATTTGTATTACTTTTCTTGTTAGTCAATGTGTTCATTCAGTAAAAATACTATAACAACATTCTTTGTTTCTATTTCTCTAATTAATATTATATCAACAATAGCTATTGTTTGTTCAATCTGTGCTATCGCAACAACACTTTCAGTCCACGACTTCCGTTTTTATGCTTCCTGTGGGAAACAGGTTCGATTTGGGTACATTTGTCGCATTGACCACCGGGTACATGATAGAAAAATGAAGGATACTATAAAATAATTGTAGTATATAATTATAGTTTTTTACAAAACAACAAAACATGTGAAACACAACAAGGTTTGAAAAATATATGGTTTTGATATTCTGCACATTATTTGATTAGATTCGAAAGTAACTAAAAAAGGAAATAAACTATACTGATTAAAAATCACACTAGACTTCTATCAGCCCGAGTATTTGGTCGGACAGAGCACATCGAATTTTGGGAAGCAAGGTTTTCGCAATCCCAGTTTGGAAATAATGTTTTGCCTTCCAGAACTTGTTCGGCGGGAATGCTTCAATGAAACTGAAAACTATAATCACTGAAGCTGGATAGTGATGATCACCGACTCGTATCGGAGCGATGTGAATAAACAAATATGTAATATGTAAATACTACTATATGTTTTTGAGCGGATTTTCTCTGATTTTTCTACAATGATTGTAGCGTTTGAAACCGGAAGGTTAAATGTTTTCTTGTTTTCGAAATGGCACCTTCTGAAATTGTCCTCGGAGAATCAGACCTGTGTACGTATTCTAGAAGATACCGGCACCTTCGTCCCATCCTGCGCCTCCTCAAACGTACGCTATTTCTCAGCTCTTACATCCCGCCGGGATATAAGAGACAAGAAATAGTGAGGCGTAGCTAGAGACGCAAGATGGGATGAAGGTGCTGGGATCTTCCATCATACTCAATTCACCTCTAGTGGAAATCTTAGCGATGTTTGTCTTCTTATCCAATCACTCATCCAATCAGGCCATATCACTCCCTTCTATATTTCTATTCTGGCGCGTGATTGAGTAAATGGGTCAAGACCGAAAAAAACCGATATTCACCGAAAACTGCAAAATTTTTACAGCAACGGAAACGAGAAATAATCCAAGAAAGTAGCAAAAACTTGCAAAAGATGGAAAGGTGGTCAGCAACAAACACCAACACGGCTGGATCCGAGAAAAGATTAAATCTTTGAGATCTCTAAAGAACATGTGAAATAAGATTAGGGAAGTTTTTCAGGAGTTCATCGAAGCTAGTGGTTTACACGATTTCCAACTTTCAGATCTTGCGATTATTATTGTAAACTTGCCATTCACCTTTTTAGAACCTTAGATTCGAATTGTCAACATGACTTAGAGAAACCTCGCAAAGTATTATAAGAGTAAGCTCCCCTTGATCAGTAGGTAGGGTTTTATTGCTTACCCCTTTTGGGTTCTACATATTTATTCACGTTTTTTCTGTTGTTCTCATAACACTGTGAATGAATATATGCAAACCGGCAAAAAAGAAACATTTGTCAACCAATTAAAATTTCATTTAAAGAGCACACTTCATTTCGGATGAAATTATAGAACACATTTTATCCCTTCGTATTCAGCCTTCTCTGTCTGTCCTCACGTGCTTCTTTTATTATGAGCTTGTTCAGTTTTATCTGCAAGTAGTTTTTGGTGTGAAATCCTAATGGAATAGTCGAATACGTGCACTTTTCGACACCAGCTGGTGCCGTTGTTTTATTCGAAAAATAATTTAAAAAAAATTATGATTATCGATTTTTGGTCGTTGACGCACCGGACACAAACTACAAACACTTCAGCGGAACGAAATGACCGAGTCCGCCAGTGTTTTTTATAGAAAATCTATTCGTTGTTGTAGTTTTAATAATAATAATGATAAAAGTTCATTTGCATAGATACCAACAAGTTAACCAAGTAGAAAATTTGTTTCATCTCTATACCGCCGTTTTTCACGCATTTTGTCCGAAAGGGAACGGGATCAAGCTACAAACAAAGTGGCACAAGGAAACATCATCGATAACTATCTTCTAGAATGGAAATTTTGCTGGGTTGTAATACATACATGTGAATATGTCTTACCACGTACGACTTGTAGGCCTTCTTCTGTGCCGGAGTCAGATTCGAGATCCACTCTCTGATTTCCTTATTTCTTTTCTTCTAAAATTTTTCCGATTCAGGTAAACAGACCGTAAAGATAGTACCAAATCGATTTTTTCTAAGAGAAGCACAATAAGATAAAGATAGTAACTAGCTTCTTAATCGCGTAGTATTCAATTGTATCATTCAGCGAACATAATATTCTCCGCATCGTGAAAAGTTGGGTTCATGCCCTTTGGAAGCCAAAGTGCAAGTAATAATTGGAAGCTCAGCGCAAATGTAGTTTATGTACTGGATAGGTCATAACTGTGTGCAAATTCATAATAAAACCTAAGTGCTGATGTATATAAAACCACATTTCTGTGGTGTTTTTCAATCTAATCACAAAACGCTGGCAAACAACCCTAAGTCGAATCATCGTAGTATATTCACGTTTTTCATTGCATCCGCGAATAAAACTTGAAAATTGAAACTTGATCATTTCATTTTGTGGATTGAACTGACAACCCACCCTGTCGTGCTTAGCTTTGATTTCTTTGAGGGCCTTCGCGTTCTCTTCTCCAACCGCTTTGACCAAATCATTGTAACTGTTCGTTTCTTCTTTCTTTTTCTGAAAGATTAAAATGTGAACTTTGTAGCAAGCGACCGAACTACAGCTACAGATTTATGCTGTGGTGAGCATTCCCCTGCTATTCTGCCGTACTCCCCAATGTGAACGGTTCAGAAAACAAATAAACAAGAACACAATATAATCTTTATGAGAACGTTTTCACAACTGGACTCGTGTTGGCAGTAGGCAAAATAAGAAAAACTGAACTGTCATTTAGGCAGAACATGCGTTTTCAAAATGTTTTCTGGTCACATAATATAACAAAGTTGTAGAATGGTTCTCAACCAGACTCGACTCAAAGCAACGTTGTGCCAGTGCTCACCATTTCCAATATATGTTGGGCCTCAGCTACCTTCTCCGGACCCAATGCTTTTTCGAGAGCAGCCTGAAATTAGACTTGAAATTAGGTTTCACGTTTCACGTGACTCTTTGATTTGCCATCATATGCACTTGTAAGAAATCGAATTTATTGAAAGATGAAAAGTGTTATCCATTGTTAAACAATTTTCCATTTCGATAATCTGTAAGAGAACGACGTGTTAGGATTAGAAGCTGTGCACAAACAGTTTATTACAACTCTCTCACGCAGGTACAATGTTTTATTCTGAATAATAGTTTTCTAAGTGACAAAAACATAAAATTTACCTTTTCATCCTCTGAAATCGCAATAGCTAGTGTGGCTAGACCAAATAAAATAAGTAGCAAGAAATTCATATCCAATTGATATGTGCACTAATCCACCCTTTTACGGTGTATTATATAGGGTAGATCCAGATAAGATAGCATCGCCCGGGTAATAATATTTATACGGCCATTGTGTATCTCGAGAAATAGAGGATACTGTATATATTGTCGTTCTCTGATGTATTTGTAGTCAACTGATCAAAGTACAACTCAATGTTGGTCCTCTCCATATATGAAACACTAGAAATCACGGTAAAAGTCAAAAAAGTGAAATAAATTGCGAATATTGCTGCTGTACTAAATATTTCACAGAACTCTTTCACTACTACTAGTTCAGACATATTCAGATTCACTATTCACATTTTCAGAGCTTTCCTTTTGGTTGGCTGCACAAAATGAGGTTTTTTATACTAAAAGTGAACTGAATAGTCACATATTGAGTTAGAATTCCAATGAGGCAACGTGCATTTTGTCAATGCACATTTGTGTGCTTTGCTGGATGTTTCACATGAATTGTGAAATTGACTAACAGTGTATTCAAATTTTCTGCGTGGGCGTCAAGCACATTATACCTGAAAAACTTTGTGGTGACTTTTTGTAAGTGTCGTTCAAGACTAATAGAATCATAACAGCATCATGGCACTTAGATGTCTTATGATTTGCTGATTCGTGTGAAAGCAGGAAATGAGATCAGGAGAGGGGCGCCCTCATAACTGGCTATACTTCTACAAATGACGGTTGAAGGTAAGCGGGATTATCTTTTAATCGAATACTCATAACTTATAATTGAAGCCTCTGCTAACCACGGCTATTGATTCCCTTTCGAATGGTAATCGAAGTTGTAAATGTTCATCTCAAACACATGAGGTTCGTCACAACATTATTTTCGTGTAACTCAATATGTTAAATGTTTTCGAGTCATTTACGATATACATATTATCTACTTTCAACTCTAGAAAGACTGTCTGTAGAGGGTGGTGGCATCAACAGACAGTCTAACGCTAACCACCCTACCACTCGGTCCACTTTTCCATTATAGAAAATTATACACTTTCGAAAGTATATAATTTTTTTCAGAAGACCTTTGGCCCCAACTTTTGGCGGAAGTGCGTCGTCTAACTCCGCGACAACGTGAACTCGTGCGTGAAACGTTCGAGTCGGTCAAAAGCAGAGCAACGCCTAATGGAGTTGCGTTATTCGTGAAGTAAGTGTATGTGGCCTGAATAGTTGAGAAACACTGATGTACGCACGTAAAACAGAGCATAGAAACATATATTGTCCTAAGCTCCGCTCTCCCTTCAGAAGTTATTGTAATGCATTGGTTGTTCTGGAGGATTGAGCAGAATTCTGACTCTGTAGTTCATGGCGCATAAGTTTCGTCTGTAATTTGAAGTTGGCTCGACTAATCGCAACGAGGGCAACCCAAGGCAGCGAAATTGATGAACATAATCTTGCTTTCACAAACTGAGTACGTATGCTAGAAGATCCCGGCACCTTCATACCATCCTGCATCTCCTCAAACATACGCTATTTCTCTGCTCTCACACCCGCCGGGATGTAAGAGACAAGAAATAGTGAGGCAGAGCGAGAGACGCAGGATGAGATGAAGGTGCCGGGATCTTCTATCATACGTACCCAGGGCTGATAAATAAATATCTCGCCATTCCCACTGAGACAACGTGCAAATAAATTTCCCGAGTTTTTTTTGACATGCTTAGTTTGATGAAAGCACGTGAAGGTAAATCAGTAGAGCTTTTGTAATACTTATGTTTGCTTTAAGAAATATTCATCCGAAAATCTTGGCACGATGCCAATGGATGTGAATGAGAGTGAAACAAACTATGGCTCAGGTAGAGTTGTGAGAATGTTTAGAATCATCGATAATTGCAGGCTTTTCGCGGAACATCCCCATTATAAGGACATTTGGCCCCAGTTCCAAGCAGTGGCAGACAGCGCCCTCATCTCATCTGATCTACTCAGAAACCATGCATACGTGTACATGGGCGGCCTGCAGGTAGGTCAAATTTGCATGTTCACGTGAAGTGCAACACATTAGTATAGATCTGTTAGAACAACCCGACCACGCAAGTCCATCCTGTGTCTCTCACTATGCACACTATTTCACGAGATCGTTATCCCGGCTGGCAGTAAGTGCGGAGAAATAGCATAGGTTTTAGGAGACGCAGGTTGGAATCATGAGGCGGGGATGTTCTTGAACACCGCCTCAGACTTAATTTAATTGTAAAGTGCACATTCATTGATACTTTTTTCACGATCCAGAGCAACGTATTATAGACCACTTCCCATATAGGGCCACACTTTTCGCAGCCGGGCTACACGATGTACGTTGTTCTATTCTGCTGTTTGTAGTTTGATCCCGTTTCTTTTCGGTCGGAATTCGGAAATCATGGCTTGAGATCGAATAACGCGAAAATTTTCGTACGCTCTATGGTCTGTGAGGAAATTCACTACTTTCAGAAAGTTGTCAATTGCATGGATGACGAAACCGCACTGTGCAGTGAGACGAAGAAGATCGCTCAAAGTCATCTGAAGTGGAAGATTCACAAACGACATATCGATGTGAGATAGTATGATTGGAAAACGTAGTCTACCTGTCGTGTTTTTCTCGACTGGCAGCGTAGTATAGGGTTGTTAAGATCAAAATCGAAAATCGATTAAATTCTTGAGATCGAAAATCGAAATAATCGAAACTTCGCCAAAATCGAAAAATTCGAAACTCGAAAAACAGAGATTGGACAAATTTGTTCAAAATCGAAAATCGAAAAAGTCGAAATTTTTCAGAATCGAAATGTCGATTATTTTCGATTCTAGTCTTGAAAAATGGTCAGATTTCGATTAGAAAGCATCATACGATAGTTCTGATATGAGTATAGAGCATCCACATAATTTATCTAGCCCATGGAGTGAGATTTCTATTAAATAACGGAGGTCGAAAATCGAAATAATCGTTTTTTTTTTCGAACTATGCAAAATCGAAATAGAATCGAATCGAAATTTCAAAATGGCTCGAAAGTCGAAAATCGAAATGATCGGTTTTTTTTCCGAACATACGCAAAATCGAAATCGAATCGAATCGAAATTTCAAAATGGCTCGAAAGTCGAAAATCGGAATAATCGGTTTTTCATAATCGATTAACAACCCTACAGCGTAGCAATCCTCTCATATTTATCTAGAGTAGTTGATAAGATTTTTTCTCATGAGAACCTAATGCACATCTCATGAGTACGTCCGATGTTTTTTTTTGTGTTATAGCGTAAGCTATGAATCGAGTCGCATGATACGTTGATGAGATTTGGAGATAATCTCTAGCATTTTACGAGAAATTGCTACCGTAACTGTAGTTTCAGGTTGAATACCTTCCGATAAATTGCCGAAAATTCACAATTTATCTCAATTCAAATTGGCTGGTATATCTAGCATCTGCGACAGAATAGCGTATCATGTTGAGTACTTCGACTGCTGTTCAGGCGCTGTAGCAATCCCCCCAAAACTGGCGAAATCTCATGAGTGAACATCGTGAGGTCTACTCACGAGGTTCATGAGGAACTGACGAGCTACTCGTCAGCTCACCGTCAGCGAAACTGCGCGTAAAAAGTTGGCGAGCTACTTCCCAAGTAGCTGACCAGTTCTCAAATTTACAATGGTTAAGCATAGTATCCTCATGAGGTAAGCTCGTGAGCTGGTGAGTTAGCTCATGATGACCTCATGAGGTTTGGGGGAATGGCTACAGCTCCAGGTTCGGGTGTGTTGAACCTGCTGGTAGTTGGGCAAAGAAAACTAACTTGTGCTTGTGGTTAGATCCCGGCCAAAATCAGCTCGAAGTTGTACCGTGTTTTCAGTTAGAACTGGAAGTCAAAATGTGTGAAAAACCCTTCGGATTTTCAATGCATCGATTTTTCGTTGTCTCTACTTCGTGTCAATTCCAGAACATGGTACCCGGACTTTTGTCTGTGTTGTCAAATTGTCGAGATGGGAACCTGACCGAAGAGGAAACAGAGGCATGGCGCACCCTCTACGATATTATCGGGAATTTAATCAATATACAGAAAACATATTGAGTCTTGAAACCGTTTTTTCGTAAATTATAATGTATACAACAAATTACAGATTTATTATGTCTAAACCTTTCATGGGCTTTCAGTGTGTAAGTTAACATCTCCAGTCTGTTTTCGATGCCAGAAGTTTTTTTGGTGCGGTAACTCATTTCTTATTCGTGGAAACGTATAAAAAAGTTAACTTGTACACTGTAGGAGTTTATCTAATAACAACAACAATCAATTAACATGTTCATTTTCACAACCACTGATATTTTACATCACATATAAATTTTGCCGTCAATGCTATTGTTTCATGAATAAAACTGCGACATTTTCTGAAAGTTATCTTTTCTTCGAGAGTAAAGCTTATTCTGAACATCTTGAAATTACTATCATGCTGGAGAGTCTCTAGCGAAGTTCCACAAAACAGTCAATGTTTTATGCATCAATGCTAAAACTAAGAATCATTATTATAATATTATGCGACATTTAGACCCGAAAGCAGAGATGTTTCTCTTAGTAGAACTGAACGTATATAAAATCTATGCGAACAAAGCATGATATTGATATTATCACAAATAAAGTATAAGTTACAGAAATTCGAACTTCAGACATGTAGAGAATTTTCCTAATACATAGAAAAAGGACTGCCTGCAGTGTTTTTTCTTTCAATAATACTTGGAAACGTATCTTCAGCTTCAGAATATACACACATCGGACAGAGCTTATCACAATAGCAGTCGAAGCACACAAGTCACGCAAAACGTGAGAAATACAGAAAACACGTAATTTACGAGTTAGTTTCGATGTGTTTGCACACTTTCCTACTTCATTCCTGTCTCCATCTCATTCAGTTTCTGTTCCTTTTTCTCGATATCCGGATACATTGTGTTGTAGGCCGGTGGGTTTTCCTGATGAGTCGGGACGAAGGGAGAGGGCGCGTTCGGCGGCGGTTGACCGTATACTACCGGTTGCGGAACGTACACTATCTAAAAGTAGCTGAAGTTGAAGTATGTTTGTCTGAATACCCCCTGAATCATACATGTGAAACCCGATAAAACTTCGCCAACTAAAAGGGTGGTTCTCTAGAACGATGGCACTAGTAGATTTTCAGGAACATCTGCAAGATGCCTTGCAAACTGATATTCTACTCCAGTGCACCTCCTCTAGTGAGTTTCGTTTCATGTCCATGAAAATTCAGAGATCACATGTGATACACGTATACGCGTTGCGAAATTGATGTAGTTAAATTACGATAAAAACCTAAAGATGACAGATTTTGATAAAAACTTGTCGTTGCAAAGTTGAATGTTCGCGTGCTGAATTGGTGTGGAAACCCTGTAGAACGCATTCGATCAACCGGTCCAGGCACAACCCAGAATAAATCATCATATTCGTCATTAATTTTAACGATTCCTATAGTATCTCAACGTGACAGTGTTAACCTGCGTGGTGCTGGCGTGTCCGGGCGGTACCGGGACCGAGGTGTCCCTAACGGTGTTGTAGAACCTGGCATGATCTCCCATCGAGTCGGTTATATCCCGATCCAATCGATCGAACGCGTTGTCGAACCCCGGAGCCTGACCCCCGAACTGCGCCGAAGTGCCTGGTTGGCACTGTGGATTCGGAGCCTAAAAACCATGAAAAACTAATAAAAGGTTCACTCTTCACAGGAAATGACAAACTCCGTGTTGTAGTCTGGTTTCTAAACATGCTGTCTGTTTCCCTATTCATTCCCACTCATGAGTGGACTCTAACAGTACGAACAGAAATTTTTTTTCGTGCGTTTGAACTATGTAAATGTCTCTAAAGATGTTAACTACGTTCGAACTCGATTCCCTATCACAAAAAAAGTACTTTCCGCGAAGTTAAAGTTGACATTAAAATAGGATTCAAAGTAGGAATGATGTGGAGATATATAAGGTTCGGTCTTTACGAAGCAGGTATATCGGGTGTATGTGTTATCGCGCTGTGTTTATAGTTTGATCAAGTTCCTTCCGGTCAAAAATCGTGAACATGACGTATATCGAGATCAAACTACCACGACGATCCAACTTTATGGGCTCTTTTGTTTTCAAAATATTTCATAACTTTCTTTTTGGATCAACTGGTTCTAGTCTTTTCTATTCTGTAAACAAAACACTTGATCAGTGTACTAAAAACAATGGCGAGCTGCCTTTGGTAAACAAAGGTAGAAAAAACTTCATCTCGATTTACTGTCTCAGCGCAATCAAACAGTCCCCCGTATTCAGTATTACTTGAGAACGCTTATCGCTATACTAGAAGTGAATTGAATAGTCACGTTACGTTAGGATTCTAGTGAGGCGTGTCGTGCACTTTGTCATTGCACGTTTCTGAGTTCTGATGTGTTCAACATGTTTAACGTGACTGTGCAATTCACTAACAGTATAGTTTATTTGCATCATCACCTTACTAATACACGTTGTAATACTGATAGTCACGAAAACAATGACCACGACACAAAAAGAACGTGTGGAACACATGAAACGCATGTTTAGTTTTGCGCAGGTTCATTTTTTATTCGTGGTTTTATATATTTCGATGTGTTTCCACGTTCTACGTGACTAGTCTCTTTTTCCAGAGCTAACCAATACGGTTATCTTGTCCAATTTCACTGTGTTTGTAGTTTGATCCCGTTATTTTCAGTCGAAATTCATAAGGAATGGCGTGATTCCAGATCAAACTACAACTCAGATATGGTCACTCTATAGATTTCTTGTAAAAATAGCCTGATAGTCTAATTAGTTAAAGAAGGACGATTATGTGGACCAATCTGGTGTCAACGGTCCTTCAAACTGCAATTGAAAATGCAGTTTAAAGGACTGAATCGTTGCGATTGGACCACATAATCGTCGTTCTTTAAGCTTGTTCATACAAGCACAATATTGTCTTTAGAATATTTTCACTTTCTAGTTATTCCACAAGTTGAATGTGTCCTTACCTGTTGTCCATAGGGTGGTGGTTGGGTGGGATAGGCGGGGGTGGCACTGGTTTGTCTCGGGTAACTCGTCCCCCCACCCTCTTTTGATTTGTCTCGAGGTGATGAGGCTCCCTGTCCCATTATACTGTAACATGTATTTTTTAAGTTTTGTGATTACAAGAACATTGACGTGATTGAATATCTGAATAGTTAGTATGAGAGATTGATCAATAAAAAACATATACCATGCGTAAGCTTATGTTAAAGTACTAATTATATCTAAACGCTTAAACTGAAACAGGTGAGAAGCTTTATTACTATTATATGATAAAGTTAGCTATATTTAAAACTGGTGTAGTTCGTTTCGGCTTTAATTCTCTACTAAACTGAGAGGTAGAGATAGAGGGTTGGGGAGAGGGAGAGAGAGCATGCGAACGTATGAATTTCTAGGTTCCATACTATTTTTTCCATGAACGTAGACGCCTCAGTATGTAGTTTGAACTCTCGGTCCAACCATGAAAGTTCATTGAATAACCTAGTAATTAGATAGTATAGAATATAGAAAACCTGGACATGGAAAAAAGCGTGAAACATTTACAAATCATATGATCAGCTGTTTTTCAATAGTAGGTTATTTTGAGAATATTTATTCTCGCAAACGGCAATCGGGCAAAACACGTTCAGTACTGTTTTAACTCCAGATTTTATATTGCATTGAAAGACCAGAAAACAGTCCATGCAAGTGAATAATTTTTTCCAACTATTTCGATGCAGCTTAATTAGTTTATATTGGTTCGCATTTGCCAGCGATACCTATTATACAAAAATCAATAATGGAGCATCATGTGGGAAACCTTTGACATAGGCAAACATAGCTTGAAACAGCAGAACATGCATAATCAAACAAATATCAGACGAGAACTCATTCAATGTGTGTTCTACTAAATGTGGCTATTTCCCAGTCATATATTATATATATTAAATCCCAAACTTGGTTTCTCATGGTTTTTGAACCGAATAACTTCTGTTGAATTGCCGATTACAAGCACGCGGCGTACTGTATGATCGACTTTCTGCTGTGTATCATTCGAAAACAGAGTTTTCGGAATGGCGTTTGAAACTTCCTAATGGCTGTGTTCTTTCAAAATATTATAGAACTTGATGCGTTTTTTAGAAAATTTTTCATGAATTTTTTGCATACTAATGGAAATGAAAAATCGATCGACGTATATGACCAAACACAAGATGAAACATCAAACATATCAGGAAGTATATACTATATAAATTCATATTTTTCGCACGACAGTCATATTTGTCGTACAGAGAGCAATACCTACACGGTTCCCATAGAAACTGGCGCAATTTTAATTTTTGATCGTAACTCAGATGGTCTGTGCCGTTGCCCGCTTGTGAGTCCATACGATCTTGAATCATTCGGGGTCGCCTAAAGTCATTTGTTTTGTTGTAAAGTGCAAAGTTGTAGACAATTAAAAATCGGACATTTTGTTCTTTCCGAGAGAGCCATCTCCACATCAGAAAGAAACCTGAAACACAGTATGCCGCTCATTTCTAGGGCAACCAGAAAAACTCATTCAGAAATAAAACTCATTAAAGTATATCTCATTCAAAAATAAATCTCATTAAGTACATGAACGTAGAGAAAAGCAAAAATCAACTTTCAAATTTTTTGGCATTTTTGAATTCCTGACTAAAAATAAGTTAATGAGTTTCAACTCTCTCTCAATGAGACCAGTAATGAGTTTTATTTTTGAATGCGTTTTCCCTGGTGCCCATTTCTAGCTATTAGCGAGGTATAAACTGAATCTCGAGATGAAACTTTTGTGTATTGTGCTGTCACTGCGCATCAAAAACTTTTAGTTCAAAATACTTGAGCTTACAAACTGGAGTAACTAAGCGTTTGGAGAAAGTTCTTTATTTAAGGAAAAAGATTCTCGATATTTTATCGGTTCTATTTGTGCGACAAAAACTTATTGTGACGAAAATGAAATTTATTGACTATGGTGAAGTATATGAGTCTGGGAGGGTGTTTAAGACAAAACTATACTACTACGGTCGTCAATAGGTTAGAGTTGAATCATCTGGAAAATTTCGAGTCGAATATGTCGATTTGCGTAAACAGTGGGGCTGGGCGCCTTTTCGGTGTTGACGCAAACCGGGTGGAAAACATTTCGGCGCGGCGAAACAGCTGATCGTTAGGATGAAATAGGTCTCTCTTTTTCTCAAATAAATGAGTCATAGTACTTCTCTTATCGTTCTATCTAAAGCAGAGTCTCCATACTTTCTCACTACTGCCTTTCCTTCCCCAACACAGACTTTGTAATTGTAACGATTTCCCGGGTCGGGTCGCGTCGGAATTGTGAAATTTTTGCACGTTTTGTTTTACGTAACGTCACTCCATTCTCAACCTTTAGTTCAATAACTGTCCAGGAACTTTGATAACCACGTTGTGATTATGCTTTTCATTCAAAAAAAAATGGCGTGAATCTTGTTTTACTGTTGTTCTTCATTTCAGAAACGTGATATTATGAAATCATTGAATGAATCATTGCTCATTCCGCGCTTGTTGCGTTCATCTCACTCAGCTCTCTCCTGTCTACTCGTGATAGTAATGTATACATTTACTATTATATTTCATTACTTTGTCATTTGTTGAGCACAACAGTGCTCATAAAAAATTCGAAATGAATTCACGACCCATAATATTTCAGTGGGCACGATGGATCCCGCAACAATTACCAGTTCTATCAACGCAGATCACACTGACAACTTTCATGATGCCGAGGACAGTCTATGCGATGGGGAATTCGAAATAATCAATGATGATGAAAGAGAAGTAGAGGGTGGGTTTACATGTTTCTTGTTTGCTTCGTTCATGTACGTATTGATTGGTTGTTCAACCCTTCCTATTTCGAAATGTCATGTTTGCTTATCACTACATCGCTTTTCTCTTGAATGTAACATACTCCAGGTTCCAGCTATATAGTAATATAGTCAAAGACATTCTCACGAAATCTAAGATTAGGAAGAAGCAGCTTGTTTTGTTGTGAAACTATAGAATTTCTGGTGTTATTTAGTTGGATATAGGATATTGGATCGAGAGTATTCAGACCTGGATGATGTGTGCTTTGCTGCTTAGTTGAATCTTGCCACACTCTTCGCATTACAATATACTGCAGTTTTTTGTCAATAAATATGATTCAATAAAAATAATTTTTCATTCCAATTTTAAAAATGATTTAATATGTTGAATACTGAGCAGTAGTTTTCAGGGGAAGGAACCGCACCGGCGCCTGGCCCGGATGGTCTTACTTCGAGTCTTTGGTCGGTTAATCATAGTATCAACCTTCCGGCGACCCCGTTCCTCAACTCAATGGTGGAAGTCAACACGCTCACCAACAGTATTTCTCAGGACAAACAGGAGAACGCGGGAAACGACAGTCTGAGGTGAATTCTTTACCTCTTTAAAAACGCAGTAAACGAATGTTACCTGGTTGGTTGTAGGGGTTTCACGCTTTTCAAATACTCAAAATTATTTCCATGCTGCTCGTTAGGTTTAGGTTAAAGTACCATGTTGCTGTTTTTTTTTGTTGCTCTCATCAGATGCTTTGAGATCATTCCCTGACGTTATCATGCTTGGTTTTTGTGAGAAATGAGCCACATAAATACCATATGTTTCAAATTCAAACAAATGTTATAGTTTTAGCGCGGCATCACAGATGAATGACTCGACTTCTACATTGTCTGAGACGACTCTCACATCTGTTCGCACGGCCAAGAATAATGATGAAACCCCCGTTTTGGATGGAACCATTACCTACCCTTCTGGTAAGTAGTGTTTATGGTCGCGTATAAATAAAAAAATTCTGAATATCAGTCTCCATTTTGCAAATATCGGGAAAGTTTGTCTAATTGTTGGTTCACAGACACAATCATTAAATTTCTCACATTTCAAGCAAAAAGCGGGTTGCTTTGAGTAGTCACGCCTCACTTGTGTCGAGTAATATACGTAATCTCTTTTCTTGTTTGTCAGGTGAATCTCTGGCTAGTAGCACAGATTCCACTCTCGCGTCTACTCTCCTGAAGTTCAATAATGAGACAAAGAACAGCCTGGAGAAGACACTGGCCTCTCTAGAAAGTATTGGAAAAGACTTTGAAGAGGTACACTTAGGTTTCACAATTTTTTGTATCTTCAAACTAAACATCATTTATTATTCGGACCATACTTTCGGTTTCAAATTCAGATCAGAACTTGCGGCATTGAACGTAAAAGGTACTTGTTAAAAAGTTCAATAAGAACAACTTAAGCATGGATTATGCTTAACAATAAGTTGTTATTGGTTTAATATGATCGATGGTAATGAAAATTGCTATTAATAATAATAAGAATATTTTAGAAGACGGAGTTGAAGCGTGAAGTTATGGCATTGAAATCTGAGAAGGAATCTCTCGAAAAGGAGAAGCAGGAACTACATAAAGCTTTCGAAGAGATGGTAGAGGTGAGCTAGGTCTCGTTTTCTGTTATTGTCTGTGAAAGTATGAACGAATGACGTGCAAAATAGGCCAAAGTTTGGAAGTTCCAAGACGGTCGATTCTGTTTGTGTTAGAGGTTAGAGTGGTTCGCCAAAAAATTGGAGTGTTTGAAAACTAAAAGCGAATTTTAAACTTGTATATGTTTAATTTCTAGCTTTTTTTTGCGCTAGTTCGTATCATACACGTCACCCACTCTTCACGCTGTTGGCACCAGTTTCATCTAAGTTTTTTTTCTTATTTCCTAGTATCAAATGTCGAAAATGTTATTTCAGAAGACCGTGCAACGGGATGCGGAATTTGCGGCCTACAGGCAGGAAATGGCTAACAGAGACAGTCTGAAAGACAACTCTGTTCCCAAGACTCAGCAGATTCTTCAACAGCAGCTATATGAAAAATCTCTGCAGGTCAGTGTTATGTTGCCGCCAAAAGTTATCAGTTGTACTATATTAAGAATGGGGAAAGTTTTTTTTTACAGAAATTGAACAAAAGTCCTCGAATGTCATGTTTTTATCGAAAATGGATTTTGTCTGTAGAATAGTAATAGTAGGACCTTTACGGTTGGGGAGAGAATAGTGAACGAATGAGTTTTCATCATTTCCTCACTGTATGTGGTTTCAGGTTGACACCCGCGATCGGCAGTTGGCATCGCTCCGTAATCAGCTGGATGAAATGAATCGCAGATTGGAGGATGCGGGGTCGTCGAACTCGGAGAGAGAAAAGTATATTTCGTTAGTGCTGTTCTCTTCCCTTCGCCCTCTTTCCAAAAATGTCTGCTCAATTCATCCTGTTGATTGAAAACCAAGAAGTATCACAACGAAAGACTTTAGAATGGCTCAAACAGGGAGAGGCTGAAAAGTGATATTCCGTTTTCCTTGTTTTTCACTTTATATATATATATATGTTGCGTTTTGCATACGACTGTTTTCCACAATTATTTATTCTTCAGCGGACAGTTGGACGCAGTGTATGCCAAGTTTCTCGAGGAGAGAGAGCGTCGCCGTGTGGCCGAGGAACAGCTGCGCAACTTTAGATCGGAGAGTGAGTTTGTGCGGTGTATACATGTAAATGTATGTAATTTTGATGCCATCTAGTATACATAGACAGCCAGAGACTTAAAAAAGTAAGAGTATGAGAAGAGCAGAAGAGGTTCGGATGGAAAGAGCTTTTTCCGCAACGGAAGTGCTCTTGCGTTAATCATGATTCATGAATTATTTGTATGCAAAAAAGTTTATTATATAATTTTAACTATCAAAACAAGCATCATGCATCAATGATTTGGTACGAGTGTTTGTGTTGTTATCATTGTTCTCTTGCAGATCCGAGTACTGCCGCTCCGGGATATCTCATCAATGAACAGATGATAATTGAACAGCTTCAGCAGAAGACTGAGTATGCCGAGCAGCTGGAGCTCGAGGTGCGTTTTTGTTGCCGAAGTTGATTAGAGTTTGGCTTTGTTTTAAAACAGCAATTTCATTAATATGATGTATTTTAAATGCTATCATATATTCATGATGTCAGATGAAAATTATTTTTCGTGGAGGTCTGACCTAAGTTTGTGAGTGTACATATATTTTTTAAGATGTTGTTTTTGTTTTAGGTTCTTCGTCTGAAGAAGGAGCTTGAAAATGCCCAGAAGCAGCAGCGCGCCAGTGCAGAGGAAGTAGGAACTCTGACCGAGATCATCAATGTCATGAGAGAGGTATAACAACATTATTATTTCTTATGTGACAAAATTTACTGATTAGAAAAATCCAAGTTGATTTGTTTCGAGTTCCATTCTAATTTGTTCTCATCTCGTCGCAGTCTGTGTTTCACCTATAGACACTCAAGAACTTGCATTTTCTGGAATCAGTTCTCTCTGTTTTTCAGATAATTCGGGATTAGGGTGTAATGTTCAGTTTCCAACATCTTACTGTAAATGAAGTCTATTTTAAATGGAACTGAATCGATGAATTTATTCAGGACCATGAGGAAGGTACTCGTCTGATTGTCGAGAAGGATCAGAAAATTTCTCACTTTGAGAAAATTCTCGATGGACTGAGCAGAGTTCAGGTGGACAATATCTGAATCGGATTCGATCAATTTATTTGTTATCTGGTTCTCTAACCAATGTATATATTGTAATCATACAACATTGTTCTGATTCATTCTGTCTTCTAGAGACATCACTTTGTAAACAAGCTTTTCTGATTACTTGGCACTTTCGTAACTTTCGTTGGAAGGTTTCTAGTTTTCTATGTTATTGTTCTTACCTATTATGATTCCTTGTCCACGTTGGTTGAGCCAATCGGCTATTAGAACTGTATTCCCTGAAGTGTTTTGTGTCGTTTTCGTTTAGTTCGTTGGGAAATGATTGATTTCTAAATTGAAATTCGCATCTAGTACATAGCCTTAATCCACTGATTCTACCCTCAACCTCACCGGTCGTTAGATATCTACTTTTTCTTAGTCGAGCCTGTTACTATATGAAACTCGTGTTTCTGTCATTATTGCATCCCAGAATAAATATTACATCTATTCGGACAAGACTGATTGATATTGGGTTACTACACCAAATGGGTTTATTTTTGTTCTTGTTTATAACGAACAATTATCGTTGCTCGGAACGGGAATATAACAAACGCGTTGTTTTATCACTTGCGAACTAGAGATACCCTGAAAACTGGAAAAACGTTTCCGACAGGGTTTTGTAAATATTACAGGATGTGTTCTCGATTAGGTTCTCCGTTGAATTTCATTTCTAATTGCTTTATAACATATTTCTATCATTTAGATGGACCAACAGCGTAGCTTATCTGGGCACCTGTGGTTGACTCTATATAGTCATCGTTCCAATCTAGTATCAGGCCATACTGCATGGCGGCTGTTGGGACACGCACTTTGCTGCGTCGGGTCAAATACCCTTATCAATCTGCAGTCGTAACCGGTTTGTTTTGATACGTCTTTCTACTAAGTTAATCGTTTGTTTTGATAGAACTATCTAATAAGTTTACTGTTTGTTTTGTTGATCTACTTCCCTAATAAGAAGAACAGTGGGCTTCAGTTTTTGTTGTAAACAACGTGAGGTATTTATTTGTTCATAAGTGGGCCAAGGGTATGTAATCGTTCCATATTCGTATACTATTCAAAGTGTCAAATAGATTCTGCCTCAAAATTAAGTCGAGTTAGTTTTGTTTTTACAGGACTTGAAAGCTACAGAATGGCGGCTGTCACCAACTACACGGCAACTGTGGCAAATGTAGCCGAATGCATCGACATGCGATCGGATACGGTAGGTTGTGAAATTGTTTCAGTGGCTACTATATCTTCTAGGGTTACTTCAATAAGGGTTTCAAGTTAAAGGAAAATACGAATAGAGACTACTAACTCTTAGTTGGGATATAGTAAATCTATCAGCGTATCGTCCTATAAGCCTACTCAACGTTTCTTATGAGTTTGTAGATGCCATAATCGTATTATTATTTATTGTTTTTGTATAGCATAAAATATGACGTTGAAGAGAGGTATGATTACTCTTCGGGTTCGTAGTATTCTGTGCATACTAGTATATTGTCACTTCAGGTGACTCTCCCCTCCGCCGCCATGAAACAAGCCATGGTAGATGCACTTCTAGGCGATGACGTTTATGGCGAGGATCCCACTACAGCAAAACTCGAAAAACGGTATGACAATTCTTTATAGTTGCGTATCGTTTGTAATCGTTCTTCACTTTTTTTCAACATGGGGTGGTTTGTTTTAGTCTAATTCTCAGTACGGTACGAAACTCATTTTCTTTGTCGAAAAGTTTATCTACGTCCAGGTCAGCAACCATTCCTCATTTGGAAATTTTAATTTTAACAAATTTCGATAAGAATAAGAGAGATGAAATGTGGAACATGCGACGAAACTTCTCTCGCCTCAAAAAGTCATTTGTGCTTGCCATCATGTGCTCAGACGGAACATTACAAAACGAAACTCAAAAACTACACGTCAGAGGTCAGAAAGACTAAATGGGTTGACGGAATTGGAAATGATTATATTTTTTCAATTTACGATACTATTATGATTGCGATAGCTCTGCTGTTTTCAAAATTTACCATGTTCCAAAACCGCATTCGAAGTAATACTATGATATAACAGTCGATTAGGGTATTCAGTTGATTTTTATAGAATCTCATTTGTTTGCCTGCAGATGTGCTTCTCTGTTCGGTAAGGAGGCGGCGTTATTCGTTGCCAGTGGCACGATGGGCAACCTACTGGCGGTCATGGTCCACTGTCAGAGGGGGGACGAGATCATTGTGGGAAGACACAATCACATCCACAGATGGGAACAGGGCAACTACGCACAGCTGGCCAGTTAGTATTGATTGATTGATTGATTGATTTACATGCAACCATGTGAGATACATATAGGGACAGAAAAATAAAAGTTGAGCAATATATAGACGAGAAGTATGTTCAGATTGAGTTTCTTAACTTTCTATTGATCCTTTGCGATTTGGTTTGTGGAGGGATGTGGTTACTCTTGTAGTTAGACAAACTACATAATGTTCGAATCTTGGGTGCTCGATTTGACTGGGTACTCAGTTTCACATCTATATAAGAGCAACTATATGTTTTACCATGATCTTAAAGTATTCTACTATTTATTTTCTCTACTGATGTTGTTGTTAATATTTGGAAACGCATTATTGACTCTATTCACCGGGGTTTTCATTTGAGGCGTCAGTGCAACGACGTTGCGCGTGAACGGCGATGGCACGATGGACCTAGCTGATATTGAGGAGGCGATCCGTGTCAAGGATAGCCACATGCCACACACAAAGCTAATCTGTTTGGAGACCACCCACAACTACTCGGGTGGAAGGCCATTGTCCCTAGAATATCTTAGGTAGGGTACTTTGAAGTTCGACCCCCCCAACTTTTTGAGGTTTTTTGCAAGCAAAGGATAGAAGTGAAGTTTCACGAAAGATTGTAATGGCCTCTGGCCTGTGATCAGGAAAGCTGGAGGAAGAAGAAACATTCCCAGTACTGAATTTCTAGCATCGCTCTTTGAAGTTCTATCGACCTGTTGGAAGTGTTCACGAAAATAGAGATCACGATAGTATCAAGTTATTCCCGCGTGAACACGTCTCTCTGTCATTTCACTCAGTAACTGTGACCTGGATCTCCCTTTGATTGCAGATCTGTTCGGGAATTGGCGGATCGTCACCATCTCTCGGTCCACATAGATGGTGCTCGCGTCTACAATGCTGCAATTGCCCTGGGAGTTGAGGTGAGAGTTAGACTCAATTCATTCTTTTTACGTCGGCCTTGGTTCAAATACATTCGTACTGATGCACATTAGCCATTACTAAGTCGATACGCCAACGCCTGACATGTATTATTCTGCGCTGACGTAGAATGTGTTTCACAAAATACAAGTTTGAAGACATTATTTGCTTGTCCAACATGTGCAAGACTTATTTCCTATTCTTATCATTTATGAACTTCTGTGCTGACTCCCTTATTCACTTCTATTTTCTGTTCTAAACCAACGAGTGTCAAACCAATTTATATGTTTTCATCTTCACATTGTGTACAGGTGTCGGAGATCGCCAAGTACACCGACTCTCTCATGATGTGCTTCTCAAAGGGTCTCGGTGCTCCAGTCGGTTCAATTCTCGTTGGCACCCAGGATTTCATCAATGAAGCCAGAAGGAAGCGCAAGGTATTCTACGTTTTTTCGTGATGTGTATCAAGTTATGTTGTCACCATACAGGTTCATTCTGATGAGCAAAGTAAATGTGCAGATTGTTACCACGTCCAGAGATTTGGCTGGAAAGAGGCTCGTTTTGCGGTTTTGCCATTGTTTTTCTAGCTGTTTCGTCGAGATGGTCAGATTATGGATACTCTGAAATCGAACAACTTTGTCAGAATAAAATTATGATTTCAATCCATTCCTGTTTATCCTGTAATGAATATCAGACGCCACCAGTTCCAATTTAATAACTCTTTATCTTTGTGTGTAATTAAATTGATCCAATCACTCAGGCGGTCGGCGGGGGCTGGCGTCAATCGGGTGTTCTGGCGGCAGCGGCGTCCGTCGCGCTCGACGGAGCGGCGGAGACTATTAGGAGAGATCACCAACACGCGAAACAGCTGGCGGAGGGAATATCACAGAGGACTCCCGAACACCTGAAGAAGGTTGGTTACTGGTTAGAATAACCGCTTAAAGAAGTACGATTATGAATCCCTATTTTTCAAGTTGAAAGGACCGATGCGTCGGGATTGGTCCACACAATCTTCCTACTTTTAAGAAGGCAGAAAAGGGTTAAAGTGATTTATCTCAGTTCTCAGACAGCCCTTTCATTTGTACTTGCCTTTGCGTCCCCTCCAATCTAGTGCAAGTGAACTATGTCTTCTGAGTTTGGTTTGAAATCATACATTGACAAGGTCTGACTATTTCCCAAGATAGCGCCTGCTTTCTCATTGTAAAATATAAGATTTAATGAACAATGAAATGCTCGCAAGTTAGCCTGTTTAGGTGAGGAATGCGTTTTTGAGTTTTCTGGCGTGATTGTTCAGAGTTTTGAGAGTATGGTAGAAGTGATGTGGAACTTATTGGGTTAGATATGTTATGTTCATCTTGATTTGAGTTATTCAGTATTCACTAGACCGCTCAGACGAAATTTTACTCTTTCAGACGTTGTATGTCTCGGATGGTTGCACTACAAACATGGTGGTACTTCACTGTAACAACGGAGTCAGACCTGAGCAGGTAGGCATTTTATCCTTGTACCTCTTTTTCATTTAGGTTAAAATTGAATTATAACACTCCCGACCAATTGTTTTTGTTGTGAACGAGTTCGTACGATAGTTGTCAGTGTAGGTAAACATCTCGGGACATTTTCTGATCTACCTATTTATGGACTACCATTGGCTCTAAATAGACATTGATGGGGTTCACATTTTAGAAATGTGCCATGTGGTTTATAGGCGAGAGAATATCAATCGATAGAAGAAAACAGTTTATGTTCTCAGCATACCGATGATTCTCTTTCAAAGTTTGCCATAATGTGTACATGTTGTTCTTATTTGGTTCTCACTGTTCTAGGTGATGACATTCTTCAAAGAACACAATGTGCTGGTGATGTCATTCGATGCGACTCGCGTACGAATTGTGACCAACTGGGGAGTGGGAGACGAGGAGATCAAGAGAACGCTAGAAGTATACTCTCAGTTTGTAAAGTCTCTCGGCGCTTAGTGTAGTAGTTTGTCATTGGGAGATAGTGTTGTGTTTTATTTTGGAAACCAGAGTAAGGTTTTGAATGTTTAATGCCCAAGTCTTAGATAACTTAACACGAAGGCTATCGGTTTAGTTAGTTTATGAATAGAGTGAATTGTTGGTGCAGCTGATGTTGTAATAAAACAGGTCCTGATAATGTGATACGTTGATTCTAGAAATAACTTGATATATTCAAAAGTTCATAAGGTATTTCTCATACTTTTCATTTTACTGTATAACAATATTGTTATTGTTGTCAACTTCGTCCCTTTTAATATTTGCTCAATAAAGTAGTTTTTGGTCACATTCATTACGCTTCAAGTTAGATTGTTTTATGATTCAATCATATATCTTCCGTGCCCGCTTTCGTGTGAAGTTACGGTAGGCTTGGATTAGTCGTTTCATGAAAATTGTTCTACAGTCGATTATGTATGAGTTACTCAGACAATGGGGTCCTGGAAGCGTCCCAGGATCGTCGTTTTCCTAGAAGTGTCCGAGAACTTTCCTACAGGGATCCTAGTAGGACACTTCTAGGAAAGAGATTGGCACGAATGGCCACGCGGCCGGGGGGCTGATGGCGCCAAAATTTATCGATTAATGGAAGCAGTCGGACGGCGGTCACTCGCTCTCCGCCGCAGCTTCAGTTCGCCACCTAGTTTTCAAAACTCCTATCCTCATTCCTAAGCTCTAAACATTCGAAATGTAGCATTTCCCTGTACCAGATTAATGGTACAGACTACTGAACATTTTTTTATTTAGGTTCATTGATGTAATGCGATTTCGACTAGTTTGGAGATTGATATGAAATTGAATATAATCTCTTTGCGTTTTTTGATCGATTAAAGTCTGTTTAGTTCATTGATGATCTACTTTTTTGGTGAAATCTTCTATCTCTAGACATCATCTCTTTCCATTTAATTTCCCTTCGGGTATCAACCGTTAACCGAATAGCTTTCAGAAAGCATTATGGCTTGCCAGTCCACAGATTTCATGATTGAGGACGAGTGCGAGTACAATAAGGAGGATGTAGCGGTCTTCATGGAAAGTCATTCAGATATTTTAGAGGTCAGTTGCACGTTAATAAAATCATTTTCCTAATGGTTTTGGATTCGGATTTTGTGGATTGATATGAAAACCACCTTGATGTCCATTACATACTTTTTATTTTTGGTATCTTACGCCATCCAGCTATTAAGCGGGAAATGCCATCCAGCTAAGTAAGCGGGAAATGCCATCCAGCTAAGTAAGCGGGAAATAAAATTGATCCCTTCTTGCGAAAGAGTAATCAGTTATCGTCGACATACAATTGTATCACCTGCGAAACGAATGAAGCGTGATCAACTTGTATTTCTGCACTACAGGGTTTACATTGGAGCTCATTGGACTTGGACACCAAGAAGTGACTGATGTAACGATGACCTACGAGACTGTTACATCGAACAACTCATTGTGAGTTTTCTGTTGCTTTAACTCATTATGCCATTTAAATTTCGTCGGAACATCCATAACCCAACGTTCATTTACAAAAGCAACACGTTTATTCATTAAACGCTTTGATACATTGCATTCATCGTGTAGATTCTGTGAACGACTGGGTGAACATGTATGCTGAATCACATTTCTCCATTTATTCCATCACCACATTTGAATCGAATTTGTCTACACATTCTTGTTGCAAATAAAAGTCATTGACAGGTTCTGGCAAAGCCTCGAAGGAGAGGAGGATGCCGAAAAATGGAAGCAGCTTTGCGCTCTGCGGTCGGTGGCTGAGACTTGGCGACAGCTTTCATTCCACACAGCCTTGCAGAATGCAATGTAAGTCCAAATTACTGAATTTACTACCTCAACTTTTTTAGAATACGGCCTAACTTCCTGTCAAATTCTATATGTCAGCATATTGTTTAGTCTTCCTCATTGTCTCTTTTGTCAGCTTTCTGTCGGAAATATTGTTTAAATCTATAAAAATACTCGAAATAAATCAGACTTGGAATTGCAGGATCGATATCAGACGCGGAGTTTACAGACGGCAGCCAAATGGGGAGATGAAGTGGGAATCTAATCGCAAGCGACCCGTGAGTGTTTCTACATCTTCCTTAACTCATTGGACAGTGAATTTGCAAGATCGTTCAAACTTTTCAACCTTATCCACATATCCCATACTATACAACTACATCATGCATGTACATCCTATGTGGCTGGTTTCTAGCAATCCATTGCATTCGATAATGTTCTTGACTTTCCTCTTCGATGTATATTGTTTTCTTCAATATGTTGAGAACAAATGACACTTTTTACAGAAGAATGTGAACGATGAAGCGGAGAACACCGAGGTTGGAACAAGTGCAACGAAGAAAAGCAGCCGGGGATGATGAAGTACGACGGCCACAAGCTCAGTTCAGTTAACACCGATGAATCATCTTTTGTCACCATTTTCATCCACACTCTTACCTATCTGTCCAATAGAGTTTCCCGAATAGCCGTAATCATCGAAAAACTGGCTACTCTTTGCCCAGAACGAAAACACATTGTCTATTTTTGATTCTTTCATTCTTTTTTATTCCCTCTCATAATTTCCATATTTCTATCCAAATGTTTCTAAGCTCGCTTGAGAAGATTCTCTTATTTCTCATCTCTCGCATCTCTCCTCCTCTCAGTTCAGAGTTCATTCTGTTTTCGTTACTTATTTGTTAATGGTGCGATTGTTAAATGTTGCTGTTTTGTCATTCTGGGACGGCTTCAGATTTTCGGTTCCCTAGTGCGATTGTGAAATGTTCTGTTTTGCCACAAGCGCGTCTGTTCTCTGTTGTGAAATGAATAAACAGTTTCTTCACGTCAATTTTTACACGTGAATGGACGATTCCATATTTATATTGCATGGCGCCCATTCCTCCCCTGATTCCGCTCATTGGGGCCTAGATGCGTCCAATAAGGCGCCTAGAAAGATCCAACGAAGCGCCTAGAGGGGTCCAAGGATGCGCCTAGAAAGGTCCTGTACGTTTTATACTAGGTGCATCCTTGGACGTTTCTAGGCGCTTTTTTGGACGCCTCTAGGCCCCGCCTGTCTCTGTAGTTTCTTGGGCAAGTTTATCAGCCTACCTTGTGGGGCAACCAATATCTTCTTGGGTGGTCTCTGGCACGACTTAGCTCATGTGATTTCTTGATGAACCACTTTTTGTTGGTCTCATTCTATATTAACTAGTACTATGTACCATCGAATCGGGAAAAACTTAGGTGTTTGCATTAAAGTAGGACGATTATGTGGACCAATACCGTGTCAACGGTCCTTTAAACTGCAATTGGAAAATGGATTGCAGTTTAAAGGACTGAAGCGTTGCGATTGGACCACATAATCGTCCTTCTTTAAGATCTCCATGTTGCTTAACATAGATGGAGTTTACTACGTCTTTGTACCTCAGGTCCCAACGTGATATGACGTGTCGCTCACGTGTGGTGGATATAAAAGTGGAAGACGAGCTATCGTCTTTACAGTTAGTTTTACTATTCTAGTTTTTCCCATCCTTTGTTTTATCCCAATCAGGCGGCTTGAAGCTGTTAATGGGTTTTGTAGAAAAGGGTCCAGCTAGAATGAGTTGCAGAAGATAAGAAAAGAAAGTTTGACTTCCTTATACTTCCTGTCAGAAAGTGTTTATCAAATCAGTTACTCTTGTTCTGAGCGGTGGCACTACTAATACGTTCAACTATCTGTAACAGGAGTACAGAACCAAAAGTCACGTGAAACAAGGAAAACGTGCACGGTTTCACGTTGAACGTGATTATTTTCTTCGTTTCTGTTACATCTATAAGCCTATCAGTAGCCGTCCATCGTTCGTTGGTCGTTTGGTTGCTAAATGATGTGTTTCCAGTGGGTCGGCTAAAGTGCGCGTGAACATTGTCTATGAGAGAGATGTCGTCTTTTCCGATGAGGATCGCGTTGAAGAAGAAAGGTGTATGACTCCGCCACCCAAGCTAGAACTGGAAGGGTACGAGAATGAGGTAAGGACCCATGTAGTTATCTTCTGCTGTGTTTGTAGTTTGATCTCACGGCGTTCTAAACTAAAATTGGAAGGATACGAGAATCATCATCAACATGCCATGATGTGACGTTGTAGTGAAACGTGAGTATTCTATGCTGCCTGTATGTGTACAGATTAGGGTTGTTAATTGAGTTCAAAATTTCGAGTTTTGGGAAAAATCGAGTTTTCTAGTTTTGGGAAATTTCGAGTTATCGAGTTTGCAAAATTTTCGACTTCGACAACCCTAGTACAGATAAAAGTAGAACAATGGAGGATAAGACGGCGCTTGTTCATTTATCCGACCGTGTTTGTAGTTTGTAGTTTTTTGAATCTGCATTTCGGCGTAAAGTAAAAAGTGAAGCGGAAATTGCAGAGCACACTACAACTCGAAACACGAAAACTCGATAACTATATCTCTAACCATGTACAGGTAATCTGCGCTAGTTGAAACCGTTTTGAAATGTTCTGTTATTGAAACGGAAAAGTTTCAGGCGCCCTGGGTGGGTCAGGAAGTGGAAGTCGGCGCCAACTCGTCAAGTTCTTCGGGCGACGAACCATCGGACGATGACTGTAGGGTCGGAAAACATAATAGGGTGAGAATTTACAGATGCTTGAAGAAGGACGATTATGTGGCCCAATACCAACGCTTCCGTCCTTTGAACGGCAATATCTTTTCAATTGCAGTTTAAAGAACCGAAGGCACGGGATTGGTCCACATAATCGTCCTAAACACGTAAAACGGGAACGGGAGAATTCACTAAGAACCCGGATTTTACCGAATCGAACCAGGAACTGATCACTGAAGAACCGAACCGCAGGCATGCGGCATGGTACCGAATTTGGATCCGGTCGGTTCTCTGTGTAGTTCACCAAGCAATAAATTTATTTGGTCCTTTCTTATCTTCAATTTAGTTTTTCATCGAGTGCATATGATAGTTGTTGACTTTCAGCCTGCATCTACACGGTTTGTCCCGGGGGATCTTTATTATCGGCCACGAAAACGCAAAATTCGCCGTACAAATGTGTTGAGGTGATTTCATGCTTCAGTATTTCTCCTACTATCTGTTCTACTGGTCGACTTTCAAATTTGTCAACGTTTCCTTATTCCTATCTCATTTTTCTTAGTTCTAGTGGAAAAATACGATTATGTAGTGCTTTTTGGCTTCGAGGGTTTGATAATAGTTTCTGCTCTCACGTTTGCTTTATTTAATGCAAAATTGTGAACGAAGCTCTCAACAGAAATAAACTCTTTTTAGTAGGAGTAGAATGATTCAAACCCTACTGGTGTATATCCCTTGTGAAGTTTTCTCTTCAGTGTTTTAATATAATAAGCTGACTAGAATGTTTTAGGTTTGCATCAGTCGAAGAGTTGAATGCGTACTGTGAGGCAAATGGGTTGAATGGCGATAGTACAACGAAGAAGTTTGCTTCTGGTACGGTCATTTTGTACTTTGCGTAACCTTCAACAGAAAACGTAATGTAGTTGGATACAATAGTTAACTACTTGGGCCGAACTACTTCTGTCTACTTTTGACCAACTGGTTCTATACCGTTTTTTTTCTCATTTTGTCATGGTTTTGCGTGAAATAAGCAAGTTGTGGGGGGGGGGGGGGGGTGGAAATTAACATTAAGCTGGTAAGAATACGGCGAATATGTACATGATGCTCAGTAATGTTCACTTTAGTATAGTTAGATTGTCGTTCTACTCTTGGCCGATCTTCATGATGAAAAGTATAGCCTGTAAAACTTTCATTCAGTTGTTGAAGAACCAAAGATCGAGGTGGATCCGAACAACGACAACCAATTCGTTTATTCCATAGATGAAGCCTATGCTACACCGGTTAGTATGTGTAATGTCCACCGTAATGTGCTCAACTTTTGATATTGGGGCTTGAACTCGTTATGTCAAGATTCTACCGATTGTTATCAAAGTCCCTCGGCAATTGTTGTATATCTGTAACACACCGATACATACTAAATCGCCTTGTGGAGAAATGGATATACATTCATACACCAGTAAGAGTCAGTAAAAAATTGGAGAACAGGCTACTTTTCCGCTATAAACAAGAAAATCTGAAAATATGTCTGTTTTGATGCCAAAACGTAAATAATCACGTGTTAAAATCTAAAAACGGACTACTTTTTGTCGCTTACTACGCGCTCTGTTAATTACAAATTTGCGTTTGGTCGAAACTGTATTGCAACAAATCTAGAGATACAGGGTGCCCTGAAGAGACGTCAGACGACGATTGAGAAAATCAATATCTATGACAGCCACGCTGTATAAACAGTAATGTACTGTTTTGCAACGACGCTTGTTCTGAGTACAGCTGTTTGGGTGTATTTGACTTTTGACGTTTTTAGAAGCAGCGCCGAGTTCTGACGATTCTCGAGGACATCTTTCTGCCGTCCACCTCCAGCAAGCCGGCTGACAACTGCCCCATCGCGACATGTCGTCTCTGCAACGTAGAGGTTTCCAACCGAAATAGGAAACAACACGTTTACGTGTGAGTTCGTGTGCACACGTATAAGAAAATCAGTATTAGTAGAGAAATCGGAATTTTACGTGCCAGATATCTTCACTGCACGATAATGCGGAACAGCTGAACACCAATTTTCTGCCGACTGCGGCAACATTCGCGAGATTTTGGAGCAAAAAGTATGAATTGTGGCTGCTTGCAGTCGACAGAACGATCGATCATCACATTTTGTTGCTGCTGCCAGCGTTGGCAGCAAAAAGTGTAAGCCCGACATGGGATTTGTCTGAAAACACACTGAAATAACCTTATGCTCTAGTTGGGGTATACTTTGTCGATCCCAGTTTTGTTAGTCATGACTGTTTAGTGGGGTTGTTCAGCTGAAGCTACTCATTGTTGTTTCACTGGTTTTAGCATGCATCTACGTAAACAGATGTACCGATGCCCAATGTGCAGCCTCGGACACGTGTATCACAAAGGAAATGTGGAACATCATATCAAGAAGATGCATCAGAGTACGGTGAGTAGTATTTTACATAGTAGTACTTTTATATATGTTGCACTACTGCACAATGTTCTGTAGTATGGCATATTTTACATATTAGGACATTTGCTAATAGGGTGTTCTGTGCAGGAGAATAGTCAGTTTGAGTTTGAAATTCTGCTCGCGACCGTTCTATCTGTCTTTTTATTTCATATCATAGAATGAGAAAAACAATGGTTCAATACTCCTATTCAATTATTTCCAGCTAGCGCCTATCTGTAACAAAGATCTCTACTCTGCCGAAGTGGATGTCTGGTTGTACAAGTGGGTTGTTCAATTTTTCTTGTAAGTTTGTGAGAAAAGGATGTATAGGTATTTTATGTTTTGTTAAGTATGGAAGTATGGATGGTATATGTTTTGATTCCTATCGATTTGCAATTAGTATTACCACATAGTTCAATGTGAAACATGTTCTTGTTTTCAGATGTTTTGCTGACAGGAGGATTGTCCGTTCAGTAGACCCCGAAGTCACGGCACTCGTGACAGATCTCATTGACTGGACTTGTGAGGGTGAGAGTTTATCTTTTGTAGTTTGATTCTGAAACACGAGTTTTGACCGAAAAGCAACAGGATCACACTAAAAACAGAGCAGAATAGTTGCGGCATATACCGTATAGGCCTGCTTTGGAAAGAGCTAACCCCATAGTTTTCGATGTTGTTTAACTCTTCAGTTCTGTTCAGATTCAGATCGTCAGATTCCGTCGCCAACTGAACCTTCTCGTCAGCGCCAGTCCATTCCGGAGTCCTCGTGCACCGAAAGAGTGGAGCCCATCAAACAGACCGGTATGATAGTAGGAGTCATTAGTTAGTTGCCCGGCTAGTGAAGTCACGCGGGAACATGACTTTTCTCCTCACCTTTCCGATGGGAGGGGGTCAAACTTCAATTTCTCAGAAGCATTACACAAATTTGAGGGTTGGGGTTTTCCTCTCGCCCAACCAGTGGCCGTATTTTGTAAGCTCAAATAGTCGGGTAAGCTATTTGAGCAAAATTTCAAGGACCGAATTCTAATTCAGGTCAAGATCATTTTCTTGTATTTTCTGCTAATTAAGCGCCTGTTTGCTAGTTTTACATATAGGCAGGATAAATTCTGAACCGAGAGAGTGAGTAGTTTGTAATACACTATTTGAATTTTGCTCAATTAGCTTACCCGGCTATTTGAGCTTACAAAATACGGCCACACTAATGTCCACTTCTCACCGTCAATCCTCAAACTTTTGTATTGCTTTCGCCAATGGAGGTCATACTTCATTTTTTTCCTTCACTCGGTATCCAATCTCATATACGGAAATAATTGCGGAAATACACAGAGAAACTCAGTTTCAGCTTGAACTTTTTGTTTTGTGTCACTGCTATATTAGGTTCAACTTACTACTGAACTATATAATAACTTCACATACATTTAACTTATTATTATAATTTAACTAAATATATTAGAATTCGTCAGGGGACTTATCTACTGATGAGGGCCCCTGACCTCACACACCGTATAGAGCGTAGAGGCCGAAACGGTGTAACTTTATCTTAATCGATTATGACACATAAATTGTTTATCTTAGAAAGTTCTTGTATTTTTCACTAAATATAACAATTCCTATTTTAAATATACAACTTTGCTACTTAACTTAATTGTAAACTCACACTTACTATATTTACTCATTATATTCTAATACATCCTAATTTTTCCTTTTTTCTTTATTACAGCCGGTCCGAGCTGTTTCGATCCACAGCAGATGCCAGACGATCTACTGGAACCCGATGTAAATGATGTCGCCGCCACCACCATCATGTCCGCGCTACCTTACTTTCGGGTTAGAATCCTTTCTCATCTCTCTCGCTTTTCGTTCTCTCACTCGTCTGGCTCTCTCTCTCTCTCGTTCTCGATATAATACAATATTTCAAGTGTTCAACTTATTTCAATACAAAAGGTTAAATACTTCATCTTTCTCCCTTATATCTCCCCCTCTCTATCTCTCTCTCTTCCTTTCTTTCTCTCTCTCTACCTCTCTGTGAACTAATCTGATTTTCGCATAATTCATGTTTGTACCCAGTTAGCCTCTCCAGATCCAGCCGATTGTGGAGACGAATCCCATGTTCGCCCGACACCGTGCTGCCAACAACACCAACACGTGCGGCCTCTGCGGCATGGCTAATCAGAGACATCTGGAGCGCCATGTACTTCAGGTATACTCCATTCACGTACAGTAAGGTTCCACTATCTCACGAATAATAGTCCATTTTTCGTGAGACTCGTAGATGTGTTTCATCGAAAATAGGCAAGTTTTGTTGTTATCAGCGAAAATGATGCTGTTTTGCGGGTTCTTGTGGCTATTCGTCCACCTTAATTGAATTAGGTATGACCTCCACATTAAATGCTGGACTTACACAGGGAGTTTTCTCAATTTATGTGATTCATGTACGATTTAAACGGGGATTTTGAATGTAGACGAAAACAAAGATGAATTACATCATTTGGTCGAATAGTGAAAGTTCGTATTCTGTGATTTTCTCTATCCAAAGCGAGCCTGTATGGTGTATTTCACTGTATCCCGCTGTGTTTGTAGTTTGATCCGGTTGTTTTTGGTGAAAATTTCAAAAAGGTTTTTTTTCAGTGCCACGTGAAGCGTCCGATGTTTATGTGTCCTTTCTGCTCGTACAGTAACAACTATGCTCGCAATGCTGTCAAGGATCATATCAGGGTTAGTCGATTAACTTATTTCACCAACTGGGCCAATTCTACAACTAACCCGGTTTTTAGGTAACCTAACCCTTTTTTGGTAACCTTTTATTCAGGTTACTTGAGTAAGTAACCTCTAAGTAACCTTAAACCAAAATCGGGTTACCATCAAAAATAGCAGTAAAAACGAGTTTTCAAGCCAAATTTGGGGGTAACCTGTTTTTGGTTTTAGGTTACTTTCAGGTTACCACCGAAGTAACCTGAAAAAAAGGGTTACCAAAAAAAGGGTTAGGTTACCTGAAAAACGGGTTAGATATAGAATTCACCATTTAACTGTTGTGGAATGGGGAGACATGGTTATCATAGTGAAACGTCTTCAGATTTTGTAGTTTGATCCAGCTGTGTTTTGGGTGTAATTCGAAATGCCTACGGTGCATTGAGATGGAAGTTCAACGCAAATATGGTAACCTTTATACAACAAACAATCATTTTTAGTTTCAATTGAAACATCGAGAAAAAACAGGCAGTTAAATACATCAACTGTTCCATCATGGATTAGGCACAGTATTCACAGTGGTGTTGTTTATCAAGTTAAAATGTGGAGTTCTCGTTTTTTTCGAGTCGACATAACTCTCTGATAACCCTAATTGACAGATGACAGTCAAAGAAGTACGACCTAAACGTATTTCTTGTTTCAGGTGAAACACAGTTTGAGCACAGCGGAGCCGATTGACATGAGGGACCAGCACTGGGCGGAGATCCGTAGAGTCTACCAGAAGTGCTTCCCCAGCGAGCACGTTGCCCCGGCCACAATTAATATGAGCACTCGGCGATAGGCGATTAGAGGAGGTATGCATATAGTTCTTACATTTCCCAACTGGACTTGGGCAGCCTGCCAATGAAATTTCAAGGCAGTTTTTGAACATGTTGAAGTACTTCAAAACAACATAAATTTATGTGAAGTGTTCTTCCCCTTTGTTATAATCCGTGTTCGAGACAACTTTCTGTAAAATATATGTTTTCTCTAAATAACAGTCTTCCAAAGTTTTTGGCACGTTGCCAACGAGTCCAGTTGGGAAATGTGAGCACTATACTCTGGTGATGGGATGACAGGCTCCAATGGTTATACATGTTCCGTTGTGTTTGTAGTTCGATCGTGCTACTTGTATGTAGATCAAACTACGACTCAGATATAGCCAGCTGTTGCATTCGAGAAAAACAATATAATATGAACATTTTACTTTATGGTACTCCAATACTCCATCAAGAGTTGATATTGGTCTCAAATGTAAATGTGGCTCGGATTGTAAAGTTTGAAACTGAATCGCTCATTATTATGACAGGAGGTTTTAAGTTGTTTTTTTTTACAGATTTGAATTTGGGAGCAGATGATTCGTTTTTTGGGTACACCAAGAGCCTTATTTAGGAATAGCATAGATTCTGTTATTATAGATTTTGTTATATATTTTTATTGTCGTTTTTTTCAGGGATAGCATTGATTTTAATAAATTTTACTATCATAGTTTATTATAACTGTGGCTTAATTATACTACCGCATTGATCATTATGTTGTGATTGTTGACCTTTCGAACTAGTTTTGTCATTTGTGACCTATTTTTCACGATAAAGATTACGATTATATCGATTTCTGTTTATTATGTTGAGTGTGATGTGAGCTCTGTGTTGTTACCTGTGTTGTTTGCTTTTGATATGTCATTGATACATCACAACTCCCGAGAGTTTTTGATCGTGTTCAAGCCGTATGCTTTAAACGTATGTTCGTTCTGACTTTCTGGGATCGTAGTTGGAAAATACATTCGATAATACTTCTTCTTCATCTACGGCTGGTTTTAAGGTAGTAGCGACTACTTTTTATCCGTTTACGCCTGTTTTTGATAGTAGAGAATACTGTTTCGTGCCAACGGCTGGTTTTAAGGTTGACGCATGTTGGACCAGCTGTCATATCTGATCTACGGTCTGGGGCCGTGTCCGGATTCAGTGAAACCAATCCGATTGTTGGCTCTCATGTACAAGGTGGTGGACCAGCGGCGGAAACGATCCACCTATGCAGAGGTGAGGCATGTTATAGTTTCTTTCAATACCAATGAGACTTTGACAGCGTGTCATTAAAACTTTAGAAGAAAAGTTTAAATAGAAATATTGCGTTTTTCGGAAAGTATTTTGTTCACAAATTGTCTCACGGGTGTTAGCTAGCAGCTGGTATCAACTAGCAGCTTTTTAACAAGAAAAAAACAGATTCTGCGGTAATAATTGGCAAATTCATTGAAGGAACACGAAAAAGACTAACTGTTGGAATGGACCGTGAAACATTATTATTCGAAGTCATTCCACTGACATCTGTCACTATTTCCAGATAGATGTGGAAAACCTGCACGCGCTTCTTCTACTGCGACTGAAACAGTTGGATGTGCCGGATGTGTTGACGAATCTTGTACACAAAGTCATAGGTGATCACGTTTTTAGTTGAAATTGAGATTAATGGTCCAAAAATGAGACTGTCAGCAACAAAACTCAGTTGTTTCCAAGTTTCTTCAACCATTTAACCGCGTTTTGGGAAAACAGCTCTGAAGAGAGTGATCCGCCGAAACATTGCCGCTGGTACAAAATTAGCGATCAGTCAGTATCTCTCAGTACCTTGTTTCGTTAGTTTAGTTAAAAATAGTTTTTAGTTGTTGAAACTAATAGTTGTACTTTAGATGATTTGTCTGAGAGGGATGAGTCTCTTTGCTACTTTGTTCTCGTGGCCACCGAAATTCTTTCCGATGACATCCTCGTAACTTCTCTGCGGAAACAGGCGGTAGATCAGAATCTGGTAAGACAAGAGACTGTTTCACGCACTTGTAACCAGGTACAGTGTTTTGTTGGGAATTTGAGGCAGTTTGTTGACATCTGACAAGTCAATTGCAGTGGTGCCTTTTGTTATCACATGCAACAACCCGGAATTATCCTCCGATAGTATTTAAGTTAGAAGACTGTCAATTCGTTGAAAACAATTTGGGTCAATGAAAGTTCGTAAAAGTTCCTAGAAAGTTTGTGATTTGTGAATCTCTTAACGATCAGTATGGACTGGAAATTGAGACTTACTTGACGACACGTTCTCATGGGTTACTGTAATTTCAGGTTACCGTAGATTACCCGTTCACCGATCGGTTTGAGGCAGTTCACGAGGCGTTTCCCGCAGTTTTTCACGGGGCACCCCGGTTACCCTGGGACATCAGTTCTGTACTCAATGACGATCTCTGGAAAATAGACGAAACGGAACCAGGTAGGAAATTCAACGTCAATACTTGTACCATTATTATATATTGTTTATGATTGTATCCAAGAAGCGTGCTACTTAAACTTTGTTCGTGCCTACTGCCTATGTGTAGGTTATATGCTCTATTCCTAGCCTTTCCCTCAACACAGATAGGGAAGGTCAGCATTTCGGCCAAAACTGACTGTGTTCACTGCATTCCAATCGATTTATCTAATTGTGACAGTTACAGAAGAAGACTATCCCGTCGATCTTCAACCTCTGGATGAATATGGAAACATTTCCAAGGAGCTGTTTCGTTTGCTCAAAAGTGATGCTATTCGCATATATCAGGCGACTGGGAAAGGTGGGTGTGTCATATTCTCAAAGGGTGTCTATACTAATTTACAGCCGATTGGTAGTTTTTTCATAAATTAGGTTATATATAGTGGGAGAAATTGCATATAATATGTCCTTTTTCACGTAGGAATTCTTGTAGGAATGAAAGAGATACTGTGCTTACTAAGACTACTTGGTTTCAGAAGTACGAGTAGAGTCGTTTCAAGCGCGAGAGGTCGTAGAATCCCTGATCTCGTTGTACAAAGGAATCGGATCTCATCTATTCACTGAAACAGATAAGGTGAGTTCATTTTCACAGTGTTCACCGATAGACAGTGTGAATGTACTCAATTGATAAAACGTAAAATGTCATTCGTTACTTTGGAAAAGTTGTGACACTTCGATCCGTGTAGGATAGAATAAGTATGCATGAGATGGAAGGTGAATTCAACAAGCATCTGCAATTCTGAAAGAAACGTTTATAATATGTAATATGGAACGTACAACGTGTAGTTTCTCAAAAAAAAAACCTGCTCAAAACCAGAAAAGTAAATGTTTGATTCCAGCCGGGTGTCTACACTGTACCCGAGCACGTGGAGGTAGTTGATGAAAGAGTATATTCTCTGTCTGTAATGAAGCAGTTTCTTCCACCTCATCTAAAAATGGCCGCCGCGTGAGTTTGTAGTTTGTATCCTATGCAAAAGCTTTTAAAAACAAAGTATTACTAGGGTTAAGATAATAGATCAGGATTCTTATAAATAATAATAAGCAAATATTGACATTTAAACAAAATAAAAAGATGTTTTCCTATATTTCATATGTGATCACCTGTCAGTTGTGAAAGTTCACTTCTAATCTGCTGATGGTGAGTTCTAAGACAAATATTTTCTGAAATTGTGGCGAATAAGTTTCACGTTTCAGTTGTGTGAACCGTCGGTGAATGTGCTCTATCAACGATGTTATTGTGGGTTACTAAAACAACCAGTTGTTTCTCATTAACCAGTAGCACTCATTTCAGGCTGACGGAATTGAAACTACGCCTAGAGAATCTGTCGTTGAGGGAAGGAAGTGTGGTGGAAACCCTGAGAAAGGCTGTGCTCAAGCAGTTTCACGCTTTCGGGTAAGATGCTGCAATGTGGCTAAATCATTTATTTTGTTATGTATTCTTTGGGGGAACGACAGTGGTGATTAGTTAACTTTTCTTCATCCAGTGAATATGTTACCCATTTTCTTGAAATATGTTAACTTTTGTTCTGTTGTAATTCGTTCAAACGGATTTGATTAGTTTGTAGTCGTATTTTTCAGAGACTCGATCGGAGACAGACTTCGCGCTACCCGTTATCTCTTCGAGGCCGATTTACAGCTGGGAAATGCGGCAGAAAAGATGCATCACTTTCTCCAGATTTGCATTTATTGGATGGAAAATCACACCCTGGTAAGTTGATTCGAAGAATTCAATAGTGTTAGTTACTTCCGGCTATTCATACCGGATAAGTAGGCTTTACGATATATAGTCATCGTCATTAATATGTAGACCACTACAATGTACTGAGTTTTCTAATGATCAATTTTCGTGAGAACACTGACGTTTTCCCTCTTTTTTCGACTACGTTTCCGACTATTTTATTCGACTATTTTAGTTTTTGAAAGTAGTAAAAAAATAAGTTCGTAGTAGGAGTCAATGAGGGAATGAAGACAGCATTAAAGATTTTATAGTAGTGCCAAAACGTCATTTAAAGAAGAAAGATTATGTGGTCCAATCCCAACGCTTCAGTCCTTTAAACTGCAATGCATTTTTCTATCTCAGTTTAAAGGACCGTCGACACGGGATTGGTTCACATATTTGTCCTGCTTTAAGGGGTTTGACTAGTGTTACAGTTATTTCGCACTTTTATTGATCAGGGATCGTTCAGGCCCTAGATCTGTCGGCAAGACTCTTCGATATGAGCATTTCATCGGTGGACAGTTTTCAGAAGAAAGCATATGAGAGCGTTTTGGAGGAGGTCAATGTGCATATCTTGATGTGAGTTCATATCACACCATTACCACATAGTCAGCACGGTAAACGGAAAACGGGCCAATTCCATAAGAAATCGGGTGTTTCGTTAACCTCGGTTCACCCTTTTGTTAACTCCTTCATAACGTGTTTTTTTTTTGGAAAATTTTGGGGTGACCAAGTGGTTAACGAGGTAACCCGGTTATGGACCTATTATGATTAACGAAATACCTGGTTGAATAAACAATTCGCCGGGAAAACGTCACCTGACAACGTAGTTATTAACAGTAAGAAACGGGCGCAAGGTGAGTTACAGCCAGTCGCACATTTGTTTTATCCTCATGTCTTTATGTCATATAGTAATAGTTTGTTCTGACTGTGTTTTTTTGATTCTGAACAAATTCCAGTGTGATCACCAAGTACCTATTGAGCGGGGACCTGGACGATTCGGCAGGTCTTTTCGCACATACGTCACTGGGCGAGGATCCAAGTCAACCCGATTACGGTGAGTGTTCAAAGTCGTCTCGAAGAGGTCAATTCGACAACTAACCGGGTTATTAGATAACATAACTGGGTTTTGGAAACCTTTTTTTGACCAGACGGTTATCGTTAAAACTGATGATAGGAACGAAATCCTGCCTTAGATTGAAGGTTGACCTGTTTTTTACCACTAACTACAAAGGTAACCTGAAAAAGGTTACCAAACGTTCCGGTTAAATAGACCTAACGCGATTTCGTAATATACGAATCATGATCGGAACATAGCTATAGCATACTCAACAATAAGAGAACCCGTACAAGGTTTTAAGTTCCCACTCTAGGTGTCAGTGCCACTGCTGAGAAAAGCATAGAGGACTTTTCCGGGACCTCCATGATTAGTTTGTTGCTCCTCGCCAATAAGGCATACTAATTCCGTATATGCAAAAGTTAGGTACTTCTATATCAATAGAAATCCGTGCCTCTACTGCCCAAAACTGTAGTCTGTTGTTCATTGATCGATCCTCCTATAAGATTAGTGTCTTGAATCCCGAAGCCGGACCACGTGAGATTATGATGACTACCGGCTAATGTAGTTCTCTTTGGAATTCACGGGATTATCTAACTTGGTATGTATGTGAAATATCGATTTTTTTTATTTCATCGACCCCTTTCAAGAAACGGTGACCCAGCGCTTATGTCGCCTGACGTTGCCGTCTTCTCGCTACGTGGACAGCCTCATCTGCGATTCAATCGTGTCGTACGGGACGATTATCGGCCTTCTGAACACGGTCAAAATGGATCCACACATTCAACAGCTATACTTTAAGACAGAGGTTGGTGTTCTTCAGTTGAGAGAGAGAGAGATAGGGGGGGGGGGGGAGAGGTTGTTCAAATAGTCAAAAAACAAACTCTCATTTCACTAATATCCGGGTAATTGGTCGATTTTCGTTGCGAAATCATGATGTTTGCATCATTTGAAACATTTGGAATAAAAAAACGAATTTATTTTCGTAGAATAGTCACACTTTACGGCAGTTGGTAGGTGGGACTGTTTGGGGCTGGCCAAGCTTAGCTCAACTATTTTGCGTTCATAATTAGAGACGCGGAAATGGCTCATCTATTGAGCTCTGAGGGGCCTGGAATACACAATCCGCCATCATGTTTGTTTGACAACTCAAATGGAATATTGCTAATGAATTACGCGGTTGGTTAGTAATGTCGAAGAGTTTGCCCAACGTCGGGGAATTCCGTTTCGCATGACGTTGAACTAGCTGGCAGCTGTCATTTACTTCACCTGAAAAATTCAGTTTAATTGTTGGTCATTGATCTACAAAACTGTATCTGTAATTCATCGTCTCTCACTTGATTCTTCAGAAAACTGACGACACTTCCACTGATGACGTCATATTTGACTTTACCTACGCGAGTCAGATGGAGAAGGTGAAGGAGATTATAGATGAGGCCCCGCTCATTCGAATTCATCTTGTAATTCCCAAAGTTATCAGGTAATGGAGTATTGATTTCGAAGTTCTTGATTTTTTTTATGATTCGATTTGAAGTATCGATTATTCTCTAGTTGTATCGATACGAATTGGAGCACTGACAAACCAACAACTTCTTGCGCACATGCGGTTTCTACCAAGGCTGAGGAAGTTGTGAAAAAAGAACTAGGGATTGTGGTGGCTTTCTGATTTAAAAAGCATTCCACGTGTAATTGATAGTGTTCTTAGCTCATTCTTTCTGCGATAGAGATCTGTTAGAAAAGGAAAACTTAAACCAAACATGTTGTGCTGCGCTGTTCTGTTTCTAGTCTGAACCGTGTCTCATACGCAGATCAAACTACAACTGTGTCAGACTTTTATAAGGTGTTCTCCAATCACACACCGCCAGGGCCTGTCATAAAAGGGGAAGTCGCGAACAAATACTTGTGAAAAGTAGGGGTCGCGAGCTGTTAACTAACGATTTTCATTCAAAACCCCCTATAATCGTACAGAAATTAGTTGAATGTTGCTGTTTTGGGGGGTCGCGACACGAGAAAACACGGAGGGGTCGCTAAAAATTTCGAAGGAATAAGAGGCCCTTGGCGGTGTATGTCTCCAATCAAACTGCAATTGTGTAGACAGTGTTGAGATGTACGCGGATCAAACTACAACCGAGCGCCGATCAAACTACGAATGAGATATATGTTCACGCCCATCTGTTTCAGTACTCTGAAAAATGCGTTGCTGTTGGAGTGTTTGGTGGAGGATATGCGCCAGGCGTTCCGTGTCATCGCCGCCGTATTTCTTCAGCAGTCGAAATATGTGGGAAATAAGCTGATAGGCAACAGGTTCGTATTCTCATCTTATTAAATGGTTGCAAATAATCTTGTGGCTGCGGTCATACTTCCAGCCGGGAGGTAACCGGGGAGAAAAATCGGTTACCTTCAACGGAAGCCGGGTTTTCCGTGTTAGTTTCAATGGTAACCGAATTTCAGCTTCAGGTTACGTTCAGGTAGTAATGAAGAACGGTTATAAAACGGTTTACTCACCTAAAAACCCGGTTGGTTTTAGAGTCAGCCGAATTACACTCATTTGTACCCTAGCACCGAATTCGATTCCAGTGCTGCCACTGCCCGATTCGTCTATCCGCAGCTGGCAGAAGCTGGCTTCAACCAGCGCCACATCAAAGCTGTCGTCGTCCTCTATCAGAGTGGGTCCTTTCAGTAACTCTGCCTATATGGCTAGAACCGATTGTGGTAAAATATGGTTTGTTCAAAATTATAGAGTTTCCTGTAGTTTGATCGCAAAAGCTATTCCATCTTAGAGAATTATCGGACCGTACTAATGTGTATTGAATTCGATGTTTGATGTTTAGGTGATATAACTTTAGAACTAAGAGGGTCCTTCCCAAACTAGTTTCATAATCGAATCGTCACGTGGCGAAACCGTTGTTCCGTGGTCGACTAATTTTAGCAATAATTGCTATAAATGGTTTGTCCGAAACTTTCGTGGCAGAAGTTTGGTTTGCGTGTCTGAGTCAAAGCACATAGTTCATGAAAAATTGGTTAGTTTTCGATGCGTTAAGAAATTTACCCTTCTTCAGGTTCAAAGCAGAAGTTTAAAATGAAGTACGTGGCGCCAACGCCGCTGTCGTTGTTCATAACCGAGCGACATTCTGATCGATACGAGAACATTCGGAAGCATCTGGTCCAGCTGGCGGAAGCTGAAGATGCACTCACTCAGGTACGACTTTCGCGGGTTGCTTCCACACACCAGTGAGATGGGACTATACTACAATAAGGAAACCACTTTTTCATTCAAAACCAGCAACAAATCTGCATACTTTGGGTTGAAAGGTACACATTCACCTACTTTTCGCAGTAAAAGGAACTCGAAAACACAAAAACCGTAACTTGAGTTCCGTTGTTCATCAGTGAATGTTTTCCAGATGGATTTGCGTCGCCACTGTCTGCCGTTGGGCGAAGATCGTCGCGCCTTTGTGGCCCGCTCGACGCTCCAGCGTCTGCTCTTCAATCTACGGGCGCGAATGGACTACGCCATCTCAATCAGTGTCGACCATTTTGAGGTAATCGTATTAATGAATAAAAAAGTATACAGTGAAGGAAACTGTAATACTGGCACTATCACCCCGTACCCTATTGAAGTCAGAAAAGTTAAGAAGAGGACAGGGAAATTGTACAATACTCAAATAAAATAACGTGGAGATGTGCAGTAGTAATGTGTCACTTTTGCATTATTCGTCTGCATTTGTAAGATTTGTGCTATAAAGACTCTCCAAAAGATGTATTCGAAAATGAACTGCGAAATTGTTGAATGCCGATGCGTCTTGAGCCGTGTTTTTATTCTAATTTCATGCAATATTTCCAGAAAGAACTGGACGAAGCAAAATCTATCCCGGATTTGTTCAACGCTCACAGGTATGAAGGAATTTCGATTAATTTAAGTAATAGGTTTTATTTTCAAATGTGTTACTAAAAGTCGAGTTGAGTTCTCATGAGTTGTTTTTAGACACGCGGTGAAGAGTCTACTACGGAGCACACTGTTTGATGTAAACTACTCAAAGACGTCCTTAACCCTATCGCAGGTCAGTATTCGGGTCACTATCAAGTCAGATAGACAACATTTAGATCATACATGTCTTCTCATTTCATATCTAACTAACTGACTAACAAAATATCATGTTCGGAATGAATATATGACGAATAAAACTTGAAACATGATTATATATTCTATCGAATTGCAGATCTGCGAGCGTTGTATCTTGTTCGCGAACGCGGTTGCGGCGGGCGACGCGCGCAGTGCCGAATCACACTATGAGGACACCATGGACAACATGCGACTCATCTGCGACAGTCAGTTTCATAATAATCTTTTTGGCAATTATTTTAGCCGTGTATTACTTTCTTGGGGGAATCGCATAATCATACAAAACTGTAGAAGGACTGTCCATAGAAGGAGTGTAAGCAAGGGTGAGCTCTGCCAGCTAATGCTGGCAGCTAGACAGATACCGCGACGAGCGGGGAGCGAACACAGATCTGTCAAGCTACAGCGGATCTGTTTTACATACTCATGTATAAGTGTAACATATAAGACGTAGCCAAATAAAAATATTTTGAAAACCGCTTATTTCAGAAACTTGCACACCAAGTGACGATCTCATACCCATCCACTTTTCTTACTCATTAACACTCTATTTCCCAAAAACGCGCTCCAACTGCGATTTCTGTGGAAGAATTATCAGTCTGTCATCGTACAAACTGTCGGTTCCAGTGAACCAACAGTTTGTCAAGTGACAAACTGTCGGCGGGGGGTCCCATCCTAATTTAACCATTCAACCACAAAATAATGCTTCAAAATAGAATTTATATTTCAAAAGCACGTTAAACACATTATATCAGTAAAATGAATTATTCTAGAAAACTGTTCAACATTTCTCCTAATTCGGTTGTTGAATTTCTATGATGTTTCAATTAATAGTAATTTGGTGATTCCCATATAACAGACTAGTTTTTCGGCACTGATTTTCAATAGAATAATTATGCATATTTCCTATTCAAACTGAGTTCCTTTTCTATTGTTATATTAGTTTTACTCGTACAATTCCACAATTGTTTAGTTTCCAGTCAGACTTTTTCAAAAAACCTAGTACCGAGTAAATTACCATTGTGTAAGAGATAGAAGTCATTCAAACTTTATTAAGTCAGTTCTTTTAGTTCTTAAACTAGCGCATTCAGTGGGTAGGGGACAGCGTGGCCAAATGGCCGTCATTTGGGGCGAGTAGCGGCGGCTAAATGAAAGGGCGGGGCGCCAGACAGTTTCGAAAATATTCGATTATCGATCGATGGCAGAGGCGCGCGGTGCCCTGCCTCGCCCGCGCCTGCCTCCTTCTTACGTGCGCGTGCAAATTTTAATTGAAACAGTAATTTAGCACTTTTGAAATGAAAATAAGCGGATTTAAACTCAAATAGATAAAAACACTATTTAATCCAATGTATTTTAATGTGAATTTGTCTAATTTAGTGCAGGAACTTCAAAATTCTCACAATTAGTGCTGTTTTGATGTGGAATAGTTTGAAAATATGTACATTAACTAGATAATAACTTCATTAGTCAACATAGCCCCTCTCTAACTGATTTGAATACAATTTTTAGTAACAGAGACCCACTTGCAATATTTTGGTAAACGTTAGAACCAACAGTCACACTTTATTTGTGTACAAAGTGCGCTTGCACGGAGGGGAACACGGGCTGGACACTTTGTCAAGATACAAAGTGCGAATCGGGTATAAAATGCTGGGGGAGCCCATACAGTGAAATGTTACTCAGTAGAGGCTTGATTCACTGGATTAGGAAAAATTATGGAACCATTTCCTCACTTCGTGTGCAAGTTTCTGAAATAAGCGGTTTTCAAAATATTTTTATTTGGCTGCGTCTTATATCCTGGTCACGCGGTTTTTCGGTTGGAAATTGGTAGTAGAAGGGGTCGGACATGTCAAATGTTTTTTGCTGAAATTTTCCGAAACAATGTATTCTGAAATGATGCTTGAGGGAAGCGGGTGGAAATTGAAAGGGACACCCTAAGATTGAATAGTTAGTTCCAAGGTTCTGTGAGCAAAAAATGTGTGGACTACATCATGGTTTTTTAACCTTCTCCCTAGTGAACACTGACCATGTTATATACAAGTGGAAATACTAAATCTACCACAACATTACTGACAATTTACTACGTATCTGACCGTGGTCACACATTTTATGTACCTTCACTATCAGTTAAGTAATATTTAACCGAATTTGTGATTCCAGAACTAAATACGGAGCAGAAGAATCCGTTCGCTCGAATGCTGCTGAACGTCCTCGATCCGAATTATTCGATGCGCAGCGGCGGCTTGAACTCGACTACGGGCTCCATTCTGGATCTGGACTCTTTCGATGGAAACTTCGCTCCCGCTGTTGAATAGGTCACGGGTACACGTGACTACTTTTTCACACGTGATCAGATCGTATTTACTTTTTGAAAAAAAACATTGCCTGTTTTGTTTATGTGAGAAAGTCCTAAGTTTACTTTTGAATAGTTTTGTTTGTGAGAATTTACGGCTAACGTTTGTCCAGTTTTGTATACAGTTTGTTTTGTGTCTTTTGTGTTTATATGTCTTTATAATCCCTTTATTTATCACCCATCTCCGTGTATATGTTGAGGTACGGGTGACTTTTAAAACGTTTGTGTTTTACTTTTGTCGTAGATCTCTGTTTTCATTTATATGCATCTCTGTTTAGGGCGTCTTATCTAAGAGTACCTTTTCAAGTTGAGTGTTTGAGATTTGCCAAGTTTAATTTTTACATTATCATAATAAATTTTTCACTCCTCCTAGTCACATTTTATAGTTCTTGTCATTCGATCTTCTATGATCGACTTCTGCAGTATACAGTAAACCAAAAATCTTCTAGAGAGTCCACGAGCGTTCTTCATACTTTCTCGAGTTCTAGTTTGCAGCACAGTTTCACAAGTTTTTTCACCCAAATCTTGCAGTTCTCAGCAGTTTTTCTTACAAACCTATTACAAACTGTTCGGTTCGAAACCATTTTGTAAGCCTATTTTCGTTGCTAGGGTTGTGTGCACATGAAGGAAAAGCAATAAAAACACAATACGAGACACATTTATTCAAGGGTTGTACTCGATGGGGAGGTTCTTTCTGCGGACCATTCCGTCTCCCTGGAACCATTCCCTGCGGAACTGCTTGGCAGCTCCATCGGGGGTGTTTGTCCACTCGATGGTGATACGGTCGTTGTTGGTGTCCTCCTGTCCGTAGGCGAAGGCGTCGCAAGACACAGCCATGAGGATGGCCTCCTTGGGGTCGAGAACTCCGCTTCCGGGGTCAACACCAAGACGCTTCATGTTGGTCGTCTTGATGGCCCATCCGATACGGCGAGCGGAGGTGTTGGTGATCTGGAACACAAAGATTGAGAAATCAAAACGAAAAAAAGGAGAAGTAGAAAAAAGTAGATCTGAGAAAAAGAAGTAGGCATGAAATATACAGAAAGACAAGACAGGAGGAGAGGCAGAAGTAGAGAGTCGGAGTAAGAGTACGAGTAAAAGTTAGAAAGAGGTAGAGAGAGAGAGAGAGAGAGAGAGAGAGAGAGATAGAGAGAGAAGAGATGTTTACCTTGATGTGATAGGTGTGCTTGTCATCGTAGGGGGCGTTGAAGACGATCTTCGTGCCAGGCTGGGTGTTGATATCTCCGGGAGGTACAGATTGGGCCATTGCTGCTGCGATGTGACTAACGAATGAAATAAGCCCGCTTTTATACCCGTAAAATGGTATGCTAATTAGCACCCCGTTCGTTTTCCAACTAGCGTTTTCGAAGAGTGCATTTTCCCGTTGGATTTCAACGCGAGAATGAGCGAAAAGTGCTACAGTGCAAGAAAACTCGTCTCACTTTCTAACGTCCATGGGTGAACACGAAATTGCGCGTTGAAAAGTCGGAAAACTCTACGAAAGTTTTACTTTCACCTGTAAACTTGGCTCAAGCAAACAAACTGTCGAAAATGACTTCAAAACGTTTTGAACTATCGTTCTGGCCTATTTGAAGGTCATCTCACTGAAAAAATGCAACAACAAATATTGATTATAATTGTTTCAATTTTCTTATAACTTTTCTTCCGTTCTCTGTTCATGCGTTTTTCGCTGATTTGATGATCCCATCACTTGGGTAGTTGCACTTGACGCGGTATAGTCGGTAACACTCGATCGTTACTCTTTACAGTAGGATGTTGGAACGTTCATGCAGGCCTTCGACAATCTGACAACGTTAAAACTGAAGACACATCAGCAATTGCGCAGTATTTTCATGAACTTCTGCGGTGTTTGACTAGTTTTACTTGATTCCTAGAGTGACATTCTCCCAATCGTTCAGGGTGATTGGCTTCTCTTTCTCGATTGAGTAAAACTTATTCCAGTTCAGGCGATGAACTGAAAAATAAACAAAAAAACGTATTACATAAAATCAAACTAGTGTACAAGCCCTTCCATGTATTTTTAACATTCAAGCGTAGTACCACCTGGTTCAGACATTTACAATATGGCCAATGTGGAGCAACAAGCCGGGCCACTGATAAGGGTAGAAAGCACATCTCTGGACGGCTCACGTGTTCCAAGTTTAGGAAATTCATTTTATACTTTCTAAGAATCAAATGTAAACCTTGTGAAGGAATGTATCCCAAATGAAATCTCTGCGTAAACATGTGCAGAACACAGAGTATGTTTTCAGAGTCTGTACACAAAAGAAAGTGAACCGCAAACATTTCTTTCATTCTTGTCCCGGAAAACTGTTCACTTTTCTTTTATCCTAATTCGTCCGGTACGTGAAGTGTTTCACGTGTCAAATTTTCAATTCACGTTACTAATCGGGAGTAATGAAATTGAGGAGTGGGCTCGGGTCCCTGAGAAGATCTTAGCGAACGTTCGCTCTGCTGTGTTTGTAGTTTGATTCCGGTGAACTTCGAACCTGCATAGGGAATTCCACTGTGATCAAACTATAACTCAAGATTTCTAGCTGTCTACGCCTCATATTTTTTGAGACGTGTTTGTTTTACTATCTGATAGATGGGTAGAAACACGTGCTCAGTCAAAACTATCTATGTCCCCTCCCCCTCCTTCGGCATTGGAAGTTCAAATATTTTTCAGATTTGTGATGTGTTTTTGAAGTTTTACATCACGAACTTTACTCTAGTCTATGACCAAAGTATCGAGTTGAAATATTCTGACTTATGCCCTGATTACGAGAATTGCAGTCGCTCTTATCGGAACATTACCAACAGCAAACAATCAACAAAAGTTATGCAACTACCGGCCGATCAGAGAAATTGATTAAAATCAGAACGTGAAGAGAATGTGCAAATCTCTGTTGTAGTTAAATCTTGATGCACGCCATCAGTTACGATACTTACCCGAGAGCATTGAGATCAAACTACAAAAATAGTTAAATAGAGCGAGCCCCGCTAGGCTTGTTGTGGAAATAGCCAGAGACGAACATACATGTCAAGGTAACTAATGTTTGTAATAGGCAATCTAGGAATTTGCACAGTGCAAATAAAATTATCTCTCACTCTCCCTCTTTTCATTTCTCTTTCCTTTGGACTTTCTCCTTTATAAACCATTGAAGTAGCCCGATATTAACAGATAATTTAGCTTGTTTATACCAGCAACATGGTTTTGTATAGTAATTTCAATCTCCAAGTTTTTCTTATAATTGAATGTGTCCGCAAAGGTATACTGTGTATTTGGTAATAACATTACCTGACAACAAAAATCTGATGATTACGTTGTTTCAACAAATCGGTATTCGATGGTTTCAGTTCTATTGATTTTAGTTTTTTCAATAGTTTGTCTCTCAGTTGCATGATAATAATTACAGAGAGCCACATATCGAATCATGAAAGATGAAAGCTTTCCAAATAACATTATGTGGACAGAATCGTATGTTAGAACATACTGAAGGGAGTCCAGAAGTTCGATAATCGACGCTGGAGCGTTAGTTTTTGGAATGTTCAACTCAGTTTTAAAGTTCAAAACAAAAACATACATCTAGAGAGTGGAAGAGTGGAGGAACATGTTGTGACAAGTTCCATGATTTCAGTACTCCTAGTAGTAAAGTCGAGTCTGCAATCAAACGAAAATTTTCTAACTCCAAGACATTGTTTCACTTCCCTATTTTGTTTGAGTATATTTTCGAATTGGTTCAAAACAGTTGTTTGGTAATGTTTAGAAAAGAAACTTACTTCCCTAGTTCGGTACATTGATGCTAGTTTCTAATGAGGAGAGAGAGAATGACAAATCGGGATCAAATCGAAAAGTCTGATTTGTGTTTTATCAGTCTACTACGTCATCTCTTCTCCCTTCACATACTTATCGCCTACAATCCTCTTTAACAAAAACAAGTGTGCGATTTTATAGTCACTATTAAAACTATTTGAGACTATATAGAAAAAATGAGCAAAATTACTTACATCATAAAACTTCCCTGACAGTGCGAACTACAAATCAGTCAAAAATTAAACATTGATTGGAGTGGTACCATTGTCAGTCCAAAGGGTTGGCTTTTTTCAAAGTGGGTTTATATGTTGTATACTGCCGCTTCTCGCTGTCTTGGTAGGTTGATTAGCTTGACTCTTGGTTGAATCAGATCGAGGTTTAACAACTTGGGAAAGATCTGTATCATCACATCAAAACTTCTATTCACCTGTTTGAGAAACAACAATTTAAACAGGCAGTCAACTTTCGATATTGTTTTGGGAAAACAGTTTTAGTTTCGTGCATTTTTGTGTACAGTCCGATATGCATGATAGCCAACTTTCCTAGAAAATACATCATCAGAAGTGTTAACTGCACCTCGCGTGAGGACGATGAAGACTATACATAGAGATAGAAAACAATGTTGCCAAAGTGTGATCAGCTCTTCTTATGAAACATCTGATCCATCTCGAAACGATTACACCACACATCAGCACCCTGATGTTTTATCTCTAGTATAAATAGCCTCTCTGCTTTCTAGCACATCTTTCTGTGTAGAAACACCATTTCTTATCTGACTACAGCAGAACAAAAGACGACTGCTGATACTCTCACAATCCACGATGGCTAGGAACGGGCAGCCGCAACTCGGGTTAGTTCTGTCAAACCGAAAAAAAATCTTCTATAGGATTTTTACATTTTTTCATACATTTATAAGATTGAATTTATGGAACACACCTTTGGTGGTGTTTCAAGACAAATCGTGGGACTCAAATTTGTATACATTCATATACTTTTCTAATGGTTTGCTTCCAACTCGGGTATTCAATTTCTTCAAACTTTATTACATTTATAAAGAGAACTCACGAAGTATATGGTATTTGTATCTTGCTGACGATGACATCGGGTACATTCAACTGAGTGTTTCAATTTTAGTAATTTTATAAAGTACATGTTTAGAAATATTTTGCTTGTGTTTGGTGGCACGAATTGTTTGGTTCCGGAATTTATGACAATGTTTGAGTCCAGGATTATCATAATCTTGTAGACATTTATGTGCCTCCACCAGTTTGCAGTCTGCTGCCTTTTAGAGTGGCTATTTACGGAAAGTGTTCTAAGCCTCTACAATAGAACATCAAAAGATTTAGGTTGATCAAATAACTTCTACACCGCCTATACACAGAACAAGGTTTTCCAAACTCAAAACATCAATTGACTCTGTTTTGGTTTTCGAACCAATTTTCAAACATCACGTTCATTTATTCTATTCTCCAAAAAAACTTTTCAGAGAGCATGACGAAATTGCCGAGTTCAAAAAACAACAATCGATTATAAGTACCGCAGAATGTAGTGAAAATGAAGAAGAGGAGAATGGACAGAAAGCCAAGGAGGCTGCACCACAAAAGGTGCCCCTCGCACAATTGGTTAGTACCATTTTTATTCCAATCAATAACTTTGGTTGTATTTTCAAGCTCTGAAACTTCAATACTCCAAGTAATAGGAGACAATACGTCATGTAAACCGTAAATTACTTATCGCGCAATGTTACAAAGTGTGGCAGAAGTTACCTTTTGTCTAACCAGCACGTTTGCTATCACCTGATATCGTCCATTCTGCTGTTTTTCAAATCAGAGCCATCGCGTGTTGTTTTCGATTATAACACGCTCCGAGAGACGAGTTTTGATTATTATTGAGGAAAGTTTCAGAGTTGTAAGGAAGTTTTGGTGATCAACAACACTTGTTCAATTTCTTTTCAATCTCAGAACCTGAAAGTCGCTCAACTATTTCGCGTTCAATGTGGTTGTTCTATATTTTGGTTCTAGAGGTTTTCACACAGTTCTAGTTTCTCAAACTTGAAAGGGTATTGTGACTTCAATAATAATGATTCATTCGAGCATAGAAAGAAAACACATGTTCAAGTGACAGATATCATAAGGTGAACTGAGTTTCTAGGCCGAATACGGGGCCCTAGGGATAATGTCGACAAAGACATCACCATCTTACAAGGGAGCGTTAAAATACAAACTAATAACAATGATGAATTCAATTGAATAAAATTGTACAATATATAAAAAAAAACTGAGAGGAAAAACAAAACAAACAAAGTTACATGAGGAATCTAGGAACATCTCCGAAAACATTTACATCCACCGTTCTTGAGAAGTTGCGTAACTGACCTAATGACATGTATTCGTGCGAGTTGCGGGTCAGACAGTTCCATTGTTTCTCTACACGAGCGAAAAACCAATTTTCATTTTGATAATATACAGGTTCACGAACTAATATATTTCTATGACGAAGATTACGACTGCGCACTAAGGGACACCTGACCAATTCCGATTTACCAGATAACATTTTGTGAGCTTGTAAGATATCAATTCCGATTCTTCTAGAATAACACGATTGAGTGTTTAGGATACTCAAGCGATCTTTGTATGAGGAATACTGTAGATTGCATCGAATGCAAACTTTTTTGGTGAACCTACGCAGAGGACTTTCGAGCCTAATAGCTAATTTTGAGTTGGCTTTGAGATTAAAGACTTCTGAACAATACTCAATAATTGGCCTAACATAGATGTTAAATAAAGCAATGTATTTCTGTTCATCAACAAATCTGAAAGCTCGTAGAAAAAACAGCCTTGAGATTAGCTAGCGCAACTTTAGAGTTGATGTGTTTTTCGAACTTTAATTTATCGTCCACGATTACACCTAAATCACGTGTTGAAGTCGTTCCAGTAATCAACTCATTTTTTACAACGTAAGATAAACAAGGGTTATTGGAACCAAGCTGTAGAAGTGCCGTTTTTTGAGGGGCGATAGGCAAACACCAGGCTACAGACCACTCTACAACCGAGTTTACTGCGTCTTGTAGCATAGTCTGATAACTACCATAAATCTTGATGTCGTCAGCAAACAAAACATAGTTAACAGAATGAGAAATAGACAAGCACAAACCATTTATAGAAAATAGGAACAATAGAGGGCCACTTACCGTACCTTGTAGTATACCTGAGGTTATGCTTGACTTTGTTTTAGATAGGCTGTCACCAACTTTAACAAAACTTGTACGATTTATCAAAAATGATTGATACCAAGCAACTAACTTTGAGTCGAAGCCCAATGCAACTAGTTTCGTAATCAGCTTACGGTGAGAAACCATATCAAATGCTTTTTTGAAATCAAAATATAGTACATCGACATAATTACGTGACTTCAAACTCAGCTGCCATTGTGTTATAGATTCTATCAGAGCTAAATTGCAAGATCTCCTTTTCATAAAACCGAACTGCTTCGGAACAATCAAATGTTTGTAGCTAAATCTAACGCGATCAGCTATGAGTCTACATACTGGAGAGGTCAGAGAAATCGGTCGATAGTTATTAGGGTTCGATAAAACACCTTTTTTATGTACAGGTACAGTAACGGAAACTTTCCACTGATCAGGAAATTCAGAATTGAGATAACATTGTGAAAATAATATACTAGGACTTCAATTAAATCTCTTTGAAGATAACACAAATCTTCATTGTACTTTTCAGTTTCGTTACGCGAGTGGTCGTGAGATGGTGCTTCTATTTATTGGAATAACAGTATCCTGTATAACCGGAGCCGGTCTGCCGGTCATGTCGATTCTAACCGGACAGGTCTCACAGGCATTCGTCAATGAACAAATGTTCAAATCAGGCCTATGGAATTGTCAGTTTTGATTTTGGCTACTTTTCAATTTCTCTCGCCGGTTAGATGAACTTCTCACAAGCCGAGTCCGCTTAGGTGGATGCAGTGTATCATTGAAACTTTCGATGACTATTTCCTGAAGGAACAAAGCAGTATTTTGAAAAATGACCACATCAAAATTGTAGTTTGAACTCGATGGTGTTTTCCGAGGTTGTACCAAAAACTAAGAAACTGCAAACACAGCGGGATAGAGCAACATACACCGGTGTTTACTTCATTTAGAGAGATGCTATTACACGAAATGTGGAGATATTTATTCACCTAATCCTTGTTTTTGGATCAACATAAAATAAACTCATAGTTTCAGACAGTCATCCAAATGTGACTTATAACGAGCAAACGGAGTTCACAAATGTCGTGATGAATGTTGTGTACGGTTATGCGGGCATGGCGATTGCTATATTCATCTCGGCCAATGTTCAGGTGAAATTACTAGTCAAGTTAAAGGAGGGTAGAATGGAAAGCTAGTTTAGGTACCCCGGGGTACCTAAACATAACTTTTCGCGCGCCAAAACAGACTAAACCATACGGACCGTATGCAAATACGGTTTGTCAGTTTGAGTTGAAATTGGAATATAATAGGTTCTATTTAGCAGCTCTTCCATATAAACTTTCCTTTCTGTCCCCCTTTAATGTTCACGTCAAACGTGAAAACATACCAGAACTCAAAACGTGCGTATGTCAAAAGTTCAAGTATGAGATGGTCAAAATTGCCCGTCATTATTGATGTTTATCATGCCTGAGTTGTATTTTGATCAGCCCATACTGCACAGCAGGAACAAACTACAAACACAGCAATCTTACTGTGTACCATTTTCTTCTTTCCTTCAGGCAACCGCTTTGTTTTTCCTTTTCCCAGATTTCCATCTCAGTTTATTGAGTCAATGTTTTATTCACATTCACGTGCGTTTGTACAAGAGTAAAAGTACTGTAAAACAGAAAAACTTTCGATTAGTGAACTATTAATAAGATAAATCCAGGTCACGTGTTTCTTGATTGTCTGCGAGCAGATGAGTAATAGAATCCGACGTCTCTTTGTGAAGGCCATTCTCCGTCAGGACATCTCCTGGTTCGACAAGAACAATTCGGGAACACTAGCGCCGCAACTCTTCGAGTACGCTATAGTTGAAATCATTTCTACTGACAACCCTAGAGTACACATTGAAACTAACTCTTTTCAAAGTTTCATGACTGTCCCCTGACGCAAACTTCAGCGTGAAAAATAAAAGGAAATTCATAAACGACTGCAAACAATTTTGTCCTTTCCATGCCCTTTCCAATAGCATTCACTCACTAATCTAAAATCGTAACTAGCTTAAAAATGACGTTGTATTGTACGGCTAAAAACGTTTTTAATACGGTTTTTCTTACAGTAATCTGGAACGAGTGAAGGAGGGCACGGGAGACAAGATCGGCCTCATGTTCCAGATGCTCAGCCAGTTCTTCTCAGGTATAGGATTTGTCAAACCGTTGTGGACACAGTACCATCGACTTTGTGTGGGACGGGGTTTGGCGAGCGGCCAGCTGGTCTGCGTATCATTGATCTACACACTCTCTCAATTGCTGGCAAGTAGTCAACGACCGCTCGCCCCGCATCGCTCAATCAATTGAACCCTCTGCTGTCTTTATGGGGAAAATGGCGACTATATAGTCCCCCTCATTTTGACGCGGGCCTTGGGAGCGTGCCAATGAAATTGCGAATGAGAATTTTACAGGAAGAACTATAATTTCTTGATTTCAACTTTTGTTGTAACAAGGGTCGTTTTCACGTATTACGTGCACACTTGCGAAACCAAGTGAAAAATCGCAATCTGACATGAGTGTGACGTTTTTCTATAATTTTTGCGATATCTGTTACTTACCTTTAGTTGCTCTCGAATGTTGGTTAATAACGGTAAATTTTCTATGAATAGTTCTTTTCAGGTTTCATAATAGCCTTCATACACAGTTGGAAGCTTACATTGGTTATGCTGGCGTTCACTCCGTTGCAAGCTGCTTGCGGGTTTGCTATAGCCAAGGTGTGTAAATTTCCGTTTTATTATTATTTTGACTTCCTTTGAAAATGATTTCGTGAAGTGGGTAAGTTGAACTTGATGGATCACTTACACAATGATTAAAATAGACAAATAAGCCGAAACTGAACTATTTAGAGTACAAACCACGTATGAACGTTTACTCCTGTGACTTTTCAGCCCACAAAAGAAGCGCGTCGAGGGCGAAGTTTATAATTTCATCGTTTGTTCTCTCTAAACCTAAATTTTTTAAGTCGATGACTACTTTCACAATGGTGGAAACCAAGAAATACGCGAGGGCGGGAAAAATTCTGGAGCAGGCGATCTCGTGCATCAGAACCGTCGTGTCGCTCAGCGGACTAGAGTATGAACTTCAAAGGTATAATCCGTTCCACTCACCAATAAACATTCACAGTATGCCGGCAAATAAACGCATGTTTTCAGTTTGTTTTTGAAGGTGAAATATTGTCCACGAAATTTCAAATGGATTGGAACTAGTGGAGCAGACTTCTCGTGTTGAAAAGGTTATTGTTGTGAATACAATAGGTATTCTCAACCTATATCTATTATAAGGTATTGATCAAGTCACTCTGTATCTCTAAGCTCTCCTAACATTTCTCTCTCTGGTATGCGTCATGCCGTCTGCATCGTATACCGTCCCGCCCCTATATATATTATGTGTGCATGTGCTAGGTTCGCAATAGGCGGCCTCTAGATTGTAACATAGTCTATGGGAATAAACTTGTATTGAACAAGCTGTTCTATTGAAAGACCTGGGATAAGTTCCCTCAGGCCTCGAGATAAATCCCCTTGAGCTACAAAGACCTGAGATAAGTCCCCTCCGGCCTCGAGATAAGTTCCCTCGAGCCAAACCTGAAATAACTCCCCTCAGGTGGAAACCCAAGTCCTCAACTCAGTGGGGCGTCTTCTTGAACTCAAACGGTCACAGCCCTTTGAGTACCAAAGTTATGCTAGAATTTTAGTAACACCCTGCTATGGAGAAAATAGTTAATACAATATATGTATTCAGGTCTGTTTGCAGTTTTATCCAGCTGAGTTCAAATCTAATGTGCAAATAAGTTATTTGTTGGCACAGTAAAGTACAATCATACATGGTCATTTCATTTCACATATTCAGGTACAAAGATGCGGTGGCCGAATCCCGACGTGCCGGAATCATCAAGAACCTTCTGATGGGGATTTCCTTCGGCTGCATGGGCCTCACCAACTTCTCCTCATTGGCGCTAGCCTTCTACGTTGGCGTCAATTGGGTGTACGACGGAAGTATCAGTGTGGCCGACCTGATGACTGTAGGTTTTGGTTAACTGTCAAGACACAGTTTCAATGCACGGTAGCAAGTGTCTCAAAGGACTATTTGGTCGTGAGCTGACAATGTTTAACCTCAAACTGAACTATTTCACCACTTGACCCGAACAATAGTACCAAAACATAGTAAGTTGGACACTATATGGCCAGACTGAAAACAAGCTGCGTAGCAAAGCATTCAAGAGGTGATGATTGGTCCTGATCAAAATCTGGTCACAAAAATACCAACTTCTCTAGTTTGAGCACAGTTTGAGTCAGTTAGTTGAGCTCATCTTTTTCGACTTTTTTTAATGAGAATTTGCTAGTGTCGTGTGTTCTCCAAGTGTACAACATATTGTAAGAGTAGCACTGTTTTTCCAGACGTTTTTCTCCGTGATGATGGGTTCAATTGCATTGGGTCAGGCGGGACCGCAGTTCGCTGTGGTGGGAGCGGCCCAGGGCGCCGCAGCACCCATTTACGAAGTATTAGACAGGGTGAGTAGCATAAATTATCAAATCACTCGAAAATTCCAATAAAACACCTAAAAGATGGTATATAACAACTTTTTAACTTTTTGCATGCAAGCATTAGAAAGTTAACCTTTTAATAATTAGTTTGTCTTGAATTTGGAGCCTTGGAGGGGTTCGGAAATTGAACTTGATTAATTTAAAATCGCTTCTACTGTAGCGACCATCGTAAGGACGACAAAGATTATAGGACGAATCTTAAGTATATTCCACTTTTTTTCAGGAGCCAGATATCGATTCCACCAGTTGTTCCGGTGTACAAGGCACGCCGATCAAGGGAGACATCGAAGTGAAAAACGTCGTCTTCCGATATCCCAGCAGACCCGATGTACAGGTGAGAAAACTCTAGTTTCCCTTCTCTTGCTTCCTCCCTCCCCTTTTCTCTGTCTGTCTCTCTGCCTTTTTCTATCTTGTTCTCTCTCTTTCTAACGTGTAGAAAAATTTGGTTTTATCTAAACACAGTTTTTCATTCTAGTAAATGTAGTATGTTGGATATTGTTGAGACGTAGTTCTGTGTGACGGTAAATATTTATTTCACCAGTTCATAGATACGTGGAACCAACTACTCTACTGAGGTAACAGAAAACGAGAACGTAGATAACTGGTCTATTCTGAAGTTAAAAACCGAGTTGTTTTCCAAGGTTCGTGCTACCAAATTGGTCACTAGTTGATATAAAGTTGTGAAATCAAAGATTGGTGCACAATTGTGCACCAAGTTGTCGGTAAAAAGTCTGATCCTTGATTTACAACTCGGACTTTCGGCGAACCTCAGTAAACAACTCGGTTTTCAACTTCAGAGAATGAATGTTGTTTTTCCAGATTCTGAACCGCATCTCGTTGAGCGTTCGTGCCGGTGAGACAGTTGCTCTAGTTGGATCGAGTGGGTGCGGGAAGAGTACCATCGTCAGTCTTCTACTCAGATACTATGATGTGGAGGCCGGACAGGTTTGTTGGAGTCAGGCTTGTTTTTGCAGGGTTCAGTTCTCTGATGACCATTTTTTGATGTGTTTCCATTTCTTTTGAGTGTCAATTAAGTAACCCGTTACTTACAGGAGAGACATCTTTTTCTCCATTTCTACTACTAGAATATGTTTGTAGAACTCGGGATGGGGTAATAAGTGATAAAACGAACAATAGATAGAACAGTTTGTTCACTCTGAAAGTATTTTGTGTTTATTAAATTTGATAATCAATATTTTCCAGATCACAATCGATGGTATTCCCCTGAGGGACATAAATGTGGAGTTCCTTCGGAACCAAATCGCCGTCGTCTCTCAGGAGCCTATTCTATTCAATTGCTCCATCGAGGACAACATCAAGGTATCAAAGAGTACAGTTGTAGTGCAATCAGCGGACCGAACAGCATTTTTGATCCACTATGAATGTATCAAGATCAAACTACATACACAACACCTCGACTATGAGTAAAACGTGAGACGGCCGCGACAATGTCGTTGCCATCTCAGTTTTAACTGTTGTCTATCAGCCTGCGCCTCCTCATAACATATGCTATTTTCATGAGTAAAATTTGTCACGGCAGCGACATTCTCGTTGCCGTCTCAATTTTGACTCAGTCGGCGGGGGCCGAGTCAGTGATTTCTCCGAGAAAAATTACACGACTGTTCAAGCCACTTTTTCCGAGAAACAACACATTTTTTAAAGAAAGATTAAATCATTGCGTTGAGTTTTCAGTTCGGCCGTGAAGACATAACCGAAACAGAAATGATAGCCGCTTGCAAGATGGCCAATGCACATGTGTTCATTTCAGGACTGCCACAGGTATGAGAAAGAGAATGTACTAGGTTTAAGATAATAAGCATAAGCACAGTTATTTTTCTGCCAAAATCATAAGTGTTTAGGAAGAAGAACTTTCAATGTAAATGTTTAGGTTTTCATAAGTTGCATCGTTTCGACTGAAATCTTGTAAAAAAGACTGGAACGCACGTGTTCTAGTGTACTAACCACAACACATTTCTGGTTATATTGATACTTCATACATCTTAACTTAACTGGTTAGATTGTAAACTATGCGCAATAAACTTTATATTCATAATGTCATTGAATGTTCAGGGCTACCACACCTTGGTGGGAGACAGGGGAACCCAGCTATCCGGTGGTCAGAAACAAAGGATAGCCATAGCCCGCGCCCTGGTGAGAAACCCGAGGATACTGTTGTTGGACGAGGCTACCAGTGCATTGGATGCGGAAAGTGAGGGAGTGGTACAGGCCGCGCTCGACAAGGTAGGACTATCTAAATAAACAAATAAATAAAAAAAATTCTTATAAAATCTATACTTTATATGTAGTGTCTTTTATTTTTTTCTGTATTTTTTTTTGACTAGTAGAAAAAACTTTGAATTCCATAGGAAGACATTAATCGGCTATACGATACTGTTCACAATTGTACGTCTTCACGCAACTTAATCCATAGAGAGGCCTTGTAAACTACAAAAGTAGTTGAAAAACAAAATAAAATCATATCATACATGGACACTTCCAGCAGCGTTGATAAACTAGTTTCAACTGTCACTCAAAACCCCCAGGGTGGTGGTCTTATTTCAGGCCTCCAAAGGAAGAACCACCATCATTATTGCACATCGCCTTTCTACTATCAGGAATGCAGACAAAATCATTGCAATCAAGGTGAGCTCACTTATTTCACATTGCTAGTAGTTCTCTCTTTCTCTCTTTCTCTTTCTCTTTCGCTCTCTCTGTCTCTCTTTACTTTCTTTTCGCCAACTCAAATGTTTTTGAGTCCGAACTTAAACGCGACACGAAAATGAACCACAAATGATCTACATAGTGTTGAACAGCTACGACGAATATGCTAACTGATATTCTTTCAAAAACGTTTGTTCTAGAGCGGCGAGGTAGCTGAATTTGGCACACACGCCTCTCTTCTGACCCAAAGAGGACTCTACTTCGATCTGGTCAACGCTCAGACATTCAGTGACGCTGTCGACGATGTTAAAGGTTTGGAACCCATGAAACTGTTGTGGACAGAAACAACTCAGGCAATTGCTTGCCAATTAGCGAGCCACTTTTGTAGCGGAGAGTGTTTAGGTCAGATAGACGCAGACACTCTTAAACTTTCTGCGGTCTCATCACTGAGTCTCACCGACCTTCTAGCAATCTAGCTTTGCTAATTTTAGAAAATTGCAGAAGATAATTGAAACACTTGAGTGTTTACATGCTGATATAGAACTACAAATATGGCACTTAAGTAAAGTTTGTAAGACTGGATAAGACAAATTCACAAGCAAGTCGCGCACAAATTTGTTTGAGTTGAGAAACACGATAACACATCATTCAAAAATTCTTATTTGTAGCCGCTGATGAAAAATCAAACTCTCGACGGAACAGCCGGGTGTCGTTCCGTCGCGGAACTTCCGTGCAGTCGACGGTGGATGTGAATCGTATCCGTTCGGCCACCGTCATGTCCATCGAACAGGGTTTTGCGGAGGAAGAGGAGGAGAGCAAAGAGAAGAAAGACGATATGACCAGGTTGAAAAGAGGTAAAACATTTTCATAAGACTGAGTTTGCACTCTCAAACTCATTGTGAACTCTCAACGAGAAAGTTTAAACACACAAAATGTTAGTTGTAGTGGATAACACAAATTTGAAAACTAGAAACGTGTAGACAACAACGAAAATTCCTTTGACCATGTTTTGAGTACAGCCAGAAACTACCACTATTCTCTCTTCCACTCGTTTACCAACTACTTTCACTATACAACTGAAGGCTTTTATGTTCGTTTGCAAGATGGTATACATTTGATTCATAATTCTTTTTTTCCAGAACTGAAAGAGGAGAATGTCAGTAAGACGAACCTGTTCGAGATCTTCTCTCACGCGAAGAGTTCGTGGCCCACCCTGATGATCGGACTGTCCGCCTGCCTCGTGGGAGGTCTCGTGTTCCCTACCTACTCAGTGTTCTTCTCACAGGTCTTACAGGTAAGTAAATTCGAACGTGAAACTACTGACGCTGTAACAATTTGCACAGACAAATAGAAACAGCATTTTCTGTTGTGGCCGTAAGGCCGTGTATCTACGACATAATTTGAGTAAGTTTATATATACACAGAAACAAGGTAAGCGTTAATTTATTTAATGAAGTCCTAATGTTAAGAGAAAGGTAATAGAAAAAAATGAAAGTGACGTCACTAAACTCTCTCTAATACTCCATTCCAGGTGTTCACCGACGAGTCAACCATGCTGTCAAAGGGTCATTTCTGGGCACTTATGTTCCTCGTTCTCGCAGTTGTACAGGGATCAACCTTCTTCCTACAGGTCAGTACTCTGCTCGATTGGCCAAGTAATTACAGCGACTGTTTTCAACAACAATAGTGATTCGGAGTATCGATAGATAAAACGACTTGTTGTGTATGAAATGCTCCTCTTGACGATTCATTTTATTAGCGGTATACTTTATTCGAGTCTTTCGAGTATTGGGGAAAACGTTGGGGGAAAAAGCGAGGGAAAACGTTTCAGTTGTAGTTTGGTCTGCATGTATAGTTCGTTTCATTCCGACTGAGACCCATTGGCATCGTGCCCAGATTTTCGGATGACTATTTCTCAGAGCAGACATAAGTATTCTACGTATTTTTTCATTTATGTTTTGTTAAGGAACTGAACAACTGCTAAAATGAATTTGCAGTTATTTGACAAACTCCAAAGTGGTGAAAAACAGCCTGGAAAATCCATTGGCATGCTGCCAAGTCTCAGTAGGAATGACCGAAACTATACATCATAGTTTTTTTTGACAACTACTTTGCATGACAAATTGAACCACCAACATAGTACGACAAAGCGTAACCTTTTTTATCTCGAACAAACTCTCAAACCGCCCTTATAGGTACAAAGTGATTTTGCAGACCTTCTTCATGGGATACAGCGCGGAAAATATGGCGGCGGACCTGCGGAACGGTCTTTTTCGGAACATTCTCTCCCAAGATATGGGATACTTCGATTCGCCGAAACACGCGAGTGGAAAGATATGCACCAGACTGGCTACCGATGTTCCGAATCTCAGAAATGTAGGGGTTCTATTAATTTCCGTAAAGATGGGAGAACGTTGTGAGGGTTAGGTTTTTGGGAAACAAGTTATTGGAGAAAATACTGAACTGTAGAATCTCAAATGCGAAATCATGTGCCACGTCAACCTTCTATCTGTTATCATTTTTTGAAGAATGTCGCACAAACTCGTCAGCAAAATAAAACAGACCAACCTTTACATGAATGTTTCAGGCGATGGACTTCCGCTTTAGTACCGTACTCTACACCCTGGTATCTATCGTTGCGGGAGTATGTCTCGCGTTCTACTATGGATGGAAAATGGCCTTCCTTTCTGTTGGCTTCCTGCCAATTCTTGGTAAGTGCACTCTCAGAACGATTAGCGTCTATTTTTTGCGATTAGCAGACTTCAGACTACGAAAACGAGAGAGCATGGAGGTCAATAAGGCGGCCTACATCTGCGTCTCTACGACCTGCACGCTCTTTCGTCGAGGCCGCCACAAAAATGGTTGGTAATTGGCAAGGCATTGTCTGAGCCTCCAAAATTTAACATTTTTTTCCGAGTTCTTTTTGGAGCGTTTCTCCAAATCCCTAAGTTGTGGTTTGATTGTATTCTTCAAAACTACATAGATCACGAGAGTTGGCGTAAAATATACATTATCTCATTTTTAGGTTTCGGACAAGCACTTCGAACGCGAGTCATGCAGGGAAAACACCGAACGAATGCCAAAGATTTCGAAGACTCAGGAAAGGTTCGTTTATTTGAAAGCTGTCAACAATGATGAATTTTAGTCAGATCTACAATAAAAAACAGTCTGGTTGGAAAATATTCTGTATGCTCTATCCCCTTTTCAGTTTTTATCGGTGTCTTTTTTTTTGATAGAAAGCATGAATAAGGGCGTGGAATCGAACTACAACGAAAATTTCATCACTTTCTATATTCCATTCCAGATCGCCATGGAGGCTATTGAGCACGTACGAACAGTCCAGGCCCTGACCAAGGAGAATACCTTCTACACAAAGTTCTGTCATTTCCTCGACGGACCACACAATGATGCCGTGCGACAGGCGTTCGTACAGGGACTCGCTTATGGGTAAGTTACAGAACAGGAGCAATTATGAGTTGTAGTTTGATCTGCGAACACATCATAAAACTGAACACAATTTGCACCAGTTCTGAATAGGATGGTTACAAGTGTTGGCCACCTTTGTAGTTATAGCTGCAAACACAGCATAAACACAGCACAGCATAAATTCAGAACAAAGTCTAAAACTTTCCGGGTTGAAACTACAGGTTGAATCAGGGAAGAGCCAGTAGTCAATGTGAGGGTAGTGGCCAACTTTAAATTGAAGGTTGACTTGAAAATACAACGCGTGGCCCGATTGGAGTCAGGAACACACTAAACTGAAAACACCACAGGACAAGCCACTTTAACCGTATATGAGGTGTTTCCTTTTCCCTGTCTACCTTGTATTACCATATTTTCAGATTCGCCACCTGTGTGATCTACATTCTGAATTGTATCTCGTATCGTCTCGGTCTATTTCTCATTCTGGACGGTCAGATGGAGCCGATGAGGGTGTTGAGGTGAGCGATGGAATCGCTGTTGTAGTTTGAGATCGATACGACGATTTACGAATTATAACAGAAAAAAACGGGCTCAAACTACAAACAAAGCGGGATGGAGCAATATGACGTATGGGGTTGTTTCAGAGAAGGGGACACTATACCGGAAATAAGTAATATAGGGTCCTGTGAAGGAGAGGTGAAAAGATGTTGAGAAGATGCCCAAACTGCATTCTCTCAGAAACGATAAAGGAACAACTATTGTAACATTATGACGTAACTAAACTCGAAATGGTCAGAACGTACATTAGTTGAATTCGGATTTTTTTTTGAACAACCCCCTTCTGGTTTCAGAGTCATGTATGCCATTTCTATCTCGGCTACAACCCTTGGCTTTGCCACCTCCTATTTCCCAGAATACATGAAGGCACGACTGGCCGGTGGAATTATTTTTAACATGCTCAGAGAACCGACGAAAATCGATAATTTATCGATTGAAGGGAAGCAGGCGGTTCGTTTTGGATTTTTTCCATCCATCACATCTTCTGACCTTGGTTTTCGATGCGTGCGCATTGGCAGCGATTCATGATAACCAGATGGCCAAAGTTCTATTTTCGAGATTTTGCTCACAGTGTTACAATACTGTGTTTGTATATGTTTACCTGCGTGCTAACGTGCACACAAACGCTAAACGTAAAAAAACACGATCGTGCACTTTATTGTTGAACGTCATCAAATTCTGATAGTCATAACATACGACTGAGAGTACAGCAATGATTGGCACATTTTCAGAACCTAACAGGTGCGGTCACCTTTGAAGACGTCCGCTTCAACTACCCAGAACGACCGTCCGTGGAGATTCTGAAGGGGCTGTCGTTCACGCTGAAACCGGGTCAGACGCTGGCTCTAGTCGGACCTTCTGGTTGTGGAAAGAGTACTGTAGTGGCACTCATCGAGAGGTTCTATGACCCCAAGTCGGGCAGAATTGTGAGTGTTCCACCATAATCATGAAACCGATAGATTAACTTTTTATAAGTTGACACACGTTCTCTGAAATCACATTTTGTAAGATTGTGCAAGATAGTCGGTGTGCACAACTCTGCCGATATGTTTTTTGAGTCAAACAAAAAAGTGTTTTGAAAAAAACAGAAAAGTGTTTTGAGAAAACATGAAAAAGGCACACTTGCTCACGAACAAACGAGCAAAGGAATACTAAACAAACAAACATATATGGCAATAATAGTGTTTTAGCTTTTGGACTCGCACGAGATTCGTAGTTTGAACCCGATGCACATGAGACGTCAGATGGCCATTGTGTCACAGGAACCTATTCTCTTCGATGCGTCAATTGCGGAGAATATCAGATACGGAATGAGCGGTCAGTTGTGATTTGTAGTCTGATGGGCAAAACACTATTTTTTTTATCTTATAATTAGATTTTAAATAAAGCTGGACTAGAGCAATCTTCTGACAGGTTCGGAAGAATGTCTAGATGACTGAATTTTCAAAAATATCGTCATATATTATGAACTTGGAAAGAAAGATAACAGGATCAAACTACGTAAACGGCGAATTAGGCAACCTACACCGTGTAGTTCTGCTTCGAACAAAGCGACATTTATACCTTCTTCTCCAGAGTACGCTGACGATGCACGCGTAGAAGAAGCGGCCAGAAAAGCCAACATCCACAACTTCATCAAACAACTTCCGGAGGTGAGCATCACCAGTTCAGAAAATATTTTGTGATTCGTTTGTGGGCATGTTGTTTCGAACCTAGCGAAACAAATCTGCAGCCGCTTTTGTGAGAGGCTGACCAATCCACGACAAGTTGTGTGGATCATAAAGATGCAGAGTCCTCGAAGCGTCTTCTAGAAGTTGATTCTCGTATTTCATTCGCGATAGTTGGTTCAAGAGGTTGCAGCAATTGCGAAGTTACGAAAGAAAAGTAGATCAATCGAACTGGGGCATTCGATGTTGTTCCAGGGTTACAACACTTCTGTCGGTGAGAAGGGAACCCAGCTATCCGGTGGTCAGAAACAGAGGATAGCCATAGCCCGCGCCCTGGTGAGAAACCCGAGGATACTGTTGTTGGACGAGGCTACCAGTGCATTGGACACAGAAAGCGAAAAGGTGGGTGGCCGGATTTAGCTATGATAAATCTGTTATTAGGAATACGATAGATCTGGCAGTTTAACTTCTCTGCGTTCCAAATAATCTTGATTATGTACCCATTACTAAACGATGCCAAAAATAAAGCTTTTATTTTATCATAGTATCTATTTGTACTAGTTTTCAGATCGTGCAAGATGCCCTGGATCGTGCCCGGGAGGGACGAACGTGCATAGTCATTGCCCATCGACTGAGTACTGTAGTCAATGCGGACTGTATTGCCGTGGTCAAGAACGGAGTCATCGTGGAAAAAGGTACATTTTCAAGAGTTTTTTCTCATCTCTTACTGCTCTACAGTCAAGTATCGCTTCCCGTACAGACCTAGTTTAACATCTCGCCCTCTCAGAAAGATAGAAGACGGATAGATAAACTTTTGAGATAGATAACCTTTTTAAGAGAGATGTCTTTTCCAGGTACCCACAACGAGCTTCTGGCTGCACGCGGTGCGTACTTCGCGTTGACCCAAAAGCAGACGGGCGGGGCAAAACAGACTTCCGTCCTGACTGAGAATGAGAAGGAATGAGAACGGAATCGAAATTGAGGGAAAGGTGCTCTCTTATTTCCTGAAAACAAAAAACACATATCTTCTTTTCTTTACATATTTATTATTTATTGTTGCTTATATTTCTAGTTTTTTTCTGAAATGGCGTCAACAAATTTATGTACTCTGTCACGTTCTCAAACGCTGATCTATTTCACACGTATTAATTTATCATCAAATTGAATAGTATTTCTAACTCATAACAAGTGTTATTCTTCTAAGATCAGATAGGATTTACGGGTATTTGTAGAATTTGTACAGACTTTCTATTCGGCAATTATAATGTATTGTGGTTTGCATATTTTGCGAATAAAATATTTATACTATATCGTTAGAAATATCACAACATACGAATAGGAAGAGAAACACAGATTCGAAACAACTTTGAACATACATCAGGAAATAATTATGATAAGCGAAATCCGTAATAAAACTCGAATGCCATATTGAAAGGCGCTCAACGTTAGGGCAAAGAAAACTTTTTCGGAGTGAATGAACTCATTGTTTTTAATAATTTTGGAGGGTACAAACTTTTTGTGAAATCCAGCTGAAACAAGGAAAGGGAGTTAGGTTTATGCTCACATGAAAAAGAAGCTGAATAGGGCTACAACCACGATCATGTTAGAAAAATAAGAGTTAACACCCTAGCCCCGCAAAATTCAGGTGATTTCTTACGTGCACTTTTTATTTCACGTTTTTACGTGTTAGTATACGAATCGATCGTCTATCAGCGTGACTGCTTCGGTGAATTCCAATTCCGCCAACGCTTCCCGAACACGTGTTATTTTTGCTTCCGGTAGTTGCTGGAAATTACGATTGAATGAAACACATATAAGTTCAAATAATGCGGAATTGCTACCTGACGGCAGGTTAGAATTCACGCTACGTGCAAATTCTGAAACACGTTCCGTTTTGCGTACTGTTCTGTGGTACTGGTATTCTCGTGGGATGTGAGATCAGAGAAATAGTGTATATTTGAGGAAACGCAGGTTGGGATGTGAGAGCCGGGATGTTCATGAATACAACCTCCGGATCCTTGAGAACTAACCGACCTCTTCTCACGAGAAACTCATAAACTCTCATGAGCAAGAATGGAAACTGAGCAAGTTTCTCCCCAAGCGAATCTTCTCAGGCCACACTCGAATCTAGTTTTCCGAACTAAATAGTTTGCTAAGAATCTGAACTACAGCAACGTTTTAGATTAGGTTCTCGACCTTTGTTGGTGCAATTTCGGAGTACGTATGCTAGAAGATCCCGGCACCTTCATCCCATCCTGCGTCTCCTCAAACATACGCTATGTCTCTGCTCGCACATCCGGCCGGGATACGAGTGCCGCGAAAAAGTGCGCAAAACAAAGAGACGCAGGATGCGTTGAAGGTACCGGAATCTTCTAGCATACGTAGTCAGGACGATCCCCAAAAAAACTAACCTCAAACTGATCCAGCAGTATCATCGTGGGGCTGCTGTCGGCATCGGAACAAATGGAAATCAACTCAATCATGTGCTCGCAGTTCAGTTGCTGTAATATACGCTGTGTCACACGCTTGTTGACTCTTACAGTAGAAACATGCAGGTTACTATAAATCATCTCAACCTTGCACAGTCGTATTACGGAAAAATAGTTGGAAAAGTTGATTTATGCATTGAAAGAGTTCGTTCCAGTTACGTTTCCCTATGGATTCAAACAAATGTCTTCTGTGTATGATGCTTGCAAACTATATGTTCACTTCACGCAGTTACAATGAGAGATGAGAATATAGTAGGAGAAATAAATAAATTCAGAAAACATACCGTGGCCAGCCGTTCCCATTTCATTTCCACATCCAGCAGTTTGGACAGTCGAAGTCGTGTCAAATAGTCCAAACACGAAATGTCATCTGAAGTACGGTAACTTTGGGTTTTTCATTCGACTAACTATTTATTTCTTACTTGCCGAATATATTACTCTGGAAAAAAATATGTTTGTCTAAAAAGGTAAACCAAATGTATAAAACTGAACTTTTCGAGACGATGTGTTTAGATATTTTATAAACTGTTTCTGGTCATTTCTCAGATGTTAGTTTTTGTAAACCTAATAGTGGTATTTCTGTCTAGCTGACCTTTGTTGAAGTTTCCCACGGGCGCTGGGAGGTTCCCGCCGCGGGAAGACTGAGCCCGACTGGTAGATGGCTGGTCGACATCCAGCAGGAACTCCTCTACCTCATGTGTCAACTGCTCCAGACGACTGCCGCTACTGGGAACTCCCTCTTCGGGCTCTGGCGTCAGTTCTGCAAAAATTTACACTAAAAAACTAAAATGTTGAGTAGACAGCAATTGTGTACCTTTTTCGTGCGAGTTGTGTAATGCTGATGTGTCGACTATACATTTGACTGAAAGACATCTCGACAAAACGCTGAAAAATTACCAGCAAGTTCTGTAGATCACTGGGAGAGTGTGCAGATCAGATAGAAGCGTACTGTCTCAGACTGTCTTCGGGCTCATTGACCTACATGCTCTCTCGTATTTGTAGCAAATCGCGAAAAATTGGTGTAATATTTCTGCACAGAGACCATACCTCCTTCGGAATGTCTCCTTATAACCACCCTTCTGTGTCCATCCAACCCATTCGTCGCCTCGGGATTTGATCTACCAAAGAGAGGCGGTCGATTGGCCATCAGATCTTTGGGAGCAGACGAAACTGGCTCTTTCGGAGGGAGTGCTACCCTGGAAAAAATCTCTCAGAAGATTTTCTGGAGTTTCAAAGTCTTAACATCGTTTTATTCCAAGAATACTGCACTATGATTGCGGTATGAGTTTGAAATTTCATGCAGATTTTGGAATGTGCAATTGGCAAAAGTTCGAGCTTTCATAACTACTTTATTCACCCTCATCAGTACACAATAAAAACCGCCCTTTCCATGAGTAACTTGAAAGTTTGACTTTTTTTCCAAGTGTTTACGGATTGTCAAAATAAAGTATATATAAAAAAATTGATTCTTTTCTCCCCTAGTTTCATCCACTGAAGATGATCTTATCTATTTTCCCACCAGCCACCCGTTCCCGCGCGCTGTCTGGTGCAAATATTGATCAGCTGGCGGGATGATGCACATTATTGAGCCGACCAGTACTAGATACGACGCAACGCGGGACGCCCCTCCCCCGCTTTTCTCAATAGGCATCTCTGTTTCGTCTGCATTTAACCGTGAAAATCTTTCGCCTTTTACTAAAGATTTCCGTGCAGACGAAAAATTATGAGTTTATCTCAATTTTTGGAATCCCCTCGAAAGAGCGGGATAAAAGTAGTAAATGGTCTCTTCTAAATTGTTATTACAGTGTTTTACTAATATGGATTTCACTAATCTCGTTTGTTAAATAATATAAGAGGAAGGGGCAATCAAATTCTGTTGCAATCAAAATTTAGTTGAATACTGGTGTCTATATAGTCTTTTCACTCTTACTAAGACTCCTACAGTATAATTACGGAAATGTAACTATGTAATTGCGATGTGACACATGAAAGTCTATTTCAACCAAAATATTGTTACATATAGATTTGCGTTACCTCTCCCCCTTGATAATCTTCTGTATCATCTCATCCTCGCAGTCCACCAGGGCCTCTCCGTTCTTGTTCTTCTTGGTTGCATCTGCTCCCGCGTCCAGCAACAGACCCAGAATGGCGTAGTTGGCGTTCTGACGCGCCAGACTCAGCGATGTCTCGCCGTCGTTGTCCTCGTGGCTCGCGTTCGCGCCGCGCTGAAAAGTTTTCCTTTTTCCTAGTTATGCTTCAAAGACACCTTCGAACCTATAAACGTTGAGAATAGTATTTTTTCCTTCACATCACTCGTCTTGGAAGGGCAGAGTACTGAACCAACCAAAATGAAGAAATGGGGTGAGATTGAGGTAAATTTTCTGTGAAAAACTCACCTGAATAAAGTACTGCACAATTTCCGAGTCGTTCATGTTGACGGCGTGCATGAGGGGCGTTCGGTTGGCACGATCGGGCCCGTCCGCGGCAGAACCCGCCTCTAACAGCATCTCGATCAGACTCAGTTTTAACCTAAACAAAAGTTTTTGTTTTGAAATTTTTACCCTAAAACTAACAATCGCGCTGGGTCATTCCCACTGCATCCGGTTTATAAATTCTTCACATTTTCAATTCAGTTCCAAAACATTGTTCAAGTACTATTCTCAGTAGCCTACTCTTCTCGGGCTCGGTTGCTTGAGATTCCAATATTCTGATGCATATGATTGAGTGAAAAGGTGTTTCCAGTTAGTGTTGATACATCGTTGACGTCAGCACACGTGAACACCTGTGCTGCGTGAATCAGGCGGGATGTCACGTTCGAGTCAGAATAAATCATGATAGTCAGAAACGGAAATCGGAGTACAATAAACTTATACAGCACCATGAAAAAAAAATTTAAGCTTGAACCTGCGAACAGCTAAATGAAGAGCAGCTAGGCCCTCGTCGTTCAAAAGGTCCAAGTTGGTGGGTTCTCCTGAATTCGGCTCCAGAATCTCTTTGAAGATGGCCTCGTTATAGGCATCGGCCAGGTAGTGAACTGCCTTGACAGAAGTATTATTGGCAAATGAACATAAACTATGACTCAATGTCTCTTAAAGATTTGAAGTGATATAATAAATCTTGCAATTGCATATCTAGAGTCCCTCTCTCCTCAAATTCTCAAACTCTGAAACTTCAATCTCAAATGTTCCGATCTTCGATCACCGACTATGGAAACGTTGGTACAAGTACAATATTTGAAGCCACCATAAGTTTGGACAAAGTTTTAGTTCGCACTAGAAAGCAGTCATCAGTAGGTTTGATTTATAATGTAGCCTAGTTAGGAATGATTTGAACTATATTCTTACCGTATTGTTGTGATTGTCGGCCACATTGGTGGATGCTCCATGGTTCATGAGATAGTGAACACTGTCGGGGTCCCCAGACCGTATGGCGCAATGGAGGGCTGTCTGACCGCGCGAATTCCGAACATTCAACACCTCTGAAGTAAGGGGTAGTTAATAACATTCAATAATCATTCAACAGATGTTGGAATTGGGTTCGAACTAAAGGTGTTAATCGAGTTCAACATTTCGAGATTTCGAGCTATGAATTTTTCTCGAGTTTTGTGTTCAAACTGAATAACCCTAGTAACAACAATCTATTTTGAAGATATTTGAAGGTTTCATTTTCGGACGTTTCAGGCTGGCAGTGCCCACTACATTGAACGTTTCCGCCTGCTTCGTGCCTCAAGATGAGCAACCTGCTCACCTTCTTTTTCCGCCTGTGGCACAGCAGAAAGTAACGTCTTCAACGCGAAGCTCTGCGAGTTCCGGGCTGCTAGATGGAGGACCCTAAAGATAAATTGGAGAAAATACTTTGCTAATAAAGCTGTAATTTAATGTTCATGCACACAGAGTTATGAAATAAAACAAACAGGAATAACTATCGCAGCCGTGTTTGAGTTTTGTTATAACTCCATTAGTAGTCGATCCCTTCGTATTCAGTAGTTTATAGCCCATCCTGATTGGTACATCAAACGCACTCTATCTTGAATTGGTTGAATGTACTAGCCTCTCAGCCATGGAACACAGAAAATTAGATAAACCACCTGTTTTTCAATGTTCAAAGAAAGATGTTAAGATATTTTCTCGTAAACTCCGTTATTCACCGACGAAAAGGTTTTGTGCTAAAGGTTGTGCGAGAACCCACTATAACGACCGAGCAACAAACGATTGCAAATTCGCAACAATATTCCATTTTTTTAAACTCTCGCTTACGTATTTCCATCCGCGTCCGCTTGTGAAATGAGATTTGAAAATGGTTGGACGAGTGCCAAAGTGTCCCCGTTGGTTGCGAATTCTATCAAGTTCTCCATGGAGACTGCCGGGGTCACCGAACGGGATCTGAACTATTGTTTTAGTTTTTATAATTCAGACTGTTTATTCAACACATTCATGTAATTTACCGATGGTATCTTATAAATCATTATATTTTGAGTCAAACTGGGTTTGTTTGGTATAGTCGCCATTTTCCCCATAAAGACAGCAGATGGTTCAATTGATTGAGCGAGGCGGGGCGAGCGGTCGTTGATTATTTGCCAGCGGTTGAGAGAGTGAGTAGATCAATGATACGCAGACGAACTGGCCGCTCGCCAAACCCCATCCCACACAAAATCGATGGTACGGTGTCCACAATGGTTTGACAAATCCTATAGAAACATGAAACTCGTGAGGCACATCATGATTATTGAACCTCCGTCGGGCTGAAATGAGTAATGTCTGACGATTTCTCACGTTTTACGTGACGTGACTTCTCTATTTACTTTCAATATATTGTCAGAGAAACAAAGTATACTGTACCTAAAATCATAGTGTCACTTTACCAAGTATACGTATAAAACCAATCAAAACCTGAACAACAAAAGTAGACTGACCGTAACGTGTAGTTGAATGGAATTGATATTTGTGAGGCTCCACAGGTTAGCGCTAGTTTGATAGACTTGCTGTGCCATGGAAGGGTGGGAACAGTGAAAGTCACCAACTGAAATAAGAAACTAACCAGTTCGAATGAATCGCGAGGTTGGAACATGAAAAAAAAAATTGATAAAGTTCGTGTTGTGTCCTAGAAGATCGAGGAAAACATTAGAACTCGTGGTAACTTGTGAATTTTGAGTTACGAACGTTTTTTTTCAAATCAGAGCAGAACGGCTAGACAACATACGCACTCCTCTTCGGTCATTTTTTTAATAAAAAATCATATGGAACAATCCCCAGTTACTTTTTAGTGAGTTAATCATCTCAAACTTTCCGGTACACGTTTAACACCAACCTTTTCTCTTTCCACAATTTCCTCGGCTTCTACCGTCTCGTCTCCAAGGGCGAATTCGACGAGAATGTCATGCTCTGGGCGATGTGCCAGAATGAGCCAGGCGCGATCGCCGGGCGCCGCGCCACTGGCGCCCATTTCCTCCACGAACAGACCTTTAAATCGGGAATTCAACTAAACCTCATCTCATTCTGAGTTTTCGTAAGTTTCGCTAGTCTGAAAATTCTTTCAAATGGACTTCACTGAATCAGACGTCATTATTTGCTCAAGAGTTACTCAGGATTTCGTTGATGAATAGATATTTGCAATCTTCAGAGGGTAAACAGTATGAGAATAAACAGTGAAACATAGTTGGAAAAGTTCAAACCTCGAGCGGACGGCGATTTTTCAATGTGATGAGACATCATCTGAAAGTTCAATCAGAAACATGCAATCATTCACAAACAAAGTGGAACTTTCTGCACACCGATTGCTCTTGAATATAGGTTTCGTTCTTGTCACAAGCTCTTACGGAGTATGTTGCGCTACCGTAATTCTAGTTTGCTCCCGTTATTAAAGACGGACGATTATGTGGTCCAATCGCAACGCTTCAGTCCTTTAAACCGCAATATATTTTTCAATTGCAGTTTAAAGGACCGATGTAACGGGATTGGTCCACATAATCGTCCTTCTTTAATCGTAAATAATTGCGTACATCGAGACCAAACTACAACTTAGACTTCGTTACTTCTTTTAGTACTTGAACCGGATATAAATACTTTTTTGTGCAGAGAGAAAAGTTTACAGTTTCTCAGTGTTAGTCCATTACCGATTTTTAAAATTTAAAGCTTTCAGCTTCTACATAAAAAAAGGAAATTAGGAACGAACCTCGGAATCTGACAGCGACTTGGGCATGGGTTTGGCATCATTCACCAACAACGCCTCAGGCATCCTGATTGAAATGGACAAATTAAGACTTCAACTACACGGTTGAGAAAGTGGTAAAAAACAGTTTTTCCGAGTTTCTGGTGAAAATACAGGTCATTTTGTTTCAGAGAATAGGTTGAGAGGATTTTGAGAAAAATGTATTCACAGTGACATAGGAGTAGTTCATCCCATAGGAAAACATATTGGTAGAAAAGAATAGACTAGAATAGAAGAGTGGATAAGCTTAACAACTTTGAATGGAATGATTGTTATACTGAAAAAATGATATGTGTTTTTTTTTGTTGGGAATTGAGAAAATTTGACTTTCGCATATTCAAAGTTTCAGTCAATTAACATCTATAGTTCGTATCATTCCTATGAGGATCTACTACAGTATACAATAAATCGTGCAAATGGCCGCTTCCTATATACAAATAGCCTATTTCCATACGAAAACACTATTCTACTTCTTTAGAAGTCCTTCAAAAAACGAAGACGTTGGAAGCAAATAGCAAGTTTTGAATTGATACTGTGGGTGTCCACGTAGAAATGAGACTGACTAGAAATATCCAGCCAAATAACTCTTCTCAAGTCTTTTCAAGAAATAAATTTTCATGAAATCCATGAAATAAATCGATAATGGAGTCAGCTGATGTGATTCGCGTGATCTGCCTGCTGGGATTGCAATCGAATGAGGCGCACCTCTGCGGAGTGTAAAGCTGGCTCTCGCCACTCGGCTCAAACATACCCCACGCGCGCGGTTCACACCAGTTCTCAGGCCGTATGCATGAATATCCCGGAGCCAAAACGCAATCCCGCGTCTCTATTTTTGATTTATTCACATGCGAGCATGTGATATACAATTTTTGGATACATGAAACGGTGACAAAGGTAAAACACAGATCCAACTCGGAGACACATGTCAAAAATTAACATCGAGAACAAATCAAAACACTAATTTGTTTAACACATATTTGCAGTATTTTTCCATTTGGCTCAAACATCAACCATGCGTCCCCTTCACGTTGTTCGCACCAGTTCTGAGGCCGTATGCATGAATATCCCGGCGCCCAAATGCTATGCTGCGTCTCTTGTTCTCCGAACAACTTCGGTATTTGCTATAGTCTGTTTCACGCAACAATAGCCCTCTACAGTAAGATTGTAGGTCTTTCAAGTAGATTATTCATATCTCGTAAGTATTATAACTAGTTTAAACTTTGCTATTTTGTTTTATACATTGGTTACTACAAGCCCAGAAAACAGTGAAGCTAAAAGTATGTTTGTTGGTTAGATAAATCTCCCTGAATATTCGAGAGATTACTGTAGAAAGTCACCGATTGGTGAAACGGAGTATATAAACCATGCGCTCTCGCTCTCTGTTGTTCGCACCAATTTTGAGAAAGTATGCATAAATATTACGGGGTTCAAATTTCTCTGAGTCTCGCATTAACCAATAATCAATAGTCATATTTGGAGCGCGGTTTGTCCGGCAGTATCGATAAAAATTCATGATGTGATGCTTCTCATCACATGTAACACAACCAGCCGGTTTCCTAACACCTGATAAATTATGGCTACCATTTTCTTCAGTTTTACGAACCATATACATTTCACTCGGATCAAAATTGCTCTTTATGGAAAAGGTCACTTTCAATAATTCATTCATCTGCATCCAAAACACAGCTTGACGAAAAACAAAACGGAAAATGGGTCAACAACATCGTAACTTGCTATAATAATCGGAAAACATCAACAAAACACTTCACGGCTTCCAGACCTCTAAATCTGGCGGTAGGATCGCGTGTCAACAAACAACAATAACGTGACCACTTGAGAAAGAGAACGAGTGCCAAGTCAAACAGCAACCAGAACGGAGGGCAGGGAAGAGGGAGAATGAAACCAAATTCGCATTCTCAAACCATTAATATTACAAGCAGTGCAAACTAATCGATAAGATGCACTTCAATAAGCATAAAGATCGACATTACCCTTTTTTACCTACATCACACCCTGTAGTTAACAAAGATAAACATCAGCTATTCCATATATCCGGTTCTGGCCGCTGCTATGAATACGGAAAACAACAGAGGGAGGATAAAACTGGTATACATAGTTCAGTTAACTAGCCGACCAAGTTCAATTAAACTAAAACTCATGAAAACACAACACTCGGTTACCAAGAATAGGTGTTACATCAGCGCAATGTCCTCTATTCGTCCTCTTCATCGTTACCAGTGCTGAGGTGTTGTTTCTTGCTGGCAGTGTTCGTGTATGATCGGAGAACCCATTCTTCCTCTGCCGCAGCAATGTTCTCCAAGGTACCCAGTTTGATACAGTATGCTGGAATCAGGATTTCTTAGTACCTTTTCGAGTTATTTTACGCCCGCGTTAATTATGCGACCATCAGTGAGTGCTGAGCATGCGTAAAAAAGGTTCACATCAAGTCGGTAAAAGTGAGCATGAGCATCCCCAAAAAGTAAGCATATGTCATTGGAAAACACGATTTTTCTTTAATTTTACCGAGAATCCGTAACATTACCCCAAAAAGTGAGCATGCCCCGGTCAAAATCGGGCAAAAGTGAACATCATTCAACATCAAAATAAGGGGGTATTTTACGTATGGTTCTGAGTGAGGAAAACCTATAGCCACATTATGAAACTTCAATTAACAACAATTCACTCAGAATTTACATGTGCGAAACTTAATAGTATTTGTACGAAGTAACAAAAACTCACGACGCAGCTCGAAACGGGGTCCGATTTCTTTCAGCTCTAGCTCTCCACCCTCGCCTGTCTGAAATGCAGAGAAAACTGAGCACAGAAATTCTCGAATACAAGAACGCGTGATGTATGGCGTCAATATCAAATCATTGTGTTCATCTTAAACTAAACTGTTTGCTCTGAAACTGAACACAATACTATAACAGAGATTAGGTCTAATTGAAATTGATGTTCGAACAGTATAGTCAGCAGTCGCTCGTCCCAGGTACAAGAACGGGACGCCCCATGTTCCTGTACCGTCCCGGGACGGTACCAAGATATACGGTAGAAATGGAGCAGATTTGCATGAATGATGATAAATTGGGAGACTATTATATGCAAATATGCTCCATTTCTACCGTAAGCCTTGGTACCGTCCCCGCCCCGGGACCAGGGACAGTGCCGGGACATGGGACGTCCCGTTCTTGTACCCGGGACTAGCCGTTGCCTGACTAAATAAATTATCCTCGGTCTAACTAATTCCACAGTACAGTCTCAGTCTGAAATCTTCAAAGGTCAAGAAAACCCCAATCTCTGTGAGCACTTGAAAAGATAGTGCTTAGCTAGAAATATACACTTGTTTGGTTAAGTTAGACAAAATTCTAAACAATTTAAAACCGAGACAACAAAACTCCGCAAAGACGAGAATTGACCAACCTTGTAATTGTGGTGACGGAACGAGATGAAGTCATCAGTGTTCGCAAACGTGAGCACACGTTTGGAGTCTGGCTTGGGCACGGGAAACAGATACTTGAGGATATTCGTGATCTGAAACGAACAGAACGTACTCAAAATAAAATTTAGGCTGACTTTTCGCAAAAAATTCAAGAGTGAATAAAGCAACTTAATCTGCTTGGGCGAATGTTATATGTTTTGTATCCTAGTTTATTCAGTTGAACTCACGCACATATTTTAGTTCTAAGCAATCCGAAGCTAAGCTTCCGAAACATCTGATTTCGGTAGAACCGTAGAACGCAAGTTTAGTGTCGTACCGTCTGAATCGTAATTCGTAAAGATTGCTAGAGCATACTACTACTTCAGCTGACTTTTTCTGATTAAATCCTTTCGGAGATCCGATTTATATGCGTACTGGCCCCTATTAAATTCTAGTCGAGAAAATACACACACACTTCCAGCTCCAGCGACCTGATTCTTACACATTTTTCTACGCTTGAGACCTGCATCCTGAATCGCAAAGCAATATTTCTCTCAGAAATGCTAGAAATGTCAGCTATGACTTACTCTCTGTCCGAGTTTCGTGTTGAGGTTGTGGAATATGAGATGGGGATACTGTTCGCTCATGGGCTCCCTGTCGGGCACATCGTGTCTCATTCCCACGTTGCTCATGTTGAAGTAGGCAGTGGGACCGAAGGGCAAATGACAGACAATCATGCCGTCCGGCTGACCACGAGTCTCCGACAACACTATGAAATCAGTCACCTGCAAACACACCAGTAAGGTGAGACTTTTCTACAGACAGTGAATAGTCCGTATTTCGGTTCCTACACGTCAATCTTCATGTTCTGCATCGAAAACTGGCAAATTTTGCCGAAACCCGCTTTGCTTTTGCATGCAAACTCAAACAAAGATTTAGACGGATAAACACAGAAAATTAGAACTATATGGTATATCCCCCATTCGGCGTCTATTCAAATTGACTGCCAATAAACTAACTCTGTAGAGTCATAGAGGTATGCAAAAATTGCACTTTTATGATTCATAAAAGTGATTATGATCTTTACCGGGGTTGATATGTTATTTTCAACATTCCACGGCTTCTAAAGCGCTATAACTGAAACTATGAGGAATGACAACAGCAACAGGTGTGAACTACCAAAAAATAATGAGAATAAAATAACTGACGTCATTAGCCCTGCAAGCTTGTACCAACTGCTTGACGTCATAGTTTCCTCTGTTCAAACGCTGTGCATTCGGGAACATGAGCTTCATTTCCTGAAACAACAAAAATTAATGACCGATCAGTAAGTTCGAAAGACTAAGACCAGTTTTATACCTTATACGGCGGCGTGAAACAACACATGTCATGCGTACCGACTATTTCACATTTTACGTAAAAATACGCTGCTATGCGTGTTTTATTCACACATAACATGAGCGTAAAACATAAGAACCGGGGCTAAAACTCTCAGCAGATCATCCCGACCCTAAATAATGGTTGGATAATTAATAAAAATCAGGTTCAACAGGACTTCGACAATGAGATCCTCCAAACTAACCTTCGAGAACACTTTTAGTTTGCTGGATGGATCGCGACTGGTAGTGATCACAATCTTAGGATCTTTCGTTCCTGCCCATCGGTACTCATCATCTATCGATTGAACCTAAGAGAAACGGCGTATATGAAACGTGAAATCGATGAAAAATCATGTCGGAAATTCTTTATTCTTTATCAAAAAGTCAATGAAAGAGCCTGAATCAGTCCCATCTCCGTAAAAAGCTGGTTAGTTGACCTCTTGTTTCATGGTAATTTGTTGTTAATCGCACAATGCACAATAATAGGGGAATGTTAGAATATGAATTTGACATTCATTCAACAAACACCAGTACTGGTAGATGGTAGTAATTATTATCGTCACTGTTGGAGCGAATCTTCAGAGAAGCAACTAACCTGGCCTCCCCACTCAGCTCCTTTTGCGAGTTCAGCTGCTTCCTTACGGAGAGAACTGTCCACTTTCCTGAAGAGAAAAAAAACTACAAAATGTGGCAACCAACTTTGAAGGCTGGTAAACCATATCAACAAACGTATAGGAATTCTAAGACAAAGTAGTGTTGGGTAAATCCTACAGGATTAATCAAATGAGGTTGGAACCTTAGTAATTTCAGTTCACTATCTACACTCCATCCGAAATAGTGTTCCATCCACAAGCCTGCCTAACTAAACTGACCTTCTCGATTCATAACCTATTAAGATTAAACCCACTTGTTGTTTTCCAGGGCATCCCGGATTTTCTCTCTCTTCTCCTCCAGTGTTTTCTGTTTTTCCTCCAATGACTTGCGGAAAATAAACTCGCGGCGCAAACGATTCTCTCGACGAATCATGACGATAGATCAAAGGTTAAACCGCCTGCGAAAATTCACGAAAGTGAAGCAAAACATGGATCGTGAAATATAAAAACAATTTATTCAATTATATACTATATTGTACGTTAGTCGGCACACTCTAACACACCTAGGGGAACAGGTGTACTTAACTGATCACACTTTCCCTACTGAGATGACAAAAACATTATAAGAAAAGAATGGTTTACGGACAAATCCCCCCCGCCGCGTTGCGGTCGGACAATTCCCCCCCTCTGCGCGGACAACTCCCCCCTCTAATTTTTCTCTAAAAATTTGGCTGCTCATCGAACAAACTTTCAATTCAATTATATTACGACTTCTACTGTAAGTATGCATGTATAAGGACATTTTTGACACCAAAACATTACTTTGTAGCCCCAATCGAGGTCAAAAGCGTCAGCTTATTCAGTGGCCATCAATTTATTTATGTTTCATGGTATTTTCCGGGTATAGTTAGTGAATAAACTAGGTCAGCGAATGCAATTTATCTCATAGAGCTTTCATAAACTAATTATCATTGCATGAGATAAGTTTACATCAAAAAATGACCATAACTAGTCTAAAATAGGTTGAGGGGGGAGTTGTCCGAGAGTGGGGGGAATTGTCCGACCGTGACGCGGGGGGGATTTGTCGCGTAATCGAAAAGAATGCAATATGCTAAGAGACAAAAACGTAAACTTGAACAACTTCATCATATTCAATCACTAAAAAAAAATTTGGTGCGGGAATTAATTTTTAAAAAATGGGCCTGCTTTTTACAGCTTTGCGCGGGGTCATTGCACGCCTTAAAAACCATGCGGCAACTTGCAAATTTTGCCGCATGATTTCGATCTCTTCCAATCGTGAATTCCATTCCTTTTCGCCACTTTGTTGAGTTCTTTCTACTATATTTTTTAGCTATTTTCCTTTACGATTGTTTTCAGAGGTTTTATGGCATATTCACCATGTAGCTGGGGTGTTCTCCTACGCGATATCGACGAGGCTGCAGCCGCATGGGAGAAGTCCAACTGTTTGAGTAGAAGCGTGTCCAAGTCGATCGAGGACGAAGTTTCTCTAGATAGCGTCGGATTTCCGTTACCAGGTCAGTTTGTTCAGTTGTTCTTTTCTCTTTCCATTCATGTATTATTGTTCAAAATACAGAGTTAGTCGTTTATTACTTCGTGTAAGTTCTAGTGTAGTGATCAAGTCAAGTTTTATATATTCCTTTATGTCGCTGATTAATCTTACGTATGAACAGCTTGTACCTCTTTCTCGAAACTAGGAGTAGCTAGATCTCGCTAGCATCATGTTCATGCTGCACGTTAGCAAGCAACATAACATACCCAACATAGAGCGACCTCCTAAGGTCCTATGAATATCCTGTACTAGCCGCCGAATTATGTTTTGTGATAGGTGTAGTATCTTCTTCAGACTCCCCCATTGCCGATGAAGACTCTAATGAACCCAGCACCTCTGGAGAAGAATATCTGCCATGTCCAGTGAGTACTTTACAAGAACTGCATTTCAGAAAGCTAGTAATATCAAAAATCCGTAATGCCTAATATTTATAGTGAATATGTCTTTTGATGACCAACATTTCGGCGTGTGTGATATGAAAAACTATGATGAGATGATTATCTCATCAGTTTCGCAAAAACGAATAGTAGTTTACAGATGCAGGGGTATTGGTTAATAACAATTATTGCAATAACATTCCAGGCCTGCAAAGTCAATTGCTCAATATGCAGCAGTGCTTCGTATGAGGAATACTGTTTTCGATTACCACCCTCGTAAGTTCTTGGTTTGATCTATCATTAATTTGTAATTTTTCTTTCAACTTTCAAGTCGTACTCTTCTCATTTTAACGTGTTTTCAATGTATGAACATGCTTCGATTATATAGACATATCTGACCAAACTGGTATGTTCAATTTGTTTTTTTTTTTATTTTTTGGAACATTGATCCAACGTTTACATCTTGCTTTTCAGTACCGCACCTGCTGCTCCGGCTCCAGTCAAGAAAGCCTCGTCGCTTCGGTCACGGGCTTCTGGTTCTGCGAGACAAAGTTCCTCGGTATGTCGTATGTCATCGTTTTTGTTGTTCTGTTAGTTTGTTGAATTTGTGGTATGGAATCATAATCCACTAACCTTGTCCAAATGGCGATAAAAATTCAACAACGGGCTCTCCTCCGGCTAAATTTCAACGTTTTTTATACAAATTCATGAATTTTGATGTTTCCATCTAAAAATGGGCGAACTGGCCTCCTTTCTGTCATATGAAAATGATATGCATCTTCTTTCTACAATTGATCAGTGATCACTGTGTTTGTATCGTGGGACTGAGACCGAAAGAATAGCTTATTGAAACATACTTTAGTAAAGTGATTGAAATAGCCATAACAATTAACTACTTTTTTTCTCTCCAAAAACTACTTTCTCTTGACAATAATGGGAGAATCATACCCCAGTAAGGTCTGACTAAGCTTCAAAAAGTAGGCCGTTTTCAGATGTAAACACGTGAAAATTGAGACTTTTTCATCCAAAGTAGACCGATTGTCCTCTTTTCGGCTAAAAAGTGGTCCGTTTTTCGAATTTTTCTGACTATTTGGACACCTTTACTGTTGTATGGGGAGAATTTCCTGATTTGCAGTCAAGTGCAGGAAATTTCATATAAATTGATGACAAAATGTTTTTCCCCTCTGAGGGATAGTACCGGTGTGTGTATTCAGGAAGCGGAGGGCACAAGTTCGTTGGATGAGCCGGAGAACAACAGCATGGAGCTGGATGGAGATGTTACCATAACTCAGATGGAGGTCTCTCAAATAGAGTCCGACTCGAATGATTTCCCTGACGAGGCGTCTAGTGGAAGCACCATTCCCGCCTACGAGCCGCCATCGAAGAAGCCCAGGTTGGTCACATTTAGAATGTAAGTTTTTTTTCTCATCATCCTACAGTTGAACAATGTGTATTGCGCACAGTGTCTACTAGGGCAGATTGTTAAGTACACTTGACTTGTTGAAGTCGGACCTCGAACACAAGACTTGACACTTTTTAGGAATTTCCACTCAGTTGATTTTTACTATATTGTATCATTATTCATGGCTGGAATCAGGATAGAATCAGAAGGATAATTGGTATTCATTGTAGATTCCGTTTCCGTGTGTATGCCGAGTGTGAACTTAGCCCGGGCTCTCTCTGTTGCTGGGATTCGCACGAACATTGGAGTGCGCGACGCGTCAAGGGTAAGCGAATTTTCAAACGCCCAAGGCCTGTTATATTAAACTACACTTGTTTTAATCCTATTCATAGCGTTATAAATTCGATTACTGTGTTACATAGCGTTCATCTCAAAATCCGATTTGCTCAATTTCATTAATGTTTCGTCAGTGGTTAAGTAAGTTGGAGACCCACAACGTTAGGAGAACAATGAATAAGTTTAACGCATCGAAGTGACCCAAAAGTGACCCCTTACAGTTATGGTAGTGAAATGATGGTCGTACCTTGAAAAATAAAAGAACAACATAGCGCTGCGTCATACTTACATTTTTGCGGTAGCTCATGGAATTACATGGCTTTCCTATATCACAGTTCCAAATGTATTGTTTCATAATGTCATTCTAATTCTAGCTCATGGCTGCCCGCACCGTGCGCTGGCTCTCAAAGCTGCTCAATCTCCCGGACATCGAAACGGTGAAGGCAATGGGTTTCGTGTGAGTGAAATCGTTTTGACGTGCTTAAATATTATTTTTCAAATTCTTACGTTATCATAAAACGCTCTCGAAAGTGTTTTTTGTTGCTTTTATTGATGAAGCATTAAATTCAGTTCCAGTGAGTCGACTATTCCTAGAAATGTATTGTCGTTTTTCACTTCTCATTTTCTGCGAAATCTTTTTTCTCAAAAAAAAAAAAAAATGAGGATTGACGCATGCTCATTGAAATGGGAAACAGGTTCTCCTTTTCAATGAACAGTCACACTTAACTAGCGTTTGTCACTTTAACTCACTTGTGATTCAACACATTCTATTCTATTCTATGTTTGCAGGTTCCCTCGGTGACCCAGATGCCCGCGCAGGTGCCCTTCATGCCGCACCCGGCCGCTACCGTCGCTGCGGCCGAACACCCGTTCGGCTCCCCGCCGCCCTTTCGTCCGACGCCGCGGCGGCGGAGGCGTTGGCGGTCCACCGACGCCAATCGCCTATCGAATGGTCGCCCAACTGGCGCCACAGACGTTGCGCCAATTGGCGCCCAGGGAATGATGTCGGCTTGTGGTGACAGCACACAATCTCTTCCTGACGCGGAGGTACATTTTGTTGTTTATCGCTTTGTTCAAGTCATTTCTACAAATATCGTGTATGGTGGAAGTGCTACCATACCCATGCTCATTTTCGCCCCTTTTCTGGAACTTACGCTCATTTCAGAAACGGAAACTGTTTCGATAAACTGGAGAAAGGATTGCAGGGGAATCATGCTCGTTTTTAAAGTTGCGCAAGTCCATTTTGGGTGTACTGGCATTGAACTATTTACCATCATTCATTTTCACAATTCGAGATATTAACAACAAACTTGTTTTCAGGGAAACACTCCCTTTTCTCCTACCAGCTGGAAATCGCCTATCGCATCTCTCATAACCAAGGTATGGAAAATTGAATAATAATAGTTATGCGACATCTTGGTCAAATTCTATTCTTCAGAAAATAGTGTGATTCTTGTTGAAATGTATATATTTAGATTTAGCAACTTCCCAGCTAGGGTTCAAGTATCAAGTCGAACTTGAAACTCGATTTTTATCAGACGCGTAAACTCGAAATGTTGAACTCTATATTAACAACCCCTACTCCCTGATATATAGAGTTATTCGCGATTCAACGTGTGATTTTCCACATAGTTAGATGTGACACTCTTGGAGAAATGAAAGGATAAATAGTATGACAGGAAAAGGTATGGTGACCCGGTTACGCGCTCATAGTGACTGCCAGGTAACTGTGTTGTTTATCAGGAGTTGGTCGATATGTCGCCCGATCTCTTTTCCCCCACAACGCGCGACTCTTTCCTGGAGATTGCCCGAAAGTATGGGCCAATCAATATCGACGTGGAAAAGTATATGGCAATCGAGTCACTGCTCCAATCACCGACAGCTTCTATCCCAGATTTACTGGTTAGTGGTTTTTCGATTCATATCCATGAAGCTTCGTTGGTTTGCTTCAAAAATAGGCCAGTTATTTCGAAATTGACGAAAGTGTAGCCCAGTTTTACTGATGTATCTTAGTGGTTTTGGTTCTGCCGAGTGGTTTTGTTTATCTTAAATAACCTACCTATGGAGATTATTAGAACTTGATAGCTGAGAGAGCGATTTACTGTACTTTTAAGTGCTATTTTACGATTCTATAGTACCCATTTTCTTCTGATAACCGAGTTAGACGGGTAGATACTATTAATTTAATACCCGCAATATTAGAGACGGGTTATATTGTTATATAGTGTTAGTGAATCGATGGAAATCGAAACGTATTGATTTTCAGTAAGTAATATTTCAAACCATCTCTATTTCAATGAAATGGTGTGAAGCCTGGGGTGTTACCGAGATTTTTACTGTATAAACTACTATTGACACCCCATACTAAAAATACGAAATAAATCAGATGACATTATCTGCTAAAACTGACTTAAATTGTAATAATTTTCTATAATGTATTTTTTATGAACGTGTTTGTGTTCCAGCAATGCTGTGCGTCTCCAGTCGGTCAATGCGTGGCCGTCTCGCCAGAATATCTCAACGAGCCACAAGTTGGAGAGGTAACTATTTTTCTTTCTGATTTATCCTTCTTTCGGATTATTCATTCCTAATGTTTTAAATTTTAGATTTATCTCCAATTATGAAATAGAGAACAAAAGTGGACGCTTCACAAATATTACTAAGAATGTTGTTAGATGGTACAATGCTCCTTGGGCCTTTATTTATTTGTACATTGGTCATTTGTTGAGTTCGTTGTTTTCAGAAGTTCAAATTCCCTTCGCCCGCTCTTGCCAACCCAGATATTTTGGCACCTCGACCGATTCGTGTTGATAAACACAAAGACCATGTTCAGGTGAGTGTTGTGTTTTTCATTCCCATGAAAACATTTCATCGCATTTTCCAATAGGGCTCGATGAGTTCGAGCTCTATTTTTGTACATTTTGCAGCATTTACCAAGGAATTCGGAAGATGCCTTCTCATGATAACCTACTTGATGGTCCGACTTTGCTTCTATGTTTATTCTTATCTGTTTCCATTACTAGGTGTCCGTTTCTGATGTCTCGATTGGTCCGACTGAACCAACACCGGCGGTCGAACGTCGTACGCAAGCCCACGTGAGTTCCCGCGTGAATTCCCACATGAACTTGGCGGAGTCTGGTGCCGAAGAAGACAACGGCATCTATGCTGCCAGCATCGCGGAGATGCTCAGCGACGAGCCGCTGGCGACGGCGACCGGAATCGATATGAATGACGTCATTCCGGGGCTCACCGAAGTAGACGACGACACGGAGGAGCTGATGTACAGTCTGAAGAGAGATTTGGTGGACGTGGGAAGTATATCACCGTCCCTGGAACTAACCTACCATGAGGCCTTTTTCAAGGAGCAACTGCAATTGGAGCCAATGACGCAGGTCAGTTGAGCTGTTTTTCCGTTTCCGATGCGAGGGATATACTATAGTTTATGGGGAAATCGGAAGGTTTTAGCTAGATTTTGGGGCAAATGAAGAATGATTTCTTATTGGTTTGTAAAGTTGCCGGCTCACTTCTGAATAAGACAGAAGAACGGACATCAATCATGTGTAGCTCAGTCAGTTATGGAACCGAGAGAGGAGTCTGAATGTCTGAGTGGATGATCCTATATCATCATCATTAATCAGTGTTCCTAGTTTGAAATTCAAACCCAGCGATGTTTGATAGTCAATGTAATCATGGTTAGCGGTAGGTTCAAAGTGTGTTTTGCAGTCGCCGGTCACCTTTACCAACGTGAACAGCCCGGATTCGCTGTTCGACTCGGACAACGCCGTGTCCTCCTCGCCCTACTACACGGACGAACTGTCGTGCGCCTCGGTGGATACGGTAGCCAAGGAGGTGGAGGTGAACACGACATACCTGCCACCCAGGCGGCTGGCCCCACCTATACACCGGAGAAAGGTTGGTTGCTTTTGCATTGGTTATCACTTATCAGTATTGCTTAGTTGTTTAGCTATCATATAATGGATGGTAAGGAGATAGAATGAGTGCGTTCTAATAGTTCCTTAAGGCGATAAATGAAAAAGGTAGAACGATAGAAAAATACACTCAGAAGCCACCCATGCACCTAAGAGTTTCGGGCTTTCAACTTCTAACGGTTATTCGTGATCTCATGTTTCTTGTAGGCATAACCAAGCCAGCTATAGTTGTCTCTTCAACGGCTAGGAGTGAAGGCTGAATGTTCTAAGAATGATTTCAAATCTAAATGTATTCAACCCTATATTTCACAGACAACAGAGTATGTCTCTTATAAATGATCGACTGCGAGTATGTGGTATATTTTTGAGAGATTCTGTATAGATAACTCGCAATTGTAGCCCCCGACCGCTGCAATACAGACGGTAGCTTCGAGTATTGGTGGTGAGGTAGTCCGTCGCAAGGAGTCACTCCTTCCCCGCCCCGTACCTCTGGTCGTCATTCCACGGCGACCGAGAGTCAATTATATCCAAGAAGGGGATAGACAGGTTGGTTTCTGGTTGCAATAGTACTTTGACCACCTTCAATGAAAGTGGGAAGGTTTGAAAATAACGAGTAATTTAAGTTGTGGAGTTAGATCTCATAAAAGTTGTCATTAGGCAACCTCACCATTTTGTCCGAATTAGGGAACAATTGGTATTGAAAATAGTTTCACGTTGTGATTCAGAAACAATACTCTTTGTAAGTATAATATTATACATCCATTGGCAATTCCAGGATGTAAATGAAGTCATCGGTTTTCTGTTGGAAGGCGTCGAGTATCTCGTGATAACCGACAGCTTATTGCGTCACCACCACCAAGAAGAATCGGTGAGTTTTAAAGGGTTTATATTTTTCTCGTGGGAGGTGATGGAGAATACTTGAGAATATGGGGTCGTTTATGGTCTAGAGGGGGTGGAAAATTGCACGTTTTTAACAATCAGAACGAAATTTCGCTCGAAATTTGCCGTTTCTTTGTTGAAAGTTGGTTCTTTTCTTATTTAGAAAGGAAGGGGAGTCGTATTGAACTATACGTGAAACCATTTTCTGCCTGTCCCGGATTAACGGCTTGGATGGATCTGGATATATGATATATCTGATCTGATCAGGATATCTTCAACCACCTTATTTCTCATGTTTCGTTCTATCGTTTTATGAAAATTTCAGAATCCGCAATGTTCGTCAACAGCGCCCGTACAATGTACGATAGATTCTTTCCTGCCCGAGGAGTTTGCTCGTAAGGCTGTAATTACCCCACGAAACAAGTTCATTGCAAGCGAGGTTAGTATAATGTAATGTCAAACAAACATGTTGGAAAGTTGATGCTTTATGCTCCTAATTATTTCTATGCCCTAGTTAGTTTTTTGGAATACCGTGAAATTCTTGTCTGAGTACTAGTTCACAGTTCTCACTGAGCTCTAGCTGTGTTACAGGTGTACAATGGTCATTTTGTAGTTTGGTCTGTTCTCGCCACAATTTGATTTATTTCAGGTTCAGGTTGCGCCGCAAAGGAACAACGATGTGATAGTGGACGGTGTGCTAAGTTCGGTCAGTTGTCAGTTGACTTAGCCCTTTATTAGACCTAGTGATATTTTAGTTGTTTTCGTGGCACATTGGCGAATTTCAGCATGTAAAGACGTAGTAGTCATACGACATAATTTGTACGAGAATTTGTTTTCTAACTGCAAAAATTTCACAGGTTAACTGTTCGATGTTTATCATTATTGGATGTTACAGTTTGCCAATGGCGACTACTGGTCGACTACCGACGCTGACTCGAGCCGGATGCAAAGGGCACAGCAAAAGGTGAGCTCAGAGTGTAATCGGAAAGTATTTGGTGGGAAAAAGAAAAGAAATATTTTCCTAGTATAAACCAAGCAACGATCGCGATTTGTTATAATCGGGTCTGCGAGATAGTCCAATTAGAAAAGCTGTATGCTATGGTCAGGCTTACGATTCAATGGGGTTCTGCAAAATGTGTTATAGGAGGAGCTCTTTGAAAAACCAGTTTCCTGATGTGTTTGCAGATTGCCGATCAAACTACAAGTGAGATATCAGATATCGTCAAAACAATGTGTAGTATCATTTTTCCTTCCAGATTCTGAATCTGCTCGCCAAGCGATGTTTCTTCAACAAACCAACATGGGAACAGATGATCAAAAGCTATCCCTCTTCGGATGAGAAATCAAGGTGTGTTTCATGTGAGATAGCAATGATATTTTGGACGATTTATTTTGAAAGTATCTGGTTCATGTGCACCTCTCAACCATGTTGGTTGAATTGTTGAATATTCAACTTTATTGCGCCACATTGTTAATAAAAAAACATTGTCTTGTCTCCAAAATCGATGTTTTGGCATTTTTCAGACCTCGTGATGTATCTCGATACCTTACGCCAGATCCGTGCGCTGAAGAAGGTTTGTGTTAAAGACGTTTTCAAGGACGTTAACTCGGTTCTGTTGTAACAACTCAAAAAAGTTATCGGCTTAACACAATTTTTGATACTTTGCCATTATATCACAGAAATAAGTGTATTTTGCGATTCTCAGAGAATTATCCGACTACCAACTGACCCTTGTGTTTTATTCAGTTTAGTCAGTCAGTCTATGTTAAATGCTCTAATCATGACTATTTTCGTTTCAGATGTCTACGATTACATTCGCGTCTACCTATCTCGATGCGCGCGAGAGTTGAAACATTCACCACTTGAAAGGTTCATATTTTCACTATGATTATCTCTGTTCTATTTTCAGCATTAAAATTAATTTGTTGAGTACTTGAACGAATTCTAATCACACGTGTTTCGAGTTGTTTTCGATTATTAACTTAATTTACCAGATGCGGTGTACGTTAGTTTGCAAAGAGAAAAATGAATGTGCTTGCCATAAATCTGTCATTTTGTGAAATTAAGTACATTTATTATTGAATATAGCTGATCAATTTTTCTAGCCTCTCGAAACCGCCTCCCCGCCAACGAATTTTGGACCACAAGATGCGTCGAGTGTACTTGGATACATACGACAACCAACTGATAGAGCAGTCGAATGTTTCGAACGAATTGAAGAAGATGGAACTCGGTCAGGAGGAGTCGTCGGAAGTTAAGGTGAACTGATTCGATCAATAGCAGAGTAACAGAACTGGGGGTCCGGCTTCAAGTTTCACACGCAATTATTCGTTTTGGTTCAAATTTGTTGTTGGATTTTGGGTACTCAGGAGGTCGCTGTCGAAACATTTTTTTTGGATTATGCTTCTGCCTAGCTGAATAGCTCGTCGTGGTCGATTATTCAATCAGAAAGACGCATTTTCAGAATTACTGAACATCCTGTTGTAATATGTATCACAACTATTCCAGATGTCCCAATACTCTGCCTCTACCTTCTACGCTAACGACGGGAAACAGGACCAACGGAAGGCGAACGCTCGCCTCGTTGAACTGCGTGCGCGCCTGCGGAGCGACCGCCAGTCGCGACGGAACTGGAAGGAGCGACGGGTCGTCGACGAAAAGTTCCCCAATCTGCTGATAGGTTCGTCTAGGTCGAAAGATGCGTTTATATATCTGTTGAATTTCTGTGAGATTTTCTTCTAGAAACGTTTTTCTGGCACAAACGAAACAAATCAAGTAACAGTTCTTGATATGAATAGTTGGGTCACTTAAGGGAACCAGAAACATCTTCTAATTACTGTTTTCAATATTAGACTGATGTCTGTTTTTATACCAAAAGAGCTCAGTTGTCGTTTTATGGTTATAATTATGATTATGGTTATGTATTATCGTAAAATATTTCTCCAGACAAGGACAAGTGTCGTAGCGCGGTTCCGGAACAGGTTATCGATTTCTTGGACTCCCCGGAACTGGACTCGATTCGTTTCTCGGATCGAAAAGACGTACAGTAAGTATTTTGCAGTGTGTTGAGTGTTGAATAATATTTTGATTCAAATTTTTATCTCAAATATATTAGCTTTTATTTGTTTCGTCAAGTGAGAATGTGTTTGACTTGGCTTCTCTTTTCCACAAGAAATTAATTCAACCAAGTCATTAGTTGTTCATTTTGAAACAGTCAACATAAGAAAGAAAGAACGTTTCGGTGACTGCTATTTTGTATAAAAACAATTTTCTCTACAAAATGGTTTGCAAGTTTGCAACCTGTGCCAGGGTACCAGTCATTTTGTCAGCTTACGCCTAATCTGCTTTCAGTGCGGTTTGGATGCCTGTGGAAAGATTCGCTCAGCTGATCAAAGATCCACTGCAAGTCATTCACGAGGAAAGCGGAGCGGACAGCCATTATGCGGTAGGTCGGAAATATCAAATTACAGTATACAGTAGACTTCCGTATACGCAGGACATTCTTGAGGCGGCCTTTGATTGTTGGTATTCAGTTTGGAATGCCGTATTTCATTTCATTCTATCAATAATTTAAAAAGTGAACGAAAAAACATGGCGCTGACACATACTTATGTGTACAACTCTCATGCAGTCATGTACGTTGTTTGGTACATTATAAAATAAATAATATGAATCTATTCGATTTAGCATGATGATTCCAGAAATGGGAGCGTGAGTACCCTGCCTCAGACGGAGACGACAGTTCGGACGACGGGGAATCGGAGGCCGGCTACGTGTTGGACATGCAGTCCGTCTCCATGCTAACCAAGGTACGCGATACAATACAATAGTAGTAGTAATAATGAGTTATTACGAAATCAAACTAGTACATACATAAACAAACCCACATACATGGTGTTTATTGAGTCTATGCTTTCTTTCACGTTTTTTGGAAACGGGTTTCTCGATGAAGAATAGATAAGTATTTCGTTGAAGTGTATTAGTAAGAACATAGTTTCAATGTGTTTAGTCGCCTTACTTTGGCTGAATGGTGTTAAAAATTTAAAAAAAGCGGTTTGTGTAAGGAATCAATATACAAAAAAGAACAGTACGTAACACTTCAATAATTGCTGCTAACATTTTCTATTCTTTCAGGACTGGATGACGTTACGAGTGGAATACTGTGCGGGAATCCCCCGCAACGCCACCCTAGTAGTTGATCCTTTGACGGTGATGGGGCCGGAGATTCACAGGGACGACTACGGGGTACGACACTCTACACTGGAGGGAGTGCTGCGGAGAGGTAGGACGGTTGAAAGCATCGAAAAATGAGCATCGAATCTATGTCAAGATGATAAATGCCGCCGAGAATGACATTTTGATAACAATAAAAACATATTTCTTTCCACCCAACTTGCTTGCTTCATTCCAAAAATGATAGATTTGTTGATGAATAGTTCAATTTGATTGAATCTAGATGATTAGAAGTTACACATGCCTAATTTCAGATACTGTTCCTGTTTTCGCAGCTATCCCAAAGAAATCCTTCCCGGTATAAATTAGGTTTTTGTCAATTTTGTGTTCATACTGTAATTATACATCATTCGTTTTCTGTAATATAATCAAGTTTTGTTGTACCAGAACTAGCTGCACATAACCATCTACTTTTGTCTGGTATAGGATAGATGATAATGATTATTCAATTTCAAATACAGTCAGCAATTGTTAGATTGAGTTGGTAATTGTAATTTTGTGATAAGTATACCCTTTTCTTCAATAACTAGGCACACTTGATTCGAGAAAAGCTCATACCTTTTCGGTTTTGTAAGTGACTTCATTTTATCCTTTTAATGTACACATTCTGTAATTTGCATCTTTATTAATGCCCTCGGTTGACCCATTAGATTTTGCAAGACGACACCCTTTGAAATTTTGATCTGAACTATTTACTTCCTGGGAGGTCTGTTTCAACCATAGAAGCATGCTCCATGAATGTACCAGGGTGTCGTTCCTAAAACAGCTACTTTTTATCCTTATCACTCATGTTTTCATTTTACAATAGAGTTTTCCCCAATAAATCTTTTTTGTGGATGTTAATTTTTTCACGAATGTTGTAAAGTGTAACGGTGTACGACGCAGACAAACTGAAAAATGGTATTTTACTTTCGGATATGTTTTATCACCAATCTGTCTGTACGAAAGATCTGAGATCAAACATGAGTTGTGATTCGGGCTCATATTATTGCTACAGATTCAGACAATCCAGTTTACGTGAATATTGCTGTGTCTCCTTTATGATACCAGCCGGGAGTACTGTATCCAGTATTCTCTCTGTGCTCTGCTCTACCTCCTGTCCCATCTATCTCCAATCGATAGTTATCGCTGTGTCTCCTTGATGATACCAGCCGGGAGTACTGTATCCAGTATTCCCTCTGTGCTCTGCTCTACCTCCTGTCCCATCTATCTCCAATCGATAGTTATCGCTGTGTCTCCTTGATGATACCAGCCGGGATTACTGTATCCAGTATTCCCTCTGTGCTCTGCTCTACCTCCTGTCCCATCTATCTCCAATCGATAATTATAGCTGTGTCTCCTTGATGATACCAGCCGGGAGTACTGTATCCAGTATTCTCTCTGTGCTCTGCTCTACCTCCTGTCCCATCTATCTCCAATCGATAGTTATCGCTGTGTCTCCTTGATGATACCAGCCGGGAGTACTGTATCCAGTATTCCCTCTGTGCTCTGCCCTACCTCCTGTTCCATCTATCTCCAATCGATAGTTATAGCTGTGTCTCCTTGATGATACCAGCCGGGAGTACTGTATCCAATATTCCCTCTGTGCTCTGCTCTACCTCCTGTCCCATCTATCTCCAATCGATAGTTATCGCTGTGTCTCCTTGATGATACCAGCCGGGAGTACTGTATCCAGTATTCCCTCTGTGCTCTGCTCTACCTCCTGTTCCATCTATCTCCAATCGATAGTTATCGCTGTGTCTCCTTGATGATACCAGCCGGGAGTACTGTATCCAGTATTCTCTCTGCTCTGCTCTACCTCCTGTCCCATCTATCTCCAATCGATAGTTATCGCTGTGTCTCCTTGATGATACCAGCCGGGAGTACTGTATCCAGTATTCCCTCTGTGCTCTGCTCTACCTCCTGTCCCATCTATCTCCAATCGATAGTTATCGCTGTGTCTCCTTGATGATACCAGCCGGGAGTACTGTATCTAGTATTCCCTCTGTGCTCTGCTCTACCTCCTGTCCCATCTATCTCCAATCGATAGTTATCGCTCTGTCTCCTTGATGATACCAGCCGGGAGTACTGTATCCAGTATTCCCTCTGTGCTCTGCTCTACCTCCTGTTCCATCTATCTCCAATCGATAGTTATCGCTGTGTCTCCTTGATGATACCAGCCGGGAGTACTGTATCCAGTATTCTCTCTGTGCTCTGCTCTACCTCCTGTCCCATCTATCTCCAATCGATAGTTATCGCTGTGTCTCCTTGATGATACCAGCCGGGAGTACTGTATCCAGTATTCTCTCTGTGCTCTGCTCTACCTCCTGTCCCATCTATCTCCAATCGATAGTTATCGCTGTGTCTCCTTGATGATACCAGCCGGGAGTACTGTATCCAGTATTCCCTCTGTGCTCTGCTCTACCTCCTGCCTCATCTACCTCCAATCTATAGTTATCGCTGTGTCTCCTTGATGATACCAGCCGGGAGTACTGTATCCAGTATTCCCTCTGTGCTCTGATCTACCTCCTGCCCCATCTATCTCCAATCGATAGTTATCGCTGTGTCTCCTTGATGATACCAGCCGGGGAAGAGCAAACAGTCTTTGTGCGGCATGATTCATCCGGTCACATATATGCTAATACGGGCATGAGAGAACGTCTCAACAACAACGATTGTACGATATCGAACACAGACGATTATTTTCCGTTACAGTACCCATGTGAGAAACGCTGGGAAAGTTGCTAGAGAGATGTGTTCGCTCGAAAAGTTGTACCTTTTTCACATATACTTTTCTCCAATGAACCACACTTGTTATTTTTTTTTGAAATAGCTGTTTGCCCTACTATTATTTATGATTGACTCACTTTTTCTTAGTCTATCTTCTACAACTGTTACACTTCTACTAAGCACTTTTCAGCAAAATATTTGCAGTTTACATATTGACACGTAAATAATGAAGTTGTTCTACCCTATATTACCCTTCTAGATCGATAATATAATGACTTCCAGCTCTATTTGTTTTCTAATGTGCTAAGGAAAGTAAACAGAATAGATGATTGAACGAATCGAAAACATGTTTTCAACCTAAGATGATAAGAGAAAACATCTACGCTATTCTGAATATTGTACGGGTTATTGTTGGGGCGTGCCACATTCTGACCATTCCGCTCTCTAAATATCACATTTACAACCAGTCTATATTTGTTTACACGCGTTATTACCTTAAACCGTGACCATTATTGGTCTCGTGCACTCATTAGATAAGACACACCGCATTTACAACTACTATTTCGACCGAAACAATACAGTTGCATCTGAAACAGATTTCGTTTACAATCTCTTTTGTGACGGTTCCTGAAGTTTGAACTGTAATCTCTCTTTCTTTCTTCAAATCCTAAAAACCATCACCTTTCAATTGACAAATCCTGAGCACCTTGAAAGATGAATGTAGTCGTGAAACTAAAAGAAATATTGTCCTCATTCGCTTTATCATTGAACATTTTTGACTTATTTGTGTGTCGAACGCGTCACGTAGAAAATAGAACGATATGTTAACTTAACATCTAGTTTCTTAAATCACCCGTAATCATTTACAATACAATACAAGCTTTATTTTTGTCCCACTGAATGTCGCGTGAAAGGGTTTTTGGCGTCAAAAAGGGCGTGGGGAGTTGGGTTGGAAGAAAGAGTCTTCTAGGAAGACAACGGCTATCCTCCAAGATGCGATCCGAAACTGTCAAATATCTACTTGTAAATCCGCCTGATGTCTCGAGATCATGAAATATGAGCCTTGTGTATGTGTGCAGAGTATCTCTCCCAGGGAACACCGTTAGTCAAACAAATAATGAGTCACACAAGAATTTCCGCCTCACACACAAACTTGATCAAATGTTTCGTATTTATAATCTATATTTTAGTGTTTTATCATAAAATTCTAGATGGTATAGCTATAAAATATATTTCCAGTAAAAGGATGAAGTCAGTCTAAAATTCACATCTTTTTTCCACATTTTGAGTTACATGAGTTACATCTTATACTGAGCGCCAAATTTCATAACAAATAATAGTTTCTTTACTCGTTCAAGCGTTTCAGTCTTATCAACAGGGTTGTAAACTGTAAATTTACGATGTTTACAAGTCGTCTGATCAGGACAAAATTATGTTGCAATCCTTCTCTTGTGGAATGAATGCGTTTATATTTCCTATACTAGTGACTGACCAATTATTAGTTGCGCAATTCGAAAACTTGAGAAATAGTGAGGTTATGTTGGCGTTGAATAGAAGGTGGTCCAATGACCATTTCCTATGATCAGAACCTTTTTGCAAGCTTTTGTTGATTTCCAGCCCAACTCATGAGAAGGTCTTGCGCTTCTCATGAGAAACCACAAAATTGAGAGATACGGTAACTGTGTTCAATCCTTATGTGTTTCTTGTCTTCTAGCTAGATGCGAGCCTAAATCTGTGTTCATCGATCAAAGTACGATCTACACCCCACATTCTGTGATCAAACTAAAATGTACGACCTGGAAACCTGGAAGAAGCCAGTGTGCCACCAGGGTGTCCCAATCTCTTCCTCTATTTACCTCTATGTTTCCCCTTTTCATGCCCTTTGGTGAATGCCAGGTCAACTCACGAGAAGCTCTCGTGCTTCTTATGAGAAACAACACTATTGCCAGTCTATGACGGCACTTTTATCCTGCCAGCCGCCAGTGTGCCACCAGGGTGTCCCAGTCTCGTCCTCTATTTACCCTTCATGTTGCGCCGCGGCCTAACCTTTTCAAAGCTGTTTTTATACCCGTTCATCCTACCCTTTCTAAAGTGCTTTGAGGTTTCATATCTGCGTTGCTGGTACTACCACTTGATCAATTTCGTCGTATTTTACAAAAAATAAATGTAAATATAGATTAAACTACTCAAAAAAGTTCACAGCGTTTGCTCAAGGAAGGGCAAGTTGGTACAGTACATCTTGGTCAGAAAAGATTTTTTATGTAGTTTGATCCCGCCATATTTCAGTTCTAATTCGAAAAATTCCGTGCACGCCGATCAAAGTACAACTGAGCTATTTTCATTCTCTAAAATGCTCTAAAGTAGATATGTTCACTGCGTTTTCTGGTTTTTATCTTTTTCCTGGTGTATCTCATTACCGTAATACCGTGGCAGTTATTAAGCGAGCAGTGACCGACATAGTTTTGACGATTGAGAAGTGTTTAATTAATTGCTAAGTGGCTTGAGAAGTGTTATACGATTTTCACATCATTCCGAAATACATCTTGTAAACGTGACTTCGATAACATTCGTCGATTTGTCCGATACAACATTTTATCTCCTCTATCTCTATCTACTCTATTGTCTCAGTCAACTTGACGTGTTTACTCTAGACAGAAATCCCCCGTTTGTTACCCGCCAAACAAAACACTTTTCGCGAAAGTTTTCTGGTAAGTTAATCTATCGAAAATGTTCATGTTAGCACCTGTCTTTGATATAGGTCAGATTACTTTTCCGAAGTTGACTTTCTAAATCCGGAATTTGGGAAACATTTTTTCGTCTAAAACTGTCTAGGCATCATTTTGAACTGTAACAATTTGGTTGATGATACCCAGGAAAAAAACAGTTGATTCATTATTTGAACGCCTTTAAAAAAGTTTCTTATTTGTTATAAACTTTCGCTACATTTCATTACATGCTAATTCTATAATTAGTCATAAGAGCGTGTCGAAAATTAGAAATATGCATTCCAGTGAAACAAATTCTCGCTTTTTAGGTTTTCGAATCGAACCTTCTTAATAAAGTGAGAACGAATAGTTATAGAATGGTCCCATACGAACAAATACATCGCCATAATAATAGTTAACAGTTCTTATCGATTTGATGATAACTGACTATTTATGGCCGACACACAGCCGTATATTCCCATGATTGAATCTAAAACTATTTCTCCATTTCACATATATACTAGTCTTAGTCACGAAATGATTTTTGTTTCCACGGGCTTCTTTCATTAGGGCACCGTAGACAGGTCTCGTGAAAAAGTAACATTTGCGCTGAAATATACTGTTAGACAATTGCACAGTCACGAGGCACATGTTAAACACATCAGAACTCAGAAACGTGCAATGACAAAGTGCACGATTCCTCATTAGAATGCTAGTTTTACGTAACTATCCAATTTACTTCTAGTATATCTGGTTTACTACCTTAATATACTACCTCTAACTTATATACCTCAACTACCTCATCCATGTTAACTACCTTACCCATGCTGTGATCATCAGTTTGCAACTATACACGGTCAAAATGTGATCAGACTCAGCTCACCACTTGCGCAGGACTTCACTGAAGTGCTAGACTACAATTTAAACGGTTCAACTATTATCTGAACATTTTCTCCAGACGAACTTCGCAATGTGTTTTAGAAGGATCAGCTCGACTCTAAATAGTATTTCATATTTCTTCTCTCTTTCGGTCTCACACCAAATCTAACATCCCCTCTTCACCTCCTCTCTCTGGCTCCCTCTCGCTTCTCGCACTGTCTCGTCTCTATTGGCTCACTGCCATATCAGTTTGTATTAGGATTTGCATGCAAGCCCCTCCCCTTACGGTATGTGTCATCTACCTAGCAATCGATATTGTTTACGGCCCTAAGGGTAGGGACACCCACTCATTGATATATCCGTCTTACTCACTACCACCAGCCTAAGCCCTTGTTGTTTTCTCGTTTTCTTGTATAGTTAGAATTATATGAATGTTGACTTCATCTTGCGATCAGGAACTAGATTGCAAAGTTTCCACCACTACTATAGAAAACTCGAATTTTCCAATCGAAAATTGGTTCGGGAGCGCCTAAAGATCGCACATTAAGAGAAATTCAGATACTACAATGTTTGTATTCAGTTTCGAAATTGAGCGGCCAGCGTTACTTGTGTTATGTTCTTACCGTGTATGTCGTATTGCATGTTTTTAATATTTTAGACATTGAGTTCAATTAACAGTTGTAACGTACACCGGAACTCAATGAGTGTCCCAACTCTGCATCAAATATTTGATAAGTTTCTAATGTTTCACGTTTTTACACGTTTTCAATCTGTTTCATACCTTTGCTTCCTTGTCTACAAGAACTTTCCCTACTTTTAGTCGTTTTTCGTAATACGTTAGTTCTCAAACTATACTTTGTATTGCTTTCTGATTGGCGAAACACTGATTTTTGAATTCATCACTCCATACACCAAATCTGTGTAGTTAGCGGACTTTGTAGACGTATTTTTCATAATTATACACGTGTACTGTCCTGACTATTGTTCGAGTTTGCTTCTGTATTTTACTATGTTCTTTTTCTTTGATCAATTGTATCCAAGTTATTCTGTGTTTAGTTTTTTCTTTCTCGTTTAGCGCACCTCGTAGTGCATCAAATAAATAAATAAATAAAAGTACTACAGTCTCAGAAATTTTTTCAAACTTACTTGAAAGTATTGAATGACTATCTCAATTAATTCACACATCTAATTTGAACCAATTGGTTCAGTGAATTATCTGTTATATAGTTATGTTCTATTCTTTCGTTAATATTGCCTCTATCTTTGATGTTTTGCATTCTATCAATAATACATATTTTATTACTCAATTGTTTCCAGCTGCTCAATGGTGGAGTGGTTGTTACTGACAGCCACCCTCTTCTCCTGTCTTTTTGGCCCATTGGCCCAACTTCAACAAAGCGGGGCCCAAAATGTCCCAAATCAAAATCTGGGCCAACCGGATGCGGGAGTACTCTTTTCCGGCACCGGCCAAAACTCATACTACGGAGGTGAGATATCAATTGATACATTCTTCTATTCTTTTACTAGATGTTGTGGGCAATCTTGCTCTCTCCCCCCTCTTTCTCTTTCTATCTCCTTTCCCCTTTCTCGCTCTCTCTGTCCTTTTCCTACTTGAACTCTCTTTATCTTCTCTCCAACGCTCTATCTATGAATAGGAAAGAGTTCTTTCAGGAAGTTTGATAACAAATTCAAACTCTGACCGGTTTTTCGACCACCCTCAAATGGGCCAAACAAATAGAAGGGCGCGGCGGGGAAAGTTGCAGAAAACTGTTGGTCAAACCAGATACTAATAGAAGAAGTACATAACTGACAGTTTTTTTTAGAAGAAACAGTCGAAATACTTATTTGAGATTTCACAAAAACCAATGGTTCAAGCGGCTAGACGATGAGGACAGGGTCTTTTTCATACACGTATTGTATAGTTATTGATCTTTCCAGTGAATCTGGTGCCCTTCGGTCCAGATGTAGGTGACCACGAAGTGAATCCCGGTCTACTGACAGCCGGTCAGACCATCGATCTACACATGTTCTTCCCATTTTATGGAGGACTCTACAATTACACTTCGGTACGTTTTAATCGCTACTTCTTGTTTCTTCAATTGGTCAACTGTACGTCATTTTCACATTTTTTGCAGTCTCAAAGGCATAATTCACGCACAAGTTAATGCTAGGTCATGGCTATGTTTTACTCATCGAAAAAGGAACTCTGAACACAGAGAACAATGGGAAATGCGGTGTGGTAAGATCGCTATTGTCCACATTTCACCAACAAAGACCCCAACCCTGTTGTTTCACTCCTGTTTCAAGCCTGTTGTTCACCCAATGCGGCGCGAGCGTTGTTGATTATCTGCCATAATATGAGAGAGTGTGTAGAGCAAAGATACGCAAATGCGCTCATGATTGGATGCTCTGTCCTTTACCAATTTGACCGTACAATCTCCACGAGGTCCGGTCGTTTGGTGGCGCCTGTACTGGATAGTGACCCCCTGAAGTATTGTACATTACCACACAATACAGTAACTTAGTGTAGCAGTGCACTGCTGATCGTGCATCTATTTATATCTCCAGATTTCGGTGAACGGCTACATCGCGTTCGCTACCGTCCTCGACCAGGGTCCGACCATCAACGTGGGACCGGAAGCCACCGATTGGCCCAAGCAGCAGGATCCCGCAATGATTGCACCCTATCTCTGTAAACAGCAGGTAGGTAAAAGAAATAGGGACTTTTGACTTTTCCCTAGAATCACAATTATTGCCGATGAGGGTGTCTAATAATCGTTTAAACTTCAAAAGTGGACTATATCACTCAGGAACATTGAATTTACTATAATGGAAAGTTTCTTGGTCAAAGACCAAGTTGAACAAACCTCCTCAAACACAAATTCCAACTTCCCACCCTCAGGTGTTGCATAATAAATTCCAACGATGTTCCAGATTCCGCAGAACAGTAACCCGGGAATGCGATCCGGTGTTTTCTACCGTTTGGCAATGCGCCAATCTCTGTTCGGGAGAGGATCGAATAGTAACATGAATCTAGGCGGATCCATGCAGTCAAACTTCTTCCAACAATCACCATTGGTGGGTGTATATAGTTCTTTATTAACATATTTTACCGAAAAAGTTTCTTCTTGAAACTTTAGTTATCCAAAACCACGTCTCTGGAATATGAGACGTCTCTGGAATATGATAGGAATAAAAAAAACGTTCCGTGCATGAGTTATCGTTTCTGTTGCGTATATCTGAGTTTTGTCGACAAATTCATTATATTGTTTTTCACGTGAAACGCGAAAAGTTCATTTCACATAGATTGCATAACAAAATGAAGTAAGAAATAACTAGTTAAGTTTTTACAAGATTCTATAGCAAAAAAAATATCTAGCAGCGTATAGGTCAAATCACTTTCCATTCAGTCCACCTTTAACTTAAAAAAAAGGCTTTACAGGCCTGCCAAGGAACCTCGGACAACTACGTGAGATGCGATCAGAACAGCGACTATTTCCTCGACGAGATGATGCGATGGCTGCAAGGTACAATATAACCACTGAGAAATTGTTTTTCATGTGAAACGCGAAAACCTGAAAACACATCAGAAAGGATGAACACGAACGTTTCAGGGTTTGCTCTGGGCAAAGAAGGCGAAGCCAGTACATTTGTACCAGTAATAGTTTCATAGTAATCAACTGAAAGTAAATGTGTAAAGTTTGCCCACTACAAACCAACATTGAAGTGCTTGTGTTGTGTGATTTATTCTTGTTAAATGTGAACATTAGTTGCACATGAATGAAAAAATCCTACTTCCAACTTTAACGAAAATTCAACCCAAAAACACATTTACTTTTTTGTCTAAACAATCCTAGAACCCTTTCTCTATTGCAGAGGGAGTGGCTGGTGCGGCAGCGTTCCGCGCGGACGCCGCCCTGGTGGTGACATGGTACCACACGGCTTCCGCCATCTCCGGAAGGTCGGACATGGACGCAGGACAACTGGCCACCTATCAGCTGATATGGCTCACCGACAAGGTAGGAACAAAAACAATAAATCTTTCTCTCTCTTTTCTCTCTCTTTTCAGGTTCTATCTTTCTCTTTTCTCTTCCCCCCTTTCTTTCGTTCTCTTTCGTTCTCTCTCTTTCGATCATTCAGCTGTATAGTCTTCAACTTTTTTCTCTTTCTTGACTAAAACATCATAAAATTCATGTTATAGTCTCGACTTTTATAATTCCTCGGCCTCTCTTATCTATGTCGAAATTTGAGTGTAGATGGTCGTTACTCCGACCATTTGCTCATATTGTTGATTTGATAAGAATTCTAAGAACAAACAGTTTTCATCAGCATGTTTTCGTGACGAAATTCGCTGATTAAGTAGTATCACACGTGCTTTGAGAGTGTGCCAAACCAAACAAACTCAGACACTCCCCTGCTAATTATTGTTCACACCATTCCTATTGAGACTCCTACAGTAACCTTACAATTTTAACGGAGATGGTTGTGAAGCTGGGAATTTATTGCAGCAAAATCCTCACGGATATTTATTGTGCCTGAGAAAGAGAATGGGGTGTGAAAATTCTGTAGCTTTCCGATCACAAGTACGTGAGGAAGACGGCTTAGAAGTTTCGAAATCCTACTGTAGGAGTCTTAGTAGGAATGAAAAAGACTATAGCAAACCACGTTTGTAGTGTCCTCAATGAAAGAGTTTGCAAGTCATATAAACCCAGATGTCTGCCGCCTCATTGCCACGCTCTCTCGCCTTTGTAGTTTGCAAGTACACAAAGTTGGCGCCCATCGCGTTGAGAAACGAGTGCATCTTCGTTGTATTTTGATCCCATTACACGTCACGGGTGATCAATTTGATCAGCAAAGCATCAAACTCCAAACCCAACATGATTGAGAGATTCAGCGTTCCACATACTTCCGAATGCGCATGTGACCCGTGGGGGAACAGTTGTGCACCTTCCTTGCCCTTTTTGAAAAGATTAACTTCACACATGTTTTTATGCATTCGAAAAGAATTATATATTGTTTTAAAATGAAATGATTATTGAATTCGTATTGTAATCCTTCAAACCGTGCGGTAGTTTCTGGACTCTCCATTTCCGCTGTAGCAGGCGACGCGACATAGTGCAAAACATGAGTATCGATTGAGCTACCTTTTGCGGATAGCTGCAGCGACTTGATCATTAGTTACGGTGTTCTGCTAAATTTTCATCTAAATATGGTGTTATAGGTAGGAAATACAGAAATGTTCATGTTTTCCAGACAGCCCGTCTGAGTTACGTCATTCTGAACTACGAGAAGCTCGGCTTTGATGCTGCCGACTTCAGGGCCAACTCGCGAAGTGGAAGATGTCAGGTAAAATTAAGAGAAAGGGAGCGAGAAAAAAGTCAGAAAGAGAAGACGTGTGATAGAAAATGTTACGGTGAGTACAACCCTCTTCACGTCGAGCACATTTCACTAGAACCCATAGTAGGACGTGAAACGTGAAAACGTGTGAAGGGTGGTGAACTTCCTCGTTACACTTTTTGGATTTCATGTGAGTATGCATGTGACGGTAAGTATATAAAGGTTACTCATATTTTGTTTTGGTCCTCGCGAACTATACTGTTTGGGAACAGTTTGTTGGTCTTTTCGGTTCTCCTCAGTTTATGATTCAATGTTTGTTTTGAAGCCACGAGTTACACCGAAGAAAAGCAAACAAACTTCCTGACAACAGGTTGTACGGTTTTTGCGCTGAAAATATGAGTTTCGAAAACGGTCAGATCAAAAAGCAACTACTGTGGGTAGAAAGAACAAGAGATAAAACAAGTGTAAATCTCGTAAATTATTACGTTCTTTTCACATATCGTGAGCAAAACGGGCTCAAGTTTTATGGAAAAAAGAGCAGCATAACCTGATGACAGACAAGCCTTTATTTTGGTATCCTTGTATTCGTGAAAGAATTTTTCTTTACAGAAACGTGGTTTCACGTTTTGTCTGTGAAAGTATACGTGATATATATCCGAGTAGTAAATTACACTTTTCAGGCGCTTTTCAATGGTGGAAATCACACCGGAATGGTCTCCGTGGACCCCACGCAGATGTACAAAAACACACCCAAGGTACGATCTTTTCCCTTCCAACTTACACTTCTACAGTATGAATCAAAACGTTCAGCCTGTTTCGAGCTAGCATCAAATTTTGATTCCGTATCCGAAAACTTGTTTGGAATTTGCCACAAATTTCATATTCGCATTAGGATTGTGATGTTTTCGTCAAAGTAATGACCTTTGACCTCTGCAGGTACTCGCTCAAAGATCAGGAGTTCCCCAAATGGTACGCGGTCGCTATATGTTCCGTGTGGATGACGTGGTACGCCCAGCCGGATGCAGCAACAAAACTGGTGGAACCTGTGAGTCTCGAAGGATAGTCTCAACCCGGAAGATAGTTCGGGGATTACTGTAACTGAAATGAACATTCGGCACCGTAGCAGAGTCATGAAAATGGTAAACAGCAGGTAAGAACCCGATTAGACTACGGCCACATGGTGGTTAACTGCCTATGCTCTAGAATAGTTTGTGTACGTGCCCCCACCCTGGGTCAGGTGTAGTTCAGCTCACAGAACACCTTTTCATGAGACTTCGCTATAGTGCAAGGTGTTTGAGTAGACTACTGGCACCGTAGCAAAGTCTCCTAAAAAGGTCAGCTCCGAGCTGAACTATCTGGACACTACCTGACCCAGATTCGGGTCACCCCCACTATGCTTAAACACGGAAAGTTGGCAACTATGTGGCCAGACTGTGATTACGTCCTCAATCAGGTTGAGCTCACCACTTTCATGACTTTGCTACGGCGCCAGGGCTACAGGCATATAGGATCAGCAAATACTTCTCTATATATGTCTCGTTTCTCCAAAAAAATTTCCAGGAAAATCAGCGTTGTTTTCATATGTTTTTCAGATCATCCATGTTAGTTGAATTCCAATCTGTCTGTGGTTTGCGGTAGAGGCGAAACGTGCCGTTTTATTATTTCCTCTCTTTACTATTCTCTTGCACTATTTATATTATATTTTTCATTCTCATTTAACCCAGTGTGTTTCATTCCTAATTTGAATCTTCTGCCGTCTTCTAGATAAAACTACAGTTTACTTGTTGACTTGCAGATCCCATGCTGATCTACCCAAACATTGTGAACATGTTGGGAGAAATGTCGGTAGATGTGAACGCATTGTGCCTGGATAGAAGTCAGACATATGTACTCATGATAGAACAAAGACAGGTTGGTAGACTGAACTTAATGATAAAAGCAATATCCCAACGACGCTAAGGTTCAATTATTCATCAATTTGTCTACATGAGAACGTGGAACTTTATTCACAAGGAAAAGAAAAAGGAAAAACGAAATAGAGATGACATGTGGCCATTGCGTCTTCATCGATCCATGGGTGGGGACCCTCAAGCCGTTGTGGACATCCTATGAGAAACTTTGCGAATGGCGAAAGTTTGAACAGCGCTCTGCGCATCTGCGTATCGCATATTTGACCTACCATCTCTCTCATCTGCTGGCGAATGACTAACAAACACGTCACGCATTGCGTGATCAATTGGGCCCTTTTCTCTCTCTGCTGGATAAATTATGGATATGTAATATATCCACACTTCTAGGCAGCCACCTGTATCGTACTGAACTCGGCGATTGCGCGTTGCCAGCTGCCGAAAATTTTCGACTGGGGCACGAAGACGGTGTACTTCCAACCGCAGAGCGGAGGGGCCAATGATGAAAAAGCCTTCGTGGGGTACATCTATTTCGGTATGTTTTTCATCTCTTCTTTCTCGCACTTGTTAGCTGGTTACCACTAGAAGTATGTAATAATTCATTTGTAACAAAGTGTAAATGTAAAGTATAAAAAGTATATAAATATAATACTGTCAATCATGTCAGCAACGGTACATTGCGAGACATGGTTTTCTACAGCCGACTGCTGGAAAACGATAATTTGAATTGATAGGTACATTCACGGGTTGAAACCAGACTACAAACTACAGGAAACAGGGGAAAGGGAAAAGTTCTATTTCACGCAAGAGCATACTTTTAGTCAGTTATAGTTTGTTCCACCCACCTATAACCCTCTACAGTAATCTGCTACCTCTTCCAGGTCAAAGTTTACTATATTAGCGTATTCAGAACACCTCAAAATGTTCATAGTGTCTTATGCATGTTTACTACTACTAACTCTGAAAGATTGAAACCAAAGTAAAGACTTTTCCATTAGAAAACACCCCCTTGAATAATTGACGGATTACTGTAGGAGTACATCGATTGGTGAAACAGACTATACACAGTCACGTGAAGCATGTTGAACACAGCACAACTCAGAAACATGCAATGAAAAAGTGCACGATTCCTCATTAGCATGCTAACTTCACGTGACTACTGAATTTACTTCTAGTATAATCATAGTTGAAGTTATTGTTTGTTTCGGAGTGTGGTCATTGTTTTGTCAACCAAGTCTGCATTTACAGTACCCCCAACCCTGGACCCACAAAGACTTGACATCGGAAATGTGTACGATTGGTTCAAGAATCCTGTACCATACGCGGTAAGTTTTCAATGACATTTTAGAGTATTTATTGAACGCTTTCATGTATATCATTTCATATATTTGAATAAATATAACGGATAGGATGAACAAGTTAGGATAGGATAATTCAAAAAGTATCGTCGTAATTAGTTGTGATTAACAAAAAAAATCGCTTCATTCTCAAATTACCAACAAAGTTGCAAAACTATCTGTTTTGGTCATATTGGCTGTACTACTGAAACTTCATAGAGCATTTTTACCCCAACCTAGGTTTTCTTAAATATACACTACTTCTTTGCTCCCACCTCCCTGCCGGGTAAACCAGTGTCGCAAAATAGTGCGCAAATCGAGAGACGCAGGATAGAATAAAGGTGACGGGATGTTATAGCATACGTACTCAGGTGATGCCGCTCACTTGGTATCCTCGCAACTTCACGAACCCGGATATGTTGAACAATCTGCAAGCGACAAGGATGAGCGACGATGCGATGTACAGTGTACAACTCGGTCTATACGTCATCGGCTACAGAGAGTATAAGGACGATAAGGTTAGTTGGTTTCGATGGTTTCACTGTTTGTTTTACTTAGTTAGTGCAGCCACAACAACGGGAACAGTAAAAATATGTATGTCTAAATGGTAGTTTTCACCACGATACAATCAGAAAGTGAACAAGAACAGAACTAGCACAGGCAACTATACCAGACAAATAGGTTCATGGTGATGTATAACTCATGTTAAAAGGTTTAACATTGAGAAAAACGTTTATACTAGAAGTCAATTGAATTGTCACGTAAAGTTGGCATTCTAATGAGGTATCGTGCACTTTGTCATTGCACGTTTCTCAGCGCTGCTGTGTTTACCATGTTTCACGTGACTGTGCAATTGACTAACTGTATAGTTAGTGCAGCCTATGTTGTTGATGATGATAATTTATCACGCATTTGGAAGCGTGTAAATAGTGGAAACCTGGAAACCAAGAGAAAAAACTAAATATAGTGACATAATGGAGAAGCACAGCACAACAACAGAAACAGTAAAGACATGTCGTCTAATCGTGCGCAGCGCGGAGCGCTGCGCAGATTAGTTTTTGTTCAAAGGTCTGCAGACAATACAAAACAGATTATTACAATTTTCTTCAAAGTACGTCGACCATTTTCTTAGATTTTTGCATGAATCACTGAAGGGCAACACGTCTACAAGATACTAAGTTCACGTTCCAAGTAGAATTTATTAAGAGGAGTTAGAGGGCCCAACGTCTCGCAAGAATGGCTTCCGTGCGGGGCGGCGGCTGCGGCGCCGGCGACAAAAGTGTCCGCCTCCTCAAATCTCGGCATAGTTTCGCACAAAACTAACTTATTCAAAAAATACTTACATTTTTGAAAAGCTCTAAAAAAGTTGAGGTATACGTATTTTTCAGGTATGTCTGAAATTTGAATATTACGTGTGAGAGAGCCAAAAATGGTCTCGCAAAAAATCATGGATAGACCGGTTTCGTGAAAATAAAAATGAAAGAACAGTTTAACGTGTAGTAGGAAGACGTTTTCCAATGACGAACTCATGACAGGCGGGTACAGCTTGGTTTTCACTCCTATTCACATGTCTCATTGGCGGATTGGATAAACGCTCTATTCACGCACGGCGAACGAAGGTTCGATTCCTGCCTGGAGTCTAGAGTGGAGAATTTGCTATCACTTGAACGAGGTTACAACTACACCAAACGTTCTGCACTACGGCACGGTTTGAAACTCCAATAGAAAAACATAACTTTCCTTGTTTAGCTTATTGTTCAAAAATATTATTTTTTATCAAAAATGACCGTTACTTCGTAACCATAGAAAAAGAGTTCAATTAGTATAAAAAACGAGTGTAAAGAAAGTAAAGATTAGTTTTGGATAAATATGTACAAGAAATATAAAAGAAGTCCAATAAAAATATTTTGAGGAAAATGCTAATCTCGCTTCTCTTGAAAACAACGGAGTATAAGCTAGATTATTGTGAGTCGCAGTCAGAAGTTTTCTTCCGACAACCAAAAACTCGGTATCCTTTTTTGAAATTCTAAACCGAGCGAGATTAGAGTTTTCCTCAAAATATTTTTATTGGACTTCTTTTATATTTCTTGTACATATTTATCCAAAACTAATCTTTACTTTCTTTACACTCGTTTTTTATACTAATAAATGGTAGTTTTCACCACGATACAATCAGAAAAAACAAGAACAGAACAAGAACAGAACTATCACAGGCAACTGTACCAGACAAATAGGTACACGGTGATGTATGACTCATGTTAAAAGGTTGAACATTGAGAAAACGACCTGGTTTCCAACTTGAAACAGTTCAAGGATAGTTTTCCTGTTTTCAAGTAACCTCGTTTACATTTTCTTCCAGATCAAAAAGTTCCGTCCCGAACATCGCGTTTTGTGCCGATTGGCCAGTTACTCCAATAGAAATACTTACGAGTATAGATGGAAGCCACAGGAAGAAAGAATCAACATCTATCAGGTAAAATTTATAATCTCAAGGTGAACGAATAAGTTAGCTATAGGGGGTGCCAAATTTATGAATTTTTGTCTCTCGCCGGAATCGAACGTGCGAGCAAAAGATTCGTACAAGCTTTCGAATCGAATATACGTGTTCGTACACAGCGAAAACTGAGATATACAGTACCCTCACGCCTTTTCGTTAATGACGACTAAATAGGGACAGTGGTAAAGCAGGTTGAAAAACAAGTTTGTTCCAATCGGATTTGGACGTATTTTCGGTCTGTAGATCAAACTCCAGCTGGGGTACGAACACGTATATACTCCGTTTCACCAATCGATAACTTTCTACAGTAATCTTTCGAATATTCAAGGATGTTTATCTATTAATCAGACGAACTTTTAGATTCACGGTTTTCTAGGCTCGTGTTAACAAATGTGGAGAACAAAATCACAAAGTTTGAACTATTTTCCATACCTAGAAAATATCAAAAATTTGCTTGAAAGATTCGCAAGCTTACTGTAGAGGGCTATTGTTGCGTGAAACAGACTATAATCATTGCACGCAAGAATTCAACGTTTATACGACATTACTGAGTCATGTATGATGAGCGGTGCACGAATCATACGTATTGATTTTCCAGGTGGAGCAATGGTATCTGAACGACTGGCAACGACAGAACGAGCTGTACAACTATCGATTCGGATACCTGAAGTTGGCGCCAATCAAGCCGAACAGCGAACAAAACACGGAACAGACTCTTCTATCTGGGTACGTGTTTCTTAAAGAATGTGGTATATCTCGTTCTACGTGAACTCCACGTGCTACAGATAGAGAGCGACCCCTCATTGTTGTAGTTTCATCTAGATTGAGAAGTGATAGGATGAACTACACAGCGGAATTAGACATACGTTTGATAGTGCAAACCCTATAGACGTGGTAATGTCTAACTCTTTATATTGTGTTTTCTCGAACCAACATTTTCATAAAAATCGCTCTAGCCGGTGCAGCATATACTGTTAGTCAATCGCACAGTCACCTAGAACACTTTAAACACAGGAGAACTTAGAAACGTGCAACAAAGTGCACGATTCTTATTGTAATGCAGACTTCACGTGACTAGTCAGCTTACTTCTAGTTTAGATGTCATTTAGTTATGCATGATGTATTAGTAATTTGATCCGCCCGACGGCGCTATTAAGAAGTTTTGTTTTGTTTGTAGATCAAACTTCAACAATTTGTGACAACCAGTGCTTCAAACAAATGAATCCAAATATTTTGAGAAGAATTGCGCCCCGATGCACGTAATTTATGCGTATTGATTTTCCAGCCTCGTCTCGGCGCCCATTTCCATCCATTGGTTGTGGACTACGGACAATCCGAAGTTCCGCGATACGACTTACAACGAAAACGACGAAGCGGCGAGAGTGGAATTCGTCAAGCAGAAGTCACTCGAAATGTGCCATGACTGGTGGGTTGACGCGTTTTCGGTGTCGGGAACTGAAAAAAACGAGCATTTTAGCATAGGATTGCACGTAAATGATGAAATTCTAGCTCAAAACAGGACCATTATGTGGACCAATCCCGTGTCAACGGTCCTTTAAACTGCAATTGAAAAATGTAAGGCAGTTTAAAGGACTGAAGCGTTGTGATTGGACCATGTAATTGTCCTTCTTTAAGAAAACAGAACTGAGCGAAACATATAACATTTGCCAGTAATGTCTGATACATGTCTATGAAAATGAGAGTCGAATAAAGCGATTATATCATTAAATAACAAACTTGACTACAGGAAAGGACGGTGAAAAAAACAAAATTTAACGGTGCAATTAGGTTAGATATCCGAAAAAAAAATTTCTCTAAACTTTGCTGTTTCAGGTACAATGAAGACGGTGCTCAGTGGAACTTCATTCGAGACACCGAGACGAACTCTTCCTGTCCGTGCATCGAGAAACAGGCCATGGCCGATCTGGGCCGATTCATGCCTCATCCCAGATGCTCACAGGTACAAAATACGAATGTTAAACCACAAACCGACGAGCAATCACAAATACATAAAATGACTATATTTCGAAGTTCAAAAGTAACTTACTGCCTCAGGAAGCATTAATATTTTCGTAGATATGAAACCTCGGTGAAACTATCGGACAAAACGTATCAAATTCCAATACATCTCATAGGTTGTCTCATAGGAACAGTACAGTATATCTATATCGTGATCAAATCGTATGATATCAATAAATGCTGTAAGTTGTAATTGAACCAGCACAAACTCAATAATCACCCTGTCAGGCATTCCGTGACGTCACCTGTACAACTTCAATTGGAGCCAGAAACTGTTACATGTCCGCACAGAACATCTACGGATCCTACGCCGGAAACGGACAAGACTTCGCCAGCGAGAACACAGCGTGAGTAGTCATGAGGCCAAATGTAAGAGAATTCCGGGTTAAGGTTGACTTTTGCCTTCTTTACCCTAGTTTAGAGGGTATAGCGGTATGTGAAAAAGGAGACTTATAAACCTCCTGGCCGCTCTACTCCTGCATCTTCTCCGGCATACGCTAGTCCCTATTTCGCTGCTCTCACATCCCGCCTGGATACGAGTGTCGCGAAATAGTAGGCAAACCGAGAGACGCAGGTTGAGATAAGGTGCCGGGATGTTGTCCGGCACGGTCGCTGAGCTATAGCGCTTGTATGGAGAGAAGATTTTGGGTGGTTACGGTATGATAATGCAGATTAGGACGTGTCGAAAACGTGATTGCGTTCAATGACAGTTATGTCCAGTTAAAAATACAGAACCAGTCTTGGCAAACATTAAGTTTCTTTCACTTTGAATAAATTCAATATTTCAGTCGATTCCCTACCCACTACGGTCAAGTGTGCTGCTATGATGATGCGGGACATTTGATGCAGACCAGTTACCAACCGGTTATCAAGGTAGGTCACCTGAATCAATCTTCACTCAAGTCAGAAATCAGAAATGAATTGTGATAGATTCATCAATGAAATGGCTAAGTAATCTCCGAATATCATACGCATATTACATTGAGCATAGTGCATTGAGCCTACGTACTTACGTTGATTATGATACTATATACTATACTATACTTTGATAGACGTGTACTGAATGTGAGTGTATATAGACTCAATTGTATTTATGTGTATTCTAGGTGACCCCCGAGGTTCCTTATAACCCGGGATTCCCCATGAGAGCCTACGAGTTCGGAACATCTCCCTATCAGGGACAGTACGAGGTTGGTCGTTGGTGTGATCAACCAGTGTTAAAAAATGAACTTGTATTCATAATTCTGCAGAGTTTCAATGTTTCACTGTTTTGTGACAGAAAGTAAAATTCCAGTCAAAAATCCTGTCAAAAAACAGATGTTCAGAGTTCTTGGATTTCAAAAGTTGATTGAGCGTAGGACACTTGTTCTGTCCGCGTGAGCATGAACTCAGCCAAAAGTTTTCATTCTGGGTAAAGTAAAGTGTGTATTGAACTTCCAATTGAATTCTGGTCTAAAGTTCAAAATACACATCAAAAAGTTTAATGAGGATGTCAAGCAATTCTCGGTGTGAATTTAACTTTTTTTGAAGTTCAATTTTTTCATTCTTTTAGGTGCCCGGTCTTTCTGCCTTCCAACACGACTACATGCCGTATTTCCTGTGTTGTAAATATGCCGAGTTCCGCTGTCAAATGTTCTATTGGAGAAGACCGTCTAGTGGCTGTCAAGCATACCAACCACCTGCATACGGTAGAAACTATCCTTCAGCTATAGAACAAAGGATAGCACAGCCATAAGATGAAGATATTGGCTAGGACATATGTAGGATAGAATCACAATACAAATATAGCATAGTTAGAGAAGATAGTAGCGGCTGCCAAATTTACAAATGTTTCACCTGCTACACTATTTGTGAATGAGTTAAAATTTCCAAAATCATTCATATAAGGCATATTTGGTGATTACATTAGAAAACTGCTTCGAACATGTTTTGAAGAATTCACAACTATCTTTTCTTGTTCAAATAACTTTTCATTTCAGGAGAGGGTATTGGCGCGGGTACTTTCAATACAATCGACAACGACAAGTTCATCTTCAGTGAACCAGGAGTATTCAACTATCTCTATATTCCACAGACTACAACAACCCCCGAGGTCAAAGTACAAGTCCGACTGGAGAGATATCCTAACCGGAGAGTCGACTTCAGTGAGTATATACTCTTTGTGGTAACTTATAACTACAAATTTAAAAAAAAGTGATCATGCTTATCAAAAATGGTTCTCTAAGAGTTTGTTAGTTCTAGTTGCAATTTTCTGCTTTATCACTAACTCAACTTCTCCTATTTATCTCGTAGTGATCTGTTCACTAAGAATTAACTAGAACAAATTCGTAAGGGTATTCCACTTCGAATATTATATTTTCACACGATGGCTTGATTGTTTTACTGAAATACTGTGTTTGTCCAGTTTTACATAATATGTATGGTGTTTTAAGCATTAAGTGTGTTGCAGGTCTGCTGGGTCGCTACATGGGTCAGCAGGACCTGGTGCAGCCCACCAATGCCACAGTTATCACAGGGGTGGTCCTGGAGGCCACCGGGACAGACAGAGTCCACGTGATAGCCAGGAAGGACACCAGACGGTTCCGGTACCGGACCAGTATTATTGTCGGAAACATTTTAAGATACTTCGACACCATGAGGATTCAGCGATTCAAGGGTGGGTTGCTATTCGAAGAGAATGGCCCGTAGCCGCACACTAGATAATGGAGAACAAAAAAACATAGTTTTTCTTTTTTCAGCACAGGAATACCAATTAAATTGAATCGAATGGACAAATAACTTCTAAAAAGATAGAAGGTTCCGTTCGGTGAAGTGTATGAGTGTTTTGTTTCAACATCTACATTTGAATTTAGTAGAAATTTAAACAAAAGGTTCAATAACTAATTCTCCAGGAGTTCTCGTCTACGTGAACAACGTGGAACGTGGTCAGCCGGAAATCTACGTCATCCTCGAGGAGGCCCAGATCGGAATCAGAGTTCGCGAGTCGTACGCCCTGGATATCGATCGGTTGCAAAACTACCAGGAGAGCATGGGAATACTCAACGTCGCCCTCAGTGTACCCGCACAGTATGGAGTGGTCAGTGAAACTTCAGTCCCTGGAACGTGAACTGTTTTTACTTCCAATACCCACTTAAAAAACGATTTTCCGCTATTCAAAACGCGGTTGCATTTCGATAGCTGAATTAACAAGTACTGAGACTCTTAGTTTTTGATATTTACATACGTCAGATTTTCTAGATTTCTTAAAAAAACTTCTTATGAGCAAATTACATATACACAAAAAATTCTTGTTGGGCGATTCATAATAATTGAACTTTCAGCGTCCCGACGGAGACAAAACGCGAGAAGTCGAATTGCGGCAGAGGTACATTTTAATTCTAATTCTTTTGGTCATACAAAACTTTACCGAGGTGTTGTGTGCTAATATAATCCTGGAGTAAACCGATTTTTTTTTGTAGATTACTTGAGGACCAATAAAAAGGTTTGAGAATTTAAAATTTCATTATAAATTATTGTCTAATTCCAATCCAGATACAACATCCCTCGTGTGTCCGGCCTGATGCGGCCGTTCCCCGACCAAACATCCAATAGCTATCTACAGTCACTCACATTCAATGATGTCAACTCCGAACAGTACCGACAACAAATCATACAGATGTGTAGGTTTTGGGTCATAACTTTAAATCCACTTCCATTTTAATGAACTAGATACATCACCGTAGTGTGAAAGAATGAAAGGTCTAACGGATAAGTTACCGTAGTTTCAGAACATCGATTTTCCGGAATCAGGCAGACAAACGCGTACTTAGACATACTTTGCTTGAAAATTAAAGTACGGTAGATTTGGATTAGACCAGTTCAAAAATCAATACCCATATTCGTAACGGGACCATTTCAGACCGTGTGCAGGGATCGGGTGAGCCTGGCAGTGATCAGAACATGGCCTCGAGCAACAACCAGGGACTGCCAACCGAGAATATGTTCACAACTAGCAGAGACGAGGACAAAAAGTTTGAGGTTCGACAAAATGCAAACAACAATATTTTCAAATTATGATTCACATTCGAAAACCGAATGGATTTTTTTTGAGAAAACTAGAAACCGAAACGAGTGATTTTGCCAACGCTCTTTGATACCTTTTACAAAAAGTTTAACAAACTTTACAGGTGTTCCCTGAAGCTTCCATGAAGAGCAGCCCCATATTCAGTACCGCTCCCAAATATCAAACGTGAGCTGCTCATTTGCAACATTCTATGAAAATGTACTATTCCGAAATCGTTATGAATGAAAGTCACATTTTGATGAACGAAAACTTGATGAACGAAAACATGGTTGGAATTGTGAAGAATTTAGCTGTTTCGAACTACACTTTATAAATTGTAACTTCACGATCAGTTGTGATAAAAATTTTGCGTGGCACATGGAAAACACAGGTATATGAGTTTCACGTGACTTATAGTTTTACTAAACTTCATCAAATCTGAAAGTTCGAAATTTGCAGTGGAATCTGGCGTTTCCATGCCGTCACCGGTCAATCTCTCAACCAACAAGTACAGAACTGTCGTGATCTACAACAGAATGTTCTCGGTATGTTTTGTTAGAATTTCATGATTTTGTTTTGATAAACCATGACAAAACTTCATTATGATTAGGTTAATGTGCTCAGCCTTATCATACCACCATCCAAAAGTCCTAGTGACACAATTATATTTTGTTCAAATAAAATAACCTAATATAAAACTTCATTACTTAAAATAAAATTTTGATGATGCTGGTCTAAATGGCGTGGTCTAAATGAATCATCAGATATTAAAGTCACTGTAGACCCGTGCAGAACTACTTTCTTGATGTATTTCGGTGCTTTCAGCGCAACAAAGATCCTTTTTTCCCGTCTAGCATGTAACTATTCTTCAAGAAAAACCATTTTTGATTGTACATCGCTTTTTGTAGTTTCGATTCAAAAAGACCGTTTCTGGTTTCACCAAGAAATAAGTATTCATTATCCATGTAGAATTACGTCAGCACAATATCAAGATTACATACGTGTAGAATGGATTTAATAAAAAATACATGAAAACCTAATTTCAGAATTCAAAATACAACGAATGATAAGAAAGAGGGTGTTTCCTGAACTTTCAGCAACATGTGTGTGAGCATGATTTTTTCCAGTGAACCAGCAGCCGATGCAGTCCCAGCTGACGGAGCAGTACGGTATCCACCAGTGTCCCGACAACCCGGGGGCCATCATCTCCGAGTGCGGGGACTCCGTCTCCTGCCAATTCGACTATGCCACGTTGAACGCTAAGGTAATTTCATCCTGATGGCCCTCTAACGAGTGAAGCAACGTAACGTAACGTAACGTAACGTAACGTAACGTAACGTAACGTAACGTAACGTAACGTAACGTAACGTAACGTAACGTAACGTAACGTAACGTAACGTAACGTAACGTAACGTAAGGGAAGGTGAAGCAGCTTATGAGAACTTCTCGACGAAATGTGATTACTCACTTGCTTTTTGTAAGTTGTTTTTGATTTCAGGTCTTGGGAATGCAATCGAAGACGGAGTGGAACGTGTTCACAGCCGAACGACTGGACGCTACACGAACATGTGGGCATTAATTGCAATACAACTAAATTAACCGGAATACAACATCGGAAACCAATTTATTGTCCACAATACACAAAACATACGAAAACCTTTACGTTAGTAACGGGGCACTTCATTCTTCACCTTGTTGAAAACGTAAAGTCACAGATTCGAAATTGAGTGATTTCGGGAAGGCTGTCTATGTTCAACATGTGTATCGATTTGCCTACGATGTGTCTGACGATTTGCCTACGATGTGTCTGACTTTCTTCTGTGTTGCAGACAACAGCTGCGGTCCGATCAATATCGAGTATCCGGAGTATCTGACGAAAACGTCTTCCATGTATTCTGCCTACATGCAGGGCGATGTTGCCAGATTCGAATGTTTCCAGTCGCATTGGATCAAGGGAGTTCACGAATACAAATGTAAGCACAAGGTGTTTGGTCAATTAACCCAGTTTTCGAATAATCTACTATTTTTTGGTAACCGGTTATCTGTTTCTCTTTACATTTTGATGATCTGCTCAGGAAAAAAAGAAAACGTTCAACAAAACATTCCGGTTAGAAACAAAATTGACCCATGCTTCGAATTAGTTCCTTGAGCATCGAGATTACCCAGTATGACAAAACTTTAATCACAAATTACAACAAGCACAATACTGACAGTGGTCAGTAGCAGGAGCGGTACTTTTACGAGATGTATCCATGACGAGATTGAAATTTCACTTAAAACAGTGAAGTTATTTTCATTCTTTCAAGATTTATAAAAAAACGTTCTGTAATGCTTATCGATGATTTCAGGCGGTATTGTCGTCGACTACAACCGACCGAACGAGTACCGATTCGAGTGGAATAAGGGGGCGCAGCCGTGGTGTCGGTCCCGACAGAAGGAGAACTTCTTCATCTGGCTGGCCGCCATTTTCGGAACTCTCGCATGCATATTCGTGAGTTTATACAACAAACACCTTGGATCACCTCCGAAGTGTCCACAACAGTATCCTTGTGATTGCATATTTTATCATTACATCGAAAGAAATTCCACTTATGGAAGTCGAAATATTTTGCCAACAAACTTATCTGAACAGTCATCATCATACTAAACTGATTCGTTCGTCTAATTTAGAAGATGAAGTTTCTGTGAGACAGAAATGCAGAACATCTCTCTCGGTCAGATTTAGCAGCCTGTTTTGGCCAAAAATGCATATTGTATAATCAGCGAGCATCGTGTTGGCGTGTAAAACGTGAGATGAACGCTACGAAAAGATACTGGAGAGTGAGAACAACATTGTATGTTCCAGTTCATCGTGTTCATCTTCCTGTGTTGTTGGTGCGTGAAGAAGAAGCGAAGGGCGGAGCAGGACAACAACACTTTCGAGACGAACAGCCAGGCGCCGTCCTTCAAACAAGGCAAATACGGACCCCCGGTGAGATTTAGAAAAAAGACAGTGGAAACAATAGAAAAAATAATGAACCTTGGAAGTGCTTTAATATGGAGAACTGCATGAGATAATCATAGAACAAGTTATAACGACAATTCGTAAGGAATGATGTGTTAGCGAAGAAACGCGATTTCACATTGGTATGAAGCAAGCATTGCTCAAATAACTTTATCAATTTATCTCAAAACTTATAGAGAGTGCAAATAGTACAATATGACATTCAGTTTACCGTGAACCTTTGGTATTCATACTTTCTTGCAGTCTTTCGAGACGGAGCCTCTTCAAGAGAAGCCCCAGTACACGGACATAATGAGAAGAAACGGAGATACCACCTACTCACCCCTGCCGAGGTAAGTCATAATAAGTAGATGGGTTATTCATGGGTAGTTTCGAAAGCCATATTCATGATCATACCGACTTCTTCGCTTTGGAATCCGTACATTATTGATGGAACTACAAAAAACGATGGAAGTGCGGTTTCCATGTTCCGCTATCGATGAACCTCAGCATATTTTACAGTGTTGGGTTTCTTAATTGAACCGGAACACGGGGTAATGTAGATGTTTATTAGTGGCGACGTTTTGACGGATTCGCCGTCTTCACAGCCTGATTCCACAATGGGGTGGTCAAAAAGAAGATGAGACAACCGATTGATTGACTTGGGACATATGAAATTCCTTAACCACGTTGGCTAGATTCTCGATGTGGAAGCACGCTGTGTCGTGAACGTAAACGTAAACGTAACGTTTATTCCAATATCAAAGTTGTGTCGTTTTTCAGGACGGAAAAGCAACCGCTGAGCTCGCACGGATCCACGCCGGATAGTTTCGGACAGAGTCAGCTACATGGCTTCAACACTTCTGTTTAGGCACAGAAGAAAAATTGTTAATTAAAATCACACTTTTCAAGATATGTGAAACGTGAAGTTTGTTGAAAAGGTGCATAGACGATGAAATGAGAAAACCACTACGAGTGAAATCTTCTTTTCATTCAATCGGATATGTGCAAGTTGCACAAACAGCAACACAAGTATTTTCGTATTTGTTTGTATAAGTATTTAGTAACGTTGCTTGCTCCATTTTTGCTACGATAGTTTGCTTCATTTTGCGTGAACGATCTCTTTTGATGAATTATGTAGCACGAAGCTATAAGCTTTTTGCATTTTTTAACTTCGACAAATGTTTGTGTTGTTTGACTATTATATACGTCGTTTAGTTACATTGTTATTCTCTTATTGTGATACTCGACCCAGTGTTGGATCAATGTGTTTTTATATACCTCTCCGGCAAAATCGTACTTTAACTCATTTATTGTGCCTTTCCCGTTTTTCTCACTTCACTAATCTACATAATTTATATAAATCAATACATTTTTGTTTTCAATTGAATTATCATGTCTTTGTGTAAATCAATTTATATAAATCAATACATTTTTGTTTTCAATTGAATTATCATGTCTTTGTGTGTTTTTCTACTTAATTGCGTTGTACATGTTCCATGACTGATGATTTCTGGCGAAACTAATAAATATTCCTAAAAGTGCAATAATTCAAGTTTGAAATACACAGAATTTCAGCACAAGACATTGGACACAATCACAACCACAACGTATGTCAATGAGGTATAGACTTTTTCATACCTACTGAGACTCGTACAGTAGGAACACGAATTTCCAGTGCATTTGAGGTACGCAAACGCTAGAAGTTAGATAACTTTTGCAACTTCCGTAAAACTCATAGTTCCGGCCATTCCCACTGAGACATGGCAGCGGGCCAATAAATATTTCAAGCGATTTTTAGCCACTTTGGAGCTTCTCAAAAAACTGCAAATCTCTGTTAGAGGTTGTTCAGTTCCATAAGAACATGTAAATGAGAAATGTCTTTACTTATGTCTGCAAAATATATACTTATGTCTGCAGCTGCACTAAAAAATAGTCATCAGAAAACCCTGGCACGATGACAATGGGTATCAGTGGGGATGAAATGGACTATATCCCTTTTCACAATACTAGTAAAGACACAACCTACGTCATGTGTTTTGGTGGTGTTCTACTGGTAACAATCTCGGTTGAGAGTTGTTTATATTTGCTCATTTTGAATAGGCTGGGCTTTTAGCAAACATTTCACTACCAGTTTGATTAGTGACGCATGGCAGAGGAATTGTCCGCTGTTTACAAGATGCATGCTGTTTACCGGATTCCTTAGTGGTGTGTAGAGAACATAGATCACAATGTAAAACTATTCATTTTCACCGAGTTTCTTGAACATACAAGTTACTGGATTGGCATACTATGATGTTATGAAAAATAAACGTAATAAAACCTTTACTGGCATTGCACATTGGAAACAATCTCGAAATAGATCAGAATAACTGAAAAGACCCATAATATTTACAACGCACTACGGAAAAAATTATACGCATGTTGCACTCAACCGCGATGTCATAGAAGCATAGCCATCACAGCTGAAGAAGCAGGCGAATAAATCATAATAACGCGGGTGAGGCGGTTGCGTGAAAAAGTCGCGTCACTAAGTTGCAGAATGACTAGAAAAATGTTTACTTTTTAAACAATAATAGGAGAGGACCAGTATCTTAGTTGAAGCTCCCGAACACTCAACAAATACAAAGTTTTCAACAGTATTGACTACATAGACGTTCCGGGAAATTTAGGGAAGAAGCAATAAGATCTTAGATTCTAACGTTCGTAAAACGAAAATGCAATACGACTACACGTTGATCACATTGATGTTCCGGAGAGTTCTGGGAAGAATTGGGCGACGACGTCCCGGTTGAATACCGGCGTCAACCGGAGCCCGTCGGCCCAGTCGGAAGACAACGGCCGGTTCATCTGGTCATCTCCCATGCCGGGGGCACGCAACATCTCCTGAATTGAACATTAGGAATAAAGTAAAAACGAATAGAATAGGCCGTACAAAAAATTTTTACTGTTCAATGTGGTTTTCTAAATACTGTACCCCCACTATATCAACCGTGAGTTATTGTTTGAAATATTTTGGGTGACGAGTTGTAGAGGTACCACTCAAAATAGTTTCAACCCCGAAATTCGTAATTAGTATGTCGATCTTTCAAATCTATTTCATAACGTGTTTACGCCAACGTATATCCCACCTCGATCGACTTGGTCAGCGTCAATGGTAGTTTGGAGCAGAAGCCGAGGGCCGTCGGCCTAACCGGTCGCGGCGCGGTGAACGAATGCTCTGACGGATTCCGACACGTAAAGGGAGCGGAAGAAACTGAAAACTTATCCTATCTAAACTTTGTTTCTAAAATTCACTCTAATAATACTTGGTTTGAAATGACCTAATTGTATTGATAAAACCAATGTACATATAAGTAACTAATGACAAAACTCTACAAACAAATCTTGCAAGAGACACAATTTCCATCCGCGATCTTTTGCCCGCGAAATTTATCGTATTAAAAAGTTTCATGTTGTAGATGGAACAATCATTAATTGCACTAGTGCTGGTGTTACTGCCTATTTTCGTGACTCGTCTTCATTCCAGTAAATTGTCGCTCACCCGTGTCAGTTGACGTCTCGGTTGAATAAAGGGCGGGCGGCGAGAAGGTGATGGTGGGTACTGTAGAGTTGGAGCGACTTCTACACAACTCGGCCACGAGGTCGGACATCTCCGGGTGGAGAATATCGCCAATTATCTTGTTGAAGGGGAACGAGGCCTTGTGGTTTCGAGGGTAGGTGGTACTCAGTGAATCATGAAGACTTCGAGACAGAGCCTGAATATAAAGGGAGTGACCAAACTGCACGTTGATCTCAATACATGACATCATTCACGAACTTTGATCGAAAAGCAACGAGATCAAACTACAATTTTGTACCAATATTCTAAATCATTTTTTTTCTTTTTATGTGCTTTTACACCAGAATACCTATCATTTTCTACTCTCAGCCCACTCAAGCCGGATGTATGAATGAGATCATATTCAATCTCAATTACTGATAGGTTATCTATATTAAACTAAGTTTTGATCAGAATAGCCACAATATCCTAATTAACACTCACTCTTGCCTGGTGGATGAATGAGATCATGTTGGCCATGGAGGTGGCAGCAGTGGAAGAAGGGATTTTTCGTGACAGCTTGATGACTCGGAAAAGTAGTTCCTGCAGGGAGTCTCTGGTGGAACTCAGCTCTTCGCCGAGTAGGTTGGAAAGGACGGAAGGATCTGAAGAGATATAGAACTGGCCCATTCAAAATTGCGAAAGGAACAACTCCTTTCCTGTTTTAGAAGAAAGGCTGTATTTGACAATACGTAGGGTTATTATTTTGTTTGGGTAAATGACACTCTGTTCTAGAAACGAAAAAAAAAGACTTTACCGAACTTCTCAAAGTGTTTGAATTTGTTGAGAATAATGTAGCAGATGATCATATATGTATTGTAGTTTGAGCTGTACAGATCACACGGTGTCTACCAGAGCAAAGCGGTAATTCAACAAATCAACCTACATACAACAAGTCAAACAGAGTAAAGTAGTAAATATACCAGTTTTACGACGTAAATGTATTTTCCAACGCTTCAGGGTTGAAGATCGTTCTCTTACCTGCCGAGCAAACAAGGAGAGCCCGAACCAACGTGAACTCCATGGGAGAGAGGGGCTTCTTCTTGAAACTCTCGCAAATATGGTTGAAATTGGCAGTGAACACGAAACTTCTGGAAGAAGTAGAGGGCATGAACTATAATTTGTATTAGGAAGTACATTAAATTATCGAAAAAAAAAGCATTTTCATTGAAGATAGTTGTTATTTTTTGTGACTATTACAGCGACTTCTAGGGTATTAACTTGCTTCCTGGTTTCTCGTATAGATCCATTCATTCGTATGATGAAAAAGGAGAAAAAGTTTTGCTAATCTACATATTCCGTAACGTAATATCAACTCACAAGTTGGTTACATTCTGTGCTTTTGCGAAGTCCTCTGAGAAGTTGGAAGACTGTGCCGCACAGAGACGAGCCACCGAATCGATGAGGGCGAGGGGAAGGAAAGTGTCACTTATAAGAGAACACTGAAACATTTGAATGATGGTAAGTAGGCCAGATGGTGAATGTCTTTTCATGCGTTTTCTGAAGTAACGTTGGATCTATAATATAGATGTACAATTGTACACGTTTTTATCATTTAAACTTTTGAACGATGCAATTGCTCTGCGTTCGAAATAGTTGATCGATTGGAAAGATGAACAACTATATTTGTAACCACCAACCTTATCTTCAACAGAAACGCGTTTCTTGTGATCATTCTCGATAGAACAAAGAAACCCGTCAATGAAGTCAATGGAGGACACAATTCGATCAATACCCATCAAATCTGTACCGAACGAGGTGGAGCGGCCGGTCGAGTTCTGAATTACAGATGATGAATCTCTAAAAAACACAGATGGCACTGATTAAAATGAGTGTCATCTTCTTTCAAAAACTGATGTACTTACTTGTTCGAATGAACATTGAGAAACTGATAGTGTAGGCGTCTACAAGACTTTTTTGAACAAAAACTGTATGCTCCAGATTCCATTCTGCGTCTCTCGCTCTTCACTCTGTTCTGCTGAGTTTGTGTATAGGCGGCATGCACAATGCACATGTTTTATTGCTGAAAGAGCAATGAAACATGTTCATTTTCAAAGTAAGGTGTGTCAAAAACAATCACTGGAATGTTGTTACATACGGCCTAAGATGTACTCGAACCTGTGTCTTTCTGGCCAGCGATCGATCGGCAATCAGACTTTTCAGAGAAAACTCGGCAACTCCCTCGAAATTGTTGTCTCTTGACTGTATTTGTGTTTCCAGATTGTTCAGGTTGGCCAGCATGTTTCTGAAATTTCAATGATAAATGTCATTTCCCAGTGAGATAAATCGTATTTTGTTCAACATCCAAATTTACAGTACGCCTTATAGACTTTGTCCAACCAAAAGTGAAACTCTACCTCGAATTTAATATGTAAATAATGTGAATTGTAGTTTGATCAGTTTATAGTTTATAGTTTATAAACAGAACAGTCGGAATACGACTAAAACACGGGGTTCAAACTACAAACACAGCCAAACAATTCCTACCTTTGAGTATTTGTGAGCAGTGTGGACCAGTGGTCCGTCTCTCCCGCTCTATTCGAGTTGGTGCGGCTCAGACCGGACTTCGTCCTCCCGATAACCTTGTGCTGCTTCTCGTTCTGACGGGTCTCCTCACGGTCGGGACGCACAACTGAAGAATGATCCATGAAAATTACACTTTTAGCCCGAAATTTATCGTTTATGGCAATGTTTATTCAACATTTGAAAGGTAAACTATGACTAATTCATTGTTTTTATGTAAGGCCATGGAAACAAAGTATTAATTATATTATTTTTCAAGTTTGCAAATAAAATGCAAAACATTCCGTCGAACCGGATTCGAACCAGTGACCTAAGGATATCTGCGAATCTACAGTCCTCCGCTCTACCAACTGAGCTATCGACGGACCGGGAGCATACCCTTCTCCTATGGACAGTATTCGGTGCCAATTGATAGGGGCAAAGTTTATTAGGTAAAATATGACTCGCCAACTGTCTAATTTACTATTTATGTGTAAAGTAATAGGGACAAAGTAATAGAGACAATGTAATTACATTACACAAATCAACAGAACGGTTTCCAAACCCTCATTTTACAAACCGTATTTTGATCTTTTCCTTAGTATTAGGACATAGGTGTACGTTTCCCGATCCTCCTGTGTTTGTAGTTCAATCCCTTCCGTTTTTGGTCAAAATGTGTTACTTATAGGTGTGAAGAAAACCGTAATATGAACGGAAGTCACTCGTTCAAACCTTTCCAAAATTCTAGCTGGTGACGTGTTATAATATCAGTGGGAGTTTATACCAGTAAAAGAACTAGCTGATACTTCCTTCTTCACCATTTTCATACCAATCCATCGGTCGTCCTACACTTTCAGTTCAAAAATGTCTGCAAAACCGAGTAAAAGGCAGCTAAACTCACAGTCCGGATTCATTCCAACCAGTAAACATCTTCTGAATCGGCAGTATCGACAGGAATTTCGCTCTACTGGAAACAGACTAAATTCCATCTCTTATAAGAATTAATTATTATTTAACAACTTTCCAAACTAAACATCGTTGCTCTGATTTTTTTCCACCTGTTTATTGATAAATTAATTATAAATTTGATGATTCCTTACTTTTGGTAACCTGACAGTTGTTCTCGAACCGGCAAACGTATTTGTTCCTTCCGTCTTTCACGGCCCTCCGGAAGAAACCCTTGCACCCGAAACAGGCCAGCACGCCGTAGTGAATCTGGAAGTGTGAAGGGAATGAAATCTTCGAAAAAAAACTCCTAGCAATGTCGTTAAAAAGTATGTGTACGTGCATGGAACATGTACATTTATTTCTCTTTCATAACGTCAGAACAATTCTTTTCACTTCCTTTTAAAAGTTATCCGTTGCGCTTAGTCTACGTTCTGTCGAAAAATTGATATGATTAGGAAAACACTTGTTAGTAATTACTTTTTAACTGTAAAATTTATAAGAGGAAATTGGACAAGAGGGAGCATCCATCAACTTCTACCGCAAACTGACATAATGAAAACGTCTTTTTCTAGAAAATGTCTCTTTCACGTTTCACGCATTCATCCAGTTCATTGAGTTCAGCTCTGTTATTTGACCCTCATTTTGATCAAATCGGCCAAAAAATGCGCGCCAAATCCAGTTTATCCACCAAATTGAGTGGCAATTTGTGGGTGATAGGATGAATAGTTTGATGCAGAACTCGATATTTTGCGATACATCTAACATCGGTATTTGAAATCCAATTAACCGAACATATATTTTAATAAGTATTGAAAAGTACGGAAAAATTTGTATGAAATTGTGCCCAATACTATTCCGATTACAGTTTCACACACAGTGTTTTGGAAACCTAGGGGATTAACATACTGTTTGTGAAACACGACACTGAACAACAAAAGTCCGTTTCTGACAGCGTTACTCATGTTGAGTTCATACAATCAACGAATACAGTAGTTCATCAAATAACTTCGAATCTAAAGTGAACCTAATACAACCGAGCCTTTTCGAAAACAATAGAGATGGTATTTTGTTAGCTCGTAGTTCAAAACCTCAGCTCTTGCTGATGTTATGCGTAGACTTAACTTTGTTTTAAATGCGTGTTCAGCGCCAATAATTTTCTTCGTAGAAAAATAGTACATGTTTGAAGAGTCGTAGGTTCAACTCGGATGTTCCTGCATGTGAACGAGAGTTGTTAATCGAGTTCAAAATTTCGAGTTTTCGAGTTTTGAGAAATTTCGAGTTTCGAGATCGACTCGACTCGAATATTTTCGAGTTTTTTCGAGTCGAGTCTCGAGTTCGACTTTAACAACCCTAATGTGAACTTTCATCAGATTGTAGCTTAGAGTAATTGACGCCAGTTCAGATTCATATCTCACCTTAGCGGGAGTGTCGCCACAGACGGCACATTTCCGGGTAGTTTTTCCGTTGTTCATCTCGGAAAATGATCATGAAGCGGTGAACTTATTTCACGTACAAGGAGGGACCAAGTTTTTGCTATAGTTTGATCTCGATACACCTATAATAAGTAACGCATTTCGACCGAAAAGCAATAGGATCGAACTACAAACACAGCGGGATCGGGAAACATACACTAAAGTAAACGATCAAAATACGGTTGGAGATGGGCTTTTTCACGCAGAAAATTATCAGAATACGGTGGAAAATAGGATCATTTCCCTCAGAAATTCACAACTTGGAAACGGGTTCATTTCAAGTAAAACGATACACAATACAATCGGAAATAGGCTTATTTCATAGATAGATCGATAATCGGTGAGGATCGGCTGGGCCTGGGAGGTGTGGCCACCACCATGCCGGCGCGCAGCGGATTATTTACACGCGAGGGAATGACGTGTGATTCGTCTGTTTACCTCGACTGGTCGACTACTTTTTGAGAACTCGAAAGTGGGAGAAAGTTATTAATAGTCACTTACCAGGACGGAATTGGGATGTTGGTTACCCGAGGTTGAAGTGAGCTAACAGGCTTATCATCTGACTTATGAGTTGCTTTTGGTACACTACCTCTTGGAGACCCGACACAGGCATGAAGTTAGTATCAGCTACTTAGCTCCCCCATTGTCACCCTGCAGCTAAATGCAACATCTGAGTTATTGTTTGATCTTAACTCAGATCAGTTATCACGACGAAAACGTATGGGACAAAACTATAAAAAGTATGGACCACAAATATATGAACGGTCTCCTTCCTGTGGGCGACCCCTGGGGAAATATGCACGTTGCAATAACGTGAAGGAAATATGAGCCCATCCATATGAAATACACGTAAACCTAGTTGCATGAATTTATAAAGGCAGTAATGTTGTATATGTGAGACAGTTGTGAATCAAAGTACAGCCTACAATTAACACGCTAACGTGAAACGTTGGTCACCTAAAGTTCACGAAGATCAAGGAATTATTAGATGCTTGAATATGTTCGCCGTGTTTCACTTGATTACAAATACACGTGTGGAAGAACAAAAGTGTTTTACGTCGAATCATTGACAGCCTACGTGATTTGTATGAAGTAATTCGGGACATTTACCAGCCGAACATTTGTTCAGGAGTTTAGGAAAGGTCAATAAACTACCGATATTTGCTGAATCGGAATCCAATTCGAGAAAACGTCTCAATTTCTTTGACTGCACGCAGGCCGATTCAGCAAACATTATGTTTGAGAGACACATTTTATTTTGTCGGAGAACCAATACATTTGCTTTTGCACCGTTGCGAGTGATGACGAAGATTGAGAGGGTTAGTCGAACCACAACAAAAACAAGTTTTTTTAGTCGAACTCCGACCCAAACGTGCTCCAATCCAACCTATTCAAAATGGCTAACTCTAATTGTTCAAATAATTTCACGTACGCTGTTCAAAACTCAAACAGCTTTTTCTTTTCTCAAACTTCGTGGCCAATTCAATCTAAAGTGTTCTGAAGTCTTAACAGAAATACAAGAGTACAAAGTATCTGCTTACCATTTTTTTGTTTCACTTGATTTTTTAGTGTGTACGTCCACACACCGTTCGGAGTGAGTGAGATGATCTATGGAATTCGGTGACGGGTCGCCGGCGATGTCGCCGGAAGGGGTTGATGGCGAGTTGCCGCTTTTCGGGTCGCCGGCGAGGTCGCCGGCGAGTCGCCAATTACCAAATATTATTCTTTCCCTTTTTAGCAATGACCTTTCTGTGACAAAATTTTTTTTCCAAAAGTAAATTAGCGTGTTAACGAGCCGAGAAACATTAATTGCGTGATTTAACAATTATATTCTTAATTAATCATCCATTTGTCACTCTCAAAAATCGAACCCACAACCTTCGGCGTACTGCGGCGCACACATCCCCTAGGCCATCCCGCTACAGTCTGAGAAGCGCAGCGAAGAGCTTAGTATTGCGCACCCAGTGCATTCAAACTAATGGTCGGACTAACTAATGATTGCAAATAAACTGTGATGATTCGATTGCGAATAAAATCCGAGTCTGTTGAAGAAGATCTTACTGTTTTTCGATTATATCACGATAGCAATAAACTGTCTTCAAAATCTTATTTGTTTTCCTAAAGTGATATGTTTTGGCCAAACTGGAGAGTATGTTCCGTAACAGATGTATAATACTTTGAATAATAACACATATTACCTCTCTACTTGAGTGTTAGTTTATAGTGGATGTATAGCTAAACAGCTGCTCTGATAAGTCCCAAACGCACTACACCGGCAGATCTCCAATGCGATCTCATAAGTTCTATTCTTAATTTGAGTGAGATGGAAAGTTTACTAAAATCATGACATTATACTAGTTGTTATCAAGCATTGTTAGATCAAAACTCCCTTTTAATCGTGCTCCAACTAATTAGCTATCGAATCCCGCTACTTGGCGAGTCGCCGGCGACAGTTTCCAAACTTCTCCTCAAAATTACTATTGAAGACGAACAAATCGCATTTTTCACTCTCGCACATGTTTATACCTCACAACAAACTGGAATAAAAATCTTGGTGTTATCAAAGGTTTCCAAGTTCGGCGACTCGCCGGCGATATGAGGAACACATCGAAATGAGTGGCGACTCGCCGGCGACAAGCTGTTTATTTTTCACGGTTCGTATGAGTTATACAAGAAAAAGTCGTCATTCGGTATCATTTCTGTCATAGCTGTTGGAGTTTACCCACAAAATGCACTCAAACTTTTTTTGGGTGTTCTCGATGGAAAAATATTGTAGGCTTCGGCGACTTGCCGGCGATCCCACGGACAATGCGAAATGTTTGGCGACTCGCCGGCGACAACTTAGGAGCTTTGGTTCAATTGGCGACTCGCCGGCGGTATCCCGGCAACCCCTCTGCCCCGCCGGCGAGTCGCCGCCAAATTCCAGAGATACTCTCCGATGATGCGAAAAAAGACGAACAATTGACTGGAATGTCAAAGTCATACTGTAAAATTAAAAGTTCACGATCGTATTAAACGGAATACAAAGTCACTCTGATCATTTTCCGTATCGTGCAGACACCTAAGGTCACAATATTGAACCTCCTAGCATGCTTATCCCCACCCGTGTCTACTCCAAACATTGTGCTATTTATCTCTCATCCTGCTGGCATACGACTGTATACTAGAAGTAAATTGAATAGTCACGTAAAGTTAGCATCCTAATAAGGCATCATGCACTTTGTCATTGCCCGTTTCTGAGTTATGCTGTGTTTAACATGTTTCACGTGAGGATGCAATTGACCCTGCAATTGACAGTATAGCAAACTAGTGCGGAACGTAAGTTGAAGACGCCAAAAGGTTCTAGTGTGCAGTTTCTGTTTTCTAGACCAGCATGGAATGCAAATATTGAGATAATTCTCTAGAATATTTTTTCTGTTGCTTCAGCCGCTGGTTGCGGAAGATCAGCCGAAAAATTTGCTGTGTTTCCAGATTAAACTCGAACAAGATTTGGCCCCACCTCAGGACAGTCGCTCTATAGTGAGTGCCAACTATATAAATTTTTGTCGCTCGCCGGAATCGAAACTGCGAGCAAAAGATTCGTAGCAAGGCGCTCACCACTGCGCTATTAGAGCACATAACCGGCAAGCTTCGGGATCAAAGAAATGTGTGCTTACACAGCGGAAAGTGATATATACAGTACCCTCCCGCTTTTCCGTTGGCAACGACTATAGAAAACAAAACCGCAAACCAGGTAGACCGTTTCTGCTATATTTGTAGTTTGATGCCGCTGCGTTCGAACAATATGCCAAGCATGTGTTGTAATGACCAATTATTTCCAGTTCAAATGTTTCACTCTCTCATGAGTTTTCCATCTCTATATCTTATCTTCGAGTGTATTCCCATTGCTGTGCAACTCAACAACCAAAACAAGTTTTCAAACTGTTTATCCAATAACAATATGAAATAATATAAATTATATTCTATCAGCAATATGTGAAAAAGTAGGTACAAGTGAAGTCCAGAATAGCATTTTGTATCGAATCTGTCAATACGGACTACAAGTCTAGAGAACTACCCTAATATAGTCTATTCTATCACATGTCTTCCTGTTACAGTGTGAAAGATTTAAAGTACGATTGAAAGTACGGGATTGTTCCCGATCGTTTCCATACTGCACAGAAGAAATGCGAAAGTATTCTTGAACTCTATAAGAATCCGGAAAACACCTTCACTTATATCAGGAAAGGAGATTGAAATTCAATTTTCAAGGATAAATGAATAAAGTGGAGGTGTTTTTCGTAGAGAATCAGAATTTCCGTCAAAATCGGAAGGCAAAGTGAAAACTGAAAAGTGAATAGCGGCAGCGTACTGTACAGAAGTGATGTTGTAGAAAAGTGAAAAGTGAAAATATGAAGAAAAAAAACCGATTATGTGGTCAACAACAGTATCCTGAACGAATATCCAATATAGAGTTACAGAATTCAAGATTTCGGAACAAACTTAGCGAGTATGGAAAGCAGAGTAGTACGAAAGACATATTCGGAGTGTCGAAAGTCACGTAAAGCACGTGTGTTCGAAATGGTACGTGAAAAAAATTAACAAACGCACGTAATCAACATTTCAAAACTTCACGTTTTTGACTGATAAAATTCGTAATTCGTACGCTTCGAATACTTCTCTCGTGTCCTAACTAAACACTAAATTTGGATACAGCACACTGAAACGTACAACTACCAATGCGTGCACGTTTTCACGTCAACAATGTGATAAGAATAAAACGTGATCGTACACGTTACAAGCATGTAGGTTATCAAAGGCAAGAGAATAGCTAGAGATTTACATCTTAGTAAGTACAAATAGAAATATCGGAAGGTAGTTATAGAAAACTGAGAGAAGCGGACTTTTTGGGCGTGGTCTGGCACATTTCACGTTTCGGAAATTTCCGACGTGCATTTGTGAACATCTCCACACCGGAATACAATTCCGACGGGACAGTGTGAAGACTAAGGGTCGCAGAGTGAGATCTAGTTCACGGAATATTGTTGCATACGGCCTCTGACCACGCCCACAAATATCTAGGTCTAACTCCCGAAGAGTATGTTGAGAAGAGAGTCTTGGCTGTGGTACACCGTGGAAGTTGGTCAAAATAGGATTCACTGTCATGAACGTGCGTCCCTAAGAAAAACTACACGTTTCCTTGAAGAGTGATTGTATTCATTCTAACTATTTTTGGAGTGAATTTCAATAACTAGTTGTATCTACTGCATAAGTGAGAGAAAATCCTCGCAGTTCCCCAGATCGACGAGGTTGATGTCGTGCGAGGGCGAGAAGGCCGGCTCGTCGTCCAGCAGAGTGTGGAAGGGCGACGACAGCGAGACCTGTAGATCATAAGAGGTTACTGTAACGACGTAAAATCAACCATTCGTTAACCCGTGGTGCGGATACGGTCACATTATTTCAGGGATAACTGTAGACCATGTGCGGCAATCATACAAGGAAAAAAACCCTACAATGGAGTTGAAAACAGTACAATTTGATCACTCTTCTTGCGTTTGAAGTTTTCCTCACACCATTACAGATTACGTGTGCCTGTTTTGGTACATCACACTACACCGCGTATTCTTCTCAGTGTAATTCACTCACATTCATGGGCGGTGAGTACCCGCCACTGATCAACGAGTTGCTGCTGCGACTGAGTGGCATCGGACTGGAGCTTCGTTCCTGCTCTGTCTGAGTTGTCGCGTCGCGCCGTGCTATCCGCGACGGCCGCGACACTCCTGGCGAGTCCAATAAGGGTGGAGATATTGACTGCAACCAAACCTTTATTTTTCTTTTCTGTCATAAGTAGGTTAACGTTAAATACTAAATTTTTCACAATCCGAGCTCCATCACACCTTTTTCGCAGTGCTTCACGCGTCACACAAAACGTATATGTGGTTAATGGTACCCTGCACAACTCAATTTACGAATCACCTGAGAGAAAATTGCATGAAAATGTTTCAGAATCTACATTTTCACGTGGACTTTCACGTGATCCTCACCTGCAACGTGATCTCCGCGGGGTTCTCGAATAGCGGGGGACTGACAGACGAGGAGCTGATCTGGGATTCGTCGAAGTTGAACTTGAAGTCGCCGAACATCTCCGTGAGCAGGGGGTCACCGCTCTGTCGACCCCCGAACGCCTGACAGAACTGCATGTTCTCGCTCATCAGGCCCGACAGCGTCTGAAATTAATTGCGTTTCAGAATACACATGTGGAACTTTTCTTAAGGCACTGCATTCTACAGTTTAATTCTCTGCAGAGAGTTGTTTTTCGAGTTTCACGTTTGTGAGTTGGGAGAGTTTGGTTTTTCGCGAAAGATAGAAGAGTCTCGTTTTCAAATAATGGATCGCTTATTTTGGAACTTGAAGTGATAATTTGCTTTTGGCAGAATACAATTTCCATGTGTTCAGGACACAGACAGACTGGCTTCTCACATGCTCATTGAGAAAAAAAATAAATTTTCTCGGGTTCAAAACAGTGAAAACAGCCTAGGACCGCATTCATGCCTCTCACATAGTACGCCAGCATAGAAAGGAAGAAACTAGCGTAGGACCGTCAGCTAACTGTGATAGTGTGCAGTACCAGTGGAGGAATTTGACGATTTTGTGACATATGTTTGAGTATGCGAATTTGCCACCGGATAAAAACACGTGTTCACGTGCACATAAAAAGTATAACACGCTTCTCACGTGGTCAATCTCCAACTAACCGTGATGGTGGGCAGTAGGAGTAGAAGGTTTCCGAATCGACTGCTGGCCGAGTATACTGGATGGAGCTCCTTGACTATTTGGAACAACATGTCCTGCACCTTGTCCCTCAGGTCCCCGATGGCCTGTCGCGCCTGCGCCGTCAGGCCCTTTGTGTCTGCAATTGCAAGTTTAGCCATAAGGAATAGCAGAATCTCCCTTGTCGGTTGATCTTAATACAAACAATAAGCCACTTCTGACCGAAAAACAACAGGTTGAAACTACAAACACAGCGGGATAGGGTAACATATGTGGTACATGCTAGGTCCGGGAAGAGCGAATCCTATTTCCTTCAATCACGTCACATTGTTTCAAGATTGAGTTTTCAGGTAACAACATGATGATAATGTGTTCGACACCAAAATATTTGTGCGAGATTAGCGCCCTTTTTTCAACCGAACTCACTTGGATTGAGTATGATAATAGCCTTGAGGGGCACTATCTCCTCCTCCCTCAGATTCAATTTCCTCAATGGAGCGACCAACTCGTTCAGGGTTCGGTCGATCAGCACATTTGAGAGGTGGCTGGAAATTACGATGATAGAATGGATTGAAATAGGTTTGTAGTTTAGGTACTAATAAAATAAACATGTTTACGAATTCATTTTATTCATAATATGATCGTTGAATATCTGCACCAGTCACCAAAACTTTGTAAAAGTAGTTCGTTGTTGGTTATTTACTCAAATAAGAACTGTAACCTTTAGTAGGTTTATTTCAGAATTTCAGGTTTTTCCATATTTTCCAGTTTTATTCAACATGAACCTCTTCCCCCTATGAATAGTACAGTTATGCAGTTCAAAAGTTCGATTATTGGAGCGGCAATCAATTTCTCTTAGTGATGGCTTAGATGGGATTATACACAATATAATTCTTCCGCTATGACGCTGTCCTTGATTACAGGTATTACAACCCTTATCTTTTTCGTCTCTGGTAGATATGAGAGGAATTTAGGAACATCACGAACTTCCTTCTTGGATACTTACAAAAATCTCTATATTTTATTACTACTTTTAAACACAAGAGTGTTCAATAAAAACTACTCCAGAAACCAGGCAAAACATGTGTTAATCTCACTCTAAATGGTCGAAATGTTATAATAATAATAATCTTTTACGACAACTCTTTCAGCCGTGTGTTACTTTATTTATACAATTACAACCAAGACAATGATCACATTGTAGTATCCGTAGAGAAGGGGGTCCGTAGAGAGAAGCTAGACATGGGTGAGCGTTATTACCAGCTCATGCGGTCCGCCATGAAGATACCGCACCGAGTGGGATCGAACCATGGTGTTTGGAGTGCTAACGCGCACAAAACCAGTCGATGTTGATTTTTCTAATATCGGAGAGTAAGTGATTTTTCGCGGACTATCAACTTTGAAATCGCGAGAGAAAGCTATTTTCGTAAGATTTTTGTGTGAAATGTGCTCACTTGGTTTCATTGAACTCGGGAGGTAGTTGGCGTGGCACATAGGAATGACTGCACAGACACAGAATGTCGGGGTTCTTCGTGTTCTGGGCCGTTCGGGCCGAGAAGTTGAAGATGGTCAGCGGGGAGTAGCACGACTTCACCAGCGAGACCTGCAGGTACCACAGTATAGAAACTAATCTGATATGCGTGCTGGAGTTTGATCTCTATACACGCCTAAATTTATGAATTCGGACCAAAACCGAATGATGGCAAACTACACACAGTGGGATGATACCGTACACATTATAGGGTCGCTTTAAAATAAAAAAGGTGTAAGCATTTCCAACAACTCTAATCCCGATGAATCTGGCCTCCGGAAGAATAGGCGTCACCCTTCTCACAATGTGAAATTGTGATTCACTCGACAACCACAACGATATTTTACCATTTAGGTATATAAAATATCAGTTCAACTAATTTTATTACTATTATTATTATTATTATTATTGTTATCATTATTACTATTGTTACCTTATCCTCGGTGGTGGCTATCTCCCCTATCTCGGTCAGACTGTCCACCCAGTCGACGGCGGCGATGGCACGGCGGTGCGCGATCTCCGACAGCTCCTCCGTCTTCGCCATACGGAACGGCTCGTACCGCATCTGAACAAGATTCGTTGTAGACGAAAATACAGTCTTTTCCAATCCTACTGAGACTCTCATAGTAGAATCAAAAAACTCCTAGTGCGTTTAAATTGCGTGAGACCCACCAAAACGTTTAACAATTTGCGCATTTGATTGTGATATTCTACTGCATGGAGCGTACCAAAATACTGCGATGGAGTAGAAGTTAGTTGTGGGAACAGCCGTTGGAAAGGTATCATTATTCTAACAAAAAAAAACAATCTTTTACTATTCAATGTTTCAGAGAGAAAAAATAGGTTGGTTCCTGCGATATTTGAGCCTAGATAGTGTATACGGACCTCTGTCCTCCTAGCGTCCATGACGGGTCGTTGTTCGAACATCTCCCTGAGGGAAACACTCCTGTGGTCCCTTCGGTGGGAGGATGAGCTGCTCGACAGGGAGTGCGAGGAGGCTATCGCATTCTGATCACCTTTTGTCACCTGGAGTAGATGGATGAAATGTTACTTGCTTTTATACAGGTAGAACTTCAAATTGACTCGTTTCTTAATGAAAAAGCTTTCAATGGCTTTTCTGAAAAAAAATCATCAAAAATTTCATTGTTTCTAAGATGTTCCCAAAAACCAGTTGATTATTTAAAACAGACAGTCGGGCGTTAGCATTGTCCAAAACCTATTTTTATAAACATGTGAAACGTGAATGGATGTGTTTCACACGTCCACGTGCTCATGTATTTTTGTCAAGTTTTCGTTCATACAATTGTCTCACGAAATCAATGTGCTGCTTATATGATACTGACCTTTCCCTCAATGTTCATCAGTTGCATCAACAGTATCCGCACCTCTACCGGCAGTTTCCGCGACCAGTCATCGCCTTGTAACCGCATCTGCAGAAAAAACTATATTGATTCTGACAACATATGAGTGGTAGTCTGATTTCTGGACACAACACAAGCTCTATTCATTGTCCGAATAACGATGTGACCAAACTACAAACACATCAAAATGGAAAACCAAATTAAACCAAACCAAATCAACACGCATTTTTTACTGTTTCATGTTTGTTGTTTTTTTTCATTGTTTGTTGTTTTTTTTTTTGAAAAATTCCGTAGGAGCTCTTACCATGTGATTGAGAAGGTCCTCATCGATTTGTTTTTTCCTCATCCGCGGCACCCGCTGCTTCCCGGTCAGGTCCCGGTCCGGCCGGACGGCTGCAAATCAATATACCTCTTTTTCATTGAGCTCTAAACTTCTACCCTCATCTCAGTAAACGGTATGAGTTTATTGAAGCAAATAAAGTTCTTTGATCTACCAAATTTCGTCATACCTTGAAAAGATTACTGAAAAACTACTAGTAACTCGTGGTTTTCAAAACTCACCCTTGGGGTCCATGCCAACTTCTATACATCTATTGAATCGACAGTATCGACAGCTGTTCCGCTGATCTAAAATCAATAAAATCAATACGACCTAGGGTTGTTAGAATTGAAATTGGAATTGGAATTGGAATTGATAGAATTGAGATAATCATCCAAAAGAATTGCAATTCCAATTCTTTTTGTCTGTCGAAATAAATTGGAATTGCAATTCCAATTCTTTTGTATGTGGAAAATAGTTGGAATTGCAATTCCAATTCTTTTGTATGTCAAAAAATTTCTGGAATTGCAATTCCAATTCTTTCGTATATCAGAACAACTGGAATTGGAATTGGAATTGACTTGATTTTCTCCCAGAATTTCTTCAGAATTGATTTACAATTCCATGCTGATTTTCCTTGTTCATGACTAAATTACCATTGTTCCTTATGTCTCTTGTGCAATGGAACCTAAGTGAACATTGTTTCTTTTCGTTTTTTGAGAAAAAAACTGACATTAAGTTGGAAACACAGTCAATTCTAATCAATTCTAATCAATTCCAATCAATTCCAATGGAATGGGAAATGAAAATCTGAAATTTCGAGGAATTGATCGGAATTGGAATTGGAATTGAGCAGTTTTTGAAAATATAAAAGAATTGGAATTGGAATTGAGTGGTTTTGAGAATTGCCAAAGAATTGGAATTGGAATTGAGTGGTTTTTGAGAAATGAAAAAGAATTGGAATTGGAATTGAGTGGTTTTTGAGAAACGAAAAAGAATTGGAATTGGAATTGACTTGATTTTTGGAATTGATTAACAACCCTAATACGACCCCAACAAAATAAAATCAATTACCATTCTATGTATGCGAAAAGTGTCTATCTGCTGAATCATTAACGTTTTTAATGTGTAAAGCTCTCAATCTTTCCGGTTCTGATTTTTTTGCAAGTTTTGATATGACATAATCAATTTGAGAGAGAGGGGAACAGGCTTAGAGAAACACACAGAGTACGATCAAAAGTTATAGACGAAAAAAGTGAGAAGATAATAAATGGAGATTATGAATACATTGAAAGGGACAGGGAATGCGAATGAAGAAACAGACGATGAAAATCAGAGATGATTTTAGAATTAAGCAGTTTGATTTTGCCGCTCCCAAAACATTGAAACAAAAGTATGCATATTTTCTGCTGTCTCATTCTATAAACTTCTATCCTTTCTGATTTTTATCACTTTTCTTACGAACCCCCATATGATGCAACTGTTCTGTTTCTTGCTGTTAGCCATTTGGTGTGATCGAATGATAAGGGTTCTAGGGTCATTTAACAGTATACCTTTCATCAGACCGTGAAATGAAAAATAAGTGGTACACTGTTACACAAAGAAAACTTGTGATCCAAATAAGTCGTGAGATATTATTTATAATCACCAATGTTGATGTTGAGGCTTGGAGTGAAAAATGTACATAATTGAATTATTTTGTAGTCGTGCGCATGAGTAAATAACTATTCACGTAAATCAGTAAAACCATCCGAAAGTCTTCAAAGGACAAAACTAACTCATTGTATAATTTAAATATATAAAGATATAACTTACATTTATCAACGATACAGTTGTTTCCGAACCGGCAGGCGTACCGGTACTTTCCGGCCAATGTTCGACGGAAGAAGCCTTTGCAGCCATAGCAGGCGAGCACCTGCAGCCAACATATTATTGATTTCTTGTTTCATGAGAAAAAATCTCATAGTTTTGTTCCTGCTATTGTTGTTTTATGGTGAAAATCCCTTAAAAAACGAATTTCACGACTTTACTGAAGTTTCCACGTTCTTTTTAACTATTACTGTGAGTTTTGGGGCCATTCAGTCAGTACCTTTCAACTTCTAATTTTTATGATTACCAAGATTGTCGCAAAGCTACTCCATTCTGCCGTTTTCGCTACTGTACGACCCCATTTGTCGGGTAATAAAATGTGCACTATATTTGTTCGTGATTGAAAGTTGACATTTACGAGGAAAAAAGACAGGTGCCGGGTGCAGGCCAGATAACCATAATCAGTCCTTTAATTCCACGCAGCCGTGACGTAAATTGCCAAAAAATGCAGAAATATGGAAGAAAAAACGTAATCTGCCAGACACTTCAATGAAAATTTTTTGGAAAACGTGAATTTTGCAACTATCAGTTATCGATCGATTCTGAATGATACTTGTAAGTGCGGCTCGCTCGAGTTGCCTGATAAGGTTGGTTGGGTCCCTAGTTCAGTAGGGACAGTTCTATTGATCAGCACTATTTGCTATATTCCATTGAGTCTATAAAATTCTACCCGTAGATAAGTTTGGCCTGTTCGTAAAACCAATGCTAATACAATTGTCCGCTTTAATTATATATGTATATACATATACATACAATATGCAAATACAAAACGTACCCCGTAGTGTAGTTTGGCCTGTCCGTCTCCGCACACGGCACAGATGGCGGCGCCGGCGGAACTGCGGTCTTTGATGTTGTAGGAGGCGGTGGTGGGGGCGGCCGACGAAGCAGCCATCATCACCTCGCGCACCAACGGCATCCTGAAAAATAAGGTTTGAAATAAAATTGAAACTATTTGACGAAATGTCCTTGTACAAACTAGCAGCATAATGTCTTTGTACAGGAAATAAACTTCATCATTATTATCATTATTAGCTCAATTAATTGTGAATACCGAGCCGAATAAAAGATGGTGGAGAACGGAGAAAACGCAACTTAAAAACATTTACTGTGAAAGATTGGAATTTGTCAGCCACAAAAGCGAGAGCATGGTGATCTATGAGGCCGTAGACAGGGAGCACAGTCAACGTCTCTCTGACCTGCGCGCTCTCTCGTCGAAGCCATTAAAAAATAGGCCCGTGATTGCCATGGTTAAAGGGACCGTACCTCTGTAATGTGAAATGTAGGTGATTTTCGAAATATGAAAAAAAGTCATTTATTCTGCTTTGAGATGAAAGTTTATACCTCACGTACAGAGAGTTTAAAAAACCACATTATTACGAAGCAAAACAGAAGCGAACAGGATTTGGGTTACTGTAATGCAGCTATCCTTAAACTATCACTGCTTTGTAGTTTTCATGATACTTACAAATCTTTTTCCACAGATTTCAAATTGGTAATTTTGGCCATGTTTTGAATATGGTTTTGTAATTTTGTGGACATTTTGAAAATTTTGTACGTAGGTGAACTCGGCGGTGTATGTACGTGCGCGTGGTCGCGCCGCATTTTCGAGAGCACGGAGCGAGACAGAAAGTTGACACCTATATGAATGATTTTGGTTTTTCAATGTGAACAATATCGACTAATCAGCTCGAACCTCCAAATTAAAGAGGAACGGTCCCTTTAAGCGGCTTTCTTGCGAACAATCGATGATTGATTATCAGCACCTTATCTCAAATTATAGAAACATACTTTGAAAGTGACATTATAGTTGTTGACCAAAGTCGGTCACATTGATCTACATTACCCCTTCAGGGGTTGTTTGGTGATCTTTAAAATCTTGTAATAAATAAAAATACAGAATGTAGTATTGAATCGGTATGAAGCGGCGAAATCCCATGCGGGCCGGATAAAATGCGTGAGAGAAGTGGCGAAATTCGTGAATCATTCAGTTTATATTACGAAAAACACAAACATCTAGCTCCAACCATCACATTGTTTACTTTTTTGTTTACTCCATCAAAGTGCAAGTAAACAACAAATCGGAACAGTATTTAAAAAAGTCAGACGACTGTCAACTGTAGTCATGCTTCACTTTCAAAAGAAAGAAATGAAAAAAAGTTATCCTTAGCGTAATAAATAGTATCTTAGAACTGATTGTTTGATAATAATGTCTTGATAAACATATACTTCACAAAAATCGATATCTCAATTTAAAAAGTACCGAATGACATTGGGATCATTTGCTGAGTAGCGCGCAATCATAAAACAGTGGTGCGGTAGTGAAATACACAATCTATTTCGTTACTTTTTTTATGTTTTGTTCTATTTTGCTTATACTATTCTGCAAGCGTTAGAAAGAAAAACTAAATGTTTGTTTCTCTTTTACTAATCGTAACGAAACGGTGAACTAAGATGATAATTTGTAATGGGGCTGGGTGGGGAGAAGGCCGTTTTACGCACTACTATCAGCTATTGATTAAGAATAGAGATAATTGGAGACATACATTGATTTCACTGATAACGACCCAGCAGCAGGAGAAAGAGAGAGAGACATTTACACCACAGACAGCCACGTGGACCTACGGCGCCAATTGGCGCTGCGCCCAGAAACGGGCGCCATTCGGCGTCTAGGAAAACTAGGACAAGTTTTTGAAGAGATCGCTACAGTTTTATGTTGGAAAAAGATTGATTTTCTACCAAACCTTGGAAATTGTATTGGTTTTGAACATCAGAATATGAGAAAAGTAAGACGTGAAACGGTGAAAGCGTGTGAATCAAAACTATAATTTTCTTATTCTGTACCATATTCTTCCTCCATATGTTTTTGTACCGTTGCACATTTTGTGTAATAAATATTATTATTATTATACTGTTAGTCAATTTCTTAGTCACGTGAAACATGTTAAACACAGCAGAACTCAGAAACGAGCAATGACAAAGTGCACGATGGCTCATTAGAATGCTAACTTTAGACTATTCAATTTACTTCTAGTATAAAACTCTGATCCAGCTAATTTCAACCAGACGTGGACTCATAAAGTATGCAGTTGAACTTTAGAAATAATATTTGTGTGAAATCTGGTGTTCCGTGAACTTTATCATATTAAAAATTTGAAAAGTTCATAGAAGCGGAGGAACTAAATTAGCACTGGCGATGATGTTTAAGGAAACAAACATAATTCCCCAAATCATAGTCTCAGAAATGGTATAAAAAGTGTAGACTTCATCAAATATAGGGTGTTAGTAGAGTCAAGATGTAGTTTTAATGAAACAGGTTCTCTGCACTTTTCACCTGCGAGAATAACAAGAAAGTTGAACGGAGATAAAATCAGACTTGGTGAGAAAATACCAAAAACTTTGCCGCTTGTATACTGTTGGTCAATTGCACAGTCACCGGAAATCTGTTAAACACAGCAGAACTCCGAAACGTGCAATGACAAAGTGCACGATTCCTGATTAGAATGCTATCTTTACGTGACTATTCAATTACTTCTAGTATAGAAACTGTGAGAGACAAAAAGGATCACAAACTAACTTCTCACAGAAAACAAACAAATGACCTATATGGACCGAATTGTAGTTTGATCTGTTGGACACAGAAAAGTTTTTCCCGCTAATAGTTTGACCCACGAACACAGCAAAAAACTGGAACCATGTCTAATAGACACGCGTTTCAAACTACAAACAAACACAGCCAAATCAACGTGTACGCCGTAATTTCCTCAAAGATCCGGGAAAATTGAAGTATCGCCCCCCACTTTAGTTGAGTCCCCCCCGTAGCACTTCAACCCCCCACCCAAGCTAAAACCTGAAAATCTAGGAGAGGGGGGGGGGGTCAAAAATCAACTTCGACATTTACTATTTACCCCCCACCTGGGTCGGCGGGGGGTAGAACTTCAATGGTGGGGGGTCAAACTTCAACGAGTGGGGGCTGAACTTCAATACCGGAAATGTTTACTTTTTACCCCCCACCCTCAAACTTTTGTATTGCGAGTGATAAATTGAATTATCACCCCCCGGCGGGGGGGGGGGGGGGTCAAACTATAATTCCCCAAACGCAATACCAATTCAGAAAGGTGGGGGGTAAAAAGTCAATGTTCCCAAAGATCCTATACATTCCGTGGGTAAATAGCATTCTAATGAGGAATCGTGCCCTTTCTCATTGAACGTTTCTGAGTTCTGCTATGTTTAACATGTTTCACGTGACTGTGCAATTGACTAACAGTATAAACTACAAGATACATCGAAATTAATGTCAAATACATCCAGTAGAGAGATTCGCATAATTTGGAATGCATTTGCAGACTGCCGCGTATAAATCAGACGTGCACGACCGAAACAACTTTTTTGTTTCTACAGCGCAAAAAACACTGACGTGTGTTATCAAGATCGATGCGTAAGGGGTGGCATGTTCGTAAAACTGGTGTCTCATGGGGGAATCGAACTAGAGAGCATGAAGACGCTGCTGTAAAACACTGATGTTGCTCTAATGGAGCTCTGGGAGTCAAAATTTGGATCGTCTTTACTTAAAAAAAACCAAAAAGTTAACAGTCGCTCTTCATACTACTAGCTGTATTCCACTTAACAACATACTAGGATAGTCTACATTCACGTGAAAATACGTGTGAAGTACACGTTTGGCACGTTTTTCACGTTTCCAGTCATATTTCGCGCTGGCGCAGGAACTAGACGGGGATTATTGTATCTGATGGCGAGCTGATTGAAAGAACACGGCAATTGAACTGTTATCGATGCGACTGTGAAGTGACATGAAGGTCAGGTGAGAGAGAGAGAGAGAGAGAGAGAGAGAGAGAGAGAGAGAGAGAGAGAGAGAGAGAGAGAGAGAGGGATAGAGAGAAAGAGAAGAGAGAGAGAAACAATTGAGAGGACACGGATAGAAAAGTGAAGACAGCGAGCAAGAGACAGAGTAAGACGCAGAGAGAGAGAGCGGAATTTGATGAAATGGAAGAAACAAAGAAAGAGAGAGTCAAAGAGAGAAGGGTAGAAAGAAAGATGAATGACGCGACCAAAAGTGAGATAAGTTGGGAGTCAGCCGTCGCTGGGGTCAGCTTTCGTGGTTCAAAAAACAAATAAACATCGAGTGGCCCCAAAGAGGGAAAATGCGCGAGCAAACACGCCGGTTTCCGCGCACTCATAGAGAAACGCATTAGATTTTGACTTATGCCACTTTTGTAGTTTGGACTCATCTGAGTGATTTTCATCTAGAAACTTGAAATTTTCACGTTTTCTTCGTGTATAAACATCTATATACCTCAACTAATGAATAGAACCATATAACTTATCACGTCTGAAGAGTAATCAATTGTCATGAGTTCAAAACTGCTCTGCGTCTCTCGTTTTGCGCGGTCTCTAACCACCTTGCCCCGCATGGTTAGGTATTATGGTTCACATGAAACTAGTCACTACTCAAAAGCAAAATGACAATTTAGTGACTGAGTCATTGTACATAACGTGTGAAACATGTTGTAATACCCTCTCGATAATAGGTGCAGGGTGGGTGGTCGGTTGGTAGCTAACTGTTACTTTGGCGCCAGCCAGTAAAACTATGAGTCCGCCGGAAGCTCTTGACTCACGTTATGTAGAATCATTCATTATCAACCGGTGATTGATCTGTTTTCATTTATATTTATCTTACTAGCTCACGCAAATATAACTCTCAGTTTGGCCTTTCGCGTTGCACACCGAGCAATAGGTGCTACCGTAGTTTAGTTTGGCCATCTTCATAGGTCCAATACTATCACAATTAGCTTCATCCACACAAACGATGAAGTGCTACCGTAACTTGTCTCTTCATCCCCGGGCAAGTACTATTCGAATTAGCTACAGCTACACAGCTGAATTCCTGCTACCGTAGTTTCTCCACACGCCACGACTTCACCGGGCGAGAACTATGTCCCAATTGACAGCCGAAATCTAGCTGGGGGTCGTCATTGTTTCTTTCGTTAACAGACTGATTTATGGTCTAATTGCTACGATAAATAAGGCAGTTCTGTCAAAGATAGCGGGCCATATACGTGTAATTCCCATCTTATCTCCCTTTCCGAACAAAACATGTTCTACGTGTTACTGTTTTTCCGTTTGTATAAAAGTATATTGAAACATTTATATGTAGGAACGGAATCAAATGCGAGAATTGAAAAACTATAAGGTCTTTAACAGAACTAAACTCTGATTTAGTTCGAAACATACAAAATTGTGACAATGTTTTGGAAGGGATGAGCGCATCATTTACGAAACACAAGGAGTTGCCTTAGTTGTAACACAGCTATGAAGTTTTATGGATTTGCATTCTCCATCCAAAATATAATCATTTTAGGGTAGAAAACAGTGACAAAACTTTTTAGTTTGCCATAAACGCGCAGTTACAGGCGAAATTACTGCACAACAGGTAGTGATAACGAGACAGGGCGTGAGAAAACTTTCGGAAAGAAACAGTTTAGAGGGATTCAGGAACTCTAAAACGTAGAAAAAGTGTAATAAAAAGAAGTTACATTTACAGTAGTTCTTTTCTGCGTATTGATGTACTCTACTTTCCACTTAGAACAAGGTTTACGTACGTAACAATTACGTCAGGTTCAACTTTCTTAGAGTGCAATTTTCGTTAGATAATCGAAAATTCCGTGTTTACCTCCCAAATAAATATATAATTATACTTCTCTTTACTTCGTATCATAAGTATTTTGTAAGAACTAGAACATTCGATTTGTGATAATGCGGCGAGACCGGGAGAGAAACGGGTATCGAAAGCTAAATGAGATGGAATCAACGAGGTCAACTGATGTCATCCGAACCATAGAACCAGAGAACGGGTTCGGGCGAATTCGGGGCAAAAAGGGGGAGAACGGGCAGAGAACGGGCGTGGCACCTATTCAGTTCTTGCCGTACACTGTTAGCGAACAGGCCTATACGAAGTGAAAATTGTTGTAGTTTGATTTTAGAACACATCGTAATTCACGAACTTCAAGCGAAGTGAAGTGACCGAACTACAAACAAAGCGGGAAAGGGCCACATACACCGTATGGGCCTATTTTGGAAAGAGAACCCTAAATCACAATGTTTGAATAGAATAGAATAGAATAGAATATAATAGAATAGAAATTTTATTCTATTCTATTCTATTCTATTTTATTCTATTCTATTCTATTCTATTCTATACTGTTTGGGCAAAATGCACATCTCGTATAAGCAATGAGTCTGTTTGTAGGGAAAACTTGAGTTGGCGATTTATTACAATAATGATATAAAATGGTTCATATTCAAAACCTGCCAAACTGCCTACTTGTGTCAAAATTATGTGTTCGAAAACACTCAAATTTGTTTCAAAAGTCCGCATTACAAAGACACATATTTGTTTTATACAAAATACAATACAAATGTGTTAAAATAATTGAATAATGTCCAGCCGGACATAATATGTCGTTGCTATTTGGCTTTGCTACCTATCTCGACAGCAACCCCGAAACAGGTTTCACTCCGATGCAACGAAAAACGCTGAATGGCAGTTAACAACGAATACAAACAGATTTGTCCACTGATACCCCCGTGTAGCAGAAATCAATAAATCAATAATGATCATGTGAACTTTCAGCAAAATATTTTCGGTTAATCAGAAGAACTCACAGAATTGTCGTTTATGTTATGTTGTAATAGGTTTGATAGTTTGAACGGAAGATTTTGATAACTATATATTTTCCAAAACTCTGGTAAGAAAGTTGTAGGTTTTCTTTGTTTTAAAGGTTTACGCGACTATTTAATTTACTTCTAGGACGTACAAAGATGAATTTTTAGTTTGTACCATTCTGGTGATCATTCGATTTGAAGGAGTTTTGTTTCTTAGTAATGATAATAATAATAGTTTATACCTCTCTTGTTTTTAGGCCACCCAGACCTTTCTTGCGAGCATCATATAATTGTACTTTTTATCTAATCACAGCTGATATATGTTGTACACACCAATTGTCCATACAATTGTCAGTCAAACAATAACACAGCCATAGGAAGGGTTGGACATTATATACTATTGGTAAATTGAATAGTCACGTAAAGTTAGCATTCTAAAGAGGCATAGTGCACTTTTTCATTGCACGTTTCTGAGTTCTGCTGTGTTTAACATGCTCCACGTGACTGTGCAATTGACTAACAGTATATGCTGTTTCCACCCTACATACATACCTACAGTAGGAAACCTCTGTCGCTTTCAGCACTCGGAAGTCTCAAAGCTTTACTGGTACCACTAGAATAGAAACTATAACAGAAACAAAAATCTGTTACTGCTATAACAGAAACTGCACTCACCTCTTTACTTTGACCATTTTCTGTGGGGTGGCGGGCTGGAAGTTGTACTCCTCGAATGAGTAGGAGTCATCGAAGTCCTCCTCCTGATAGAAGTCATAGTCCATGTCCAGCTGAAACGGACACAGTAAGAAGTATTGAACACAGTATGCGATTATATCGAAAAGGTCAACGAATGTGAGAAATACGGTGAGGATTCGAGAAATGCCGAATGGTTCATGGAGAAAAGATGAACTGACACTTCCTAGCCATTCGAGAATGTTCTATTAAGTAATGTAAAAGTCCACATAGGAATGAGAAGAACTATTCGTACATTCGGTGATTATTCATTCACGGTCAAAGCGCTTTCAAAAATATCGCGTTCTCAGATACCATTTCTGCCGAAGTACTCACTGTAACGGTCTGAATAGGAATGAAAAGGACTATACGCATTTTCGGGTGATTGTTTTCTTTACCGTCTGTGACAGAATTACAGCTGGTAGCATGTCCGCCCAGTAATAATGGCTGGTTAAAGGGACCGTTCCTCTTTAATTTGAAGGTTTGAGCTGATTAGTCGATACTGTTCACATTAAAAAACCCAAATCATTCGTATAGGTGTCAACTTCCTGTCTTGCTCCGTGTTCTCAAAAATGCGGCGCGACCACGCGCACGTACATACACCGCCGAGTTCACCTACGTACAAAATTTTCAAAATGTCCATAAAATTACAAAACCATACTCAAAACATGTCAAAATTCACCAATATGAAATCTGAGAAGAAAGATTTGTAAATATCATGAAAACTACAAAGCAGTGATAGAATAAGGATTGCTGCATTACAGTAACCCAAATCCTGTTCGCTTCTATTTTGCTCCGTAATAATGGGATTCTTTCCACTCTCTGTACGTAGAGTATGAACTTTCATTTCAAAACAGAACAAATTACTTTTTTCATTTTTCAAAATTTACCTACATTGCACATTAAAGAAGAACGGTCCCTTTAAAGAGGACTCATGGGTCGGTAATCGGGTGGAAACCGACAGAGTTCAGAGATAACTGGGGGAGGGGGGGGGGTATTCGAATACATCTGTTTCATATATCCAAAATAAGAGTGCTTGAATGTGACAGTGGTACACGGCAAATTCGCGTACACGTAAAACGTGAATAAACTCAGAGTATAATTGAAGTACGATGCTCAGCATGAAGCAGGCGGCGTAGGAAATCGTCCAACCTCAAGAGTGTTCATATGAGTTTCTCTCGCCTCATGAGCTACTCATGAACCCTCAATGTTGTAATAAGAAATCAATAGAATCTCATGAGAAGCTCACGCTAGTAGCTCGAGAGGTGCCGCATGAAATTTATCGAGGGATTGACATTCTGTATGCTAGCAATATTGAAGACAGCTTTTCAGAAGCTCACTTGATTTGCGGTGAACTTGGTCATTAAATAATGAATAGTGATGGATTAGCCTTATCTATCAAATATGTCATCAGGGAAGGAATTTGGTTACAGCAGCAAAAACAGTAGATTTTATCAGTTTCAAATGTACAAGGTGATATCTGGTTGTAGTTCGATACGGAACTCGGTCCACGTGGTTTACGTTGAGGAAGGGACTATATTGAAGTGATACCGATTCATCTCAGTTGTAGTTAAATCTACCCTGATAGGTTCTGTGAGATATGGTTCTCTGAGTCTCTGCGTCTCTCTTTTCGCGTGCTCTCTCAGTTTTCTCTAGCCACAGGCGGTTCTTGTAGTTTGACAGTTCAATGGAACAATATTTACAAGTTAATGTCTACTGATAAAGTGAGTATGACAAACACATCATTTCCGTGTTTGCATGAAATATATCGTCACATGGTTATGATGTAACCCATAACAGACAAAACAAACTGCTGATAATGAGGTAAGATTGTAGTCTGAGTTGTGAGTTGAACCCTATGATCCCAAAAGGATAATCATCACTGATTGTGGTTTGATCCGAATCCACGGCGCTATTCCCAAAAAAACGTGCGAAAACACAGCGGGATCAAACTACAAATTCCATTGTTGATAATGTAATTCTACATGGATAATGAATTATTATTAGAAAAACAAATACATCGACAATTGTTGGCGCACAGCAGCCGACGGACTTTTTTGAGAGAATCTTACAGTAGGTTTGCAGGAGCAGGTTCGGAATTTCTCTCAAAGGCTTTATTGGGTAATTAAGTGTAGAAGTTGCAAACCAACAGGTTTTTCACAAGTCCTTGTCAATATAGCCATTACCTTTACAGAGATCAGTCTACCTAGGAAAGAATGTAGATAGTGCAACCAATCAGAGAGCAAGACAACACTTTTCACGTTTTACGTGAACCACACTTTTTCAACTCTATATTTTGTCTAAAAACAGTACATTTTGTGGTGGTTGTGAGTGAATATGGTTTAGAAGCCATTTAGAAAACAGGAAAACAGGAAAAACAGAAAAGAAGAGAGATCCTTCAGAAAACCGGAACGTATAGAAGCGAGTGAAACTTGAACTAGAGGTTTTTTAACTCTAGATTTCGACTAAAAACAGTGTATGTCGTGGTGGTTGAGAGTGAATTTGGTAGTTGGGAGTGCGCTCCACTCGAATAGAGCCCCCCGGATTATAACAGTAGCGGACACACGGATTTGCATAAAACACAAGTGTAACATTCCAGAAAAATACCCCTCTAATGCACTGTAAATACGAAAAAGAATAGTGCGCGACAAACGAACATGAAGAAAAAGTGTCGATGTGCGTCTGGTGTCTAGACTAATATTAATGTTGAATGGAATAGTTAAGAAGAGAGAGCCTTCAGAAAACCGGAACGTATAGAAGCGTTGGTGTATTGAAGACCGAGCGTATTTAGGCTCCGAACTTCACTAAAACTGCAGAAATGATGTTTTTATCTTTCTAGATCGCTGTATTAGGTGTGGAGAATTGTGCGATCACAACGTCGCGATAAACTTGGAGAGGATTGAGAACTTCTAGTGTAGCGAAAACGGTTAGAGCATGATACTCAGCTCTGAGTTACACATGAAGCTATGGTACTACTTGACCCTTGTATCACCTTCAGACCAGAAACTACCAGTACCAAAACCTTCCACAGAATAGGCAGAATAGGCTCATATGGTAATAAGTCGACACTTACCCCGTCAGGAATAAAGGTAGGATACAGTGTGGGCGCCATGGGCGCACAGTTGGTCGGCCGGCGCTGCGCAGTCTCACTCGACATGGCGAAGTTTCTTCTTCAAGTGACAGTGATGTATGCGGCAGTCGCAAGAGATCAAACTCGCAAACGTGTCGGCTACGCGCGCGCAGCTAATTTGCGCATTTCATTGACTTTTAAAGAGATAGAACAACTGGCCGGATCAATAGTGGAAACGTTGTATCAGAGAACACTTTTGCAGGTTGGGTGACCAAGTCTGAGTTGTAGTTTGACCTTCGCACACATCAAATAGTGTGAATATCCACAAAAAAGCAATAGGAACAAACTACAAACAGAGATCCTTTCTAAGTAAAAAGAAAGATTGAAAGAAGTGTTGGGACCCTCAGAAAAACAGCCGCACTCTGAGCAACCGGACAACTAAGTAAGTGATTAAAGAAGAACGATTATGTGGACCAATCCCGTGTCAACGGTCCTTTGAACTGCAATTGGAAAATGGATTGCAGTTTAAAGGACTGAAGCGTTGGGATTGGACCACAAAATAGTCGTTCTTCAAGTAAGTATGTAATATATATCATTCTGGGCCTGCTGTTCTCTGAACAACCTCTATATGTACTTTGCGCCCGTAAACAAAGTAGAGCAGTTTCAACGCGGAGCGTCAGACGTGGAACTTTAAACTAACTTTATGAGACTGAGACGTAACCTTTACAGTGTCATAAAAATCTTTAAAGATGTCTATGTTGAAGGTCAGCTTCTTTTTGTGAATGCCGCGCGACAAATGATACGGTGATACTAATTCATTAGGGCAATTACGGTGGTCGCAAAGTCCAGACTGAATCGGCGAATCTCGGTCAGAGGCCGTATTCATGGATATCCCGGCCTTTTCATCTCAACCTGCGTCTCATCAAACACACGCTGTTTCTCTGCCCTCCCATCCCACCGGGATACGAGTGTCGCAAAATAGTGGGCAAACCGAGAGACGCAGAATGGTACAATGATGCCGGGTGTGTTTGCAGCTTGACCAAACAACAAGTCAAGTGATCACTCGGAATAGTCCCATCATGTCTAATTTGGGAGGATCACAAACTGAAACTAGCATTGTCAATCAATTCGTGAATTTGGAACATGGCCCGCTCATGGAGTTTTCTGGCTACAGAGTTAAAGGAACTACGTTTTCGAAAAACAAGTCAAAAGTACGCATAAAGAGAATCATAGAACATTCTGATCATGAATGAGTTGTACTTCCTTCTGTAATCAAGTCATAAATGCTTACGAACTTACGACTGATCTACAACTATGATGAAACTACAAACACAGCAGATACTGACACGTACCGTTTCAGCCCCTTATGACGATTTCCTCTCATCAAATTCTTATTTGGAACACCATGCACAAAAACTTTGTTCTAGAAAAATAGGTCGAGAGCGCTGAGAAGAGTCGCGAAGTCTACATCAGGCCGACCATTTCGGGAATGTAGTTTGATCTACGTACATAGAAGAACTCGCATACAACTACGAAACCCGGAGATATCCAAACACAGACCAACATGTGCCCTTTTAGCGTGAACGTTGATGATTTGAGGTTTAGCTAAAAAAAAAAGTTCCATGATAATGTGTGAGAGTACCTGCCTAGACGATGCCGAGTTATAATTGTCTGCCCTAGTGTTTACCTCTTTGTCTATCAATTATTTACATTGCCAACTTCTCCTTGATAGAAAAAGGCAATCGGTTCACGAAAAGCAGGCCATCCATCATTTCATCAGCCAAGTGTTTTATGGCGACACAAACTGGAACAAAGTCAACGAAACCCTGCAGAATGCACTGGAAAAAAGAGAGCGTGAAGGTTCGCGCACAAAAGTACAGGCGTAAAGGGACGCGTTTCTCTAATCTGGCCAGTTTGTAGTTTGGTGTCTCTGCATTTGCAGATCTCACTACAGCTTCTAAATGGACACCCCGTATAGGAATTTACTATAGCCCAGTTGAAGTTCTTTATGCAATACATCATATTATAAATTGTTAGTAAAACGCAGCGGGATCAAACTACGAATACAAAACATTGTACCGTCACAGTGGACATGTTGTTTGAATACTTAAGAATTGCACCTGCAGAAACACAAAATGATCGCATATTGCTGCAAAATGAGGACAGATCACTCGTTCAGAAGGGTTCTGTGTGTTCTATGATCCAGCAACCTAGTTGCGATAAGGAGCAAAAGATGGGAAGGTTCTGGTGTCGTCCACAGAATGTTCTATCAGTGGTTCAAGGGGGGTTAATGACTACGAGCAAATAAATAAAGATCTTAGAACGTCGTTCTGTTTTGGGAGTTCCATATAAAGTATTGGAGGAAGTAAAGTTGTGCTTTGTTTCATGAACAAAAAATATGTTGTTCTGTTTTGCAGGATCTACTCGTTCACGCTACACAAGTGGTGACACGAAAATGTGTAGATACACAAAGTCACCCGGATTTGTTACTAGAACCCTAGTGAACTTTTCAAATTTACTAATGAACAATTTATTGATGTCACAAGAAAACTACACCACTTTAACTTTACATGAGCTGTCAACTATCCCGCTAAGATCCTATATTCAAGATCTTAAACGTTATTTTGTGTAATGTATTGCTCAATCTGATTCGAAATCATAACAGATCTGCAACTTTTTCGTGCACAATAAAATGATAGTATAGTAACGCAATTTGTTTGTAACTATCAAAAACCTTTTAATAGTACCTCCAAATAGCGAACCTACAGTCACATTGTTCCAGAGAAAAGGAGCACAGAGTGAGATCTAATGCCAAGAGAATACAGTTCTTTGAACTTTGCTTCCTATCAGTACTCTCTCAGCAGACGTGGCAACCGAAAGGGCCATTGTAAAACGCACTCCCAGGGGGTAGTTTATCATGAAACACTACCGTGCCACGGTAGAAACGCATATTTACGATGCAAAAGGGACTTTCTTCCAAACAGAATTAGTATAAAATCAAGAAATATAACTCATACTAAGTAAATAGGATACTATTATATCTGCACAATGCACATCAGGGAATAGATTCCAAATTTAGTTGTAGCCTGATTTAGAATACATCGCAGAGTATGGAAAGCAGAAACGATAACCAAACTACAGTGCACAGCGAAACAAATAACACACTTTGCATATTCGAACCCAAAACACGTTTCTATCACTTGGTAGAAAACTACCATAAGAAACGTCTAAGAATCTAAAAGTTCGTGAATCGAAAGTTGCTAATTCGCATTAAACGGCGGGCGGCAAAATTCACAAGATCAAATGTTGATGGTATAGTCTACTAGCCTAATATGATAACACGCAGGGGGTTTAGCGATACAATATGGGAGAGAGTGGGAGAGAGAGAGAGAGAGAGAGAGAGAGAGAGAGAGAGAGAGAGAGGGAGAGAGAGAGAGGGAGAGAGAGAGAGAGAGAGAGAGAAGAGTTTGGAAAACAACGATAAAGTGGTAGATTGGAGGAGAGGAGTAGTGTAAAATGACGAATTCGCAGCTACGAACCGAAAAATACACTTCTTATCACTCTGAGATTCACTTCGTGTGTTTTTGTTTATGTTTTTCCTTAGTAGACTACTACCATTTCACAGTTTTTCAAGACCACGCACGTATCAAAAAGTAGCGTGTGAGAGGGAGAGTGGAAGTTTCAAAAGTTTTTCGTGAAACGCGAGCGTAAAACACCGAAATTAAACGTACGAACCTATCCTAAGAGCATATAAGCCCTGCAACAAATTTTCCGGTCCGGTTGAACGTGAGTTGCAGGGCTGTAAAAATAGAGAAATAAATCGCAATTTTCTCAGCAAATAGAATAATCCGATGTACGCACCAACAACTAACTAAACTAGAAAACATTTAGTAACACAGCGCAAACAACTTGCTACAGTATGCTCTGGAGCTTAATAGTAAAGGAAACAACGTGTTTACTCGGTTCTTGTTTGAAAAGGTATATAAATTACAGATATGACTGAACAACCACCTAATCTTCATAAATATTTTACTGTTATATTCTACGAAGGGTTATAATGTAACTCGCACAAGATGTGTGGGCTAAATTTATAAAATATCTGTCTCGTGTACTCGAACCTCGCCCAAAGGTATCGGAGACGTGAACTTTAACCACTATACTAACTTGGCTGATCTCAGGGGTGGGGACAGGTCTAATATGTGTGTTTTTACACAGCAAAAAACGATATATACAGTATATCGCTCACCGCCTTTCTCTGAGCGACGACTATAAGAAGTCTCTCCCAATGAGTTAGAGGAAAAGTACAGTACACAGTGGCAGTTTGGCGTGGATGGCGATTTTCGTACTACGCGCGACAATTTGGACGCAGCGGATACGCGGTTTTTACTGCCTGTCGCATTATTTTGATAGGTGTTGCCACTTATGGTCCTATCGGTCGGGAACGAGTTTCCACCGTATTTAGTACGTGAAATGACGCGTACCGGCGAGAGTTGACGAAAGGTAGCGGGAGGGGGAAGAGGGGGTGTTTTGGAGGGAGGGGAAGGGGAAAGAGAGAAAGGGGAGGGAGGGAAAAGAGAGAAAGGGGAGGATTGAGAGAGAGATGGGGGAAGAGAGGGCATTTTGGAGGGAGGGTGAGGGGTGGATGAGAAACGATAGAAATAGATGACGAAGTAGAAGAGTGTAGAAGAGCGATGTGAGAAAATGAGGCCGAAGGGAGCGTTCAAGGAAAGAAAGTGGGAAGAGAGAGAGGGTAGAGAGGAGAAGAGAGATGACGAGAGGGGGAGGAAAGGGGGGAGAAAGACTGATAAATAAAGAGAGAACGAGAGAAAGAGAGAGAGGGAACGATAGAGAGAGCCAACTCTGCTCTCCGGAGTTTGCAGCTGACATTGTCTCCGATTGAACTGAGTGATCTGTTGACACAATGTTTGATGATAATATCAGAAGATCATGGCAAGACTGCTCAAATACAGAAGAAATGAGGACGGCAAACAGTCGAAAGAAGCGCATCAAATCAACAAACTTGGTGAAGAAAGAACGTGTATACTGAAAGTAAACTGAATAGTCAGCGGAAGTTAGCATTCTAATGAGACATCGTGCACTTTGTGATTGCATGCTTCTGAGTTCTGCTGTGTTTTTCAGGTTTCACGGGACTGTACAATTGACTAACAGTATACATCATTTCTAACACGATGGACAGAGAAAAACAAAACAATAACTGGTGTTCAGATTCTCAAAAGTTCAGAAAAGAATAAAAAAATACAGCCGTATGAGTTCGGCGTTTCACAGGTAAACAACTACAAGACTCAAAAAAGTCTTACAGCACCTTACAAACAATATGATGCGTCTATCACTTCGAACTTTTGATGCACTTTGCCAAGACTGCTGTATCTACAGCTAATATCGTTTTCCGAACTGTTATGTAGCAAATCAAGAAACAACATTTTCCAAATCGATAACCTAACTGTTCAACAAACTGTTCGAACTCGTACCGGACATTGCTGCTAAATACCCCGGTTTTATGAGTAAACTATCCGGGGTGTCGCGATTATAATCCAACGATTGCGCCCAAACGACGAATTATTACCCCTGGTTCGACCGGCGCGAACACAAAACGCTGACGAATAATCCACATATAATCCTAAATTCCAGTTATGAATCATATATGCGTTTATGCAAAGTTCACGTACGGTCCAGCAGTCATTTACAGAAGCGACTCTGAGCCAAAAGTTTTATTGGGTTTTGCTCGGAAAATGATTATCCAAAATGAATCATAGGTTCAGTTTTAGAGTTTGATTGGGTTTGCTTTCTGAGTTGCAACACCTTGAAGTTTGGCACATTGAAAACTATAAACTTGATATGTGTACCTACCTGCAAACTCAGATTCATTGTGAACACAAAACATATCCCGTTCCTAGCGACAACTTTACAAAAAATGCGAAATTATCTCGAAAGTAGTAGGTAGACGAGCAGTAAACAAAAACTAAAAGTGAAATGAGACCACCGGAAAATGTTCTCACGTTCTGAAGGAGCTCACATACTAGTCAATTGCCCAGTCACGTGAAAGATGTTAAACACAGCAGAACTCAGAAACGTGCCATGACAAAGTGCACAATTCTTCATTATAATGCTAAATTTACGCGACTATTCAATTTACTTCTAGTATAGCTAAAGTTGAAGTGTAGTTGATCACTTTAGTGGAAGAGACCAACTTGTTAACTTTTAAATACGGCCGTATGCAAACAGATCGTGGGTGGCTTGTTGCGTTTTTCGCGTGACCACGAAAATATCGGATCGGGACCAGCAGAAGATCAGATTGGTTCGCAAAACAAGAAGATCGCAAACAATGAGTAACATGAGACCAATGAACACCCGCGAGGGTCCGAGTGGCCGAGTGGTTGGCGTTCGGCTGTTGCTCTGAGTGACCCAGGTTCGATCCCTGTCGTGGTATGTAGAGTTATTGCGCTGTAATGAACGTTTGTAGTAGATTTGTAGGGATTTTCGCAAGATTATTATGACTCAGAATTGATCTACAAGCTGAGGACGTATTCGGGAGTATCCCGGATTGCAGATCCTAAAGGGAAGGTCCTGTCACAGAAAGTCCCGGCTTTCGTTCTGAAAACACCCTTTTCCACTCTTACGTTTCATCTTGTCACAAGTCTCGCGAAATAGTGCACAAAGCAAGAGGCGCAGCTTAGGATGGAGGTGCTGGGATGTTCTAGTGTACGTGTTTTATTCTGAGGTGATTCAACGACCCAGATCATCTACATGTACCTGCCTAGAGCAGTTTATTCTCAGCAACTTGTCAACCTTGCCACCCCCGCCTGACCATATTAGTAGTTTCTCTCGAATTCGATCGTTGAGAGACCATTTCTACGTCACTAAACCAAGGGTTAATTGCAGTAAATGACGAAAATAGAATGAAACAGAAGCGCGGGAAAAGAAAACAGCCTTGATTCGTGGTTGTTTGTGCCCCGTTATTACAGTACCCGGAAACTCGTTTTTTCGAGATGAAGTATTCGGTTCGTTATAGAAGGTTTCAACAAGTCTGAGCAATTGCGGAATTAACGTACACACTCTAGAATTTGGCGGCGAGTCGCCGGCGACATGGAGGGGTCGGCAGAGTGTCGCCGGCGGGTCGCCTGCGATTATTTTTAGGTTGTTGATTCTGGATAAGATATATGCTAATCAGATACGTATACTTGTAGTTTTCAGGTGGGTGACATGTTTATACATGAACAATGAAGCCGTGAATCTCAGCGTGTTTATTTCTGGCGACGATAAGTATATACAAAATTTTTATTTACTGTTAAATTACCAGTTTCGGTACCTGATTACTATATAGAACGTTTAGTGTGAAGGACCTAAAAATAATCGCAGGCGACCCGCCGGCGACACTCTGCCGACCCCTCCATGTCGCCGGCGGGTCGCCGCCAAATTCTAGAGCAATGGTATAGTCCAAGACGGAATCTCGCTAAATAGTACGCAAAGCAAGAGACGCAGAATGGGTTTGAGGTGACGGGGTATTCCCATCATCTGCTGCACGTACTACTCACGCGTCCGAATATTCGGATTTCGGGTTCGGCTCAAGAGAAAGGTTACTTATTCAAGTGGTTAGTTATGGGGTAGAGACGAAACGAAGCAGTTTCTTACTCTCCTTTCTCTTCTACTTTTGTGTGTCTGACTTGATCTAAGCTTTTCTCATTTGAAAATATCTTGAAAATCATGTTTGTGTGAACTTGAAAATGTTCGGTTTATTCTGGAATACAAAGCAGGAAACAACAACAAAACTTTGTTATTAAAATTCGGTGCAAAAGGCAAAGTTTTTTTTACTTAAAAGTTCGTTTAAAACGATAAAGAGTGGGAATTTCGAAATAGTAGATTACAGACGTATAGTTACTGTGGCAGTTATAGTGTTTTCAATCGAGTGAGCATTGGATAGGAGAAAACTGGATTTACCCAGATATAACTATGTTTTCGCACAGTACAAGAGGGATGTGGGGAGGCTAAAAAGTAGGGATGGCCACACATACAGAACGAGAGAGAAAGAGAGAGAGAGAGAGAGAGAGAAGAGAGAGAGAATGAGAGAGAAAGAGGATGAGAGAGAGGAGATGAAAGAGAGGGAAGAGAGTGCAAGAGATATTTTTTGAACAACTACATTTTGTAAAAATGCAAATGAATAGGTTCGACATGAGTGTTTGGAATGTGATCAATGGTATTTCATATCTACACCGGTTTTCGAGTGAGACGGAGAGAAAGAATTTACAAGTGAGAGAAAAAGTGGGAAAGGGAGAGAGTGAAGGACAGATAGAGAAAGAGACAGTGAGAGAGAGAAGTAAAAGAAACGAGAGTGAGAGGGAGAGCGAGAGCGAGAGAGAAGGAGAGTTATGGGAAAAGCAAGCGAAAGACAACTGAGGCAGGCCAAACTGAGAAAGCGAGACAGGACAGCTAGGATAGACCGCATTGAAACAAAACAAAAAAGTTGGAAAAGTGATCGGACATAGCACCGGAACCGTTTGAGAGAAGTTCGGGAAACGCGTGTCTTTTAAAGATACGTTTGTCGTCGCAAAGTCGCAAAGTCGTAAAAGAGAAAAGTTGCAGAGTCGGAAAGTCTTAGGGGGAAGAGTGCAACTTTGGCCGGGGATAGTTTATGGCTGCGCAGCGATCCGAGACGACGTCGACGAAAAATGCGCAAACGCGCCGCGCGCCGCAGGTTTTTCAGTTTATTGCCGACAGACAAAGGTCAAAGCATCACAACGTTTGAACCGTGTGCAACCCGCTTTCAGTGACAGGGGGGTCGGGGGTGGGACGGTAAAGTTGGTTTTTTTTCCAAGACCTTCACGGTAAATTTTGCCCGGAACGTTGTGTTTGTAGTTTGATTTCGCTGTTTTCGGGTTGAAAACCAAGTCCAAGCTACAACTAAAATTTGGTCACTCCCTACAAACGGGTCCAAATTTTGAGTTTAAAATTTTTGAGAGAGAGAGAGTTGCCGAGTCTCAAAACTTTTCTAGGCTTCGAGTGTTGGAAATTTCAGTCTTACAACAGGGAAATGTGTAACCGCGCTGTTTTTGTAGTTTAATCTAGGGGCAGCTTCGGTGAGCATCAGAAACTATGCTGTGTCGCTGACCAGACTACAACTATACCTTGCTCCACTCCAGTTTATTGACAAAGTAGGGGTAAACTTGTGTAGTAAGAGACAGAACAACTATATAGAACACAACAATAATCTTGGAAAAGATTTCCCGCGTTTTTCCCAGTTAAAGTAGACGTCTTAAACATTCAACATCGTAAACTGAGCTGCTGCAATAAAAATATCGCCCTGCTTCTAGCCAAATCTCACTAAACCTAAACCGGAATCTCACATATTGCATGGTCTGTCGTGGAAATTAACCAACCAGGGTGAAGGTGAAAATGGGAGCTCATAAATCGCCAGAATCTTTAAAGGCACAGTCCGGTTTTTGCTAGTGATTTTATGGGTTTTACCGACCTCCACGAAATAGGATAAGGTTTTTTTGTAAGATTCCACATTATGATTGCATTGCACATTCATCTCTGCATTTTTCAGGCACATTCAGGCAAGAATTTTTACTGTTTTCTCTTCGGTGTTAGTCATATTCGAAAATTTCTCTCTCTAGTTTTGTTTAAAGTTGCAAACAGTTAATAAGTTAGTTATCCGACATTTCAATCCTAGTTCACCGTTAAAGGCACGGCATTATGTTCTCGGGTTGTGCTGTAAATTTTCAAGAGATTCAAATCAGAATCGAAACTGGTTTTTTGCAGAACTCGCGTATGAGATGACGAAAAGGTTGTAAACAGAATCACGTGAAACAATGAAACTGCGATTTCAAGGACGACAATATTTCTCGTTCAAAAGACCACACTAGCATTGTAAACTGTTGAATGAATGATTATATTACATGAAGCGTAAAGAGAACTAAGTGAGGCGAGTGTTAGATGAAACCCTACTCTTTCATTATAGTAAGAGAAGGTTTTCATATCTCGCTACGTTGCTTGAGATGAACTAATTTCAAAAGTTTTAAACTCTGAATCCAAATTTTCTGAAGGGAGCAGCGAGAATATTCGAGAGAGAAAAATATCTAATATGGTAGTACAAGAAACTGGCAAAATATCTAGTTGTACAATCGAAAACAAAAACATTAGCAGCGAGTGGTTTCGATCCACCGACCTCTGGGTTATGGGCCCAGCACGCTTCCACTGCGCCACGCTGCTGTGGTTTGAGACAGCTAAGAAATAGTGGGCTTTCTGCTGTTTGCATAGCATACACTATCACTACCACACGGTTTTTTTTCGTTTCCTATTATCTAAGAAAAACCTTGTACCAAACTTTTCCGACCTATAACGCATTGAGTTTTCACGTACTTGAAAGAGTTGAAAGAGCCCACAAAACTGAGAAGTGCAGCACATACTTTGAAACATTGTGGAATTTCGCAAAATGTGCGCGAATACATTATTATTATTATTATTAAAATTGGAACACATTTTTCCATGGATAGCCGAGAAGAGGGAAATAATTAGTGCGGCTATTGAGAATTTATGAGCGGATTAAGAAAAAAGGATAGCTGCGCTAGCGACATAATGATTATGCGGTTGAATGAATGAGTAGAACAGAGAGAGGGAGAGAGAGAAAGAGACAGAGAAAGAGACAGAGAGAGACAGAGAGAAAAAGAGACAGAGAGAGAGGGGGATATAGAAGGAAAGGGCAGGAGGGGGAAGAACGAGGAAGATATACGAAAAAAGTGAAAGAGACAGACATGGAGAGAGCACATAAAGGGATTTACAGAAGATAATTGGTGCTTTTACTATTTGAAAATTCAAACAAAACCTTTGCAAAAAAAGAGAGGAGAAGACCGCTGAAAAAAAACTGGACTTGGAAAATGGGAAAAAAGTGAATAAAATGTTAAGAAGAATTCAAACCAAAGTCATGAGACCCATACAACCAAAGTGCTTTACTGATTTCATTCCAGGTTTATATAAATAGACAAATAAAAACCACTTCCCAATATCACACCAGCGAAAACTGCAGAATGAGAGAGAATTAACGTTGGATAATGATGAAACAATTAAGATGTGATGGATTACTGTTGTGTGTTTCCGTGCCCTGTTTTAGTGTACACTTCGAAGACAATCGGGGTGCATTGGGTGCAGTTTGGGTGCAACTTCCGGTCGGGAGGCGTACAAACAAAATGCGTACATTTTGGGTGCATCCTGATGTTATTTCCGTATTTGGTGAACAAAAATATACGTAGCAGGTGCTACAATCTGGGAGTCGGTCAGGAAAGGGTTGTATACAACTAAAACATTAAAGCATAATAATAAAAACTAAGAAAATGAAACTTGAAAATGAATTTTTATGAAAATTTTGGCCTGTATGAACATGCTATCGATGTCCTCCTGTTCAACGGTGTTTGTAGTTTGCTCTGTAGTTTGTTCGTTGTTTCTCGGTCGTAGGGCACATTGATCAAATTACATGTCAGATTCGGTCATCCGCGAACCCCGCACAAATGTTTACCGCATGTTCATCATCTTTGCTAGTTGTAAATTGAACAAACACTAGAGTGAAATGTCAACAAACATCAATCGTGCACACTCTCATGACACTTTTTTAAATGTGATATTTCAAGATATTTCTCTGACTATTCCTTGAATAGCCACATAAAGAGAGTTTCCAAATCTCCCTTGTAGTTTGATCTCAAAAATTAAGATTTTTTCCCGATATGAATCGGGATCAAACTACAAACACGGCAGTATAGAACAACACTCAGAACGTGCTTGGTTGTGTTTCAGTATTTTACTGTATTTACAGTAAAAAACAGCATGATGGGAATGCAAATCGATTTTTCGGCGTTTCGACTAAAAAATACAGTATTTTTCCGAACCGTTCGATTCTTGAACTGTTTCAACTAAACGCGATTTCGTAAAATACAGGGCATGTTCGGAGCATACACCGATAGGCTTGCATTCCAGAAAGCAAACCCTATGGCCAATGGTTCTTTAGGGGTGGACAGAAAAAAGGGAGTAGTTCTGCCAAGATGAAAAACCACTTTTTATTTAATTCTGATTTGAATACATTCGTTTTTACCTACAATCTTGTAACCAAATCAGAAATTGTACGTAAAATGTCTCCAAACTGGAAATAGTGCAGAGCGCATTTCACTAAACAACGAAGAGACCAATGTATGAAACAGGCGCCGATAGGTTTCATATCAAAATAATTAAGAGAGGGGGAGAGAGGGAGAGAGAGAGAGAGATGAAGAAAGAGAGAGAGAGAGATGGTGAGAGAGAGAAAGAGAGAGGCGCGGGAAGCAACTTGGAAACTCCGAGGGAGAGAATTCGCTGAGAGAGAGGGAGAGAGAAAGAGAGAGAGAGAGAGAGAGAGAGACTAAGAGGCATAAAAGCGAAGAGACATAAACACGAAGACAACGAAGGAGAGAAAAAGAGAGTTAGAGAGAGAACGACCGAGAGAGAGGAGAGACAGAGACATAGGTACGAACAGATAAAGGAGAAGAGGAGAGAGAGGGAGAGGTAGAGAGAGGAAACGAATATGACGTCATCATCTGAGGTAAGAAGATAAGGAGAGAGACTAAGGGAAGGCGAGTTAGCATGGGAAATCAATGTGTGGTGCGCCCCTCGTTTTCCCCAATTCCTAGATAGCTTTGATAATTGCAGCCTCCGATGCATAAAAAGAATAAGCGAAGGAAAAGACGAATAAAACGTGGAAAAGGTTTTTAAGTTGTTTTCCAGGAAAAACGAAGAAAATAAACTTTGACCAGTTATCCCCAATTCCTAGATAGCTTTGATAATTGCAGCCTCCGATGCATAAAAAGAATAAGCGAAGGAAAAGACGAATAAAACGTGGAAAAGGTTTTTAAGTTGTTTTCCAGGAAAAACGAAGAAAATAAACTTTGACCAGTTATCCCCAATTCCTAGATAGCTTTGATAATTGCAGCCTCCGATGCATAAAAAGAATAAGCGAAGGAAAAGACGAATAAAACGTGGAAAAGGTTTTTAAGTTGTTTTCCAGGAAAAACGAAGAAAATAAACTTTGACCAGTTATCCCCAATTCCTAGATAGCTTTGATAATTGCAGCCTCCGATGCATAAAAAGAATAAGCGAAGGAAAAGACGAATAAAACGTGGAAAAGGTTTTTAAGTTGTTTTCCAGGAAAAACGAAGAAAATAAACTTTGACCAGTTATCCCCAATTCCTAGATAGCTTTGATAATTGCAGCCTCCGATGCATAAAAAGAATAAGCGATGGAAAAGACGAATAAAACGTGGAAAAGGTTTTTAAGTTGTTTTCCAGGAAAAACGAAGAAAATAAACTTTGACCAGTTATCCCCAATTCCTAGATAGCTTTGATAATTGCAGCCTCCGATGCATAAAAAGAATAAGCGATGGAAAAGGCGAATGAAACGTGGAAAAAGGTTTTTAAGTTGTTTTCCAGGAAAAACAAAGAAAATAAACTTTGACCAGTTATCCCCAATTCCTAGATAGCTTTGATAATTGCAGCCTCCGATGCATAAAAAGAATAAGCGATGGAAAAGACGAATAAAACGTGGAAAAGGGTTTTTAAGTTGTTTTCCAGGAAAAACAAAGAAAATAAACTTTGACCAGTTATCCCCAATTCCTAGATAGCTTTGATAATTGCAGCCTCCGATGCATAAAAAGAATAAGCGATGGAAAAGACGAATAAAACGTGGAAAAGGGTTTTTAAGTTGTTTTCCAGGAAAAACAAAGAAAATAAACTTTGACCAGTTATCCCCAATTCCTAGATAGCTTTGATAATTGCAGCCTCCGATGCATAAAAAGAATAAGCGATGGAAAAGACGAATAAAACGTGGAAAAGGGTTTTTAAGTTGTTTTCCAGGAAAAACAAAGAAAATAAACTTTGACCAGTTATCCCCAATTCCTAGATAGCTTTGATAATTGCAGCCTCCGATGCATAAAAAGAATAAGCGATGGAAAAGACGAATAAAACGTGGAAAAGGGTTTTTAAGTTGTTTTCCAGGAAAAACGAAGAAAATAAACTTTGACCAGTTATCCCCAATTCCTAGATAGCTTTGATAATTGCAGCCTCCGATGCATAAAAAGAATAAGCGATGGAAAAGACGAATAAAACGTGGAGAAAGGTTTTTAAGTTGTTTTCCAGGAAAAACGAAGAAAATAAACTTTGACCAGTTATCCCCAATTCCTAGATAGCTTTGATAATTGCAGCCTCCGATGCATAAAAAGAATAAGCGATGGAAAAGACGAATAAAACGTGGAGAAAGGTTTTTAAGTTGTTTTCCAGGAAAAACAAAGAAAATAAACTTTGACCAGTTATCCCCAATTCCTAGATAGCTTTGATAATTGCAGCCTCCGATGCATAAAAAGAATGAGCGAAGGAGAGAGTAAACAAAAAATAAATAGTTTTTTCACCAGGTTTCCATGAGTTACGAAAAAAATATTGGTGAAACAAAGTGTTTTAACCATCAAAAACGAAGGACTTGAGTGGAGACTAGTAAAAGTGTCTGAACGAACTGTCATACTCGGAGATATTCCTACGACAACTTTCCTATGGTGAGGTTCCTTTTTTTCTTCAGTTCAAAAGAGACACAGCAGAACTAAGAAACTTAAATAGACAAAGTGCACAATTTCTTATTAGAATGCTAACTTGACGTGAATATTCAATTTACTTCCAGTATGCCAATTGCACTTACCGATACCAAGTTGGTTCGGGCAGGATTCGGGGCATGCTGAGTGTCGTTGTGTCTTTATTATTGTGAAAAAGTGAGTACGAGCCGGGTGCATATATTTTCCAAGATTTATTCATTCATCTATATTGAATAATTTGTTCATCGGAGAAATTTGAAACAGAAAGGAAATAATAATAGCCTCACTGGTAATACTACAGGATGCGCTGTGTTAGGGTGAAAAGTAGCTGGTACGGGCAAAAATGCAGGTTTCGCTCCTTCACATGGCTATAGTTCATACCATTCCTACTGAGACTCCTACAGTAACCTTATAAACTTTCCGAAGGCTGTTGTGAAGCTGAAAATGTAGTTCATTGAAAATTATCTAGTATTTTTACTCTATCTGAGAAGGAGAATGAGGTACGAAAATCCTCAACTTCTCCGATGAAAAGTAAGTGAGCAAAACGGCTTGGAAGTTTCGAAATCCTACTGTAGGAGTCTCAGTAGGAATGGAAAAGACTATACGATGTCAGCGCTTAAATCGTAGCAAAACCACGAACGTAGAAACCAGCAGGTAACTAGAAGTCGGCAGGAAAAAGGCACGCACATTTGTGAATGCACTATGTTTCATCACGTCCTATTGGACGTATTTATTGATCTGTCTGTTTCTCTTCTGGGGTTTTGGTAAACTGACATCACATTTTAGTTTCACATGAGTGAAGTACGGGGGAGACCATTTTTCGAAACAGGTTCATGAGAGTTTTCCAATTTCCATCGAACAAACTAAGTGGCATTCCACTTTGCGACAATTATTTCCGATTACAACATTCACGTCGCGCCACTTACAAAACAAACAGTTTGACTACTGTCACACTCGGCAGAAAAGTTTACAATTCAGGTGTTGTTCAATTCAATTCAGATTCAGGTGTTGATACGTTCCTATTATAGAAAATTGACTAAGTATAGACTTTTCTATCTTTTTTAGTAAAGTTCGCATACAGTGCAGTTAACACACACGTTCGCAGTGATAATGAAACTTCTAGTCAGTTTGTTTCTCGATATGTAGAAAAAGTCGAAATTTTTTTTTATGTTTCTGTAATATATTCTGGGCGATTTCGGCGATACATAAGAAAAAATGTTTATGTGACAATCCTTAGAAGTCCATGTAGGTGCAAGAAGAACTATACGTGATATTCACCAAATATATATTGTGAGTGCCAAATGTATAAATTCATGTCGCTCGTCGGAATCGAACCTGCGAGCAGAAGATTCGTAGTAGGGCGTTCAACACAGCGCTATTAGTGCACCTAATCGGCGAGCTTTCGAAGCGAAGGAATGTGTGCGTACACAGCGGAAAGTGAGATATACAGTACCCTCCCACCTTTCCGTTGGCGACGACTAAAATCAATCTTTTAGATATCTCTTCCTAGTATCTGTTTGAAAAAAACATTTGAGCTCAGACTGTCAAAAATAAGAACAATCAATCACAACTTTTAATCTTCAATTCATAGTTCTTATCTATAGGAATCTATAGGAACTGCGTGTTTCTTTCTAATCTGTTATGTCGGTTTCAGAATCTGTTCATAGCATCATAGTTGCGTTTTCTACAGTTTTAATGTTATGAATTTGGTATTTGACACTCTTATTAAAAACTACGTGTACTTTCTAATCTCACAACTACCGTTTGAAGTTTAAATTGCGGAAAAGGTTTTAAAAAACTCTACATCTACTCTCAAAACTCACAGTATCAAAGTTGTTTTGCAACATATTCAATACTAAACCCGATTTCGAAGTTCTACTCCGAAAAACCAATTTTTTTCTTATCTTGAATGACCAAGCTGGAGAAAGTGTGGATAGAACTGCAAATGGAAAGAAAAACATTTTTCGATACAAGTGTCTCCGAGTTTTGTCGGGGCTTTTACATATCAGTTGGAAACATAATGTACTTCCTTTTACTGTTTTTTTTTTACCTGGTGGCGTAGCAATCTCTTCAACCTTATGTAAAGTTTATAGGATGGCGAGTAGCTCATGAGATACCTCATGAGCTACTCGTGAACTCTCAATGTTGTAGCACAGCAATCAATAGAATCTCATGAGAAGCTCACGCTAATAGCTCATGAGATTTTTGAGGGATTGCTACGCCGCCTGAAACAATTCACAGCAGTTTCAACGCACCTCCTATATTTGAATGATTATTTGAAATATTTGATGCTAACACAGTTTGGAAACTAGTTGCTCAGTGTACACATTAAAACTTCTGAACACAGTATCCGTTTTCTACTGCCAGCATAGCGCATATGCACAATTCCCCTCTGCGTGGCACCACTATCATGTCATATAATAAATAAAAGAGAAAGAAGAGAGATAAGAATACCAACCCGTGTCGTTTTGCTTTTTCAACCAAAATCTGTTCCTCTAGATTATCTATCCTTACACTGTCAATGACACTTTTTTCTCAGTGGAGCCATCTAGCATCCGTTTATGACAATATATCAAAGTTTCTTTTCATTCTTGTTCACAGTTTATCAGCCTGAACCGTTTGTATTATTTTGCTGAACATGGCGACCTTTTTGGTTTGATGTTCGTACACAGCAGCAGTATTTATGAATTACGGCCGCAACACAGAGGGATCAAGCTACTAACACATAGAAACAAGAAAATATCACAATTCAAGCCCTACTTTTGAACCATATTTCAAATATGAAATGATCTCAACTTTTTGTATTTTTTCGCTCATTGTGCTGAAGAACAGAGCACAGAAATCTTCGAGCTATAAATTAGATTTCGTACTTCTAGTCGCGACGGAAAACGGAGTGTAGCTTATCACCTACACACTGCTACTGATACGTCTTACGTGACCAAAAAGTGTGTTCATCACTTAAAGAAGGACGATTATGTGGTCCAATCGCAACGGTTCAGTCCTTTAAACCTCAATACACTTTTCAATTGCAGTTTAAAGGACCGTTGACACGGGATTGGTCCACATAATCGTCCTTCTTTAAATATTCTCCGAAGTACTACGTTATATTTGTGTCATTTTTGATGTTATTTCGATGAGGGAATTGATTTTTCTCTGTTTTTGTCGTTGTTGATATATTTTCATTCATTTTATTAGGTATGACGGAAACATCGAGCGTACCATGGAAGGCATACGGACCAATCGCAATTCTTTTTACAATCAATTTATTGAACTATATGGACAGATTCACAGTGGCAGGTCAGCTATAACTAACGAGTTTCAACTAGAAACAGAGAAACCAAACTACCGCTACCAGAATAACTCATTTAAAATTAAAAGTCACTAAAGTGAAAGTCATTTGAAAGAAAAAGTCATTAAACACAGAAACAGTTGAGAATCAGAAATAAAGTTTTCGAAAATTTTCGTATTATTCACTTTTAAATGACTTTTACTTTAGTGACTTTTAATTTCGAATGACTTATTCCTGAGGCCGTATGCATGAAACATCCCGGGCCGGGTTGGGATGCTATCCCGAGCTGAATTGGCCGGGAAATAGCTCGGGATAGCATCCCAACCCGGCCCGGGATGTTTCATGCATACGGCCTCTGGTACCCCAAACTACAAGCACAGAGAATTGTGCAACATGCATCGTATCGCGTAACTTTGGTAAAACGAACTCTATGCCATGACCGGAAGTAGGCGGGATATACATTCATGTGAAATACAACGTAGAATGTATGAAACGGTTCAAAATACTGATTTCTGACTTACATAGGTGCTACTTTCCTTAACAGTAGTAATTTTTCTTCAACACTTTAAATCTCTTAGAGTATCACTAAATCCAGGGTTTCTATGCAATGACTATTAGGTTAAATGTTGAAATCTACCCAAGGTTATGCGAGTTCTAACGTTTTTTTTTCAATTTCAGGTGTTTTAACTGATATTCAAGCATATTACAACATAAATGATGCGCAAGGAGGACTCATTCAGACCATGTTTATGGCATTTTATATTATTTTCTCCCCGGCCTGCGGATTTCTCGGAGACAGGTAAATAGCTCATGCTCTCTTTTTTGATTCAAGTTTTTAGTTCTTATTTCTATTGGCTTTCAGCTATAAGGTCATTCCGAACCACAGTTGACGTGTAGTTCTGGAAGATGCAGACTGTCTGTCTATGGTATCATCGACCTCCACACTCTCTCGCTTATTTTACTGGTCAATTCCTTGCGCTCAAATATTTTTAGAAGCGTACTCAGACAACTCCCTGGCAATAAGCGAGTCACGCTCTCGATGAGAGAGTTTTCCGGTCGTAGAGACGTAGATGTCTGCGGCCTCATTGACCCCTATGCTCTCTCGCTTTTGTAGTTGGCTAATCGCAGAAAATCGGCACCACTAGTTCTGAGAAGGCGCTGGAAACGGTCAAAAACTAATACATTCCACAAATTATACGATGGATCCAATTATGGGCGTAAAACGAGTGAATCATTAATTACAGGTACAACCGTAAATGGATAATGGTTGTCGGTATCAGTTTATGGGTTACAATCGTGCTCTCCTCCTCCCTCGTACCAGCTAATGTTAGTTTTGGAAGAGGTACTGAAATGTAGGAATCATCCTCAGAACGATTAGCGCCAACTTTCTGCAATTGGCCACCTACAAAAACGAGAGAGCATGCAGGTCAATGATGCGCAGACAGGCTAAGACAGTCTGTATCTCTCTGACCTGCACACTCTCTCGTTCAGCCAATAAAAAAGTGGCTGGCCAATTGGCTGGGAATTGTCTGACTCCATAGAATAGCGGTAGACTGTTGTTTCTGACTTTCTACCGTGTAGGTATTCGAAACCTATATAATCTTTATTCATGAATTTGCATTGAAAAAAACCGAAATCCCTAAGGGGTGGAGCAGCGTAACTTTATGCCTTATGCGTCGTTTTAGCGTGTCGGTCTTTCATTTGATAGTCGATTCTTGACTGGGATAAATATTCTGCTAGCTCTTATAACAATGAAAACACTACTGTAGAATTTGTTCCTTTTTCACTATTTCTTCACCTATTACGCCACTTCTGTTATATGTTATAAAACAAACACACTTAGACGATTACTGTGTGTTTTGCTGTGTCGACGGATTAAACTACAACTGAGAACACTTTTTGGATGTTATTATGGAAATATGTGCTCAGTGAAAGATGCCACTCAAAATCGTTTCGACCCTGATTCAAGACGATTTTGGTGTTGTTCTCAGAGTTCGCTGTTGAGTTGAGTTGAGTTGAGAACACTGTTCACTTTAGATGTTCTGGTTGTTCTTGGTCCTGCGTGGAATGGTGGGTATCGGAGAGGCGTCCTATGCCATCATCTCCCCCTCGGTTATAGCCGACATGTACACAGGACTGATGCGCAGTCGAATGTTGATGCTCTTCTACTTTGCCACTCCGATTGGAAGGTTGGTTGGTTCAATTCCATAAGCTGTATAGTCTGTTTAGTTCCCAACTGGACTCGTATCCAGCCAAAATGTTGCATCCCTGGCACCTCTCGCGTTGCGTGTGCAGGGCGCCGGCTGGGCATTTTGCCAGATCAGGCCACAATCAATAATCTTTCCAACAGCCAAATAAAAGTTTAACCAACGCATACATTTATTCCTTAGTTATGATATCTTTTCCCCCTCTAAAGAGATTGTATGAGAAATTATATTCTTTAATGACAAGTTCACTTGAGTTTTCATTGAGAAATTCGGAAATTTTTTGCACACAATGAAATTTTCGTGATCGCCGTATGTGGGCCGTTCCCCAGCGCTCCTCTAACGAGTCCATATGGCCGAGTGGTCTAAGGCGCTGGTTCCGACGTGGCTCTCCATATTTGTGGGTTCGATCCCCCTAGCTGTTGTTATTTTGAAAACAGAGAATCATGGTCCAGAATGTTTGAATGGTTGCCAAGTCATAAGCTCCGCCCCCATTTTCATACAGTAAACGGAGTCCAGTTCGGAACTAAATAGACTATAAAACTAGTACAACTGGAAATATCACAGTCCTTCAGGATAAGTACGACTTCTTTACGAACCAATTTACTATCTAAATGTCCTAAATACGCGGAGCTTGTTCAAGAACTACCATGTTCTTAGTGTATTTTGTACAGAGTAAAATGAAATCGGAAGCCGAATTTCCGATGTTTCAACTTTATTTATATATATTGCAGTTTCTTTTGACAAAAATAGCGTACAGTTGATAGTATAATTGTGAGCACATGGACGCTGTGTCCACGAACACATGTGCACGCAGTGTAACTTTGTAATTCTTACTGTAATGGTCCGCATGACAATGAATATAACTATATATGCCACGATTATCTCAGAGCATGCAGAGATAAGCAGATTTGGAAATCGGTCAAGGACCACCACTGTGTAACATTGTGATGTGACGAGTTAAACTTGAGACTTGAAACTTGAATATATGTTGCAGTGGTCTTGGTTTCATCGTTGGTGCCGAAGTGGATACCCTGACCGGTCACTGGCAATGGGGAGTCAGGGTCACCGTCGCATTTGGTTCGTTATTTACCCAATTGTTGTAGTTTGATCATCGTTAACAGAATACACTTTAAATACTGACTGGCACTCGGGTTTCAAGCAAGAAGCTCCAGCAAAACATCAAAGAATGTATCGTTCCCACTATTCTCTCTGAACAATCCTTATAACCGATACCTGTTGCCTCAACTACTGTTCATGTAGTCGATTGGTGTGGCTTCCTGAGCAGATAATCCGGAATATTCCTGAACCCATGATCACACGCTGCGTCTTTCGCGTTGTTAGCCAGCGGCACTCGAGAGCAGAGAAACAGCGTATGTTTAGGAGACTCAGGTTCAGGCGGCGTAGCAATGCTCACAAAAGTTCATGAGATCACCTCATGAGCTATTAGCACGAGCTTCTCATGAGATTCTATTGATTGCTATGCTACAACATTAAAAGTTCACGAGTAACTCATGAGGTATCTCATGAGAAACTCATATGAACTTCTCATGAGGTTGGACGGTTTGCTACGCCGCCAGATCTGCCAGTCGGGGTATTCCTGATGAGTCTAATACAACTTCTAGGTATAATCTGCGTGGGTCTGATCATCCTCTTCATTCGTGAGCCGGAACGAGGTGCTGCCGAACGAGAACTGGGCATCATCACTGCCGACGTCAACAACACCAACTACTTTGTCGACTTGTGGGAACTACTGAAAAAGTGAGTGGTTGTTGTTTCGAGACTTTTCATCGGGAGCGACAGAACTTTCGTTGTAGTTTGATTCTGATATGCGCCATATAAATTACGAAATCTGACGAAAAAGGAACAGAATCAAACTACAAACACAGCGGAATATGGAAACATACATCGTGAAGACTTTCTCTGAAAAGAGCGAAAGCTATAGGGCATAATCAAAGTTGGGTTTTCTCTGAGCTCTGCTCGTCCCCTATAATATACCCGAAAAACAAAAACAGCTTGGTTGTCTTATTATCGAAAAGCATGATTTCAAACACAGTATTCATCTACCCCGTTGTCGATTGATTCCATTGTACACGTATCGATCAACTCCACTGTAGTCCTACCTAAACTGTAGTATGATCGAACTATTCGATTTTTGGTATAGAGTTACAAGAACGGGCAAACTCAAAACAGCGCAGAGTTTATGTCTTATTACTATGTATTTTGTGACCATCTATTGCATCCCTCTGTTTTTACACATGGCACAGCCAACGTGCATACATCTCATCCCAGCCAAACATGCCAATCCGGATGATCTCTTCACAAAACATATCTTCATTACAACGTCTCTTTCAAGATAACTATTGTCCCACAAATCATTTGGTTCAATCGCCGTCGTCCAGCACTGTCAAATTGCATGTAATATTATGAGCGCGTAACAGGGTAACCATACCCTTTTTGTTCTCAACTTTTCTCTCCATTTACTCCATTGGAGTGCCACATACTATGTGGAAGTCACGTGTTAAATCACGAATAAATCTATTCTATTCTATACCTATGTATTGATTAGTTTCATTGTAGTCCGACGTACGTGACTTCGTCGCTCGGCTACACGGCCCTCGTATTCGGGGTGGGAACCCTTTCCTGGTGGATGCCGACTGCAATCGAACACAAGGACGCCTGGAAACAGGGGCTAAACAGCACCTCCCAGCTGGATCCCAGCACGAAATCAAAGTTAGTCCTTTAACCAAGAATGAAAGTGAGATCAGAGTCAGCTAGTCCTTTCAAAATGACCGAATGTAAGATCAAAGTCAGTCAGTCCTGTAACAAAGAAACAAAGTAATTCAAATGTAGAGCGTGCACCCTCATTCCATGACACTCGCTGTAGAACTTTGTGCACTATACCAAAAGTCCAGCAGTTTCATTTTGAATCAACGGACCAAATGGTACTTCTGAAAGCGGCTCTCCTATGTATGAGAGCAGCTGTGCGTATCATTCGAATTTGGATAAGCATCACATCTACATTTCTTGTTTGTTTCCACTTGAAAACTAATATTTGTTCCAGCATCAATCTGATTTTTGGAGTAGTCACCCTTGTGGCTGGTATTATTGGCGTGTCCACGGGAACGCTAGTGTCAAATGTAAGTCACTACGGTAGTTTTATTTATATAAATACTGTTCTCGCTTTTATTTCATTTTGCGTCTTGCGTCTCCTTGGACGCTGGAGCCAACGATCGTTAAACTCCTTATAAAAAACTTCTTACAGTTGGAGATCATAAGTTGCTCATGTGTGTTTCTCGTGACATCGCGAGCATGTGAAATGTTAGTAAATAGTCCCGGCCCGTGAAACATGTTCAACACAGCAGGATTCAGAAACGTGGAATGACAAAGTGCACGATACGTCATTAGAATGCTAACTTTACCTGACTATTCAAGTTACTGCTAATATAAGTATTGTAGACTGCTATTCTATATGGGTTTCTGTCTGTTTTTAATTTTTTGTTGCCCTATTTTCATTATTTTGTTTCAGTGGATGTCGCACGGAGTGGGTCCGTTCAAATATATTCAAACAAAAAGATCGGATGCGATTGTGTGCTGTGCGGGGGCAGTCATCGGAATACCCACAATGTACCTCGGAATATGGGCCATCGACAAGAATGTCACTGTTGCATGGGTAGGTACTGTAACCGGCATCGATAACAAAAGCTCATTGTAGTTTGATCTCAAAACAAATCATCGTTGTAGCTTAATCTCAATCCACGGAAAAAACAACGAGATGAATCAGTTTTCAACATCAGCTAGAGACAACGAGAAACTCACAAGCCACATAAGCGCTGTATCATCTTGGGTACTGACTTGTCAACTTGTAGAATTGAAACACGTTTTCATACAGACACACTCTATCAACTAGAATGTGTACGAAGCATTTACACTCAATTGACTGCTATAGTGACTAGAACATTATTTTACGGATATGGAGAGAACAGAAATTAAAATATCAGACAAATCTGTGTTTTTTAGATAATGATCTTCATCTGCTGTACGGCGTTGAGCTTCAACTGGGCGACCAACGTGGACATGTTGATGTCCGTTGTGATTCCGTCTCGACGCAACACCGCCAACGCATTCCAGATTCTGACCTCTCATTTACTCGGAGACGGGTCGGGTCCATATATTCTCGGAGCGGTAAGACTCAGCTCACTGTTCACGCTTCTGAAGCCTTATTGACACTTGACCCAACGGTTAGATCCCAATCTGCGTCTCCTCAAACACACGCTACTTCTTCACGCTCACGAAAAAAAGTGCGCAAAGCGAAAGGCGCAGAATACGTTCAAGGCACCTAACATACTTCCGCGTAATCATTGTGGGATCTAGGGTCCGTTTCGCTATGTTGCACAAAATTCTTTCACGTGTTACTACTCATAATTTTGAGGAGAATAATCAACTAAGTAGTAGCATGATATGAGTGAAAATCATCAACACCGGAACTGAGTTTGTGAAAAAGCATGTTGTTCGACATTACGGGAGATTTTTCTAAATTGAACTTTTATTGACAGATATCGGACGCGATTCGGGGAAATGACGACACGCCCTATGGACATTTCCGGTCCCTCCAAATATCCTTCTATCTGGCTGACATAATTCTCGTTCTGGGGGCCATTCTGTTCGGAGTATCCGCGTTTACAGTACTTCGGGATCAGAAAATATTCGCGGAGGAAATGGGTGAGCGTTTTACCTGACCCAATTATAATCGCCGGAGCAATTGTATGATAATATGACGAGATACCTCAAATAGTATACATTTAACCATCAATAGTATTCAAAAAATGCTCACAAACTACTAGGCAGCTTCTGGCAGCAGTCAGGTCGAGACTCACACGAACGAAAAAAAAACAGCAGAGAAAGATGTAGAGATGATGAGAAATACCTTGGAAAAATCACGTGAAACGTGAGAATTTGTAGAAAGGAGTGGAAAGATGAATAATACAATTCTGAAACTTCAAGATGTTGTGTTCAGGTGCAATGACGGTAGTGAAACGGAAGAGTTCGTCGTCAGTCCGCGAGGACGAAAAAGAGGACGGAGTGTCATTGACGGAGACCAGCCCAGATTATCGATTATAGTTGTTATATACGGGTCTATTTGTTGTTTTCTCATACATATAAATGTTTATATTCGTTACTTTTGCACTAGAACGGCGAAACAGCTAGAATGTACTATCAGTACTCTGGTTGCATGTTGTGTTACTAGATAAAACCTGAAACCATGGCAAAAACGAATCGCGCTGTGCTTTTTTAAACGAACTTAAACGAACTGGATATTCAGCATTTCAATGGTGTTAGCTTTTTTGTACACAATTTACCGACCTACTTATGAAATGAAACAAATGATCGATCAAAAAAAGATCGAGTTGTACTTTCGTGCAAACATGTTTACTCAGTTTTACGTGTACCTTACACGTATATGTAAATGTTCAGCAATCATATTAACTAAATATTGAGTGTAAACACTCTGCTTTTCATTTCTTTCAGTCTCGAAACGCATATCCCATAGTTTTTTTTTTGGAAATTAGGTGTACAAACACGGGAAATAAGTTACTGCTGAAATGTTACAAAGAAAAATTCCTGAAACACTACTAAACTATCAGTACTCGTTTCATCAGCTTCAGTGGCATTCTAGTGATACTTTCGTTGGTTTTTATCAACTTTCGTGAGAAATAATTGAATTTTGTAGTTTGCTGGGGATCACGAATTGTAGTTTGATCGCGGTAGGTCACCGCGCCGCCCGCCCACCACTTACGATCATTCTGCTCATTCATTCACTCACAATGTCTCTCCAAGGTCATCTCCAAACTCTCTCACGTATTTTAAGCTTATCAAAAATAATAAATTGTAAAATTTCCTCGTTTGATGCTGGTCAACAGTACAGATTTACTTTGTTGGAATCGAAATTATTTCACTAGTGTAATACGAGAGTCATTAGGAACATGAATGAAAACTTTTTTCCTCTCAGTCATAATAATATAAGGAACGTTCTATATTCTAGGAATTTTCGCAGTTTTGAAGCAAAAATAGCTCGAGAGATAGTGCGCCCTAGTGAGAGTATAGTTTACTGTAGCCGCGTGCGGACAAAACGGCGGGAAACTCGATGTTTGAATGTTGGCAATGTTTAAATGTTCGCACTGGTAATTTTTATGCACAATTTTCCTCCGCCGTTTTTCTCGTCTCTGAATTTATGCATCTCTCTCATTTTGCAATGTCTTCATATTGTCTTTCTTTTCAAGCATTTTAGTTACTAAGTAATTAAAATTCACACCCGCGCTCTCTATGCTATTTCAAAAAAGGTATTTCTCTGATTTGCACTTCTGCTAGCCTGATATGTGAAAATAATGTTAATAATACATCATTTGTGAAAATTTTGTGATAATTTTTTAGTATTATCAAAAGTTCAAGAGTGAGCTTTTCTATTAGGCACGCTTTGTTGTTCCGTACTTAGTTTGTATATGTTATGGAAGAGCAGGTGTAGTTTTAGTTTTGTGAGTAGAACATGTATAATTATCTATCTTCTATCTGTTACTCATGCTGTCATTGCACATTGTCTGTCTTACCACTAGGCGTTCTCTACGTTTTCCTTTTCAGTATGCCTCCCAAGCGAGGCAGCAAGACTACCAAGGCCAAGAAGTCTTCAAAGGCAAAGCGTGCCACTTCAGATGCAGGTGTGCCGGGTTCTGTTCAGTTGGACAGACCAATCGATAGCTATCCGGCTTTCGAATTGCTGCCACAGGTAGATTATTCATACTCCAGTGAATATGTCTGAAATGCCAGGAAAACTCCTAAGACGAGCTACTTTTTAGTCGAAATGCAAACGATTTCCTTTTTTTTGTGCAAAATATTGCATTTTCACGTATATAAATGAATAAGCTGCGTTTCTTTTTGAGAATACTCACAGAAATTTTCGGGTTACAATTTACCCAAGATTTTCAAGAGTTAACTTTTGTTGTTTTGGAGTTCGCGATGGGCTGTTAAGTTATCTCGCACCAAATTTTATTGTTTTGTTCGTCTAGTGTAACTGTCAAACTATCTTTTGGTTTTGTTTACTCAACTTGTGTTTTTCAGTGTTTCGACCGCGCCAACCAGGAACATGAGCAGCATTTTATGCGGGAAATGGCTGCTCATTTCGAGTGGATCATGCAGCAGAAAGTGAAGGCCAAGGAGTTGATTCGTGAAGCGTGAGTTCCCTTTACTTTTAATGTGGTACGTAGATTTTTGTCACTGTTTGGGCGAAAGACTTACCTAAGATATTCATCGTATGTTGATGATTTTGCTATTGTTGGTCAATGTAGTACAATGTAGTGTGTGCCACATATTATGTGGAAAGTCACGTGTCCAATCGCGTATATATTATATTCTATTCTATACAATTTAATTATTTTTGCAGGAGTGGAGCCCGGGCGGTTCCGAAGACTCCGAAGCGCGGTGGTCTGGCTGGCATGGCCGCCACCATGGCAATGTTCGACAGGGCCATTGTCAAGGAGGAGGAACAGACTGCGTAAGTTTTGCGTGAACAGTTTTTTTAGCAGTTGGCATTTTTTGTGAACAATAAGCATGTTGTGTCCTGTGCAATTGCGTATGGCCACTAGACCTATGCGGGTAATTGTGTCCATTTTTGATGCGAAATCATTGTATGCGAGTCCATACTGTTGAATTGGCAGGTATTTCGATCGAAAAGCAGTTATTCATCTGGTGAGCCCACAGTCAATATAAGAGCCCGTTTAAACTGAAGTTTTCAGTTTTTTATACTACTGATTAGTACTATTGCCGCAAGCGACTATATTTTCTTATTCATCATAATATTTGTTGTTCTTCAGTTCCGACGAGGATGAAGATAAGGCTGCAGCTGACCAGCACGCCACCCCCACCACAGGTCGTAAACCTGGTCGTCACCAACTTGAGGTATACTCCCACTCATTTTGATGACGCTGTAATCAGCATTTTTTTCCTGTGTTTTTCTGCTGCAGTGTCGCGTTTTCTCGTTTGCCGATCGAAATATGGTTTTGAAAAGGAAGAAAAGAGCGCTCGCACAGTATTTATCATAGATGCGATACCACGGTTATCTGACCGGGGGGATCCTTAACTTTTCCTTCAACTGAGCTATGAGCGCCTATTTCTGATAATGGTTCACTATTTTGCCTCAAACCGACACTATTTATATGATATGTATCTTCCAGATTGAGGATGACGATGATCTGATGGACGATGCTGATGCTCCAGAAGGTACGGAGGCTCACGGCGGTCACGACAGTGACATCATGGACGACGGGCCCACACACCGTACAAAGTCAGTGACAGCGGGCAGGGACGCAGAGGAGAATGAGGATATGGAAGAAGGGGAGGATGGACACAGCAGTGCTCCTGGTAGGTGGGGGGACGTAAATGTCGTAGTCATGTAACGTAATATGTGTGGGAAGGTGTATTGTTACGATTTATGTTATAGTGTATGTTATATAGTAATGATCTGTCATTGATTCCATTAGTAAGGTCAGACTACTCGATAATTGTACCCCTGTTTTCGATTTGAATATATTAAATAAGGAAATTTTGAATGTGTCCTACATTTTCCTAGTTTATTTTCAAAGAAGAGCCCTTTTTACTAACCATTTATCTATTGTTGCTATTCAGATGACCCGATTCGAGACTCTTCTCCTGTGGCTGCTCATCCTCGCTTGAATCTCGATGCACTGGAGGATTCGGACACCGATGTACGTTTTTCAACAACTCTTGACAATTTTCCGGCTGAGTTGTTACTGAAATCATGTAGTTGTTATTTCGTCTGATCCATTATTATCAACTAAATGTATTTACATATTTATATTTTCATTCATTCACGTCTTTACATATTTAACTGTTTTATTATAGAATGCTGGTGGCTTCGGAGGCGAAGAGGCTGGACAATTCGGTGGCAGTCGCGACGACGTCGCCGAGCAAGATCAACTCTCGGCTGGCCGCAGAAGTACACATCGTCAGAAGAGCATGGTGAGAATTCTTTCTATGTATAGTTCTCTTATTGCTTGTATATGTAGTTACAAAGAGATGACGTTTGCGATTTGCTTAGTGATAGGAAAAAATATTGTCTTAATGTCTAATGTCTTTCAACCTTTCAAGCGCTTTCCCTTGAGTTTAAGTTTTGAAGCCTTCTGATTTAGTTTTTCTAATTTTTCGAAAATTGGCCAAGTTATGTTAGAAAACGTTGTTTTTTTTGGAATTTTCGATGATGTGTTCGCTATAGTAGTTTCATTCCAATGCACTACAATTTACAAATTCCGACTAAAAAACAGTTGCATCAAACTACAAACACAGCGCGATCTAGCAACATACTTCGTACGCATTGGAATGAGCTAACCCAAACGTTGGGTTGTTTCAGGCTGCGCAAGATGACGTTGCCCCGACCGACCAGATGCCCCCATCTACCCCGATCGCCACCCAAGTTGCCACTCCCCCCGCACCAGCAACTACCGTAAAGGTTGGGCCATTCATACAAATTTATATGTAGTTCTGAATGTGTGAATGTAGTATTGTAGTTTGATCCCAGGTTTTCTGATACGAATTTATATGTAGTTCTAAGTTTGTAAGTATAGTATTGTAGTTTGATCTCCAGTTTGTAAATTACCACTCTCATTTTATTCATTCTAATTCAGTTCAAAATCTCTTCATTTACGGTTTTTCTGTTTACAGCAGGAGCCGCTCAGTGATCGCGCGGAGCCCGTGCAAAGGAGTACTCGCTCACGAGCACAGGCCAAGAAGACTCCCGTTCCCGTTGTTCAGGTGGGAGAATACTTCTATAGTAATATGAAAGTGTGGTAGTTATATATTGTGATAGCTACCTGCATTCACTCAGGAGTGACCAAAGTTGTGCAGAATGTTTCTGTTTTTCGATGATGTCAGCTTTCCAAGGGGAAGGTTGTAGTGACCGAATCGGGAAAATTTGTGCTGACCGAATCGGGAAACGTTGTGCTAACCTCTACATTCACTTCTTTCCACTCAAAATGTATAAATAATGTATTGAAATGAAAAGAAAATCTGTAATTAATGTATTTTTTTTGCAGAAGCAGGTGAAGGAGGAGGTGTTGTCTGCGGATCGGCCCCAGAATGTCACCCCTGTTGCCGCAGAACCGGAAACTCGCCGAAGAAAGGTGAACTCATAGTCCAGTAACCTCCGACTATTTTCTAGAAAGGAGATCGTTCCACTTGGAATACAAGATTGGCCCTAAAATTTCATTTGTAGCTTTTCTCTCTTCAGACCCGTGCCGGCAAATCAACAGTTCAGAGACCTGTTCGAGGTGTTGCTGAGCAGGAACCCGCGAGAACTGGGGTGAGCTATTCACTGATATTTTGCAGTTTTCGTGTGAACATCTATTTTTCTTCAAAAACTGAGTATCTTGTCACCTAGACGACGTTTTGTCAATTTTTGCAACAAAATGTTTCACTCTTCAATCGATGTTCTTTTAGGAACGTGGTCCCTCTTCCTCTCGAGCGACTGCGCGCACTCCGCGCACCGTGACAAGACATCCCAAGTACGTTTGGATGGTTTATTGTCTCGTTGACGTTCACATGTTGCCTTTGATCTTCTTGGTGTTCCTTTGTGAATGGGTTGAAAATTCATTGATAGTTGTGCTTGATTTTAAATTTTGCAGTTGAGAATCGGTGTAGTCAGTGCCTCTTGAGTGAAAGGAAACGCCATAGATACTTGTGTTTGCTAGTGCAAACCTAATGTATTGCAGTAATATAATTTTTTTTACAGGGTGGCAGCAGTGGCTGCAACTGAGACGGCGTCTGTCTCTTCGCCCGTCCGCACCCCCCATCGTCACTTGGTCTCGACGCCCATCAAGGCCGAACGCAAGGACAAGGTTCAGCAAGTCATTGTGGAACAGGTGAGGCCTTTTCCGAAATGTTTCTCTTTTCCAATTAAAAGGCAAAATCATACCCTTTCTCAAACTGTAATCGAGAAACGGGTTCCCTTTTGTAGAATAGCACTGGCGGCGCTGGCGGCAAAAGCAAGAAGAGCACTGGCGGCAAAAGCGCATATCCTTAACGTTATTTTCTCATTTAGTTCCATATCTTGGCCCGGGAAAGATCAAAGTCTTATAAAGTTGACGTTTTTCTGGCTATCTACCCGGTGTCCCAATCTGTTTGTGTCCTGTTTTTGTGTGGTTTTTCCCTTGTGCTGTGGTCAACTGTTACCTTCCCTTTGTCAGGATCGAAAGCGCGAGGCTTCGGCAGTGCGCGCTGGCGCCCGCGACAAGACGCCATCTCGCCGAGCTCCGGTCGCCGCCCTCACCAAGGTCGCTGATGCCAAGGTATGACTACAAACTACAATCCGGTGAATCAGTGTTATTCTGTTATACCTCTGTCGTACACTGTATGTATATGTCTCCTTTGTTATTTGCTCTTCTGACAGCTCGTACCTGGACAAGTCAAATTTTTCGGTACTTCGAAGCATTGACATCTTCTTATCGTTGATAGTTAGAAGCGAGCGCATTGTTTTTCTTCCTCCTACCTTTCCAAGAGGACCAAGAGTGAATTTTGACGTTTCAGATGCCAAACACCTCCACGGACGCTCAACGCCGTCTTGTGCTCCAGAAGCAGCGCGAGGATCAGGCTCAACGCCTAAAGGAACAACAGAATCGCGAGAAGGCGGAACGAGCCAAGAAGGACTGGGAAGAACGACATCTCAAGGTACGGTATTTGTATCCTCTCAGAGGAGCCAGGTACCAGTCTGTTTTTGTAGTCAACTAGCCAGTAACTGTAGATAGTTTTATCTTTCATGCTCTCTCGTCTACCTAGTAGATGAAGGGATGAAGCACAGAAAATTGTCTGGAATGTTTGTTCACGACTTCACTCATTTCACTATCATGCGTTATATTTGTTACCTCTGTTACCTGAAATGTTTTCCAATGTATTCACTCACGCTATGTTATTAATTGCAGGTGCAGCGAAAACGCGAGGAACTGGAGGCTGTGGAGCAGCGCAAGAAGGATTTGGCCAGAGAGCGAGAGGAGAGGGCAGAGGCGGCTAGAGCGATGTCCAAGTCGAACAGAAGTCCCGGGTAAGCATGTTATAGAAGGCAGATGTTGGGAAAAAAAGTTAAAATCTTATCGTACTTTCGCAATTTTGGCTAAAATTGAGAAAACTCTTTCTTGGAAAAAACCCAGCTGTGTGGACTGTGGTAAGCACGCTCAGTTCGAACGCATTCAGGTGCAGTCTGACGTGATTTTTGATGAGATTCCAGTGGAGTGTCATGTTTTATCTTAAATTCAAATGTTGGTGTTGAAAAACCAAACTATCTGGTCTGGTTCAGTTTGTTTTACGTTCATCTTTTATTTTATTTCTGGGTAATGTAATATTTTCTCTGAAATTCATATGTTTGTGTTGTCTTCAAAAACCGAACTATCTCATTTTGTTGTTCTACTTGTTCATCTATTTGGGCGCTATTTTCAGTCGTACGAACCCCTCGTCCCGTGTCGCCAGTCCTGCCAGACAGCGTCTGCTGCACAAGCCGCCCGTGTCCGAGTCGAAGAAGAAGAAGGCCCCACTGGCCACTGCTCCCTCCACCCCCGCACCCGCTACTGGGGGCAAAAAAGTGAGAAATTTCATAGAGGGTACTCCACTAAACTTTCATTAGTTCGCATCAAAAATAGTCGAGTTTCACTACGTTTTTCCCTGGGGTGTCTTTATTTTCTTGATTATCAGTACTCTGGTCTGCTGGAGTATCTATTTAAAATGTGTAGACAGTATAATGTGCTTTTCAACATGAATCTTTGGATTTTCGGGTACAAGGACTGAGGAGTAGTAACAGTAACTTGATAGTGATCTCCCATGACCTACTATCACCCCCTCCTCCCGATATTCGTAGACCTTTAATATTTCAGCACCTGTTCCCGAACTCTCCGAGCCCGGTTACCCCTGGTCGCGGACCAGCCAAGGCGGCCAAGGTGACTGCTCTCAGTGGACTGGTCGACAAGGAGGCTACCTACCAGTCGGTTGGTACACTCTACCATAGTTACAGTACCGACAGCGGTTTATTGAACTATTTGCTGTGATAACATGTTCACGAATAGAAGCCATATTCTTTGAAACATTTGCTATTGATACATATAGTTTTGATCACTGAAAATGTAATCTACCCCTGAATCTCGTAGTCGTCTGGTTGTGAGATCGAAGTGTAGGTATTGTAAATGTTGGAATTGTAAGTATTATAAATTTAATTAAGAATGTATGCATTCAGTAAGATGTGAGCAAGTCGAGACTGTCTACTATTTTTCTGAGATATTTCTGATGTAAGTATATGATGTAAGTAAGTGAGATGTGATTATTCCTGCCAGCCATCTTCTTCTTTGCAGCCAGCTCGAGCTCGTGAGTTCCGCCGCAAGCCGTCTCGTATTGCTGCCAAACTGGAACCGGATGAGGCCATGGAGTCGGAGGATAGTCTTTACGAGACTAATCTACGCGACGAGCGGGCACGGTCAGTCAGCCTTTCTATCTTATTTGTTTAAATGGTCCCTCTTTCTGCCAAACCTTGATAACTTTAGTGTTTTTGAGTCCAAATTGTGAAAATTGTAGTGTTGAAATCGAAACTTTTCGGCTGTTTTCTTCTCTGTTGCTTTTTGTTCTGGTGATTTTCGAGTTTCCGCTGCTCGAACTGGCTTGATTGTGTCATGTTTCATATTGATGAAGAGTGATAATATTTGAAAAAAATTGTTGTTTTCAATAATTCATCTATATAGTTTTAGTCTGGAAAACGAGCGACGTCTTCGGCATGCACAGGAAAGGGAGCGGAATGCTGAGATGCGCAGACAACGCGAAGAGGAGAGAGCACGGCAGGATGCGACACGCAGACAGGCAGAGGAGGCGGAGAGAGCGCAGAAGGAGGAGATTCGCAGACAACGAGAGGAGGAGGGTCGTCGTCTTCTGTTGCGACAGGAGGAGCAGAGGAGAGCTTCGGCCGAGGTACGAGTCGGGGAGGATCTAGTAGGGTAGATGTAGGGGGGTTACCTTGTTTCAAAACTAGTCATTTTTAGCCGCCTCTGATTTGCTTGAAATGGTCGTTCACCCATGCATCAAGGGGAATTTAGTCTAACGAAGACTATATCTGGGGTAAGCTTGAATTTTGGATTACAATGCAGTGGTAATGCTGGTTCATTTGGGTAGGCGGCAAGACTATACTTTTCCAAACTTATCGCTCTTTCTATTTGCTTTACATTAATTTGCAGGAACGTCGTAAAGAGGTAGATCGCGAGCGAGCGGCTGCTCGTCAGGAGGAAGTTCGTCGTCAATTGGCTGCGGAGCGAGAGGAGCAGCGTCGAAGAGACGCAGAGAAGAGGGAGATGGAGGCGGAGCAGGCTTCCTCCATGGAGAGAATGCACCTGGACGACGGGGAGGAGCACAAGCCCACCAACAAACATCTGATGAATGCCAGTCTCAATGTGAGTCTTCGGTCCATTATCTCATTAAACTTGACTGAATTGCCAGAAAAGTTCAGAAGGGATCTTTAACTACCCGATCAGTGCAAATTGGGTCTTTTTTGCAGTTCTGAAGTTTGAGATTATTTTATGTGGATCAGTGTTAATTCTGCTGATCTGGCGCGATTTTTGAGGAAGCTGAAATGTATGTTTCAGTTCTCACTTCGGTTGTAATTGTAAAGTTGAGCTAGCAGCTGGCACTCGTACTGATACTGATCAGTACGGAGATTGTGTGCGTAGTACTGTAGTACCTATCAGTACCTAGATGGTGTGAGTAGTACTGATTCATATTGTTTGCAGGCCTCGCAACTGTCTACCAGTCAGCGCAGTCCGTGTAGATCTTCGTACGAGATGACGCCCGACAAGGTGTTCAAGCCGTCGACCAAGAACAACTACAACATCGATGATCTGTCCAGTGGAGACGAGACTGACGACGACGTTAGTTTTTATCACATTTATAAAAAAACGTATAGTTCCTTTATCGAATTATCACCATTTTCGCCTTTACCTATCTCGACAAAGCTTCACTGTCTGTACGGATGTAAATCTGTGCTATTTATGGACATTTCAAAAAAAATATGGTTCGGCTGATGTAGATTCTGTAACACAAACGTGGCTGTATTTTCCGGATTTTTCTTTTTGTTCAAATGAAACTTTAAGGTTTGCATATTTCGTTGGTTTTTGCGATCCTATACACTTTATGGGAAGATGGTAATGTTGTTGTGAATAAGTGTATGTGAATGTTTCAGAACGCTCCTCGCAAGAAGGTACCCAGCTGGGCCGAATGGGCCAACCTGAAGAAGACCGGTATCGCCCAGTACGACCCGAACAGAGACATTCAGTCTATGTACGGACATATCACCTTGGTAAGTTTTTGTTTTCATGACTTTTCTGAGGTCAAATTTGATCGATATTCGCACGTGAGTAAGATATAGGAAAGAGCTATAAAAGCATAGGAATATGTTTTCATTCTTTTGTTAGATCTAGTTTGATCCCAGATGTAAGTTGTAATAGGAAAGTGTATGTAGGTAGGCCAGGACTGTTTTACATAAAAAATGTTTATTATGTTATTATAAATTACATAAAATATGTTTATTTCAGCCGTCGAAGGAGCAAGTGTTTGGTGAGCGGCTGGACAAGAAGAAGCGGAATCGCGAGCGTGGCTCGTCTGCTCATTGGACTTCGCCAATGTCGAACCCGACCAAGGGAAAGAGTAGATATCTAGGTTATTGATTATGTTAATATTAGTTATTGATTATATCAATCTACCTTTATTTGATGCTCTCCTCTTCAACATATACTGGTCACTTGCATCCATTTCTCATGTCAATACTCTCAAACTGTGTGGCAACCAAAGTCATTCAACTCGTTCTACTAGAACGATCATCTTTTTCCTGATTAATAGCCGTGTCACAACGGCATATTTTAACCATTTATTAAATGTATTAGTTGTGTATTTAATGTTTTTCTTAGTAGTGTGAATTTTTGAGGCATTTGTATATGGTCCTTTTTGAGAGTAATGTTGTGCTCATACCGGATGAATATTTAATTGATATGGATTTCTTTGTAGCACTTCTGTTTGTAGGAAGAAAATTTTAGAATCCATGCAATTTACATGGTGAGAGCCGCTCGCAGCGCTAGAACTAAATTGTCGTGGAGGGACAGTTTTGTTGACATAGTTACGTTCATTCCCCGGTGTATCATTAAAACTGAAGAGGAACAAAATATTGCGTTTTGTGAAAAGTATTTTTGTTCACGGACGATCACGGATGCGTTTTGTGAAAAGTATTTTTGTTCACGGACGATCACGGACAAGTTTGTTGAAAATTAAATAACGGTTGTAAGATGGAAATATCGCGCCGCCCCGAAATAACTAACTCTCAGGAGACAGCTGAGTCGTGACAGTTTTAGATAGTGTGTTTGGCTGGTAATGGTGACACGTTAATGTATTTGCTGCAAACCGCTATAGTTCGTTTCAACCATCGATAGCAGCCAGTTACAGTATATTTTAGTGGGCGGAGTCAATTGTGTTGGAAAGTTTCCAACAGCGACCAGCCTAATCAAAATTGTGCATCAGCGAGGTATTGAACTGAGCTGGGATAGGTGGTGCGGCGCCCACAAGCAGCCGGCCATCTGAACATGTTGGCCCAAACTAAAAACAGTGATATCCAACCATCTTTTCTGGCCGTTTTTCAATGCTTATGTTATCACTCAAAAAGTGGTTTAAATTACTCCCCGATCAGGTGGGAATCTTTTGAAAACAAAAAAGTTACAAAAATCCTAAAATAACCAGTTTTCGAATTTTTATTTGCAATGAAAAGACTGGCAAGCTGCCAGATCAGTCGCCTGCAATGTAGGGCGCGCTCGGCCAGCATGGCTGACTGCTATCGATGGGTGAAACGAACTATAGGAACATCTAAATCTCGATTCTCACGAAAGTATATGAATTCCTAGTATAAGAAAGCTAAAGTTTCGACAAACAATAGGCTTTTTCAAATTTTAGCATCATGTTATTATTGTGTTTTCTTCAAGTGCATCAGATATAGATTATTCACCATCATTCCAGAGCAGTTTTATACCAAAAGGTACTGAATTAACAATAAAACACCTAGAAGATAGTTAACAGGAAAAATTGAACAACAAATACTGCACAATCGAAAGGAACCAGAAAAAAATCAAATTATGATACACCGAACCAGAATTACCGGCTTAATGGTTAAATTAGAAGAAGTCAGACCATAAATATAACAGGAACGGATTAGAAACAATAAATATGCATATAATCTATAGTGCTTTCTCCTCGAGACGCCAGAGACCGTCATTCAGATAGTGGATATTCTCGACGCCGATTCCCTTGTTCACCGACTGGATATCCTCGGTGCTCATCTTCATTTGGCCTATTGCCAACGCGTGCTGTTTTCCCTGCAACAATACGAGTATAAAATAGAGAATCACATTCAAACTAGAGGGCACGCTTTTTCCAGAACAGACTCATACAGTGTATGTTGTACTATCCGGTGTATGCTTCTGAACGTTTGCGGTGTATATTTTACTTGCACCCCTCCCCTTTTCTGTTAGAACTACTTCACGGTGAGAGCAAACTACCACGCAAGAGTGGGGATACAAGTTTCCCGAATTCAATCTGTGACGCTTTTCCTAGAACAAAAACAAATAATCAACATAAATGTACCTCTGCCATGATGGCGACTACAGTGTCAACGGGTACCCCGGGGGTCATTTTGGCACCGGGTGAAGTTAGGCCGGGACACATGATGGAGGACCCGTTCATCACAAAACGGATGGCGCCCTTGTCCACCTAGAAGTATAGTGAATGGAAAAATATATTCCAATCAATCATCAATCTAGTGAAAGTGAAAAGGTCCTGTGAATTCAGACATGAATGCACATGACCAGGGATTACAGTTTTCTGGGAAATTGAAAACCTCGTCTAGCAGTTCCAGATCAACATTAGTTCGAAACAGATTGAAAGAAGTTGGAAATAAGTTTGAAACTTGAACAGGATAAACATACACTTTTCCTTCAATTTGTTTTCCATTTACCTAATCGGAGTGCCACATCGCGCCGAGATCAATCGCAAATAGACTATTACCTTAGTTTTACTTTACTGCATTCTCGGCGACAACTATTACAGTAATCGATACCTTAAAGGGGGGCTGCATTGAATGCCGAATTCGGCTAACGGCGTTAGCCGAAAAGGCACGAGAGTCAGAGAAGTGCGCGTAATCAATATTCATTCACTCCAAATCATCCTCTGCGTCTCTGACAGTAAGCAAAAAATTAATGGAATTTTTTAAAAAATAGCTTCAAATGGGACATTCTAGTATGGAAAGAATATATATCAGACTGTCTCAGTTCGATCTTTTATTTGAATATTCATTGCAGCACCCCTTTAACCATATTCACTCGTTAACGTATGGCTTGCCTGTTGATATTACCCTAATGACTGTCAGTTGCAAATGAGAAATACTTCAATGACTTTTGATTTGGAATGTTTTTTTGTTAGTACCTGTTGATGTGGTAGTATAAACGGGTATTTGTGAAGTGTTCTCAGAGTCGGGACAAAGTCTGTGTTCCTTGTCTTGATGAACCGAACGACTCCAGTGTGATCGGCCAACAGCTCAATGTGATCCTTGCACTTGATCAGCTTGAAGTTCTCCTGAAACAATATCGATGAAATACACCACTATAAAAACAACCTTTAGCTACTAAAGATGGAGAAAAAATCGGCCAATAATATCCAGCGGATTTTCGGCAACCATTTTTCAGGTTATCCGACTAGGTAACCTGAAAGTGATCGCGAACCGACAGTAACTGTAAAAAATACATTTCAGGCAATATACAAGAGCTACTGCTTTTCCATTTCAGGTTACAAATGGGTCACCTAATCAGGTGACCATAAATCCGGTCTGATATAGTGTTCACTAGTAAAATCGGCCATATTAGTTTATACGACTCGAGCTCAGATTCATTTACACCTATAGGGGAAACCGGGCATAACGTTCAACTTGGAATATTGAAATAGAATTGGTTACCTGCCCTAGAACTTGGAGTGATTGATGATGTTGCAAACGGGATATTTTGGAACCATTTAATGCTCAAAACTAACTAACTAACCTTTTTGGGCAGGATATCAACCAGATAGGGCTCGATGTGGGGAAAATTCTCGAGAATCTTGTTCCGGATGGCTTTCTAAAATCGATGCATCAACCAACAATAAATGATATTAAAAAAAAACACTTTCCCGAATTGGAAAGAAAGCAAATTCTTGCAGCCGAGGACCGCTTACCTACATGTTGCTGCAGTTCCAACCCTAAATTTGTAGATTGTTGAATACCTGCATAGATGTCTTCAACTGAGTGGTACCAGTTATGTCCTCCTTCTCCTCGAACTTTTTAAACGACATCTAGAAACAAACAACTGAAGGACGATACATAGGAAGGATGAACACCACAAACAAAGTTTAAAATGAAGCAAAAGGAACAAGGGTTGAGAGATCGGAGAACTCATGGTGAAGGCTTGAACACAACGAATAATCATATAAATCTTCATTAAAACAAGGAATGATCAGAACACAAAAATAAACTAGAATCTCATAATGAGCTCCTCAATAGTAGATACACCGTGTCTTGTGGAATGGAATCTGAAAATAACACAAATCATGCTAGAAATGTTTCTGTAGATAGCATCACTACATTCTCCCTCACGATGTGAGTTCGACCTGAGAGTCCAACAGTACAGACTCGAACTCTCCAAATACTATTTCCTAAATTTAAATACGAAATCTGGCAGCCTTTTAGATACCTCTTATGCAATGTGAGCGCAATGAACGTTATATAGTCATATTGTAGGCGACCCAGTAAGAGTGAAAAATACTGTACCTGTTCTTCAACCTGCTTGGCGTGTTGCCGGCGATACACCCAGACGAACACGTCCACCTGAGCTGCGCAGACTTCTTCCTTCGGCGCGTCGCCACTCGCCGCCTGCAGGTCACGAATCGCCCGCACTATGCACTGGAATAGAATAGCCTATGAATGGAAGGTATAGAACTTTACAAACCGGTTAATAGCGTACATTTCTAACCGAATTTTTGCCGTTATCGGTGACCTTACCGATTTTTGGTGCCCTTTTTCATCTGAGCAGGTTACCGGTTGATAACCTAGAGAGAAAAACCGGCTGCCCTCCAATCTCACGCAAATCTGGGGTTTAAAGTCAGTTTCAACGACAACCTAATTTTGTCTTCAGGTTGCCTGCTCAGATAACCCGAAAAATAGGTTATCGAAAATTTCCCAAAAAACCGGTCAGATAACGAAATGGCGCCAAGCTTATGCCGGCACGTACCTCACACGCGTGAATGGAGGCTCCTCTCAGCTGAACTTCTTCCGAACTCCCGTTCTCCAATCGGGGATTCGTTCGCAACAACTCGAGAAGTTGCGGGGAGTACTCGAGGGCGCCAAGGAAGGCCAACGCCTGCGGAACACGGTAGTCGGCGAACATCGTCAACACACTACAAACTACAAGTTCAAACTACAGCCTTTTTCATCATCTCAACTTTCCTTCTTACATTTCTCCAATTGGAGTGCCACAATGTGGAAAGTCGCGTGTTAAAAAATTGGTTGGTTTACCACACTACAATTAAAGTAAAAGCTCAAATATAGATAAAATGAATACGTTAAAATATTAGAAAGAAAAAACAAACAACAAGTTACACCAGTTCAACCTACATATTGGAACTCGTTCAGAAACGAAAAAAAAACGTAAAAACCGTTCCTTCGTCTTTTTTACATGCGGTTAATCAAGGCTTTTTCTCGAATTCGAAATTGTCAGCAAGAGTTCTCGAATCAAAACATTATTCTTCAATGAATGTGCCACACGTCAATCTCACTGTACTGTTGAGGCGGTCATACATCACTATTATTTAGAGAACTGTGTAATACAAACAATGAGGGAAAGACGAACCCGATGTCTTTGAAGTCTCCGATCGGGTCGACGCCCTTCAAGGCTGCAGACACGTCAGCAACAAGGATTTGGGCACGTTTCAGGAGGGATACTGTAATACACAGGGATTTGTTTAACAACGCATATACTCTGAACCCCCCACGAATTCACCGTGGATCTTCACTTGGAAATATCAAGGTATTTTAACGTGAATAGGCGGTGTGAATTTCACATAACTGAACTGAGAAATTGATTAAGAATATACACAGATAAAGGTAGTTTGATTTCACTTTCAGTTATGTTCTAATGAATGATCAAGAACACTTCTATAGTAAACTAATTTCTGAACGACACAGTCTTAGTTGCATGAACATAAACATGTATACCAAACGTACCTTTCTGATTTTTGAAGACAGCAAAATCACGGAATGAGACGAAATTCTCAACGATTATATCGAGCAATTTCTGAGCACTGCCATTAGCAGCTTTCACACAGTTGTAGAAGGAACCGTCCCATTTCTAAATAATTTGGTAGTAACTTATGCGTATTTTTATAACCGGACCAAAAATTACGCTACAAAGACAAGAAATCAATAACCTGACTACACACCCACCTCTAGTAACACTTTTCCGGAGTCGTTGATTGCTTTCACTCGCTCACTAAGCAGGGGAATGGAATGTCCTGAAAGCGCAATGTTTACATAAAATTATGAAGAACACTCTTGATAACTAGATGAGACTGGAAATTCAAGGGAAACCCCATTATGGGAAGGCAAATGACGCCCAGGATTAGGCATCTCACCTGTACCCAAATTAACAAAAACCGACATATCCTACAGAACACACCGAGGAAATAGTCAAGTGTTCACTCACACTCTAGGAAAGATTTACACAGACAGAAAAATCCCACAAAAACCGACTCCCTTTTAGAGAATGTCAGAAGAAATGGTCTATTTATGATGGCGAATGAAGAAGTTTCATGTAATTAAACCGGAAGATTACTTTTTGTGTGGTATAGTCACACAGGTGTGCGTGTGATTTACCTGAATCTGACTTGAACAGTCGATCAATCTCCTCCTCGGTTGCTGTGGCCATCCACGTGGGAGAAGTCACCTTTAAACCCGCATCTAGAGCCTGCAACAAATACACTACTAAAAAGCCATCAAGAACAAGAGGAACACAATGTCCCAGAAATGCATTGCAAATGATCACATGGACAAAATTATAGAGACTCGCGAAACTTCACAATTTTCATCGTCTCTAGCTAACCTTATTGACAGCTGCACAAGCCGAGAAGTATCCCGTGTACGACTGGCCCTTGTAGGATACGTCATACTTCTTACCGTCGTCTGGCCAGAAGGAGAAGTTGATGGAGTCCGTCAGGAATACCCTGGAATATCATTATATGTGATATGTCTGTCAATTCAAGCAGTCACTTTGAAAGAACAAACGCGTCCTCGACTCGAGTAACATCTCCTGTGTCAGTCTCAGCAAGTTTAGCAATGTGTTAATCGTACACATGAGACACTGGTTCAAAATTGAAAGGCTTGGTACTCCACTTACAATTTTCATCTACTACCTCTTCCACATCAGAAAATCGTTGCTTTTCGTCCAATTTTATTGTTAGTGAAACTAAAAGCCGGGATCTCAACGCTAGCCTTTGTATGATTGCACAATCCCCCACCAAGAACATAACCTTACTCCTCGTAGTAATTAAACATGGCACTAGGGCGGAAATCACTTATTTAGTCGCATCCCCCTCAACGCAAATAAGAATGAAAACTCTAATATAATATAGTTGCAGTGTAAAACAATAGTGAAAGTGGTAAGTTTCGCCTCTACCCTATACTGAAACGATAAAAAGAACGTACCAGTCGACTGCCTCGCGACCCCCGTCCTTCGGGTGTAGAACAAATGCGGCGAACTCCACATCGGAGAAGGTACCCGCGCGCAACGAATCCCAGATCTGACAATAAGTAATAAGAACTACATGCCAACAACTATGAGTGGAGAATAGAACGAGCAACCAAATTCAGTTATTCACTATCGACCATCGTGCTAACTATTACCATAAAACAGACCAAAACTTCGACTTGACAAGACGGCATACATTAACAACAACGGCAAAGATTGAGTTTTACACAAAACACTAGATATCATCTACATACATTAATTCATATTGAACTTTATGAATGTTTTGTACACTGCAATGAAGTGATGTATTCTCTTCGAAACAGATGTTAACTAATTGCAATTAGACAACTAACAGCTAGATGGTCTTAACACTCGAGGAAACTTTTTATAATACCCAATATTCAGAAAGAGTAAGTACTGACCATTCCTGCGACCTTCTCGACACCTTCCTGCGAGACTTTGATCAGACCGTCTCCATTCTCACAGATGAATTTTCCAGACTCGGCAGGACCCAACACATTTTCCATGTTTTTCTGAAAAATCTTGAAGTAACTACCAAACATATTATATTGTAACCTATTGTAATGAAAATAAATCACAAGAAAACTGTTCTTAGCAGACACCGGAATCGAAAAAAGTGATATTCTTATCACTAGTTTGTAGAGTAGTGATAAGAGTTTTCTGGAGAGAAAAGCACAGGGAAGAGAGAGAGAGAGAGAGAGAGAGAGAGATAGATAGAGCAAAGGGAAAGAGATATAGAAAAGGGGAGAGTTAGAGTTGAGTATGATATGGGTGAGAAAGAGTGACGGGGTAGAGAGAGAAAGAAACGAGGGTGAGAGAGAGAGAAAGAGAGAGAGAGAGAGAGAGAGAGAGAGAGAGAGAGAGAGAGAGAGAGAGAGAGAGATCCAACCCATCGAGTAAACTTTTGATAACGGCATAAGTGATTCTGAGCTACTACCAACAATCAATTACTCATTCCAACCTATAACTCTCTCCTCACTGCATGAAACCTGGTGACATCCCTACCACCTACAAGTTTAATTAGGCAATTATATGATTCAACCAGAAGTGCTGAATAAGAACACAGATCACATTGCCGCCACGGAATTTCTTCAAATCCATCTATCACTTGAAACAGCACCATTCCATATTGTCATTTAGGTGCTTACAGCCTTAACACGAGACAATACGTCAAAATCCTTGATATTTTCCGCAGTTCATAATCAAAAAGGTTGGTATATATTTGAACTTCCCAGAGTTCACCCCGAGTTAACTGACCACAAGTTATCCACTCTCATAAATAACGGCTATTGATTATCTATCTGACAGTCGTTGCTCGTTGGTTCGAGTCATCCCCCGTTTGCGGGGGACTGCGCTGATCTCAGCTGTTGCTCGCCTAGCGTCCTCCCACATATATATTAACAACAACAACCTCTCGGTTGGTTGTAATGCCCCATAGTCTGTTCTGTGCACAGAAACAAGACACTCCATCTTCCCTTTCTCACTGCCTACGGCTCTTCTAATTATCATTCACTTATCTATCTAGGCACACATATATCGTTTGATTATTTCGATATAAACATATTTCCACGTAAGAATCTGAACAATCCTGTGGTTTTCTGTGAGGGGCCAACACTAATCGAGTATACTACAAATTATTCTATTACCAACCGCACACGTCTGAGGTTCAACTCAGTAATCGTCGAATACTGTTCCACTCCACTTCAAAATGTTGACTTGATTAGCGTTTCTTAAACGGAAACATCGATGAAAACTGTTTCTTAAGACATTGGCGAAAAACATTTCCCTGCACCAGTTTCGTGTTTGTGTTTAACTAACCCACTCAGTTTCAGCCAGCAAACCAACACATTGTCTGTCTCCTCTATTATCACACTGATAGGCCATTAACGAGAATCCGAATGTATAAGCGTCCCATTATTATGCACTTCGAGAAACATATGTTCGTCCACATGTGGAAGAGGATTCAGTTGGATATCATATCCATTCAGTTGTCATTCCAGAATGGGAGATCTCGCCGCCGCCTTCGCTCAACATGAAATCACCCCCAAGATCATCCCCAACGCACCCAAGGAACAACTGCAGGTACTTCATAACTTAGGTAGCCGGTTACCAAAAAGGTTAGGTTACCTGAAAACCCGGTAACTTGTACAACTAGCCGTATGATTTTCCTAACATACCAGGACACAACTTTATGAGAGCTGAAATCACATTGAATCGGAGTCCTAGCTACTTTGAGAACATGTTTCACTGCGCCTATTTCTCTACAACTAAATTGTTACCAGCTCAAAAACTTTCATTAACAAATTACTTCCATAAAGTCACAGGAATCGCTCTTTTCTAAGTAATCCTATACAGTGTGTTGCCCTAACCCGCTGTGTTTGTAGTTTGATCTCGCTCCTTTTTAATCCTAAAAGTTATGGCGCGGACCGAACTCAAACTACATCCATGATTATACCCACTTTACTGACTTCATCTTGAACCTTTTCTATTCAGCTCGTTTGGGACGGAATCCAAGTGCAGCCAGGAATGACTCTCTCCACTAGAAATACCAAGAACGCCCCGCGTTTCAACTTGAAGGGTGCCGACCCCGAGAGCACCTACTCAATGGTCATGATTGGTAGGTTAACAAAATCTTCTCGGAAGAAAATACGTTGATATTTCCCGCAAAAATCTGAAGGGACTTAAATCTTTAAAATATCATAGTTCGGTAATAAGTTGTCCTCCACGTTAATGTCTCAAAGATCGTCATTACAACTATCAAGTGTACAGAAACACATGTCATAAACTCGCACTTATCCATCAACCAAAATGGTTCTTCAACAGTTGTAGGAAACAATTAACAGTGATCTCTCTCTCAGCGCCTTTCTATAAATTAGCTAGTGAGATAATTTTTAATGTATGTTAGTCGTTGACAAAAACAATTCTTCGGTTAATCTTGGTTGAACGAAAGATCTGACAGCAAATTGGTTATTGTCATTATGTTTGTTGTTAGGTTAGGTAAAATGAGGGTGCCCCTCACGTAATCGATTAGAAAAAAACTGCTATTTCTACTCGGAAAATTGTGAATAAATGAGTAGAAATGGCATTTTTCTGCTAAATGTTATTACTTCATCTGTAGAATCAGCTGTTTTTAAATAACAAATATTACGTATATGATCATGTAACCTCGTTTTACTATACAACACAATACATAGTGTTCCTTTTATTAGTCTAATATGATGATTCCCCATTTCAGACCCCGACAACCTGTCCCGCAAGAACCCCTCGGTGGCCGAATGGCTCCACTGGCTCGTCTGCAACATTCCCGCCAGCAATGTTATTGAGGGAATAAACGGAGGTCAGGGAAATACTGAATATGAAACATCATCGAAATTATTCGTTCGATGAGTGAAATGAAAATAGAGATTTCATTGAGAGATAAAACAGGTTAGACGACTGCACAAATGTGTGCAGGCGGGTGTAAATAAACACTCAGCTCATCTCGAGCTGATTGTAACCAGTTATTTTCAATTTTTCAGAGAGCGTAGGTTAAAATAGTCCGTATTATGTATCATGGGTTGAAATAGTCCGTTACGAGTCATTTTTAACTTTTCTCTGACTAGGGTGGAAAACTCGAAACTATTCTAAACTTTTGGATTGATTAGAAAATCACGTAGCAATGACTTCTACAAATTTTCATGAGGGATATGAAACTCTATAAGCTCGAGCCGACACTATTCCACCTTTGGCATAGTATCGATCTGTATCATGCATGACTTTCCATCTTCCCAACATGCTAATCATTTCAGGTCAACATCAGATGGCCTACGGTTCTCCCGCCCCCGGTCCCCGCACTGATCTCCACCGCTACGTTATTCTTATGTGGGAACACCAGGGAAGGTTGGTAGACATTTAAAAAAAATTAACATATACTAGCATAATTAGATCAAAATATACGCAGTATATATGAGGTCTTAGTCGCAAATGTGTCGCTCTAAACTAAGCTGCCCGTATAACAGAATTGAAACTAAAGAACTAGACGAACCTGAAGAACACCGGCGTTAGTCCGAGTTAGTCTTACTGTTTTCACAAACTGTGAAACTGACTGTTGAATTTCCAACAAGTTCAAAAAACATGAACCGAGACATCTGTTACTATAATTAGAAAAACAAAATGTAAATGTTATTGTGTTAATAGAGTATTAGTTAATGGACTAATATGTTTAAAAAGTTATAATTAAGTTAACAGTAATCTAGAAAGAAAAGAAAATTTTTCTTATATTAATTAAAATTTATAGGTTAAATTTTGTTTGCATCGTTTCGCCGTTAAATCTCGACGATGCTGTGGTGAACTAAATCATTTCTGAAACTTCTAATAGTAGTGGTTCAATCTTTCCCGCTATGACTTCGTATTTCGCGGTTATTTCAGAAGAATCAGCGTTCCCAAGCCGTCCAGCAGAGCAAAGTTCAACGTTAAGGCGTTCATGGAGAAGAACAAGCTCGGTGAGAGCAATTTCTTTTTTGAACCCTCTGAAGCCAAAGTTCCCCTACTATTCGTAACTAAAACAGTGAAAAGTTACATTTAATATGAGCGTCCTATGTAGACTATTAGCAATTACCAACCATAAACTTAGAAACGGTAAGTTCTAAGCTTACAATCAGATGAAAGCAGTTTTCACCCCCCAACCAGCAGTGATACATCAAAACTTCTATCCATCTGAATCTAATAGGGAACTGGGCTAATGTATGTTTCATAAGGAAATGTTAAATGTGTTCACAAAACTATTTCCAGGAGATCCTATTGCGGGAAACTTCTTCTTGGCACAACATGAGGGATAAACGGGAGGATAGACCACATATTCCAAGAAAAAATTTCACTGCCATTCAACAGATGATGTATAACTTAATTATGCTACACCGTTTTATTACTAGCCACGTCAAACGCCACAATGAAATGTAAATTAAAATTAATATTATAAAGCTACGGATAATGAATATTAGAGGTTGCACATATCATTAGTGAAAAGTCATACCCGAAAAAATATCACAGCACTACAAGCAATCAGCCACAAGTGTATTAAATACAATTGAAAATTAGTAGCTAAATTATATAATAACAGTATTGGATTATTTCTTAGGTTAGAGAAGCCCGTAAATTCAACAGAACTTAACTAACGACTAGATAGATTGCAAAACTCGATCAATTTAGTAGACAACCAAAAACTGATTTCCATGAAAAATTGTTACAATTACTTAAATCGGTCTCATGCTCGAAAAAGACAAAAAAAATCAATTCTAGAACAGAGTGTAAATCCTCAATACCAAAAATATAACGCTTTGTATTGTGAAATATCAAATTTACACTTTGTTCTACAACGAACAGAAAAGAATCCTACATTCACAAAACTATCCAACTTGCTGTCTTCCCTGTCTCAAACCCAAGAGAGAAGATTGTTATCAATAATCAGTACTAATATGGAAATGTAGCTCACCTAGGGTGAGAGCGAACAAGAAAAGAAAGGTCAGTCGTCCAGGCCGCCGGAAATTCGTTCCGATTCCTCGTCATTCGAACTCAGCTGGGATTTATTGCCACAATCTCGGTCCGAACACACAGAGGTCACGTTGATGTAGTGCTGAAACATAGTTATCTCAACATTGTTCCTTCCACGCACCGTCGAAACTGAACAACATACTAAAACTGAAATTTTCGATAACAAGGAAGATATTTACCATGTCAGCCTCCACACTACCCTAATCATAACCGTTCACAACGTACTCATACGTCCAAGTTCTCGTTTACAGTCGATCTACCCCAAATAGCTTCCCCACCTGTAATGTCTTATTGGTGTGTGCAGCCACGTATCGAATGAAGGGCCTCAGATCGCCCATATTGGCGGTGATGAGAGCCGCGTAGTACTCGGCCCGGCTCTCGACCGGTAGTACCACCGGCGGGAAGCCGGCTCGCATCAGGATCAGGTTCAACAGAAGACGGGCCGTCCGGCCGTTGCCGTCCACGAACGGATGTACTACCACCTGCGAGAAAGCTGTCTTTGAACCGAGCAACAAACTAGCGAAGTAGGTAGAGAGAATTCCACAGATCCCAGATTATGAAATACAAATTCTCATGCCCCCTACCTTTCACTATTTAAGAGAAGAGCCCATTCTGACTACGAACAGACACAAAACAACAGAACTCATAACTCAACAAATTCGTTTGGAAACCTACAAAATTCGTGTTCATGAGTTGTAAGAACACCTCGAAACCCAAATAATATCCAATATCTCACCAGTTTGTAATGAGCGATAGCCGCCTTTTCGACCGGATCGATATCGGAGACGGCCACGTCGTTCAACCACTCGACCAACTCCTCCATTTGACCGGGCACGTATTGCGGGGCGACCGGGGTGAAACGACCAACGTACACCTACAATGGAGTAGAATACAGTAATATGAGACCTGTTCATTAATTAATTTAGAACTTTTGTAAAATGGCCGTTGGTTGTTGTTGTTGTTGTTGTTGGTTCTAGAACAAATAACACCGCGACATTCAATACGATGAATGAGATGCTTACTCTTGTTACGCTTTGTTATAGAACAGAAAAACAACGCCAATTCTATAAAAATCATTAAATGGCCAGAATATAATATTTATTTGCGTTTTACCACATGCCTTTCCATATGGAATTTCATGAGGTGGAGGCCAATTGCTTCATTGGCATACGTAAAATAGTTACTGACCGGGGTGAAAAAAGTGAGCATGAGCGCCGCCGAAAAATGAGCATGTGTTAAGAAATATAATCGTATTTTTGTCCTTTATTATGAATTATCAATAGTAGGAATCAGAATTTCCCCAAAAAGTGATTATGCGTCGATCGAAATTGGGCAAAAGTTAGCATCAGTCAAAATCGAAATAATGGGCTATTTTGCGTATGTTCATTGGTGATAGAGTGATTTTCAGAAAGGTGGCATAATAATTCAATTACTGAATGTTGAACCATACCTAATACCTTGTAGAATAAACTAATCCTGAATATATTCACAGCGAGCTATAGTTAGTTAAATCAGGATAAGATTTGGAACGGATTTAAAAAAACAAAATTTGCCGTAAGTCTCAGTGAACGTAGAACTGGAAACCGTATGAAACCAACTAGTACCTGTGTATTTCGCATACTTCCAGCATTGACGGGATCGGCATGTCCCAGCACTCGTCTATGCATCTCGAGAATATCCTGCAAAGAAAATTCCAATAAGAAAAATCACAAATGTAAAAAAAAAACACTATTTTTGCAACAACATTTTCAGAGTATAGACAACAAAGTCAAAAGTATACACGAACTACACGAAGAATACTAATCACAAATACAACATACCACTGCCAGAGACCTGTTAGCGGTGGCAAACATCTGAACGAAAACATCAGACATCACCTAAAAACCACGTTCCTAACTGTTTTTGAACCAGATTACCTGCAGTGTGATCGTGTTCGTGGCCAACAGGGAATGATTGAGGAATCTGAGAGCGGCATCCATTCCCAGAACCTCGTTGTGCTCATGAATACTTTTCCCCTCGACGACCATACCAGTTTCCAAGATAGACCTAGAATAAAACATATTTATGCAATGTTTCTGATATAGACAGACTTTGATCGTTTTCAAATGCAAAATCAAGAAATTAGAAGATTATAATCACTAAAACTGTTTTGACCCGCTAAACACGGGAATCCTTCCTGGAAGATACAAAAAGGACAGATATACTGATATCATCCGACGCAATTCAGCCTTCGGACCAGAACTCCATGCCATAGTAAATCCTATGTCAAAAAGCATAACCGACATTTCTACCCACCCAGGGGTGACCACAAGTTGCACGCGTGCCACATTTTTGGGGGGAGGGGGGTCGTAAAGGCCCGATGGGGCCGAAAATTCTGGGAATGATGGTGATATTTGCCGATTTTTTGTGAAAACCTCGCAATTTTGAAGAATAATTTCGTATTTTTCGGCGAATTTCTAGTTTTTAGGGGGGAAGGGTCGTACCGGTGATAGGGTCGGTCAACTTTTTGGTTACCCCTGTACCCACCTCGTCTGCCCAAGTGAAAGTGTGTTTCCTTCTATGGCTACCGTGTGATAGACGTGTAGAAAGTAGCTTTCCCGCATCGCCCTTCGCAAGGCGGCACTGTGTGGCAGACGCGAGAACTCCTCCTTCTTCTTATGGATACTGTTCAACAGCTTCTGGTCTTGGGCCGAGACTAGTGGTAGCGTTCGGCGCCGTCGTCTGTGATAATATAGAAACCATGAAATAGAGATAATCATAAATCATACTATCATTAAAGCAGTTAAAGTAGGACGATTATGTGGTCAAATCCCGACGCTTCAGTCCTTTAAACTGCTATCCTTTTTTCAATTGCAGTTTAAAAGACCGTTGACACGAGATTGGTCCAAATAATCGTTCTACTTTAAGCCGGAAACCCAGAAAATATTACCTCCTTGTCAAAAATCAGTCATGAATTTTCATTTTCACAAACATTTTTGTTCTTTGTTTGTAAGTTAGTATGATACCGAACTCACTCGAAAGCAACAGCGTGGGATGGATCATAAGAAAGGGCCTTCGCATAACACAAGTCAGCTTCTATGAGATTATTCTCGAACTCGTGTACCATTCCGTACTCCGTGAGAACATCCGGATGCACGGGCGCCAGAGCTAAGGCGTGCTCTATAATTACCTTGGCCTGAAATCCCAAACTTATATTACATATTACCATGATTTGTAGCTTGATGTTTTGTATTCAATTTGTTCGCAATTCATCTGGGAAACATATTTTGAAAATGGAACATCGTGAAATCAGAAAGCAAATCTCAACGTATCAAGCCCATCAAGTGATGAATGATGATTGTCTATAAAAATTGAAGAAAACTCAAAACTTCTAGAATACCATAATAAGTACCTTTTCGATGTTCCCACGTTGCCGGCAAGTTTGTGCTGCGGACAGCGCGGCAAGCGCTTCTTTTTCCCTGGCTGGATTAGGAGTTCTCTCATCCTGCGATTGTTTCAATATCAAATCGCTGTCCGAGGTTCGCTGAAAATATTGATAACGATAGTTACAAAAGTAATAAAACTTTCTACATCATTGAGCTAACAAAGCACATTTTTCCAGAAAACCACCCTACACTTATCAGCTGTATTTCCCAATATTAGAGGTCGAAAAACCAATGAATAGTGACAAACTCACTCCAACTTTCCATTTTGAAGTGAGACTTGGGTCTTCGAAAAAGACAGCGGGCTGAGAATTGGAGCTGGTGCGGCTCAGCGCCACGTCACGGTGGATGGGATGGTGCGGACATAGATAACCACCAAGAGGTAGCGATGGAACAGAGCAGATCCGAAGTCCCAACTCTTTCAGGTACGGTAGGGAAAACTGGAAGAAATTCATGCAAGTTGTGAACACGATCACACGGCGTTTTCGCCTACAGTAATTTTTGCGATTAAACTTGTATTGAGCTCCGTCCATAAAGTTTTCGTGGTGGGACACTGTATCCCACTGAAATGTGTTCTGATCACAGCACTATTTCGCTGCGTATCGCGATTATTCTTACGCGAATCATACGCGGAGCGTTTAAAAGCGAGGACGCGAGTTCCTTATTTGTTAGAGCCGTAGTCGAGAACGTCGTGATCATTCAAAATTCAAACCGTTTACGACGGGAACGGCATGACAGGGTGCTCAGATTCGGTCACAAAATCACGAGAGAAAAATACAGAAACCGGGATACTCAGCCTGCGAGTACGTAATCTTACCTGGACTGCGCAAGAAACGACGATGCAGATGATCACAGTCCTGAATACGGTGGACTCACGACGAGGTACGATCAGGTGCTCCATCTGATCGTCATTTTTATGACTCCCTAGGTTCTTCTTCTTCATCGCGTGGCCATAACTCACTATCTAAAAAGCCAACCATATGGATAAACATAATTTCATGACCAGAAGAACATGCATTAATCATCTTATACAGACTTACATCACCTTTAAAGTAATTGTTTCAATAAACGGTACATATATATTAATATATATATATATATATAACATACAAACATCGAAATGGCTGCTTAATACACTAACTATACACTTTCATGCAACAAAATACGGTTGGCGCGTTGTAAAGGAATAGATATAGAGAACGCAATATTATTATATTAAAAAAATAACTAAATTAATCTTTCTCTGACGGTGTGTAATACAAATTCGAACCAAATTCACCGTTTCGCTGAAAGCGTTGGCCGCATCAGCTGATTAGTATTGGTCCCGTGCGGAAGTGCCTGCAGATCACGTTTTACGGTAGTCACATGAAAATCGCTGCGGCAGGTCTCGACAATCTGTCAGCTGTGTCAAGCGTCTTTTAGCTGGCACTTATTTTTGGCGTGGCTCATTCTTCTGTGGCAGATACCGTTCCTTCTATATGATTTTGGGTTTATCGCGTCCTAGTACCATGTCGCTGTCGTCAGGTGCTATTCCCTCCTTCAAGGAGCGCCGTCCATATCGTGAGTTTCATTCACATTTTATTAATTTTTAGAATACAGAATAGAGTAATAAAATACTTGGGAAAGTGGCTGTGGTTCCCGTTATTGGCTAACATTTTAATGGCCGTGTTTCGCAACGGAAGAAAGTAACTTGCAGTTCAGTTGGAATCTTTCATGTAACGACATTAAATTTCTCATACACGCGTGTCGTGCACGACAATGTATCGAGTTCAAACTTTTCGTGGCTCAGTTCGTTAAACCTGTATTCATATTATCCATTATTAATAGTTGAGTTTTACAACCGTACCGTTCTCATATGGCAGTCTATGGTTTGCGTTTGTGGTCAGGAAGAGCTCCAACTTCGTGTGTTAGCTTTACTAAATAGTTGCATGCTATTCGAAGCATCTCATATTGCGCCAGGTGTCACATCGGTTTGGCCATGTCAATTAACTATTCTAAATAGAGTACCATGCATGAATTTCATCTTTTAAACTTCGAAATCGAGAGAGTAACAAGCCAGAACGAACAGACTATCGAACCCTCATAGTTTTATTGCAGATGCTCGTGAAAGAGATGTCGAGGAAATCCGGCGTCAACAACCGAATAAGGTGCCCGTCATCATAGAACGATTCGATGGCGAGCGGAGTTTACCTCTCATGGAACGATGCAAATTTCTCGTTCCCGATCATATCACTGTGGCTGAGCTCATGCAGATTGTGAGACGCAGGTCGGTTTCAATTGTTAGCATTCACACTTACGTTCACATTCTGGTATTTCACACATTGACTTGAAACTTGTAACAATTACTGTGGTAACGATTGATAATGCGTACATTTATTGAAACATTTGAAATACATTAAGGCGGGCAGAACCATGCTTTTGGGGTTCACTTTTCGAGTATCTGAGTTTTTTTATTTATTTAGAACAATCGGCAAACTAGGAAACAGGGTTTCGGGTGCACTACTGCGGTTTTGATGCACGCCGATACTTATATTCAGGATATCGGATATGTCTTAAAATGTAATGTTCGATCAGCCCAGTATATTTTTTATTTCAGACTCCAACTTCATCCCGAACAAGCTTTCTTCTTGATGGTTAATGAGAAATCGGTGGTGTCAAACTCGATGACCATGTCGCAGCTGTATCAAACTGATCGTGATGCGGATGGTTTTCTTTATGTTGTGTATACTAGTCAGCCCGCGTTCGGACAATGATGATTTGATGATACGCATATTAACTCAGGTAAAACCGAGATGTACAGTTATGACGCTTTTGACATTATGTTGTAATTGTCGTTCATTTTGAGTTGTTAGTTCTAACACTGTATGATATGTACATATATGTAGCCGCCATAGCTACCTTTTCCAATTTGCCACTTGAAACCTCATGTGCCCCTTTTTTTTACGCGATGGTGGAATATATAAAATTGTTTTCATTCCATATCAACATTTGAAGAGATCAATGTAAACATGAAAAATAATGACAACACGTAAAAATTGAAAGGAATTAGTGTTGTTTTTGATTTTCTTACTCGTCCGGTTGAGCAAAGGGATTGTCAATCTGTTCCATTCCATCGGAAGGAGCGACAACTGTCACCGCAGTACCACGTGCGACGATTAAACCAAGAGGCCTGAAAACGTGACATTACATGCTGACTTTTTGATATCATTTGATGGTAATGTGCAATTTGTCGTGTCTCACATTTTCAATATACCAATAACATCTCACGCATCAACACATGATTTAGCTTATAACAAAACTTCGGTATAAAAATAAGATACATATAGCTACCTTGTTTCATCTCCGACGGATCCCGGGTTTTCCGGATCTCTCAAATATTCGACACAGTTATCCAAAACAAGATTGAGAAGAGCATCGTACCCTTTCAAAATGCCGGCAGCTGGAAATTAATTGAACGTGTGCGGAAAGAACTTGACTAAACCTAGAATTGCTTCGCCTGTAAATCTCACTCATTTCAAATCTCGCGAAATTTTGCTAGTAAAAACCAAGTTTTTGGTTCGTTTGCGAACAGAATGCCAGCTATTTGGAATTTACTTCCGAGTCATGTAGTGGAAGCAGGAACTCTATCTGCTTTCCACGCTCGTCTGGAAAAAAGTGGACTTGTCTACTATTGTACCGTCTCTTGAACTGGACTGATCCCAATGGATATTCCCAGATATGAAACGGTTATACTACTTTTCAGGATATTTCCGAGGATTCTGGCAGCCGCGCATCGAAATCTTTGGGTACCGAATTCAATATTTCTTGGATTTTCATAATGAGACATTTTTCACGTCAAACTCACCCAAATAAATCAACTGCAAAACGCACAACCAAAACTATTTGGATATCCGAACGAGTTTGCGTGTGATCCCCCCTTTACACCAAATTTTGAGCTGAACTCCTCTGGTTCCCTGTATGTTCCGATTATGAGCGTATGTCTACTTCCAGGCCTGGTGGAGAAATGGGCGCCCGAGCCAGTGTTAATATTATATGATGGCACCTAGTCCATAATATGATATATTCTTTTGTTTATATTTAATGTGAAGATATAATTCGATTCTGTTCTGTTTTCCATGTTGTGTTCTCTTCTTGTTGTGTCTCCATATTTTGCTGTTTCCTTTTTTGTTACCTCTCACTTTTCCACGGAATAAAGTATTTATATATAGTTATTAGATTATTACCTTCTCGACCGCCTTGAAATTTGACTCTGATCTTCTTATCCACAAATCGGGAAAGATCTACAATCGACTCCTTCTTTTTTCTCTGACCCTCGTCCTTGTTCTTTGAAAGTAAAGGTGTTAATCACATTCATTTAAACGTTAAAATGAGTGAAGTATGCTCAAGTCAGCTACTGTTGCCTTGCGCAAAAGTATTTCTATAAACAATATCCGTAACAACAGAAACTTGCGCACTGTCCAAGTTCCTTTATGGAAATGAAGCGAAATATAGTACCTGCTGTGGAGCTGACATCTGTTTCGCAGTCGATCTGATCTAACGTCGCCACCTGAAAACAGCTTGATTAGTGTAGTAGTATAGTACTCGTCATTGCTACGTGCGTGAACTAATAGATTGTAGAGATGAATATCTACGTACGATAGAATGAAAGTGAGAATTATATCTATATATCTTTCGTTCAAAATACTCTTTCATTGCGTTTCGAACGCATTGTGAAGAAAAAAAATACCCGTCCCACGGCGTTCTCAACAACAGCTTTGTTAAATAAGGATCTCGCGTCCTCAATTTTAGATGCTCCGCAAATCATTCGCGTGAAAATATGCGCGATACGCAGCGAATTAGTGCTGCGACCATTCCAAATTGCAGTGGGATACAGTGACCCGCCACGAAAACGTGGACGTGGACGGAGCTCAATACAAGTTTAATCGCAAAAATGACTGTAGGCGAGAACGCCGTGGTCCGTAAGAAAGAAAGTTGTGGCGGATTATTCAAGAAAACGCTTTATAACCCGAAACGAATTCAGCAGAACATTTCACTAACATGTAACACCGAGCAAAGTAGATTCAAAAGTGTACAATTAAGAATAAGAAGATGGTGAAGTAAAGTATAAGTGGATGGAATTTGTTGATTTAAAAATTTGTGCTGTACAAATTCGAAAAATATTAAAGGTCGGGTTTAACCTAATATACCGTACACACAGGATCTCTAGTCAGAGAGACGCAGAGAAAAAGTGGAGGCAGACGTGCAAACTGGGTGGTAGCCTTCACCTTCTTTAAAGTAAGAAGGTTTTCAGTATTTTCTTCCGTTTTTTTTGTGCTGTAAAACGTATCAGTTATCTCCAGGAAAACTCTATAAACAGTTCCACCTACCGATTCTCGACTTTACTGTGTGTTTTTGCATCTCATTTGTCGTTTTGTTTGATTTCTTCCGCCTTCGGCTTACTTTTTTAATCGCTCTTGTACAGATGTGTTGATCATCAAACGAAAGCACAATTGTGATAATGGAATCCTACGAGAAATACTATCGCAACTTTGCGAGACCTCCTATGGCTCCTGTATATTATCCCTCTGCCGAAGAGTTTACTGATCCAATTGCCTATGTAGCCAAGATTCGTCCCGAAGCAGAGCATTATGGAGTTGTCAAGATTGTGCCACCAACTGTGAGTTTCACTATGAATTCCTTCTCTTTTCAGTCGTGATTTTCCTACCTTCCAACAAAAATTGATTTATGAACCTTCATTAAGTTCGCTACGATACGTATATCACGCACCGCAGCAGTACGCCTCTCGGTGTAGGACATCGTGGGAGTTTACTTATTGTTGGCTTTGAACATAATCTCAACTACCGAATGTATTAGTTTGTTGGAGTTCGTTATGACGGATGGTAGCGAATAGTTGTTCATTAATGAGCAGACAAATTCCAAATGATTTGAATAGCTACGTTAGTTATGCCCCCTTTCAGGTGTTCAAGCCGCCATTTGCAATTGATCCAGAAGCTTTCGAGTTCACTCCTCGTGTCCAACGACTCAACGAAATAGAAGCAATTGTTCGCGAAAAACATGTAAGTGTTTTTTTGAATGGGTTGCTGCTTTCCTCAGACACAACGTCCACAGACACTGAAAACAGGCACTGTCATTGTCTTAAATCGAAGTCCATTACTATTCTTTCACCATCACACATTCAGGTGATTTTTTGCGTAATTACTTGGGTTTTTCATTTCAGATGTTCAATGAGCGTCTAGCCCACTATTGGAATCTACGAGGTGGTCAGTTCAAAATTCCATGGGTAGACGGAAAATACGTCGACTTGTTCAAACTTAACAAGGTAGGTCATTCTTATGGTAAGTGATTTTCTGCATACACCAGTAGGGTCTGACTAAGCGACAAAAAGTAATCAGTTTTCAGATGTAAACACGTGAAAATTTAGGATTTTTCCAAAAAAGTGGACCGATTTTCATCGTTTCGGTCTCGGACAATTCTGCTGGTGTATAGTTGTCTGCTGTTTATATAATCTTGAGTAAAAGGGTTGTAAGATCCTTACCTCCTAACCCTAGTTCAAACCCGAATAAGTTGTGACTGTTTTCCAGAAAGGAACTAGTTTTTGTATTCGTATTATCTCTCGGGTCCGAAAATATCAAATTTACTCAGGTTCGGCAGAAAATAAGCCAGTTTTTTGAGTTTTACCGGCTCCACCCCAGTTTAACGGAGTGTATATCAGTTTTAGCTTTCACTGTTCAGGTTTTCTATATCTGCATGCAGTTCCATAACCTGCTGAATAGCAATATCATCAAAGTTCTTATTTAACGCTTCATTCAAACATGGTAACACTTAATATTTACTTTGCTTCACAGATTGTGACCGCAATGGGTGGGCCGGCTGCGGTTACCCAAAAGAAGCAGTGGACCCAATTAGCCAAGAAGGTCAACGTCAAGTCACATCAAGGTTCTTCGAAGCTGAAGGAGCACTACAATACTCTAATCGTCCCGTTCCTGAAATCTCTCGAAGTCAGTTTCACGAAATTATTCACAAAACATTCTACAAGCTAATTTTGGTGAAACCGGACATATGGCAGCCAATATGCATATTTCAAGTTGTAGTATTACATGCTTGGGCTCTGTCTTACGAAAATGTTACGCTCTCGATGTTTTCTACACTATTTGAGAGCTTCATTTTTAGCCTGAACCCTCATTTTACATCAACGCCAAACAATGAAGGTGATTCGTATTGATATGTGTGGCTTATCACGCTGGCGTAAATCATGTGTTATTCACGACGTGAAAAGTATGAAAAGTTACATACACGAGCAAGGAATTGTCTATTTGCAGGAGAAATGGACGGAAGATACGTCGGAAAGTGAAGACGATATGAAGGACGAGAAAGATGAGAAGGGAGAGTGTGAGCAGACGATGCAGGGACGCAGACGAGCGGCCCGACCCTCCGGCAGAATGATGGCCGGCCTCGCACAACCGAAGAACAACGGCAGAATGAATCAGGCCAAGGCTAACAGTTGGTTTTACTACAATATATATATATATATATATATATATATATATATATATAATATATATATCAGTAAAGTGTGACTATACTACAGAAATGAATCGGTTTTGATATATAAGCACTAAACTTGATGATTCTGCCTGAAAAAAAAATCTTTTTTTTTCAGCTATGCTGACAAAAATAGTTACCCGTTAGTTAAAGAGTACAGTTGCCGCGAAACGAAATAGGAAAACGAGCTACGTTTTTGCCGAAAACAGAAAATCGGTCCACGGAATCAGAAATCTTATGCAGAATCATTAATTTTCACGTGTTGACATGAAATTGGACTCATTTTTGTCAATCAGTCGGACTGTCTGGTGTATGATTGGGGCGTTCCAGAGAAATCGGCGGATCCGATGGAGAACGTGTTCTGTATTGTGTGTGAAAGGGGCGACGATGAGGACCGTCTAATGCTCTGCGAGGACTGCGACAAGAGTATGCACACCCTCTGCTGTGATCCACCCATGAAGGAGGTTCCCAAGGTATGCATAGGGAGTGATCAGATCGTATTTGTAGTTTGATCAAGAGCCACCCCAACCTCTACGCATTTCGATCGATACAACGCGATCAAACTACAAACCCAGCGGGATAGGGCAACATACACCGTATAGGCTTTGTATAAATTGTATTATTGAGTTTTTTCTTTAAAGAGCGAACCCAATAATACAATTTTCTATGAAATTTTCTTTATATGCATTTGTTACAGTTCGTATATTGGAGGTAAAAAATGAAATATGTTTGTTTAGGGTGAATGGAGGTGTCCCCAATGTGTTGCCGCTGAGGTAGCCAAAGTTGGTGCGAATTTCGGTTTCTACGATGCGACTACAAAGTACAACATCAATTCGTTTGCCGAATATGCAGATGACTTCAAGCGAAAGTATTTCGGTGTCAAGCAGCCGCGGGTTAGTGGCCAATATGGAAAAGTTCAGAAAAATTAATAGAAACTAAGAGAATAAGAGAGGGAAAGAATATCAGAAAATGGTACGTTTTGCCTCTACCCCAAGATGGTTTCTATAGATCCGGTATAAGCTAGTTCCTATCCATACATTTCTAACGTTAGTTAGCTCATATATAACTTCTGGCATCAACAGATTATACCCCTATTTTAGTTTTCTCGAAGTTTTGTCACGGGCTCAGCCTTCATATTCTTCAAATGCCTTACAGTTCGATTTTCAATCTGTTTGTTCAATGTTTCAAAATGGAACGTTAAGGAAGTTCCATGCGAAGCAGTCGAGCGTGAGTTCTGGAAGCTCGTTATTAGTGCGGACGACCCAGTTGCCGTCAAATATGGAGCGGATCTCATTACGAGCAAGGTAACCTATATTTCAGCATTTTTGTAGATATTACAATAATCCACTCACATTTTTAGTGCTGAACTCAGTCCTTACTGTAAGGTAGTAGCGTGGCCGATAACAGTTCAATAGGATTCCACCTGTTTGTAGTTGTTTTTGGTGAACAATTCGGTTACGCTAGGTGGGCGGTAGTTTTTTTTTTGTGAAATATATTAATGGGTTTGGTAGTCAAACGTAGTCTAGAAGTCTAGAAAATGTTAGGATATTAAAAAACCGGTTTTATAAAGGATTGGCCGGTTACTATAAGTGGGATGTCGGAATCTGTTTTCTTATGCTCTTGTGCAATTGAATAAACGGAATTGAATGAAGTAAAGTTGACTAGAATAAAGTTATTACATAAATGAACTAAGGATAATAAATAGTGTCTCTAAGACATTTGGCTACTCTAGGTGGGTAGTGGTTTCCCCCGAAAAGGCGACGATCACCGTGGTGTGGACGCGAGACTGAAGGCCCACTACGCCAGCCATGCCTGGAATCTCAACAATCTCCCTGTGCTCAAGGAATCTGTTCTGTCACACATCGATACTGGAATTTCGGGTACGAGATATTTCCAGCATGTTCCTACCTGAAATGATGACTTTGTCAATTTACATTTCTTGTCTCGAGATCCTGCGTTCTAAAAAAATGTAAATTGCAATTTTCACATATTTTGTTAGTTCACTGCTATGAAGAGTGAGCGACGTCTTACTTTTGACAGCAATTTGGGGTTTGTTCGCAAATCTTTGCCGCGTATGATTGCATGTTGGTTTGATAGTGCTGGCCGTTTGTAGTTTGTAGCATGGTTTTTTTTTCAGGAATGATGGTTCCCTGGGTCTACGTGGGTATGTGCTTCAGCACATTTTGTTGGCACACGGAAGATCATTGGACATATAGTATCAACTACAATCATTGGTGAGTTTGACATAATGTTATTATTTTGTTTATATGCTTTTTATTTCTCAACGTGAATTTACGTGTCAACGTCTTATCTTTCATTTTCTTTGTTGCTTTTAGCTTCAACACACTCGAGTATAACGTCTTGAATTAAGGAATAAGAAAACTAAATTAACCAGAGCTCGATATATAGTTGATCCAAAATTTTCTGTTGAATAAAATGCGTTATCCTTTCCAGGGGTGAGCGTAAAATCTGGTACGGCGTGGGAGGACAGGATGCTGAGAAGTTTGAGGATGTAAGTCACAGTGGTCGTTCATAGATGATAGTTTTTCTGTCTTGTCAATGGGGTTGTGAGAATTTGGCCTATCTTTATAACTTATAAAGTAGGCTGATTCATGTTGTTTTGCTTTAGCTTCCAGCATACTTCTTTGGTGGAGTGTCAAAAATCATTCGGACTTCTGCCAATCGTGAGCCAATATGCCTACTTTGAATACAAAGTTGTGGAATTTTATCGGTGATGGTATAGTTGAAGGTTCTGTATTAGGGTAACAAGTGTTCTTCAGGCTGTTCGTGAAGTGGCTCCTGGCCTGACCACGCACCAGAAGGACATTTTTCATCATATGACCACCGCGGTCAACCCTGCCCTTCTCTCGGCGAAAGGAGTCGATGTTTGGACGGTGAGTACAAAAACACATTTCAAGTGACGAAGTCATACTATATTCACAAAAACGTAGTTCTTCAAGCTTGCTTGAACTAATGTTTGATGAGGGATGTTTGTATGTTCTCTACAATGAAATCTATTACACCGATATTTTTCAGGTTCATCAAAATGCGGGTGAATTTGTGATCACTTTCCCCCGTGCCTACCACGCCGGTTACAATGAGGGTGTCAATTTTGCCGAAGCTGTCAATTTCGCTCCCATTGATTGGGTGAGTTGAACAATGGATATTGCTGGATAGTTTTGATCGAGTGTGCATTCCAATACGAGATACGGATAGTTTGGTTTGGTTGGAGTTTATTTCTCGTGTTTGAGGTACATGATAAAAGCTTTGATTGCATACACAGGCAACGTTGTCTGAACAGCCAGATAATTTTAGAAAACGGACTTTTTTGCCAATATCAAGAAAATGGGCCTATTTCTGATGCAGTTAGGCGTAATTGAATCATGGTTTCGTATCGATGTAGAAGTCACACCTTATTGATGTATGTTGGCTACATACGGTTCTAATTGTTGTTCCATTCCAGTTGAAAACGGGTCGCCTCTGCGTGAACGAGTACGCCAACGTCCGCCGTTTCTGTGTCTTTTCTCACGACGAACTCGTGCTGAAGATGGTCTCCGCCTGTGACAAACTGGGAATATCAATGAGTTTGGCTGCGTTGGACGAATTGCTCATGGTCAGTTCTTCTGATAGTATTGGTCAATCTCACGCTGGGAGAAACAATACCCCTGTAAAGGTCTCCGAATGAACAGCAGCAAGTCAGCAAGACTCGGAAAATGTAGTACTGTTTCACAGAAAATTTGTTGACCCAAATTTTGACGTGTTCACATTCAGAAACGGACTTCTTATTTTTGAGAATCCTTACCATAGAAGTTTTACTTTTTTTCCTTATCGGGTCTCGTGTGAAGGTGTTGTTTGCGTCAAACGGGCTCTGGAAGTTGGGGGAAAAGAGCTTTCTACAAAAACAATAGATATCCTCCAAGAGGCTTACATTAAGGTTACAATTCTAGAGTGAAGTGGCTTACATTAAGGTTACAATTCTAGAGTGAAGTGATCTTGAGGAAAAGTTTTCGAGTCAGGGACCCCTATCTAACTCATGTTAAGGTTAATTGTTTTAAGATGAGTAAACGAGAATCTACGGGTCGTTCCCTGGTTCAACGAAGTGGAGTTCGACGCGCGCAGAAGGAAAACTTCGAACAGATGCCCGATGATGCACGAGTCTGCAGGTTGGTTTTATCGATTTATCTTACTGGGTTTTTTCTTTGTTCGTTTTTGTTGTTTTTCTGTTTATTTTCAGATTTAGACCTCGTATATGGACATTTAACAGAATTTCATGATCCAAAAATTAGCTCAGAAATCTGCAATTTCACAATCATTAAATTAACAGAGTTAGGTTAAATGAAATAAAATAAAGTCAGTTAGACTAAAGTTATTACCTGCATGATTGAATGTACTAAGAATAATGAATGCTATATATATATTTAAAAGTTATTTATTGATAAAGTTTTAAGTTACAACGTTTCGGCCGCTCCACCTCATGAGCGTTATTCTGACAACCTAGTCGAACGAATATTTAGATCTGTTTATTCCAGACACTGTAACACGACCATATTCCTGTCTGCCCTCAAGTGTGCCCACAACAAGACGGTCTGTCTGGAACATATCGACCATCTTTGCACCAAATGCCCCTCCTCAGAGTGTGTGCTCAAGTGAGTTAGTTCAATAAAGTTGTAGGAATAGCCAGAAACATCCAATATATGATCTCTTTGTCCGCCAACATCGCGAAAATTTGCCTATTTTTGATGCAAAATCATGAATTCTCACGAAAAAGGTACTATTTGTGGAACAGCACGCCAAAATGGAGTGTGTCATTGTTATTTACTGGTGTGGAGGGCGTTTCTAACTGATTACACGTAAAAATGCTTCTAGACACTGAAACATAGACAGTGGGAAGCGTCATTTGAACAACTTGAACCCATCACACTTTTTAACATCTCAAAGTAAATTAATGTATAGTGATGAACATTTTTCGATTTAAATGCGCGCCCATTTATGAGAATTTCCAATTTGCAGTTCATAACTGACTTTGTTCAGGTATCGATACAAGATGGAAGAACTGGAACCAATGATCAAAAAGTTGGAGGATCGCACGACCTTGTATTTCGAATGGGCCGACCAAGTTGACAATGTGCTGAATGATCCACGACAGAAGCCTAGTTAGTTTCTTTTTTGGTGAACCATGTTTTTTCATATCGGTCGTCATTTGATCTACTATGTTGAGAAGGAAGGTTTGATTGTTTTTCGAAAAAAATATTTCGTTCCAAACCCGCCAGAATAATAATTTAATCATATTTAGTGGAAAGAGCGGGAAGTGTTTTTTTTTTTATTTGAATTTTGTAGCTGTTTAGCCAAGTTTGGTAGAGTAAGCCAGATTGGGTGACGGGAGAAACGTTTACTAGTTTGTAGGTCTTGCGTTTGAAGTTTTAAAGATCTATACATACATGTATACTATACAGCGAACTTCAAAACCCATTTCCTACGAATTAGTGAATGTTTTTGTATGGCTTTCCCAATTACGTATTCATTTGCAGGGCTGACTGCTGTGGAGAACCTGATGGAGACTGCGCGTCAGAAGCGATTTCCCCACGCCCTCCCCCTCCAGCGACTGACCGCCGTCGCCAAGGCATGCAACGCGGCCCTCGAACGCGCCCGTACCCTGCTCAACGGGAAAGTTCGCACCAGGTAGGATGATACCATCATCCACGGTGCTCTGTTTCCCTTCATTGTTACGCAATGAAATGTGATCTGCTCGCAGCGACCGCGACGCATGACATGATACTGTAGAGTTCTAAAATATTTGAAATTCGCCCTCAAACTCTCTTGCCCTTCCCCCACACTATTTCGCGCTACGAAGGCATCAATTGGAGCATTGTAGAGTTTAAACCGTGCATCCCACATAAGGCGACTTTGTTGTCGACAGAAATGTATTGAAAATTAGTTGTTTCATCTAGATGACTAAACTGAACAAAAATTGATAAGGAAATGAGATTCTCAGCAGTAAAGTTGGACAATTATTGTAATTGGGGTAGTTTTGCCTATCTGGTTCTGTATCTCACGAAATCGTGAACAGTAAGTGTCAGTTCAAGAACACAACGGTTTGGAGAAATACTGAAATAAGAATAAGCTAGTCGAAAAAACTCGATTTGCACTCCCGTCACGCTGTATTCGTTTTTTTTTCAAGAAAGGAGACGCGAATCCAACGTGCTGACACCCGTCTGGATATTTCTGGTGTCAAATCTCTGATGGACGAATTGAACGATTTGCCATGTGATGTCGAGGAACATATGCAAAAGTTGGAGGTAATCAAACCATGTTTTCATCATGAAATAACAAAACTTTTCTACTTCTCGGTTCCTATTTATCAAAAATGAAGTTTCCTGGATTTCTATGCTAAAACGTTATCTTGCATTTCTGCAGTTCAAAAGATAGTCGAACTTTTCTGGGGTCTGTTGATAAACAAAATTTATGTTTTTCTCTGCAGAATCTGCTCACTTCGATCTCTGCCTGGCAGGCGGAAGCCCGACTGGCGACGGCGGGCGACGCGGTTTTGGCCACGGATGCCGACAAGTTGCGCCAATTGGTGCAACGGGGCGAAGACTTCGATGTGCGCATGGAGGAACTACAGCTGTTGAGAAAGGTACGGTTCGTTAGGCGTCTAAGATGATTAGAGGTTCCAGCACTAGTTTGGCGTGATAGGGTTGTTATCTGCGAGTCAGTTCCCTTGTAGAACTAGAATGGAGTATTAGATTTAGTTATGAGAAAGTTTATTGCTCAAACGCACCTAGAGTATCATTTCATCGTTTTATTTCTAGGTTTCGACTCCCGACCTAATGGATCCTTTACCAAACAGAAATCTGTATAATCTAAGGCATTCTAATCTAATCTAAGGTTGATGTTCTAATATAATCTAAGGTTGATGTTGGAAATTGTCCTTTTCGCAGACCTATTCATCATTTTTTCAAATTTTCATGTTGTAAAACTACTTGTAAACTGAATACAAAAGATGACTTGATTAGAATACAATAATTTTCATCAGGCGGTGAATACGCGTGAGTGGAGGTTGCGAGCGGATCGTCTTCTGGCCTGGGAATCTCACCCCGGAATGGAAGAAGAGTCGGACTTCGAGTCGAGGAGGAGATGGGAACTCGACCTCGTTCTCAGGTGGGAACAGTGGTCACCAGCAGTTGCACGCCATATTTCCAGGGGAGGGGGTTATAAATAGCCATAGAGGCGAAACATGTTCTAAATCAGGCTGATTTTGGCAATTTTCGAAGAATTTTTCTATAATTTATCAACGTAATACATGTTTTTTTGGCAAATTCCAAAGTTTCGAAGGGGGTGGGGTCGTACTGGTCGTGAAGTCGAAAAATGAATTTTCACGGACATCAGTCGAAAAACGGGTTCCTCTCTCTAAGGTCGCACTTCACTTACATATGTTCTGACGGATAATAAGGTTGTTTAGGTTGATAAAGGATGGCTCGGAATTGATGCGAGATGGCGAGCCCATGTCGGCTGTCGAGAGACTTCATGCCCGCTACAAGACGGCTGTGCGCATTGACAACATGGTTAGAATGATTTTCTTAAACATGTAGTAATATGTTGTGCGCTAAAGATATGTTGTTCGAATTGTTGTAACATTTGCACTCACGAAGTCACAAAGATAGGTATTTTAGGCGATCCGTTAGCGTTCCGGGGGATGAGAACGGTTACTTGAGTAGAACATTTCGATTCAGAGTTTTTCAGAGAGTCTCTAACTCAAACATTTGTGTTTTTGCATCGAACTCGATTTCATTATTTACACTGAATATGATTCTGTATTATGAGTATTATGTTCTAGAGTTAAGTTGAATGGCACGATGTCACAGTTATTTTGGGCCCAAATTACTAACTAGGTGGAATCACTTCAAGTTCAGCTGAAACTTGGCAACCATTCCTTTTGCAGGCTGATCGTCTGTTATCATCCGGGTCAACTACGGTAGATGAGTTGGAGCAGCTTTGGGTGGAGGCGAGAGAGTCGGACTGGTGCACTGCCAAGGGTAAGTTGGTTGAATTGCCCATGGTTAAGTATGTTAGTTCACTTCATATCATTTCGAGATGGTGTTCCTTGACTGTCCTTCAGATGGCTTTATCTGCATGCTCGGAAAATTTCTTCGTCACAGATATAGAGTGGCCGTACTCGGCCTGTTCTCACAGTTCGGTTGTAACTGTGAACTGCTTCGAGAAGTTCATCACGCCAACTTGCGAACTTGACAAATACTTTTTTAAACATTTGATCTCTACTTTGCAGGTATCGATTGGATGCGTCATGAGATTGTGCAGTCTCGCCATCTGGGAATGGACCTGAAGACATCTCAGATAACTCTGAAGGAGATCAGTCGACTCGTAGACAAATGCCAGAAATCAGCGTGAGTTATCCGTCAGCCCAACTGATATCCGGCCAACTACAATTATTTGCTGACAAACGTGTGTTTCAAAAACAAATAGCAGCAATAATATAGCTCAACAGTTCAATTTTCGGGTTTATTACAAAAATTTGTTTTCTTTATACCTAGACACAACCACTTTGGCAGTTATCGCAGTGTGTCTGTTATTCCCAATTCCACATGCTAGCATGTATATTGATTTTCAGTGTTCTCTCATCCACCCCGGCTCACAGTGAGATGGTGGCAGTTCGGGATCGACTGGAAAAGTTCACTGAGAGGATGTGCAGTCTGTTCCATAAACCACATTCCTATTATGACCTGGTCGAGGTGAGTTTCAGTTTTCAGTGTGGTCTAAGGTTTTTAGTGTACGGGAATGCAGAATCAGATTTAAAGTGAGAGTTTAATTGGATGAGCAGTAGAAATTGTTGCTAGAATTGGTTTTCCTGGTTTTATTCATGTAAATTTCCCCCTCTCTTGCTCTCTCTATCTCTCTCTCTCTATCTCTCTCTAACTCTACCTCCGTTTTCAGATCATCCGTGATCGCGATGATTTGGCAGCATTGATCGAGGGACAGACGGTTGTACGTCATTTGCACACGCCTTCCACTTCGGTCGACGAATGGTACGTATTGGGGAAATTTCAAAACAGTTGAAAAATTCCAAGTTGTGTCAATCTGTCAGTGCAATATTCATTTCTTGTACCGTTTTTTCAAACTACCTCAAGTGTGTGGAACGTACACACCTAAAGTACTTTTTACGTAAAATATTTCGATTAGTTATGAAAAATAGGCAGTTTCTCTCGATGGTAGCAAAAATTTGTCAGTGTTTTGAGTTTTTGTGCTTTGTGGCCACCGGACAACTTTACTGGTGTATGATGGAGCGCTACGGGAAGTGAAAAATATATTTTCGAGTTTTGATCTTTTGCAGGGAGCATCTGACGGAATTCAAGTCAATTGATGCGGTGGTGGCCCATCTGGAAAAACTACGCGACCAGCAGAACAATCTCATGGGTAAGTAGACGAAGTGCACTGTTCTTGTAGCGTTAATTTATTTTAAAGATTAATTAGATCACATATGTATGTCTCGGGAATTTACTGAAGAACCGTGTCCTTCCCGAACCGTACCGCCAACCAGTCACTAGAGAACCGAACCGCAGAGGCGGAGCCTGAGTCGAAGCCGATTGGTTCACACCGTTTACCACTGAAACTGAACCATGCCGCTCGACTGGTGATTTCAACTGAGCGGTTTTGTTCTCCAGTGATTGGTTCGCGCCGTTCGCGGTTCGGTTTGGGAATGGTTTGATTTTCATGACTTCGTTTCCTTATGAGGTTGGCGGAACTAAACTACGTGAGTTCGTTGACGTTGTTCTCAAATTGTAATAACAATAAAAATTTTATTATTATTATTACAGCTTCTCTCCAACTGGCGAACAGTCAGCGCCAACCGCGAGATACGTGTATCTGTGCACTGGAAAAGGATGCTGACAAACACGGTGGAATAGTCACCTGTCTGCTGTGCCGAGCGAAATATCATGGTAGGTCATGACGTTCTCTTTTCCAATTCAACAATGTCTTCAGCCATGCGTTTTGATTATTACTTCATTCCACTTTTTGCCTCATGCTCACAGAAAAAGAGACCGTTCATTGAAGTTTTCTGGGTATTATGTCATGGTTGCTGCGGTGTGTTGTGCATAAACGGTTAGTCAATTGCACTCACGTAAAAGATGTTACACAGCAGAATTCAGGTACCTGCAATGACAAGGTGCATGATGCCTTATTAGAATGCTAACTTTATTCAATTTACTCCAAGTATATAATCCGTGTGCACATGCCTGATATATTATTTCGTGAAAAGCATGTAAGATAAAAGCTCACTAAAGAAGACATGAAAGAAAGAGAAAGTGTGACGTTTCGTCTCCACCCCAAACTTATGACCTACCATTGCAGGTGTGTGTTGTGAGTGGGACTCGTTTCTGGGCCGTCTTCCCGAGGGCGCCTTCCTCTGTGTCCGCTGTTTACGCGGCAGACGACCGTGTCTGGAGGATGTGCAGGCAGCATGCAATCAGGCACCCGCCAATTCATTGGAGGTACTTAAGTTTCACTACGGAATAAATTCAATTTCGAACTCTTCAATAGGAAAAGCTACATTCGGAGAATGAACCCCGGGGTCTCCGTGGCGAAACCCTTAATGCTCATTTATCCAGTTTCGCGTAACCGAACCGTTCGAAATCACACTTTCTAGGGTTTTTTTGTAATAACTTCTCACGTTCTTCATTCACGTTGCTTATTTTTCTGAAATCCAACAAAGTTCATCTATTGTACGTAGTGGGGAGCAACATATAGCTGATCCAAAAACGTATTTAGACCCCGCGATAGTGTCTTTCTGTCAGTGGAAACGTCACAGAAGACTTTCTGGTTATATATGGGGATCGTGATTTGTGATCTTTGACCTTTGTAGGTTGCTCTGGTTCGCCAGCTACTGCAACGGGTTCGTGATTCCTCGGGACACGCCATGGAAATACTGGCCGATATCGCCATTTCGCCAGCCAGCTGGAATGAAGAATTGACCAGGAGGTATCGATTGATTGATTGATTTATTGATTTATTTAGTTGCCTGCAAGCATGTGAGATACATACGGAAAAAAGAGATATGAATGTCTCGGTAATGTTTCCAGGAACCTGTCAATGGTGCAAAAAACGTACTAAACACGTTCCAATCTTTGATTTTTGAAATGAGCGAGTCATTTTCACAACCATAAACTGAATTTATTAGGTTATTTTCTTCTCTCCCATAATATGAATGGTGTATTTCAGTTTTTCAAATATGTGTTGTCCCTTCCGTCTGAGGACTTAGCTAATGGTTGTTTTACTTTGAAGGGTCGAATCTCTGGTAGTGTCAGTATTGTCTTGCGAACTATTGGATCTGGATGTCTTCTCCAAGGTGGTCGCTATTCTTCCGAAGGTCTTCGGCGATATCATGGCTGCCCAGAAGCAGTGAGTTTCATTTGGCGAGAATACAAGTAAACATTTAATATGTCCCAGAATGTGCAGAATTGTAATACAACAGCACGACCTTGCCCACATTTCGCCAGATCCCGAATTATAATGAAGTGATCATTTTTGATTGAAGTTGTCTCATTTCGGGACAGGTTTCCTGTAGAGGTAAAGGTCATACGACCCTAATACGAATCTTTGATATTTTTCATGGCAAATTCTACAAGTAACGGGGTTTTCAGATAACCAAAACTTCATTAGGTGACCATTTTTTTTTTGCTTCAGTTCACCTTCCGGTTACCTACACCTACTCGTGTAAACGAAAAACGGTTACCATATAGGTTACCAAAAAACCAGTTAGATATATAATTGACCATGTCTCATTGAAACTAAAACTTTCAAAACTTGAACTTGAAAACTCTTTGCAGAGTATGTGCGGTGATCCGGGACCGTCCGGTGCGAGCCGTTCCACTGGAGCTTCTGTTCGCTACGCCGCGACGGAAGACGAAACGCGCGTCCGCGGGCAAGGAAGTGACGTCACGACGAGACCGGAAGCGGGCGCGTGCCGTCGCCGTCTACCACGAGGATGATCAGGCCTGCTCGGCGGACAGATGTCTCAAGCCTTACGGTAAGTCAACGATGATATTCTGGCCAAAGGGTAGGTCAAAGATCCTAGTTTAGCCAAAGGATGGGTCAGAGATCGTAGTTTAGGGAGAAACTCTGGCAGTGTTGGCTCCTGCTTCTTGCATGAAGGTCGACAGACACATCTGGTGTTGTCTTGTTGAGGTGTCCACAGTGTCCACAAAGTCTTGTGTGACTTTTTCACTTCTTCGAAAATAACTTGTTATTTTGATAATGTATGGTTTTTGAACATTAAAATCACAATCTGGGAAAATCCAGAAGGGTACCTGATTTAGCCTATTCATTTACTACAGTCATACACAAGACATGCGTCGGCTATTAAGTTGTAAAGTACTGAAATATCCGTTGTTCAGGTGAGCACGTGGGTTGGATTCAGTGTGAGGCTGGCTGTGCACGCTGGTATCACTACGTGTGTGTAGGTCAAACTGTGGAAGGAGCGAAATCGATACAGGTTAGCATTCGGTTTTGCCGATTAGGTTGATTTACATTCTAATTTTTGAATTTTATGTTGTAGTGGAAATTCGATATTACTTTGAAACACATTATAAACTTTTCTCCAGGTCTACTCCTGCTACAGATGTAGCGAATCGCCCCAATCATCTCCGGAATGTTGAAACAACAGGCAATAATTGTCCACTGGGATTTGTTTTGTACATATATGTGTTCGTCTCGTACAGGTGCCACTCATCTAGCATTATACGCCAGTGTCGTCCAACAGTTACCAAATATGTTTGTTTTCGCGAGTTCAGGCTTTTTTTGTTGTTTGTTGTCGTTTTTGAAACCTGCATACATTCTTTTGTATAAGTGAATAGCATGCACAGGTTTTTCAGTTGTGTCAGAATTTTTGTGTCTGGTCACTGTATCTAGTGTTCTCCCTTTGTATTTATGAATCAATACATGGAATGTTCGTATTTACAATGTCACAGGTTTCTCACCAGCCATGTATTTTTGGACAGTTTTCAAACAAGCGACTGAGAAGAAATCTGGTTATGATTATATAAAAAGCATATTAATCTTTATTTAGTCGTTTCTCAATCTCTCCATAAGATGAAGTGTGCTGGTCCAACCAATTTGCAGGCTCCTACTACTTCGATTAAAACTCAAAATTATTTCATTTTGCTAGAAGCGATTGATCACCAATCGATTAGTAACATCAAAGTTAGCCATCAAAGTAGTATTAGCCGATGTGAAATGCATTACATGTATCTCTCTTATTTATCTAAGCGTATCCTGCGCCAGGTTATATACTTACATATTTTTTTCGGCATTCCTTTTCTCTCAAAATCAGCTTTCTCCATACAACTTCGTTTTACCAAATACATCATCCATTGCTTTGTTTTCAAACTGTTGAATGTATGCAATATTTCCAATCTCTCCCATGTATCCATTATTTGGCTATGCTTACCCGTCTCATTATTGTGATTGCTTTACCGTCATGTTTTGTTTTTCAGTAAAATTACATTTTCAATCTGTTTTCATCATAACCCTTTAATTGCATATCACACAATAATTTAACATTCCAAGCCTAAGATCCAATCAAAATATTATGGTATACAAACAAAATAAGACAATTGAAGCACAGCAGAGCATGAATTAAAAATTCAGGAATACCCATAGTTTTGTTTATAAAGTTTTCTATGATTACACAACACACTCATCTGAGGAAAAATTGCAGACAGTTAAAAGATAAATAATAAATAGTATATGTATACATTGGCTCACAGGCTTCACATGCAGTGATAGAGACTGATAGTAACCATCTGACCGTAACCAGGTAACCGAGGCTGGCAGTAACCAGCAATGGCTTAGGCGCAAACCGCCCACTTGTTCATGATGGCCATCGCATCTTCCTGCGAGGCACACTTCACCACCTGAAACCACCATAGGATAACAGACCCGGTACACTGATTCATAAATAATCAAGATCACTATAGTCTGTTTCACCAATCGATGTACTCCTACAGTAACCCGTCAATTATTCAAGGGGGTGTTTTCTAATGAAAAAGTCTTTACTTTGGTTTCAAATTTTCAGAGTTAGTAGTAGTAAACATGCAGAAGACACTATGAACATTTCGAGGCGTTCTGAATACGCTAATATACCAACGTTTGACCTGGAAGTGTTAGCAGATTACTGTAGAGGGTTATAAGTGGGTGGAACAAACTATACTTTTCAGCTATTCGAGCAGTACTTGAAGAACAAGACAAACTGCGCGAGTTTTCTGGTCCCTTTTGATGACATTGACGAATCCCGAATAAACTGATCAATTTATAATCAAATTACAAAAATTGCAAGCATCGTCATTTGCACGAGGAAATACCTGAGAACGAACCGGTTTTGTGACTGGCGCCTCGTCCTTCTGTGAGAAGAGGGATAGAGGCAGAGGGAAGGGGGTGCCGGGAGACCGCTGAGCCCAATAGATGCGGAGTCTACGACGACACTGGAACATTTGAGTTTATCAGGTTTTTTAATCAATAAAGAGGAAAAGATAATAAAAACACTGATCTCAATTACCACCACTGGAGTGATTCGAGCTTACCAGTTGCTCGTGACATTCTACAAAATGAGCTACGCATTCGTTACGGCACATATACTTTTGGATTCTGACGATGATATATACCTGATACCGAGAACACTTACCTAAAAGCACTATGCGGTTAAAGTATCTTATTGACTGACCGACTGCACTCTATAGTTATACTCCTCCTTGTTCTTCCAGAATAGTGCCTGGTCCTCGTCTCTCAAATGTTTCGGGCGACTCATATCTGGCACGAAGGCCAAATATTCCACTTCTTCCTGAATAATCAATAATCATCAACAACTACAATGGATAAGCGACCAGCTAAAGAAAGTCTGGTCTATATACTTGCAATTTGAGTATTTATCATTCACATATTCACAAACAAAATGAGCTCGAGAGAAGTGACCAAATCAGAAAATACCCTTTTTACGTAACGACAATCGAGATTTCGCAATTGCGGCCCTTCGAGACGAAAACACAACTAATAAAAATTAATATACATACTCGGCTACTGATTAATAGGGACGAATAACTATACTGATTTCCCATTTCAGTCTCCAAATAGACAGCATAAGCACGATCAAGAACGAACTAGACTCTCTCGGGGGGTGGAGGCACGTTTTTCATTCTTTCTCCTAACTATTCTTTCACACTGTAACCATATTGAATTAGAACTTCCATTTAACCCCTGTCAACTGACCCTTCTCAGTTGTTCGGCCTCCTTGGCAATTTCGTTGAGAGCGTCATCCTGCTCGTGACTGCGCAGGGTTTCCGGTCCGCAGACGACATCCGGAATACGCAACACACCGCCACGGTCCGTCGCCACCGCGTTAGCCGCCTTCAAAAGTTCATATAAGACCGGACCAATTGAAAAATTAATTAAAATGGCATTCTTTTTGTTATTTTTAACAAGTTGTAAATGGTTTATTTATAACTTGTTGAATGGCTAGGTCTTGTAGTATACTGCACGATTACGTGCAAAAATTATTTTAAGTCGAAGTTTTACGCCAGCATAAATAATGAAAACATTTATATTTATAAATACTTCTCGTTGGCACCAACGGAATCCACACATGCCTTGCATTGGTGTCCGCCGATGTGAAAAAGTATAATTGCAGCCTTAGTGTTAGTTCGGTGTTTTCCGGTCTCGCATCGTTACACTTCTGATTTATAATGAAAATCAAGAGATTTTGATAAATTACACTCAACTAGGTACTTACAACCCAACGACGCCCAATGTATACATACCTTAAGTCTCAACACCTCCAACTGAGCTGCCTTCAGCATTTGTTGAGCCTCAGTCAGCTGGTTCATCATCATTTGCGTCTCTGCTCTATCTGCAAAACAACAATAACTTGATAAAGATTTGGAAAATTGAGAGATCCTAGAGAAAGTTGATCTCCGCTGAGCTTTAGAAAGGCACTATCTCTCAGAAAACTCTTCCGCAGATGGGAAACTAAACAGAAGCTGTCAATAACAGAATATCCACACGACATAATCGCGACGCAAAACTACCTAGTTAAGACGGTTCGTGTCTTCGTTCACTTTTACAAGTTCAAAGTGGATTTGCCTACAGTGTTAGTGACTCCTCTGTCACCTATGACCTTTAACCTGTTCCCTAAGCACCCTATGACCCTGCATCCACCTACCCAGCTGAGTAGAGGCGGCACTGGCTCCGTGATGAGGAGTGGCAGAGGGACTGGAGGAGAGAGACGCAGACGACGAGAGGGCTGCTCGAGACTCCATCGACTGGATACCCTGCAACACATTTCAAATCAGACAATAACGTTATTCAGGCAATCTAAACTATTTTCGCGGCATTTTCAAAGTATGTTGACCAGTGTATGACTCGTCTACAGAACAATTTCGTTTTCTTTCCGTGACAATTCATGATTCTGTATCAACAATCAGCAAATTTTGTCCGATATTAGCAAAAAATGTAGTCCGTTTTTCGATTCAAACATACCTGCAGCAGTGCTCGTTTGTTCATGTTTGTCTGGTTCTTTTTCAGGTCCTCGTTTTCCTTGTCCGCCTCCCGCAGCTTCAGATGCAACTTGTCCAGCTGCTCGTCGAATTCTCTGGAAAATCATTGTGTAGGTAGGAAAAGAGCCCTTTGAACTTTAAAAAGACTGTTTTCACAAAAGCGAATGAACAGAGGACATAGTTCTCGACAACCAGCTGGAAGTGAGTTAATGTACTTATGTTACTCAGAGCTTCTCATACTACTAAAAAAAATTCAGAATGAGTTGTGATGACTGTTCAATCCCATCTCTCCCCTGAACCCAAAACCCACATAGTCTTCTTCTTCAACTCGGTGTTTAGCTGATCCAACTTGGCCTCCAGAGCCTGGCTTCTCGTCGTCTCCTGTTTGCCGGATGAGTCCATACGGGCCTCCGCCATATCCAGACGCAGCTGCAAACGAAATTGTTGATTGAGTTCAAGATTTCGAGTTATACTTTGATGATCCAAAGCGACTTCACACTTCATTGAAACACGTCCATTTTGTAGTGATTATACGGATGAAGAAAATACCACGTTTTCGAGAAAAATATTTTGGCATGTTTACACGCCAAGACAGTTTACATTCCAAGACAATGCCCAAAAGTTTCAATATCGTAACGTAAACAGGTTGAACAAAACGGAATTAACTACGTTCGGATAATAATCGGGAATCCATCGCCCACCTTGTAGTTGCCGATGTCGTCCAGCCTGCTCTTGATGTTCTTCTTCAGCTCCAGAATCTCCATGTCCTTCTTCTCCAACTGCCAGCGGAGTCCTTCGGCTTCTGAGGCAGCCTGTTTTCGCTGATGCGCACGCTCCAACATAGGGGGGAACACCGACTGCAACAGAGAAGGAATATGATAATCATCCCTTATTGTTTCCTCTTTTAGTTTTAGTCATATTTAAAGTGTTTATTTTTGATTAAAAATTTGAAAAGATGGCCAACCAAACTTGATTTTCGATTTTGAATAGGGTTTTCGAACATTTAAACTACTCTAATGAACGAGAGTATTATATATTAAAAAGCGAAGGTGATTCCAAAGAAGGACACAGAACGGAATCAAATCATGCGCACAGCTGCACAGCGATCGCGACTCATCACTCGTTTACTTCCCTACAGCGTTCACACACATCAGTGAATGTGATTATTCTTATATTGCAAAAAAAGAACCAGTTTCCGATTAAAGTATGTTGCATTTCATGATTTTCAGCAAGAAGGCAATTTTCACGAGATAGCCCGTTTTTTTGAATTCGACTGGTTATTTGGATAATCCTACTCTACTGATGTATGAGCGTTCACTTCCTCCAACTCTTCTCATTCTGTATACCTTCTTATCGGTGCTGTCAGCTTCTTCCATAGTTCCTTCCTCCAAAATCGAAACCACAGTCGTCAGACTATTGTTGACAACCGATACAAGCTTGCTGTAATACATTTTATAAAAAAAATTCAATTCAAAGTTTGTTAAACATGTTCTATTGTGTAAAATGAATGTCCTATCCGAAAAGTGGCTGACCGGATCAAAAAACATCAAAGCAACCGACCTAACTGGATCGAATGCCTTTTCGAGTGTGATGGATCCAGAGAACTTTTCGACCACTCCGTGAATCATTTCCTTCAGACGACCTCCATCGAAACCGTTCAATTCTACAACAGAAAATATGTGTCCACACATACTTTTATTACAAACGAATACAGATTCACAATTTTACAAACGAATACCTATTCACAATCTGGCCATATATTATGGGCTGAGAAAACTTCAATTAGAATTATTATTATTATTATTATTATTATTATTTAAATAGAAAAGGCCGTACTGGTCGTGAAGTGGAAACTTTGTGGTGTATTCTACTTTCAAGAGTGCTTAGACTACGACCAACCGGGATTGATGTTGATCTGTACACTGGCAATGCCGCAGGTCTCATGCAGCAGATTACAGAACCTCTCCAAATTAGATACGGCCGCTTGAAGTTCGTCGGTGAACTGAAATAGAATGACTGATATCTAGGATTTTGACGACAACTATCCAGACAAGCGCAAAGAGCAATGAATAATTTTGAGATGAAACCGTTTGAAGGTGAAAACATGCTCAACCGTCAACCGAATACGATTCATCAATGCTCATTGCTCAATCAAACACCATTACATATAACGTACACTGTACGCATCGTGAGGTTACACTGGTGTTCTTCGCCTACCACAAGTTGCATTCGACCGCAGCCTACACTAGAAGTAAATTGAATGAAGTTTGCATTCTAATTAGGAATCGTGCACTTTTCATTGCACGTTTCTGAGTTCTGCTGTGTTTAACATGTTTAGCGTGACTGTGCAGTTGACTAACAGTATAATAGGTTCCAGCTAATAGGTTGAATGGTACCTGTGGAGTGAGCTTGAGGGTCCTTTCCCCGCTGGGAATCATTCTGCTCGCCTTCACAATCAGCTGTTGACACTTTTCTATGACGTCATTCAGGAATGTAACCAGCGTCTGGACTTCACTTCCCTCCACCTCTGGCTGCAACAAGCTCCGGTGTTATTCGATTGAATTTAAATTTCTCAGAAACTATTAAGAGGTACCTATACAGAACTATAAGAAGTACCTCTTCATTAAAAGAAGAGCCTAAATTGTAGTAGAAAAAAGAACGAGACATATAAGAAGTAGTACCTATTTATACGAATCTGAATAAACCGAATAAGGAACAACAGCGTGCATTGAATATGTTACAAAACACACTATAAACGTTTCAATGTGTAAAACCGTAAGAGCCAACTAACCGTGAGGAAATATAGGATGCGTTGGGTGTTCATCTTGGCCCAGGTGGTGGCATCTAGCAGCTGGTTGCAGAGGGCAGTCAGCCAGTTGGTCACCGAGAAACCGTCTCCACCCACGTGCACCGAGAACACGTTCTGAAGTACATGGATTTAGAAAATGAAAGTACTCTTCTTCAATCTTCAAACTCTACGTAAGAAAACTTCAGTTAGTCTATTCTCGAGTATATAAATTCGTCCGGGAGCTCCGCGGAACTCCAAGAAACAAGTGCTGCAAACGATTGCTTGCGGCAGTCCCGCAAACGATATGTCAGAACGATTCGAAGAAGAGCTAAATTTCAAACACGACTTTTCACTCAATACTCCCAAATAAATTCGAACACTTTTGATGTTTCTAGATTTCGTACACGAGATACGAAAATACAGTGTTTCTGTAGATAATGAAAAAAAAACCAATGGTGGTACCTGGAAGTACAGAATGGCCTTGTCCAGGTTGTCCAATGCCGAGTTCTCGTCGAATCGGCCCTGCTTCAACAGTTCCAGATAGGCATCGATCGTCTTCTCGTGGACACTCATCTCCGGTTGAAGCTGCGAGAGACGCGCCAGACGCTCCACGGACAACTGCTGGATGGCACTGCAATACCATACAGTTCAGGGTTTGGGGGAAATATTAGTTTGTCCACTTTCTGACTTTGCAAATTTGAGAATTTCAAATAAAAAACTACTGACACCTTTCCATACCTAATTTTCCAACAGTGTAAATTTCTTGATTGTTGAACAACAGACACTCTCTATAGGTTTTTGTATAGGGTTCATTTCTGTGTTTGTAGTTTGATTCCGTTTCTTTCCTGTGAAAAGTCGTACATTTTGGCGTGTATCGAGAGCAAGCTACAAAGACGCCTTGGCAGATTGTATACCTCTCAAACTGTCCGCTGACAGCTACTAGTGCATTGCACGAATAGGCGACACGTGCCGCGTGAGCCCACTGCTCCGCCTTGTGAGACTTGGTCACGTGTTCACGACGAGCACCCCCCGGCACGGAGGGGAACTGAAATCAAACTATCAGGGAATGTATACTAGAAGTAAATTGAATAGTCACATAAAGTTAGCATTCTAATGAGGCATCGTGCACTTTGCCATTGCACGTTTCTGAATACTGCTGTGTTTAACATGTTTCACGTGACTGTGCAATTGGCTAACAATATATTCACGAAGCTCAGCATTTCGGCGAGACGTTAGAAAACAAACGAGTAAATTCCGTCCTTCCAACACACGGCCAACTATGTCAATCTCTTTTTATAGTTATCCAGAAGACAATCATAACACCCCTTTGCCTGGTCGTGAGCGGTGACCCCTCTCTCGATTGATTATCATGCCCTCGCCTCGTCCAAAAATGGTACCATCTCGAACCCATTTTTCCACCCTTTTGAGTGAAATCAAAACACTCAATTCCAAACTCGACTCTCTGACCCAATCTCTACCCACTATTATTCAATCCGAACTACACCATTTCAACGATCGCCGATGTCTCACTATTTATGGTCTACCAGAGGATTCCACAACAAAGAAAAAGGTGAATGCAATTTTCAATTTGGTGTCCATCTCTCCATCTAATGTCTCAATTCTCCACCGTTTGGGAAAACCACGTCAAGATGGTTTATCTCGTCCACTCAAAATTTCTATCAAAGATGGTATTTCGTTTCCTCGTCTGATTGAATTATCTACTGCTATGAAATCTGATGCTTCTATGTCAACCTTTCATGTTCGGAAGTTCGAGACCCCGGAACAGCGAAAGGCCAGATTCCTCGCCAGACAATCGAAACGAGACGCCGCCCGAGCTGAGGTCACCGACCAAACTACAACTCCGCCAAATCCTGCTGACGCCAACCTACAAACTGATATGGAGGTAGTTGAGCAGCCTAGAAATGTTATCTCTCCCCCAGTTAACGAATGTTCTCCTATTCCAACTCTCTGTGAACCTGAATCCATTGAAATCAAAACTCCTGAGCCAGTTCCTAAACGTGTGTTTCCGCAACCATCTTCTGTTTCCACGGTTATTACTACTCCTCCTGTTCTCACAATAGCCTCTCTTGATTGGCCTTCTCTCCAGAGAGTTCAGAAGGCCGTTTCTCAGTTGCATTTGATGTGTAGAGATGAAACACGTTTCCGTTATAATGCTTTCTATCGTTACTATAAATGTGATCCTCATCTGGCCCCATTCATATCTGATGTGTACTTTGCTCGCTATGGTTTTCGTTTTCACATCAACCCATTATGGGAACCACTTCCACTTCGTAAATAGACATATCATGTACCTATGTGTTCATTTCAAATAGACCTATGTGTTCATTTCTAAATCAGTTTTTCTTCAAATTTATGCAATTCTATGTATTGCTCTCTGTTTTACTAGCCTTAAACATCAATTCATAAGTTATCGATTCGTCTCTCACTTGATTGTTATACAGTGCATTGATAAACTCATTATTATTAATCAACCACATGAAATGCTTTAACATCATGCGCGATTGAACTGTACTATTCATGAGTATAAACTGCTTTCCCGAGAAAAAGGAGAGAAATCTAGCTTTCACCTATTCAAATTTTCTAAGAGTGTAGTGTACGTCCTATGATTCAGGCCACCCGACACAATACTATTTGATAGCTTGGTAAATCAACTTGAATAGGGCTCTATCACAACCAACAACCCACCCTTTCTGCCACTAGTCTTGAGAAAAGTGTGGATTTGGCAGCTAGACGGGGGAACAACACGTTGAGAATGACCGCATCGTTGTCACCTGCAATATGCAAATTAGGTGAGAAGCCAATTTTCACTTCACAAACTAACATTCAATGAGTCGTTCAAAATTTCGTCAACACAGTACAAATTTTCGAGTTACCGTATGGTTTCAGAGTAAAAACAAGTAATGAATCTCAACTGAATCCATACCTCCGGCTTTGGTGAAATTATCCGGGAGGAATGCCTTCAGATATCCAATCTGCTTCTTCGAGAACTCCAGTTCAACGCCAGCAACCTGCCGCTCCACTGACTGGAAAAATGAACTCCATAACATACGAAATAGTTCGGCAAAACACGTTGGGAACCACAAATCCGATTCAATTTACTATCTCTTTTTCGAGGAGAATCAACCGAAAAAAAATTAGATGGTCGTATGTGACTGAGATCTACTGAGAACTTCAAAATGTTGAGTTTCCGAGTCGGACCTTAATACTATAAGATACCGAGTGGTTTCTCTCGAAGTTTGGATTCAAACTTTTAAATAAACATTAGATGGCTGAAACACCATAAACAAAACACTAACTGCGTCAAGTCAACCAAAGCAAAACAAAACCGAACCTCGGCGAAGCTCCTCTGCGCATTGACCTGCAGTTGACTGACCATACTGGCCATACTCTTTCCCTCCGACTGCTCACCACTCAACTGCTCCTCATATCGTAGAACCTTAAGGAAATTCATATAAACAAACAGTACAAGTTGAGATCACATCGAATAACTTCGCGAAATATCAGACTCGGTCAAAGAATGATCACTTCAGACGTTTTCCAGGGAACTCCGAAGACAATCGTCCGGGAATTCCGATAAACTACCATCAGTAGGATTCTATAACTACGATACTTTCGACTGTACCAACAGAAACCAGCACCCACACATCAGCAAAGTATGACTATCCTACAAAAAGAAGTCCGCATTCTGATCGATTCGTTAAAATTGATGATGAAACCAGATTCCCCATTTTGCCAAAAGCGGAGCCCATTTTTTATAATTTTACTACTAAGACAACTGTGCTGGAGTACGACTAAACCTCTCACCTGGTCCTTGAGATCCTGTATTTCCTCGTTCAGTTCGCCCGTTCTCTGACGGAACTTTCGAATGGTGTCCATCAGATCATCGCTGTGTTTCTCTTCCAGCTTCAGTTTTTGGAACAACTGAAAACCAAGGGTGATAAGTAATGCTAATGAATCCACATAGGTCTTGGCTTGTGTGTGGCATCACAACTACAAATTAGAGACGGATGTTGGGAAAACTAGTTTCTTTCGAATCTTCTCAACGTGTCTCTCCACAATATGGAAGAGTTTCCGTTTGAAAATATTATAAAAGTGGCCTTCTGTGTCTGTTCTAGAAGAAAGTGTAACTTCCCATTACAAAAAACATAACGCTGGTATTTTCAAATGTACAACATTAACTGGTTCAACAACAAAAAAAGAATGCTACTTTTAGAAGCTTCCAAATGGTGGTTAATGAACGAGAAACATCCGAATAATTTTATTCCCGTATTGACAGCCGCTACATTCTCACCTCGTTAAATCGGACTTGCTCGGCCTCGATATCCCTTAGAAGATCTTTCTCCACCTGTTTTTGGGCCTCCGCAATCTGTTCATCCATATCTCGCAGAGCTTCCATGTCCTCCTTTTCTTGCTCTAGGGCACTGGAAGTGAGCGAAAAATAAGAGAACTTCCGGAACAGTTCAAATGGCAGTACCTCTCAAGAACTGTGAATACAGCCGTCAAATATTTGAAAAACATTATAAACTTCCACACTCAGGCTCCTAGCTGTATTTATTGAACAAGCAAAAATAGATCAAATGAAATCAAGTTAATTAGGATTATAGAAGTATATATAGAATGATGAATTAACTAGAAGTGAAATTTCATCGAAATCTTTTTTGACTTTTTTCCATAATCCAAATAAAGTTCGTTTTTAAACTAATAATATTTTCTGATGAAAGGATTCATTCTACCATTCCTCCCACTGACACACACACCTAATCTTATCCTCCATGTCCAAGTTCTTGGTGGACAGTGCCACGATCATCTCATCAGCACCCATGGCCGCCTCCACCTGCAACACAAATTTTACTGAGAGAAGAAAGGAAGAAAAACACGTTCTGATCTCGGAGAAGAGAATGAATAGACAAATGGAAACGAGGAGAAGTACATTTGTACATCTTCGATATCAAATATACGTGCGCATTGTCTACAAACACTACAATGGCCCACCTCTTCCCAAGGCTGCAGCTCATAAATCTGCAACAAGCGGACATTGTCGATGACAACAAACCAAACGGTTGTTTTCTCCCGAGACTGAGAATATTAACGATTTTTGCAATTAAAATGATCGGTCAAACGTCTAACCTGTTCCTGATAGTCGGCGATTCGGTCCTCGGCCTCCTTGGCGGCGCGACGCGATTGTTCCACGGCGCGCACCAACTCGTTGTTCTCCGATCGCTGTTGTTCCAACTGTTTCTCCGCATCCTCTCGGTCCAACTTTTCCTTTGCGTGCAGATCGCGCAGCCTACAAACATAAAATCGATAACTGTTGACTTTCGTAGGTGCAAAACATGCAATTATCTCAAACACGTTTCATAATAACAATAACCACTTGAATTGATTGAGATTGATAATCATACCCCAGTAAGGTTGTCCGAATAGTCAGAAAAAATCTAAAAACGGACTACTTTTTCGCCGAAAAGAAGACATCGGTCTACTTTTGATGAAAAATCATAAATTTTCACTTGTTAACATATACGGACTAATTTTTGTCGCTTAGTCGAACCTTACTAGTGTTTGTTGATAATAACGATCCGACTACTTCTCTTTAGAGAAATGCGGAGTTTGTGACCGTAATTGAGTTGTTACTTGTTCTACGTACACATCTGTATGTTGGGTTTCTAAATGAAATGCGGCGGCATCAAACTACCAATGAGCAGAACAATAGAGCATGTCAGTTTCAGTCAGCCTTCTGTCGAGCCACCATTATTGTGTTCGCGCCCCAGGCATGAAGTTGGCCTGGTCTGAGAGTATTGGGTGCAATGTGTGAACATACCCTAGTGAAGTCGTCCGTATAGCCAAAACGAAAATCAAAACCGGGCTACTATTTTGCCGCAAACGAGAAAATTCGTCTATTTTGGATGCAAACATTAATTTGCACTTCTTTTCGTCGAACACTAATGATGTATATCTGTGAACCAACTTGATGAGTGCCTCCTTGAGTCGTTCGTTCTGATGTTCGACCTGCTTCATCTGGACACTGTTCCCCTGCGGGACTCCGCCCACTTCCGGTCCCCCGGCCATGGCCATCTCTTCGCGAAGGATCTCCAGGTCTGCCTTCAACTCCTCCGCACGCTCGGTCGCCTCGTCCAGCTAAATGTTTCAGAATTTTACTCAACTTCTTCAAAGGTCAACTGAAGATATTACAAAATTTATTCAACGCATTCATTTTGACACATTGTATGACATGGTGTTCCGTGTTCTCGCAACTTCTTCAACGTCTAGCTAAACACCCGAGAAATCGATAAATATACCAACCATTACAAGTATGTTTGAACAAATAAAAGCCCTTGTTTTTATATCAGTCCACATACATATTCGATAGTTGACCGACCCCTGCATACCACAATCCACAAACTTTCGAAACCTTCAACTTGATTAACCCTATACAATGTCGCGTAATAAATTATAAACATGAGTTACAAAGACTCGAAACGCACCTCTCTGCGCAACATTTCGCAGCGTTCCTCTGCCATCTCCTTGTCGATCAGCGCCATTTCCAATTCTTCTGAGGCGCAACTCATCTGCTCCTGGTTGGCATCCCGCCATTCACGAATATCCGTCGCTTCCTACAATCTCAGTAATAAAATGGAAACACTGCTGATAAACATCAACACGCATTTTTGTGACTTTTACAAAATTCGTTTTCCGAACCTAAAACTGTTGAGAGAGATAAAAACAAGAAACACATTTTTAAAAAGTTCCAGGAACGAGCAGCAGGAAAGCACAAAATATGTGGGATTTTGACTAATGCCCCACACTCTCTTATAGTGTTTCGATAACTACACTTTATCGGTACTGAGATACAATATAAACTCTTTTATTGCTTCATTCCTAGTTTTGTCGGTGTCCAAAAAGCAAAAACTCTACTTCTAAATTCTAACTATTCTGCAACAAGAACTAGGTCTAAAAGACACAAAATAAAAACCTTCTTGGCTTCCTCCAGCTGCCTCATAACGTCCAGGTTTTGATCGACCAACTTGGTGCGCACGTCCTGAAGACTCTGCAACTGCACCTTGGTACGCTCGAACTCGGTCAGCTTCACCTGGTCCTCCTTTCTTTTCATTCTGCAAACAACAAATATAACCTACTATGTTTATGTGTGCGATAGTGCGAGAAACCCGTCCCGACAAGCATAACAAATCCATTGGGCCTCAGATATGTTACCGATACATTCATATGCTTTGGTCGTTCTGTTTTCAATTTCGAGCTACTGCTAATTAGTGTTAAAGAAGGACGATTATGTGGTCCAATCGCAACGCTTCAGTCCTTTAAATTGCAATACATTTTTCAATTGCAGTTTAAAGGACCGTTGACTACTAAGCCCTGCTAAAATTACAATGAACAGCAGTAATGAAACGTCTTCTAGGGCTTTTATCCACCGAGACCAAGGCCCTATGACGTATTGTGTAGTAATTTTTATGCAGTACCTGAGGGTATCGAGTTTTTCTGTGAGATCCTTGACCTGCACCCGTAGATACTCCATTTCAGTTCCCTCGTCCATACCCATTGGGGTGCGTACCGGGGAGGGAGGCGTCATGGCCACAGAACTCGTCTAAACACACCATTTTTAATACGGAAAACCAGTTACGAAGAGCACAGGACACGACAGACTTTGGCAGCAGCCAGGCTCATTACTATGAGCTCCAGATATCTTAATACTTTCATTAACATTAGGATACATTTTCACAAAACGTTAATTACTGAACGCAGAACGATCAGAAACCGGGAACCGCACTTCAGTGCCTCTACCAACATTCAGCGAATCATTGGTTATTGTTGTCACTGATGCACACCTTATGCTCTATTTATAACAAGGTTACCTTCGCATACGGAAATCGGTTCACACCACGACACCGGTGTTTGTTCATACATACAAAAATCCCAGAAAGTGGAGAAACGGATATCAAAATGCCCAGAAATTGCCATAACCCGAAAAAGAGCGGACCTCCTCCATCTTCTTGACCCTCGACTGTACGGATGCCTTGACCGGCTCGTCGGCAGGTTCGGGAAGGGGCGGGGCGTCGCCGGGAAGGGACGACTTCGCCTGGCTAGGTGTGGGCGGGGTGGTCTGGCGGGGCAGCGACGGTTTATTCTGCGCCACGAAAGACGCTTCTCGAGAGCGAGAAGCCGACTGCGAGAGATTCGAAGACTCTCTCGTCATCTTTGGCTTTTGCTGAAAACAGGCTACTAACAAGGGAAAACGGGAGACAAGGAGAGGAACAGTTTCTTTTTTGGACCGTTTCAGAGAGGAACTGCATGATTTTGATTCTCTGAAAAACGGCCTGAAAAATAAACTGTTTTGAAAATTGTGGAAGCTGGAAGCGATAGAGATAGTTTTGCACTCGGAATATGATCATTGATTGATGGATTTCATATAATCGATAACCATAATTTCTTCCATACACCAACTTGACACTCTATAGTCTGTCACCATTCAACAGACTACTTGATCAGAACATTTGGCTTGAAGGGCATGCACAAAAACAAAAGAGACGCAAGTTGGTGTATGAATGACTCGTTCGATAGTCCACAAAGCCTTTAAAGGTCCACAAAAAGCCCATTCGTTCAAGCCACCACATTGAGAACCAAACACAGCTGATCACCCTCACAGAGATCAATTTTTCTCGATTAACTCAGAAGGCATTTTCCATAATCGACAGAGTGTGACGTGAGCTGAGTTCGAATGTCAGGAATGTATAATTCTCGCAATCATTCTATGATTCTGAGCAGAGTGGGTTGATAAGTGTAAGGATGAGGTGAAAGGGTTCCCCAGAAAACGTGAGGGGAGAAAACCAAAACAAGTGAACGGTTAACTCATAACGTGACCCACAACTTGAAACAAACGCAGCGCAGTAGCAAATAAATTATTTACCTAAACGTAACCGTTGAGGGAGACACTTGATGCTATTACAGTTAGTGAGAAGATATGCTATGTAAATATAAGAACAAAACTATTTTCAGCTCTTTTAAAAGCGAAAATAACCCTAATAAACCAGAACAACTGAATATTATGTCATATTGGTTTGAGTATCAGTACAAGCGTTCCCAGTGTTAAATGAGGAAAGTTATTGGATAGAACATTGTGTCCAGGTATTGTGGTTGAAAAGTATATGGTGTAATGTAACCCTACTTCATCAAGGTGGATCTATCGTTTTCTCATTTTCATTCTAAATGTCCCTATACCTTTTTCTTCTCTCGCGGTATAAAGAAGAAATATGGCTCCACTGGTAGCGACTTATGAGTTTATGTACAAAACTCTAACTCAATCAATCGATGCAAGGCATTAGCCCCCAATGCAATTCGATTCGACAACAAAATTGACAACCACAACACCGAGACACACAATTGTATGCGTTTTTCAGGCCAAGACAAAATTTTAGGAGCAATCTAAGAAGTTCGCGGAATAAGATTAGAAAACTGAGTTCGGGGCAAAGAACAGCAACGGGTGAGCAAATAAGGTAATCTCAGAACAGAACACAAGCTGGTTAGCTTATCTATAGTCATACTCATACGCATACCGCAGAAGTAGGATTTGATTTTGGTGGAGCTGGCTTGGCCAGGCTGGATATCTTTCGCTTCTGAATCGAGATCGAAAATTGTATACGCACACGGGACTAATCATCTATATGAGAACAACAACTACTTTTATCAAATCGAGACAAAATTACACACCTACCGTGCGTTTCATGACCTGCGGTCGCATTTCATGTTTGAAACTACTGAGAAATTGAGATACTACATCAAGGACTAAGGGACATCGTAATCAACCTTGGCTTTCAAGCTGATATGCAACATTGTCGGACGCATTTTGCGAGTAAACCTATGTCAAAAACATATAGTTACTGTATCTACTGAACTGAAAGTATAGTTCCTCAATTCTCATTCAAAACGTGTTTCCTACTGAATAGAAAAGTAAACGTACCTCAGTAGAAGGTTCAGCAAGGCGAGATGATGACGATGCCTTACGCGGAGGAGCAGATTTACCTAATTTCTCCACTGAGCCAGCGGGACTCATTTTAGGGGTCGACTGCAATGTTAGAATTGAACCGGTAACGGTATAAATACTGACATGCAGTGAGGTTGTCCGAATATCTAGATAAAATCAATAAACGGGCTCATTTTACGCCGAAAACGAGAAATTGTGACTGAATTTGATGTAAAAATCCTTACTGGTGTTCGAATACTCACTTTCACTTTACATAAATAATTTTGCTTTCAAATAGATTCTACAACTGTGACTCTGTGACTGATATAGCGGTAATACTACTGCCGCTCATAAAGACAGCATAGCAAACCAAAATATTCTTGACTCACCAACGGGGATGGTTTTCTGCTTCTTGGACCAGGGGCCTGAAGATTCGAAGTGGGGGCTTTCATCCCGGCACGAGTTTTCGACTCGGCTTTCAACTGCAATAACTTAAGATAAGACTTCACTTAGACGAAGGCAGCGGAAGTGAGCGATTTCGGTACAAGTGTTTTGTCACGTTCAACGTGACTATCACATTCACTTTTGACAATTGTCGCCTCTGATATAACTGGAGGGTAGATCATACAAAGCATGATAAATTCTTGGATCAGAGTCGAAAAAAAGATGTCTTAATCAGGTGGAAACTTTGAGTTTGTATACTATGCATCCATAATAACCATCCAAAACCAAGAAGTCTTGTAATAGTTCTTGTTTAATTTGAAAAACTTTAATACTAACCATTGCTGGACGAACAAACAGTCCATGGTTGTCCTCACAAGAAAAGTATTCTATTCCCTGAACGGTTCCATTATTCTTTCCATTGGGCTCATCCAGAATAACACCGGCCCATTCTCCGTCCGAAAACTGGGTCGGGCCGCGGAAGGCGATCACGCCTTTCCCATTTTTCTCTAAAAATGGTGTAGCTGTGAAATGCACTTCAATTATTCTGAGGATATCATTTAGTTTACAGCTGAATACTCTACAAATTGTAAAACTACCTTTGCTTTTGTGATACATTTTTAAACACTGCTTACAGCCACGAGTCCATGGCTTTGAACTTTATGACTTTTTCTGAAGTAGAAATTTTTCTTTATGTGAACTTGTAATATAAATTACCTGTTTCCACTCTACTTCCAACGCCCAGGGACATTATAGACCTTCAAAATAGCAAACAAATCCCAACCTTCCTTACGCGGACAGAGAGGACTGAAATGAGTTAATATATAGAATCTTTGATGAACACTAGTATAGAACAGACAAGTTCACATTACAACCGAACTTGCCAATTGAACTTTAATTATTTAATATTTAAAAAACGTAAACACGGCCGTTTTCTTGCGCGGTGATAGTTATTTCAGTACGGTTCAGAGGCTGCTCACGATTATCGCTCACTATGTTTACAAGAAATTGGGCGCGAAAGAAGAAATTTGAATCCAATAAAAGTGCGGTAAATTCGTGCGCACCACGGCTGGCTGTATTTTTTAAATTAAACGTCGTTCGCGTTCATAGATTGCCATTCTATTATATTGCATTATTTGTTTATTATAAGAATTTCCACGCTTGTTTTCTATTCTCATATCTTCGCCCCTGAATCTGTACTTTTCTGTTTTTTTGTATCATATAAGTTGACCCTCTCTTTCTCTGTAAATCATGAAACAGTTAAAACGCTTTATATGTGTACTTCCCATATTAACCCCCAAATGGTTATTCCATTGCCCTATTCCGCTTTGAAAAAAACATGATTACATTTAGTCATATTGTGCAGCGACACGAGCGAGACGCTGCGATGCGATGACAGTTTTCAGTAAATTCCTATTGTCTTTTGTTTTCAGTAATTCACTCGTTCTCGCGATGAAGGCTCCTGGTATCAATTCCGACATGCTGAACGATGTCGACGCGATGTTTGCAGGTGAGTTGTAGTCCACAATCCACATCTAGTTCTTCCGGCCAATTCCTCAAGGAACCCGGTATTTCGGTAACCCCATCAGGTAACCTTAACCGGGTTACCTGGTTAACCTTTCTGGGAAAATTGAAGTATCGCCCCCCCCCCCCCCACTTTAGTTGGGTCCCCCCCCCCCCCCCCCGTAGCACTTCAACCCCCCACCCAAGCTAAAACCTGAAAATCTGGGAGGATGGAGGGGGTCAAAATTCAACTTCGACATTTACTATTTATCCCCCACCTGGGTTGGTGGGGGGCGGGGGTAAAACTTCAACGAGGGGGGGGGGGCTGAACTTCAATACCGGAAATGTTTACTCTTTACCACCCACTCAAATAGTTGTATTGCAGGTGATAAATTGAATTATCACCCCCCGGTGGGTCAAACTACAGTTCCCCAAACGCAATGCAAATTCAGAAAGATGGGGGGTAAAAAGTCAATGTTCCCACCTTTTTGTTAACCACTTGGTAACCCTCTTTCATAATGTCTTTTGGGGTAAATTTAGGGTTACCAAGCGGTTAACAAAAGGGTTAACCAGTAACCCGGTTAATGGTTACCTGATAGGGTTAACGAAATACCGGTTTAAATAAAGAATTTGCCTAGTTTGTTCTCAATGCACGCACAATCCCGTATTATGCTCTCAACTATCTCATGTTCTATAGTTTTCATTCTTTTCAGACAAGAAGGAAGTCTACATTTCACAACCTTCTCAGTTTCTTGATGACGTTTACAAAACAATGGAGGTGAGCGTTTTTTGTATATCTTTACAATGATCATGTTCTTGTAGGGTAGGAGAGTTTTCTTGTATCTGGTACCTATCACATTGTGTATTGTACGTGTACCACTTCCAGGGTTCATTCATGTCTCTCAACGAGAATCCTGCAATGACTGGAGCCGTCCGTGTACGTTGTATGGTACAAGAGGCGATAGGAACCAATGGTGTGTTGATGCTTTTTCATAGTGTACCTCGGTTTGGAGTTCTTCGATGCTTCCTTTTCTGTTCAGTTTGGGAAATACAGAGGATAATCAAAATGTTTCCTTTGGTTTGTTTTGTTGAAAAGCAAAGCAAGCGTTTCCAGAGTTCAAATATCAAGAATATCACATTTTCTCAAATTTCTGTAAAGCTTAAGTATTGGCTGAATATGCAATCAAGATTTCAAGATTTATTTGATCACATCACATTGTTACAAAGTGGTGCTCCTTGACTGCTCTCCAGATTTTAATGTCTATAATGCAATATTGAGCGAAAAATCATGGAATTTTGGTTCGGCCATCGAATCTGAGTGTTTTTTTATTATTCATAAATTCCCAGAGTTCTTCATCATGTCGTGCAATCTGAAAACTGGAGAAAACACTCGACCTTCAACCATGCTCTTCCGTGATTCTCTGCAAGCTGATGAAGTGAGTGTTTCCCTCCGTGGTTAAAAAAACTCACTTAGCACTTGAATGAAGACGTATATGTGAAGTAATGTTACTCCCGAAGTGGTGTTATATGCAAGTTTCGATTTCACTTTTTAGGTTGTTAGGGACCATAGGGCAGTCATTACGAGTTTCCAATTATGTATTTTGAAACTTATGTTATTTGTGGCAGCATAGTTATATGAAAAATCGCTATGATGAAAATATTAGAAAAGAATTGCTTTCACGCTACTCATTTACAGGAAATTGTGTCGCACGATGGTTTCGTGAGTCGCTGCAGTTATGTAATGGTGGACGTTCCCGGAGCTACACCTTGGTACAAGAATCATTTTAAGTCGTCTACGCAGCCTATCACAGAAGGTAATTAGTTCTGTTGCAAGTTATTGGAACTGCATGTGTATACGTAACGGTGAAATCATAAAATTGACAATTCAATTTCGTTCAAAGGTTGGGTTTAAAGTATTTGGATTTGGGTGAACATCAGAGTGTGAATTGAGACATCGAACGCAACATACATTTACTTTTTGCTATTTTTCTACGTTGCACACAATATTTGAGAGAAATTTTCTTGTTTTTGTAGAAATTCCCTGCAAGAAATCGCGTGTATCTGAAGAAAACGTGGGCGAAATTCCGAAGTTTCTTGCCAAGGTGAGCTGCTGGACATATAATAAGCCTGAAAAATCCAGTGAACTCCTGGTTCAGTGTCTTTTATCCAGTGGCCGTTATTTGTAAGCTCAAGTAGCCATGTAAGTTACATGGACAAATTTTGAATGGAAATTAATCACTTCTGCTACTCTTGATTTGACAGTTTTTTTTGCCCATTTTTGAAAAACTGAATTGTATTATTGAAAACAAACCAAATACAGAAGGACTATTGAAAACTGAGACAGATATTACCTATTGAAAAATTGCTCATGTAACTTACATGGCTACTTGAGCTTACAAAATACGGCCACAGGTTTGATTTTCGCAAATTAAGAACTGAAGAAACGTATTTTTATTAAAGAAAAATATCTGTTTTACTGAAATCTGAAAATTTGGTCTTGTTGAGTTATTTATCAGTATATCATCACAACATTAATATTTCCTTCTGCATGACGAGTACTGAAATTCACTTTATAGTTTGTCGGAGAGGAGAGTGATTATGATCTACCAATCAATACCGTGATCGATCTTTACGGATTGCTGACTGAAGCACGACAGACTGCAGCGAACGACGAGTGAGTATCTCACATCGAATTTACGTTTGTATGACGTGTTGCTTTTTCATGGTAGTATTCAGTTAATCACCAGATCAATAGATCAACTTTGTTGCTTTACAGCTTCACCAAGAAGATTTTGGTTTCTTTTGTTGAGTTTGCCTTTTGCCAGTTTGTTTGGTCAATATCGAAAGTAACCAAGATTTCATTACAAGATTACAAAATTAACAAAATTTATATTTGGTTGATTTGTGATGTGTGGTCCAACTACGACCACGAGAACTCTTTGAATTTTGAATATGTTCAATTTCAGGGAGGAACCTTGTAAAGACGCGCCTCTCCCTATCTTCCATGTTCTCAAACATGAGATTGTTCACACTGAATCTCTGGCTAACCCTTTGGCTACTACATGTATGAACGATTGTAAAGTATAAATAAGATTGGAATGTCGGGAAAATTGAAGTATCGCCCCCCACTTTAGTTGAGTCCCCCCGTAGCACTTCAACCCCCCACCCAAGCTAAAACCTGAAAATCTAGGAGAGGGGGGGGGAGGTCAAAATTCAACTTCGACATTTACTATTTACCCCCCACTTGGGTCGGCGGGGGGTAGAACTTCAATGGTGGGGGGTCAAATTTCAACGAGTGGGGGGCTGAACTTTAATACCGGAAATGTGCACTTTTTACCCCCCACCCTCAAACTTTTGTATTGCAGGTGATAAATTGAATTATAACCCCCCGGTGGGGGGGGGGTCAAACTACAATTCCCCAAACGCAATACAAATTCAGAAAGGTGGGGGGTAAAAAGTAAATGTTCCCGGAATGTCAATTGTCAAAAAGGGAAAGGAGGAGAACCAGAAGAATTAACTGGCTATGGGATGTTCATATGTAAAATAGTTCAATCCCAGTGCAACTAAAATCAATGTGCGTAACCTTAAAAAACGGGCTAGATACCACTGGAAAAGTGACTGCTTCTTTCGTTAAGCGCGTTCAACACAGATTTCGCTTCTAAAAACGAGCTTAAGTTTTCAGAAATATATTTAAAAAAAAAACATAGGTCCAAACACCCCCATACCACTTTGACGGGGTATTTTACCTATGGGGGTGTTTGGGCACAGGTTAGTCGAAGCTTTTTTCTTCAAATAAAGTTTAAACTCGTTTCAGATGACATGACTGTAACCGGCCAGGCCTTGTGTCGAAAACTGACCTCTTTATTGGGCGATTCTACCAGTGCTGAATGGCTCATGCTTCATCTCATGTCTACAACGTATGTTGCTTTTTTTATGCTGTTCCAGCCGAGCCGCCACCAAATTAAGGTTAACATGGTTTGTCAGGCTCTCCAAGTTAGGTTTCTTTTTGTGAGTTCTGAGTTCTTTTCATACAGATCAACTGTTTCCAGCTATAATGCACTCTCTATACTACTAGCTAATTTCAACATTTTTAATTTGACGAAAAACTAGAAACTTGAAATTATTTTACGAAAACTTGATGTTTGTATAATCGAGCTAAACTAATTGTATTGTACCGATACTGCAGCTATGCCCGTCCAAACGGGATGCCAGTCTGCTGTCTCCCACTGAATGTGGTGGGAATAAACGATTCAACGGTCATTGTCGATGTTATCAAGCAGCTCATGCCTAAGGTTGGTTGCACTTTACACGGATTTGGGCTCATATTTTTCCCGTAGACGTGTTACGCAACGAAATCAATAAAAGTATAACCCGGAAAGTAATTTAGTTTTATGTTTGCAATCGAAAACGGCTTACTTTTTGAGGATTAGTAACACTTTACTGGTATTGTAGATCTGTGTGTTGTGTGAAGTGTTATGTAATAACCCGCCCTCCTTTCCAGGTGAAGGTGCTTTCCCTGACGCCCTCGCTTCTGTCGGATAAGCCGTTTGCCTCCTTCAAAGACTACATCAAGTCGGACTTCCTCACACAGGGCGAGCTGCAACTCTCCAGCGGCACACTGCTTATCATAGATGAGACTGGACTTCCCGAAGGAAAGGTGGCTGTTGGAGGTTACGGTAGGTTGAGTTGTTATATCCACAATCAATCTCCATTGGTAATAATAATATTTATTATGCAATCGTATAACAGCAGATCAAATTTAGGTAATTCATAGATTTTTCGAAATTCGTGTTTGGGAAAAAAATAGTTCTGGAGTTCCAATTTACACTTTCAACCAGTCGATCGTATATGTTATCTAGAATCATTAAAAAAAGATTTTTGGTGTGTCAAAGTTAACAAGATCCCTGCATATTTCAATGCGGGAAGAAATAAGAGAAAAGCTACCATGTTTTGACAACTTGATTTTTCATCTGTTACGATTCCGAACACTTGATGTGATCTACGATTATGACGGAATTGGCTATGATTTCGATTATTTTCAGCCGAAGCCAATCTTCGTACCCTGGAGCAGTTGATTATTGAACAGCGAATAATATATCAGTGTGCGACGGCCATGATTCCCTTCGACGTAGACTATCCCATGCTGATTCTATCGAAGAACCAATCAAGACTGTTCAAGGTAAACGATTGTTCTTCGGTCCGATATCTCGATCTGATCATTCTACCAAAGACATTTAGGAGACGTGCTAACACTTTCTGTCAGGTGACATGGACGAACGTTAAGATTTCCAGTTTTTTTTCTCCTGAGTGTTGGGTTTTTTTTAGAGACCAGGGATGATCAAAATTTTGAGGGCCAAAAACGACCCCCTCCCCCTAAAAAGTTATCCGCGTACCAACTTTGATCATCCCTGGCAGCGACATAGATTTGTGGAAAGCCATGAAGTACACCATAATTGCGACCTGCAAAAATATTACACGAATGAAAAAAATGGAGAATCCGTCATTTTGAAGTTACTATTCCCTATTGCAGACCCCCTTCCAAGTGCCCATGTTGCCCGGCATGGATCAGTTTGTCCTTGGAGATCACGTGGAGAAGACCATCTACCGACAGTATATTCTGACGGCCAGGAACAATGTCAAGCAGATCTCTATCACTGGCGACACGGCTAAGGTAAGGGCGTTCATTCAATCTTCGTTAGGAAAAGCTTGGTTATACTTAGACATTTTTCTCACCTCAAAGTACTATAAGAATATTTCCTGTGTTTTCTTCTCGCGTTTCCGTTCCGTTTCCGTTATTGAGGCTGTGAGACGAGTTCGATACTTTGAAAGTATGATTTTAAATGACTACATAATTATCGCATTTTGTCTTTACAGGGCATCCAGGAGTCTTTTGTTGAACTGTGTAAGAATCTTCCTCAATCGACCGAGAAGTCTGATCTTCTGAATGAGCTTCTCATAGTTTCCAGGTAATTTTTTGCGCCAATATCATCACTCTACTGTCAAGTTAATTTTATTAAAGTTTTATTTTCAGCTTTAATACAATGTACCTCAACTCTTTTTTCTATTCCTTAATTTTTCTACCCTGAATCTGACACTTATTTGCTACATTCCTACGTTGTAGAAACATAATCTTGTCTTGTCTGTTTCATTTTCTTGGCCTAAAAAGGGTGATTAGCCAAAGTTTCACGTGTTCAATAAATATTTGCTGTCACTAGTTAAAAAAACGTGATCATAGTTATGAAGACGTCATAACTATTTCAGGCTTTTGACAGCCGCCGCCGGTTGTTCCGAACTGCAGCCAGCCCATTTTGCGCGGGCCGTGGAAATGGAACGATCTCGCAAAGAGAACATGACCGAGTGGACCAAAATGCAAAAATAGACCTAGGAAGTGGTTCATTCTGACGTTAGTTTACAGAGTGGGTGACGATACTGACTCCAACTTTTTGTAGTTTATCGGCAGTTGATGCTTTACACTTTATCATTATAACATTGTGGTATTGGAAAAAATTTAATGAAACTCTGAGGATTCTTGACTGTAGCCGATTAGCTCAATCGTCGCTCACTTGTGGAATATGACTATTACGTGTACCATTAAATGAACGTTGTCCCCAGTTTTAATGACTTCACAATTATCAGTTGTATCAGTTAGCCTGTTCCATGCGTTTTGATTTATTGATTGCTTAAAATACGTAAACCCACAGTTTGCTTGAAAGAGGTAATTCCGTTCATCGTCTCGTGACCTTACCTCTCATATTATCATCCGTTTCATGCTCATTCCGAAAACGTGCCTTCTGCACGTTTATATCTTTGTACCCGGTTTGCTTTTCTGAGATCTCTCAAGTTTTAATCCCGTTTTAGAGTTTGAAATTTTGCAGGTCACCAATATATTCCGGTCATTATTCTATTACCAGATTTCCATATATATTTTGTAATTGCTGATAATCTGTCACTTTGGTTTTCAATGAAGATATTCCTGTTTATAGTTGTTTCTTGTTCAAAAGACCTACTAGCTGATAAATTTACAATAAAGTACATCAAATTGAGGCGCTATCAAAAATGCACATTACGGTTACTTTGAAACTTGTCATTCAATTCTTTTACCGTAATTTTCTGGGCTGTCACATTTCTTATTTAACCGCTCCAGAAAAGCTCTAGTGGTTTTCTGACAGTTCTGGCCGAGTTGTTTATTATGTACAAGAATGTAATGTTACATTTGTTAAGGTGAATATCATTCTGGTTCCCCAGTCATTTCTGGGATACCATCTGCATTCCAAGTAACTTCCTTCCTTCTCTCAACCGAGAATATGAGGGAAAGGTAGCGACGGTAGAATCTCCGCGACCTCTCGTAGATCGTCAGAATTATCGATTGGACAAGCTGGAAGTGTCGTGATTATAATCTTAAAACTTTTTGATGTTTATCACATTATTTTCGAGCTGTTCGTTACAGAACTCTATTGAAAATATCCAAATTATACTGTGCTAGTTCAAAAGCGGGTGTAACAGAATATAACCAGACTCAAATGGACATAACAAAGATATATGTGTTTGTAGTCTTTCACATCACAAAGTTTTTGCCGTCAGGGTCTATTGACCATTGACAGCGATTATAAGTTAGTTGCAAACAATTAGGAAACCTACCTGAACGAGAGTGATAACGGAGCATCCAATGAAAAGTCCGCTCTGACCTCCCAGCTCAGAAATGAACCCCGCCAGGGAAGTGGTACGAATTTCATCGTATTGCTCGTACTAAAAATAAACTGACAATTGAGGAATTCTGGACAAATACACAAGGAACCCGGTTGCTTTTGTATAACACTATTGGTTGCATTTGAAAGCCAACAATAGTTTCACAAAATAGTTTAGGATCATATTATGATCAAGAAGCAACGGTATCAAACTACAAACAGAGCCAGAAATGAACAAGCCCCGCTCTCTCCGGTCAGAGAGAGCCCTTCAGATGTACGCAACTATATTTACATATTCATTTACACTTACATATTCATTTCTTTCATACTAATATACATTCTCTTTTCTTTCTATACCTCGAGGTTGCTGAAGGATACTTCGATGCGAAATTGATATTTGGTACTTGGAGAGAGATCGATGGTACTGAACATTCGGAATTCGTTGACCACACGATCGCAGGCCGGCAGGCACTGAAAAAGGAGATTTGGTGAAAGAAACATCCGGACAATTCTATATTTAACCTGGTTTTTTTGGCAACCTAACCGGTTTTTTATAACCCGTTTTTTTCGGTTACCTCACAGGTAACCTAAAACTAAATTTTGGTTATCGCACACACTAACGGTAAAAAACCCATTTTATGTTGGAAAAACAAGAAACCGGTTTTTCACTCTAGCTCAATGACCGGTTACCTGTTGAGGTAACCTCAAAAAGGTTACTGGAAACCGGTTAGATTAACAACAAAACTCGGTTACATATAGATTTCCCAAATTTCGCCACCCGCGCCTAGCCCTAGACAGCTACGGGACCTGCACATATCCTGGATCTGTCGTTATTCCGCTTGTATACATGTTTATTTTTTAAATCAACACAGTCGATTCTCTTCAGTCATTGAAGTTATCTGTCAACAATCGTGTTGATAAACCATTATTACATCAGAAACATCGTAATCCCCTTTCTGAGTCAATAATCATGTAACTCGCCTTGTCCTCCACGCGGTTTGTCATGATGTTGTTATAGTTGTCAACAACAACCCTGGGATGACATACGGGCACGTCCCTCATGTACGGTAGCATGTCATGGAAGTACGCCAGACTGCAGTTGAGAACACCAACCACGTCCCTCGTCAACCACGTATGCACGAAACAGGTAGATTTACCTGGAGAGCAAAGAACAACGAGACTGCAGCTTTCTAGAAGGCTGAATGTTAGTTTAATTTCTATACACGTTATATATATATATATATATATATATATATATATATATATATGAGCGAACCCTTTACAGACTCTTTTGTTGAATTGTCGATCTTTTCTCCTACACAGGCGCGGTTCAAATCTATAACGAACCTTGGTAAACTGTATTTCTTTCGCTCTGTATTAGCCATTATTTATATTTCTTCGGGATAGGTAGTTAGTTCTAAGGCCGTTGACAGCAATATTTTTGAACGTAAATATGACTCACTCATTCCGAAGCAAGCCTATGCGGTGTGTCCCTATCTGGCTGTGTTTGTATAGTTCACACCATTCCTACTGAGACTCCTACAGTAACCTTACAAACTTTCCAAAGGCTATTTTGAAGCTGAAAATGAACTTCATAGAGAACGCTCTCGTATATTCACTCTACCTGAGAAGGAGAATGACGTACGAAAATCCTCAACTTTTCCGATCAAAAGTAAATAAACAGAACGACTTGGAAGTTTCTAAATCCTACTGTAGGAGTCTCAGTAGGAATGGGAAAGACTATATCTGAGATACTTTTGGTTTTCGAACGAAATTCCAAAACTTGGCGTTTACTGAGATCAAACTACAAGTTTTGTTGACTTCTGATAAAATGACTTGAAACAAACCTTTGTTGTACGAATCGCTGGAGCACATCTTGTTCAGAGCGGGCAGCATTGATATCTTCTTCTGTACCATCCGTGCTCTATTAAAGTCGTGAGTGTTCAGGTAATAACGGGGGAAAATGGAAACTTCCGGGTTCTCGTCTCCAAGATACACGACCACTTGAGACTGGAAAAGTATAGGTTCGTTTCACTTAGTCTGAGCTGCCTTAATTTTGAATCGCTCGTCATATTTCTCCGTTTTTCGAGGCTTTGTTTGGTACATTAGCGCGTGAACGAGCTCCACGTAACTGGAGATAGTTGATTGATGTGTACCTTATTCTGAAAAGCATCACATTTTCCACCGGTACTCAATATTAGCCTTCACATTGGCTGTATGAAGATTCAGCAGCATATAGTTGACGAGTCAGAAAACTGTTCTCTTAAAGCAGGACGATTATGTGGACCAATCCCGTGTCAACGGTCCTTTAAACTGCAATTGAAAAATGTATCACAGTTTAAAGGACTGAAGCGTTCGAATTGGACCATATAATCGTCCTTTTTCGAGGTGCGGCCATACTTCGAGCCCTCAGGTTGGGAGGCAGCAGCCCGAAGGAACAATCTATGAGTATTGATCGAGCACCCAGAGACTCGAGGAGCTATCTTGGTTGAAAAAACCTATACTTCTACTCACCCGAGTGGTTTGGGTACCCAGCAAAGGATTGTCGGGTTTATTGAAGAACAGCGAGAGCTTGTCGGTCTCATCCACGTCTGTTTGATAATACGGAGAGATTAGCCGGAAACATCTGGAATAAAAACAGTATCACATTTTTCAAGGAACGCTCCCTTATTAGGTAGTGGTTCGAGTCTGTAGAGGGTGCTGGGGTGGTGATGGTACCGGCTGGTTTCACCACTAACCGGGTTTTAAGGTAATCTAACCCTGAAGGAATACCAAGAAATGTTAGCTGACCACAAAACCCGGTTAGATATAGTACCCGCGGTATAACCACAGTGAGTGAGAGTCGAGCCCAGGTCAGATGGTCCGAGAGTTATACACAAACCACTAGACCGTTCGACCCTCCAGTTCCCTGAATCCCTACCTTTGACAACTTTTCGAAATTTCCAGAATTTCTCACCTCCCTCTCGTCATCACGTACGTAGGTGAGAAGATTTTACAGCAGTCCAACGTCTGTGAGCCCGCGTAACAACTGTGGAAAACCTGGAAAGATCTGTGGTCGGATTGAACTCTTAGTGATAAAGTAGATTGTACAATACAATACCATACCAGCTTTATTTCTCTCACGTATCACTGAGTGTTGTGTAAAGGTGTTGTTGGTGTCAAAAGGGCGCTGGTGGATAATTTCGATGACTTCCTCTCATTCAGATAATTTCGATGACACTCAGGGTGACATACGGGAGAGATTGTAGATAATTCCTCTCATTCAAGTTGTTGAAATCTTACAAATCTAGCCTATAAGCTTGCGATCATACCTTACGTTTATCAGATGAGAGAATGTGATGCTGCAACATAAATGTTTGAACTTGCTCCAGTCGCAGCAGTATTTATATCAGTTAACTTGTATATAGTTTCTGCTGTGTCTACCCCATTTAACTCTACCTGCTCACAAGTGACTCCATTCTGGTCGAATACCAGTCGGAATAGCTCAAGAACAGAACGATCTCCCCGCCACTCCTCATACCAAACACCCAACTGTTCCCTGAAGTGTATAGGGTTAACTATTTCGAGATAAAAACAAAAAAAAAACAATTACGCCTATTTCGTGTGTTGTATAATTTGTAGTAAAATCGGTTGTATCTTGCGATAAATTGAGAGAAAGTGCATGCTCGACAAGATTCTACATATTTTTATTGTGCTTTTACTAATTAGTTTTCAGCATATTCAGTTTGTTTTGATCAGTCGAAAAACATCAGTCGAACTTGAAGAAAATTGGAAGTGGAAATTGACCGCAGCAGAATAGAATAATTTAAAATTTTATTGATGGAGTTCGCGTTTCTTTAGTTGCTCACAGATATTCGGGTTCGAACTGTTTGAGATTGACATTGTCGAATCCTGTACCGGCTATCATGTACTGTATCAGATCCAGACTGTTGTTGCCGCTCAAATTACCCACGTGGTCGAAAATATCTGAACACAAACAATAGTTATTCCACGGTGAAATTAATATCTCTATCAACTCTATAACTGGATTTTTCGTACAACCTTAGCAGTTTTTGGTAACTGTTTCCTTTGATTAACTTAGGAGGTGGCCGATAAACTGAGAAATTAGTTATTTTCCATCAAACGCAAAATTTACTTGAAAAACTAACGGTAACCGTATCCTGATTTTCGAGATTACCTAATCAGATATCATGAAACTCTCAGTCTTTTGAAGAATGGATAGTTACAAAATCTAAATTCCGTGACAGTCAATGAGACATCGACAGTCTCGGACCGTCTGAGTCTCTGTGACCTGCACACTGTCTAGTCAAGGATTGACAAGCCTGTTACAGAAGTAGCCACTTCAATTTTAGCCTAGATACACTAATATGAGGAATAGGTACAAACCTTCCTTTCTAGCTGAAATTATGAAACACGGAGATGTGAGATGGTGAAATTTGCTCAAACCGTCAACTCACCTTTCAAAACAGCGGTGTAATTCAGTTCGTCAGCATATTTTGGACAGAAAACTAACGTAGGGAAAACCAGCTTTTTAACCTGAAATCATTGCTCTCGAAACGGTTCGCTTGCAAAATGTTCTCTTATTACAAATTACTTCTTTTGGTACCATCTGAGGTACCTCAATGAACACTTTTTCACGTAACATTCATACTGTGAATGGAGTCTAGGTCAAGTGCGCATAAAAGGTGCGCATGCACCAAGTGAGCAAAAAAACTGCGCAAATTCTCAGTGAGCAGTCAATTTTTTCTAACCCCGAAAGTGGCAGTACCGCACATATTTGGAAGAAAATTCGCATATATATCAGTGACACGACGGCTTCATCCCACTGAAAATCGCCAAAAATGGCGTCTATCCAGTTCGAACTACAGCAAGCGTTCGGTCCCTCCTCATAGCCAAAACGGCTTCACATTCGATTGACGCTCAATTCGTTACATACCGGTCGTATTGTGATAAGTGTAGAAGTCTGATGAGTGGAGTAGTTTCCGAGAATATAGCTGGCGTTGGCAATTGAGACTGCGGCGCAAACAAGTATCACAGTTAGCCACAACAGCTTTCCACTCAACGACTCCGACTGAAAATAGCACAGAAATGAGTTGATCCAGGGCCGTTTTCACGTACATCCTTTCCTTTCCATCCCAACCTGCGCCTCCTCAATCATACGCTATTTCTCTGCTCCTACGTCGGGACACGTGAGATACTAAGTGCGGTAGAGCGAGAGACGCAGGATGGGATGATGTTGCCGGGATGGTATGGTACATGCACTCAGTTCAGTTTGCTTTTCGGTGAAAGGTCGCAAATTGCAACATGTATCGAGAGATTTGGTCTCTCCCGATATACTGAGCCGATTGAACTGACCATCATGAGCGCATTGAGTCCGTGTAACTCCCTGAGCCAGGGATATTTGCAGTTACATTTGTAGTTGGCTATTTTGGTGGGACGCACATCTTTCGAGCAGTCTACACAGGTAACCGCCACTGCACCACTGAAATCTCACATAGAACTTTCGCGACTTAGAGGGGGACGTACCAAGGAGTTCCTTCTATAGCTGTGAAAACGCTAGTAGCTTAAAATACCGGAGAAGATGCAGGCCTAAATACTGGTGTCGAATTAGCCTGCATCTCCTTATGAATTTCAAACAGTACAGACGACATCTGGCTGACCCCGGTATTTTAAGTTACAAAATTGCCGAGTCCGGAATTTTAAGTTGCAGCGGTTTTTCAGAGAGGATCGGCCAACTTTGCTATGCATGAAATGTTCTGGTCTTTTTGCCGTTAACGAAGGACGATTATGTGGACCAATCCCGTTACATCGGTCCTTTAAACTGCAATTGAAAAATATATTGCGGTTCAAAGGACTGAAGAGTTGCGATTGGACCACATAATCGTCCTTCTTTAACATGCTAATTATGAATAACATAGAATATGCTCATATTTGAAAAAGTGTTTACTACTAGTAAAGTAAGGAGCCATGGGAAACGTGAACGTGAAGAGACCTAACGTAGTTTCTAATGCTACTACTTATTGTGTGACTTTTCTATAGGCTCGCTTATTTGGAGATGAACTTTTCTTAGTTTTCACCTATCAACATATAAGGATAAGGAACATTATCACAAATTGTTGATTCACAAGAGAAAGGACCTGTACAAATGTTTACACTGGCACAGGGAAGTTTATTTTCCTATGAACTCGACATAAAGAACCTGCACACATTTTTATATGGTAACTTTTGGTACAGGGAAGTTCATTTCTTATGAAAGCTGAGAATACTAAAAACCTCACTTTTGTTTTGTGGTAGCAGTGAGCGCATAGCTGTACGGCATTTGAATGTTCAGCTTCTAACCCTGCTTTGGGGATATTGAATAACTAATATAGCATACCAACCTCGGAGACAGAATAGAGCAAATACTAAAGTGTAATCTATTATTATCCTTTCGTACTTAGCTCTATATACTCGCACATTTAGAGAGCCCACGGTTTTCCAATGAGCAGTTATCTCTCCCTAAGCTCTCTTTCTCCCTCCCTCTCCCCCCCCTACCCTCTCTCTCTCTTTCTCTTCTCTTTTCTCTACAATCATCCTTCTCTCTCTCTCTTTCTCTCTTTTATCTACATTCTATATCTATTTCTTTCTTTCTCTCGCTTTTCTCTCCCATTATTATTTTCTGTCGTTGCCTCTACGAAAGTCCGTTATCAAACTACGGACTTTCGATTTTCGAATTACTAACTTTCTAGCTTCGACACTCTTGATTATTGCTTTCAACTTTGATGTAATTAAGATCTGACATAGTTAGTTTATCAACAAAAATATTTCTTACAAAGTTTGACAATATTTCTAAATTTCTTCCAACGCCTTCACCGTACAAATGTACTGCATGTGTTTTACGAGATAAATTTTATTTTTTCGCGCGCATTCCGAATCGATCGCGCTGCGCTGCTGCCTCAGCTAGGCTTAGTTGTCACCATTACATTTCATCATTTCTCTTCGCTCTCTACCTCATTTCCTAAATGTAGCAACTTTCTCCGAAATTTTCACATATAGCTCACAGATTACGACAAATTGTCATTCAATAGTTAGATTTTTGTTCAGTTCTGAACTGAATAAATTCATTTTAATTTGTTTTAGTTTGTTTGTGCAAGTGAAGGCGTATTAGCATGAATTAGTGTAATTCACAGAGACGATCTAGTATTCACTCTCACCTAGTGCGTTTGTTCTCCTGGTCCGCTCAATTTCTAATTTTTAGCGTTTTAAACGAACTAACGAAGTTCTTTATACACAAATTCCCCAACGCGACAACGTTCGTTACTGGTTGTTTTTTCTCACAGAGAAGTGGTGTATTGCTGTTCGGCTTTTTTGTGGTTTTCGGGAAAATTTTACTTTCGCCCCCCACCGTACAATCGCACCCCCCGTGATAGTTTGGCCCCCCACCCGCACTAGTTTCAACAGAAAATGGTGGGGGGTAAAAGGTAAATGTATGGTAGAGTGGGGGGCTAAAGTTAAATGTCGACATTGTACAATCACCCCCCACTAACGTAAATTGGGGGGTGAAAGTAACATGCCTGGCAATCTTTAACAATCGCCCCCCACCCTTGTAACTCTTAGTTGAAACGGAGCCATGTTACTTTCACCCCCCATGGTGGGGGGTGAAAGTAACACAGGACCTATTTCGGTTGAAACGAAAAAAGTGGGGGGCGAAAGTAAAATAGTCCCGTGGTTTTCTTTTATTTATTTGTGCAATTTCAGACATCCGACCATGCGCGAAATCGTCCACGTTCAGGCTGGCCAGTGCGGTAACCAGATTGGTTGCAAGGTGAGGACCAATTCTACAAGTAACCTTGTTTTTGGGTACCCAACTCGGAACCTTGCACCTTACGAAAGTTTTGCGTATGCTACTGAGGAAACGTAGAGAATTTTTTAGAGGATTGTCACAACTGGCGTGCGTCCGGTTGATGCTCAAGGCTTCTCGTGTTTGGTTATTCTGGGAGGTGTCATACTTGGCTATTGGTTATTCAGTGGTCATCGTTGTAAATGTTCATATGGGGAAATGCTCACTGCCTCCTAATCATTCAAAACTATTTCTTTCAGTTCTGGGAGGTGATCTCGGACGAGCATGGAATCCAGCCTGACGGTCAGTATGCCGGAGAGTCGGACATTCAACTGGAAAGAATCAATGTCTACTACAACGAGGCGAATGGAAACAAGTACGTGCCCCGTGCCGTACTGGTCGACCTTGAGCCGGGAACCATGGACTCTGCCCGCGCAGGACCCTACGGACAGCTTTTCCGTCCCGACAACTTCGTCTTCGGACAGTCTGGAGCCGGAAACAACTGGGCCAAGGTAATTTACGTCTTGTTTGATGATGTATTCTGTGTTCCACACAGGTTTAGGGACGAAATTTTGGTTCATTTTAGGACGAGAGTTCCGTATCAGCAAATCATTCCTTTACTGATATATTACTGTTTTAATATTAGGTATTGGGAACATTTCTGATTTCTCTTCATTTCATTAATTATTCTGCTTTCAGGGTCACTACACGGAGGGAGCTGAGCTGGTGGACAGTGTGCTGGATGTGGTCCGCAAGGAGGCAGAAGGCTGCGATTGTCTCCAGGGATTCCAGTTGACTCATTCTCTGGGTGGTGGAACCGGATCCGGCATGGGAACTCTCCTCATCTCCAAGATCAGAGAGGAGTACCCCGACAGAATCATGTCGTCCTTCTCTGTCGTCCCTTCCCCCAAGGTTAGTTGGTGTTTTAGACATTTTTGATCTAGGTAGCTGTTTTGAGGTAATTGACTTTTTAGTGAAAAGTAAGTAGATACTCTATAGCGGTTCAACGCAGAATAATATAGTTTGAGGTATTTTAATCGATTACCGGGTGGCTTAGTTGAATATTGGTGTATGATCAGCTCAGTTCGAGAAACCAACTGTATTATTTTGCAGGTCTCTGACACTGTGGTGGAGCCCTACAATGCCACTTTGTCGGTGCATCAGCTCGTTGAGAATACAGATGAAACCTTCTGTATCGACAACGAGGCTCTGTATGACATCTGCTTCCGCACGCTCAAGCTCACCAACCCCACTTATGGCGACTTGAACCATCTTGGTCAGTTTCATCTCTTCTTTTCGTTCCAGGGTAGATGATACATGAGTTTTAGGTTTTCTCCTAGATGGTTGGTTTTCTTTTTCCTGGGTGACTGGTTTTCCTTGATCGATAATACGATAATTGTTGTTTTCAGTGTCGATGACCATGTCTGGAGTGACCACATGCCTCCGGTTCCCCGGTCAATTGAATGCCGATCTTCGCAAGTTGGCCGTCAACATGGTCCCCTTCCCTCGTCTTCATTTCTTTATGCCCGGATTCGCGCCGCTCGCCGCCAAGGGCGCTCAAGCCTATAGCGCCCTCACTGTTGCCGAACTCACCCAGCAGGTTCGTTTTGATCCACGTTTTATAGAATTGGCATTCATAACTCTGCTCGTGCTGATTATTCTGTGGATAAGTACTACCCCGCAGGTTGAACTCTATTTTCTCGATAACTGCATCATAATTCAAAAACGTGGGAATGTTAGATGGTCTGTTCTGAATATTTTATCCCTATTTTTAGATGTTCGACGCCAAGAACATGATGGCTGCCTGTGATCCTCGCCACGGCAGATACCTCACTGTTGCAGCGATGTTCCGCGGAAGAATGAGTATGCGGGTCAGTTTATAATCACCATTTACCGAGAATTTAGGTTAACGTTCAGTGGGTGTTCACTTGTTCAGTTATGGGAACAATATGAGTTACTGGAGTGCATCGTATCTACTTTTGCCAGACTTTTGAGTTTCTTATAATGTTGTTTGTATTGCAGGAGGTCGATGACCAGATGATGTCGGTGCAGAACAAGAACTCTTCCTATTTCGTGGAATGGATCCCGAACAATGTGAAGACCGCCGTCTGTGACATCCCTCCCCGTGGACTCAAAATGGCTGCCACTTTCGTTGGTAACTCGACCGCCATTCAGGAGCTGTTCAAGCGCATCTCCGAGCAGTTCACTGGTTAGTTTGTAGAACTTATTTTATAATAATAATAATATAATAATAATCTTTTACGGCAACTATTTCAGCCGTGTTTTACTTTTATTCATATTACAACAACCAAGACAATGATCACACAGAAGTATCCGTAGAGGGGTGGGGTCCGTAGATGAGAAACTAGGCATGGGTGAGCTTTATTACCAGCTCATGCGGTCCGCCATGAAGATATATTTTCGGGTGTAACTATCTGAGAGGTAGAATGTAAAATTATGATAGACAGACGGGTTTTCAAGCTTTTAGTCCAGTTCGAGAATATATATTCACCAAACTACCCAAATGTATAGGGGAATTGTGGATACGATAAGGTAGTAGAAGTAGAATTCATTTAGATGTCTGATAGCCGGCATGATTCGATGATGGGTTTTTGAGCGTTCAGATTTAATTGACAACTAAGATTTAACTTGTTTTGTTTCAGCCATGTTCCGCCGCAAGGCTTTCTTGCATTGGTACACTGGAGAGGGTATGGATGAGATGGAATTCACTGAAGCCGAATCCAACATGAATGATCTCGTCTCGGAATACCAACAGTATCAGGTAAGCGTTGTGTTTGTTTTCGTTTCTACGTGTTCTCTACGTAGTTTAGTTGTCAAAACACTTTTTTTTCATTATTCATTGATGTCAGCTACACTTAGAGCAGTTCCAATCACTAAGTTTGTTAAACACTGGTATATATTTTACCTACTAAACCATATATCATCATTACAGGAGGCCACTGCTGATGATGAAGGTGAATTCGACAATGAGACCGGCGCCGAAGAGGCCTACGAATAGACAAGGATAATTTATTTTGTGTTAGCTGTCAGTTATTGAATCCGGCACTTCTCCGCTTGCTTACGAGTTACGTATAATTTCTCTGCCTGTCACTTGATCTGATTATTTATTATAAATCATGTGGAACAGTTTCTGGTTTGATTTGATTTCTCTATCACTAATAATACAATCGAAACATTCATTGAAACATTACAAATAGCTACAATCTACAAATGTCCGCCGCCTCTACATGCAGGTGGGGGCGCAGATTTCTGACCGACCCATTTGCTGGGCGGAATGGCATCTATGCGAAGAGCATGTACATCGCTACTCAAGTCTTCTGCCAGGCATTCATTCACTAAACGGTGTCGCTGAAAAGAGAAAATGAGCAATGGTCCAAACTGTCATTGTCGCAGAGCACGATGGTGATAACTATTAAACAATGAACTAAAATGAAACAACAAACCTGCAAGGCAGTGCAGCCCTCAAATTTGTCGCTGACAATTTGAACATGAAAGTGTTTCTCGGCACCTTTTGGAACATTGTGTAGATGACTTTCGCATACGACTTCAAGATAAGACGGCTAAAAACGAAAAAGAACACTGATTACCAATTCTAAAAAGAAGTTGAACCAGGCCTTGTTTGCTTCTCCCTGAGCTCTTCCTTCGAGCTTTTCCTTTGATTTCGTTGTTTGAATAATTCTTCACACTTTTTTGTGAATAACCTACTGATAATTAATTATTCTTACACGAATCGGAGAGCGATCGGCAGTGTTCTCGGTCGAACCACTTGCTTAAATCATTAATTCGAAAGTACAGACAATGGAACATTTCCACCTCTAGAAGTCACATCACCTGTGACTTTCCAAACCAGAAAAGTGGATGTATTCAGCTAGATAAAAGATTTTTTCTTTTACTGAATTTATAGTTCGTTTCACCAGTCAATGACTTTCTACAGTAATCTTTCGATATTCAAGGGCATTTATCTAACCACCAAAAATAAATTCAGATTCACTGTTCTCAATGCTTGTGGTAGTTTCACGCAACAATAGCCATTATGGAAAGCGAAATCACGAAGTTTAAACTATTCAAAATACCTACACGATATGAAAAATTCTCTTGTTTATAATCCTACTGTAGACGGCTATTGTTGCGTGAAACGGACTAATAACTCACTGAAAATGCCACTGTCAACTTCTCCGAAAGCCGGGAACCAACTACACCAAGTCGTGCCATGTTCATGCTTTAAATTCATACATCTAAATCTCTCGCAAAATCGGTGTCACCCTAGTATTTTTAAATGTAGTGTGGAAGTATAACCAGTAACACAACAAAACAATTTATGAACAAACTTATTATTCCGGTAACAAGAAACGGACCAAAATAATAAGAGCACATAAGACTTAACGTCTTCTGTGGAAGACAGTGGTGTTTCTTCTCTTCCAGTTCTTGGCCTGAGAACCTCCACGAGTGGCGGTGAATCTCCATCCCTTTCCAAGACCACGAGACTTCTTTCCGGCCGATGTAAGACCTCTGAGCTCACGGTGCTTGTGAACGGGCTTGGTGATCCATTGGGTATCAGCGTTACGGCGGATAGCCTTGTGGAAGGGATCGATCATGACAACTTCGTAGAACTTGTAGGTCGAATCCTCTCCAACCCAGTAGGAGTTGAGGACACGGAGAGAGCCAATACGGCGTCCAGCACGCTCCTAGAACAGACGCTATAAATATTCAACAAAGATCTATACCACGCAATCTCACTCCCCGGTGCCTCATGCAGAACTTCTATGTGATAACAGAACCTAAGCGAATCACTCTTTCTTAATTTAGAAATACTTCCCACACACGGTTGGGGTGATGAAAACATGCCAGATAAAATCTCAAAACAACTACTATTCGGTTTCTCGGAAATTCTCTTGACAAAAGTAAAAGGATAAGCGATATAAAAGTGCCCCCCCCCCTCCGCAGAGTTAGAGCTTCAGATTTCAAACAAGCGCAAGGTGAGTGCAAATTTCATGGAAAATTACTATGCTGTAAGCAAAAATCCGTGACGTAATATTTCACCATCGTACGAAAGGAGACTACCAAACGACGCTTAGAACATAGTAAGCCAAACATGCTTTTGAACGTAAGACGAAGTTATCCACAAATTAGAACTGATTGAACAAACACTGCCCACCTTCTTGCAAACCTATTAAACGCTCAACTATGTATGTGACTTTACTGGCACTTATGGGAGAATAAAGAACAAAGTATATAACACTTACCTCAGCAACAGCCTGCTTGGAACGGGCATACTTAAGCTCGTTGACTCCATGGGTCTTGGGCTTTCCGTAGGTCTGTCCCTTGGTGACTGGGCGCTTGCGGTTACCACGGCGAACTCTGACGCGGTAGATGACGTAACCTACAAGACGCCTTATAAGAAAATATTCAACATAACCCAAAAATGCAATTTATCATGAGCATTGATAAAGAAGCCATCAGCTAACTATTGAGTTGATTTAGAGTTGAGACACAAACATGCTATGCGAGTAATTACTTGATTGCGCAGACCCTAGATTATGCTCATCATTAGCAAAGAATTACTCTATGGAAAATAATGAAAACAATAAACATTGTATGCTCATATTATACACCTTTCAAGTTTTTTTTTGAAGAAACCAGTTTCGCAAATTATCGAGCAAATCTTAACGCAACCGTTCTAATGCGAAAGAAAATTCATCAGGGGCGCGCAAATCACTGGGTGTGAATGGGAATTCCAAAATGAATGTGGAGCAAAAGCTAGTCGAATCGGTAGGCAAGAAATACTTATTTTGCAAAAAAAATAGGCTTGTCATGAAATATATTCAGTATATATAGTTTTTAAAAAATTGCTCTTACACAGCATGAGAAAACCTGAATGCGGAAAATTATAATTTTTATCCATTATTGGGAAAAGGCTATAATTTTTTTCAACGAATCACACTTCAAAGAACAGCTAGAAATGAAAACAAGAACTCACCCTGCTTTGCACGGTATCCCATACGGCGGGCCTTCTCGGGTCTGGTGGGACGGCTCACTCTGTGAACGGCAGAAAGTTGCCTGTATTGCCAAGTGCGGATGCGGAGAATGTAGCGAAGAGCATCAGACTGCTTCTTGCGCCAAATCTCCTGCATGTACTTGTAAGCACCCATGTTCTAAAAAAATACAAATTAACATTATACAAATTGTAACATTTAACCATACTTCGAATACGTTACCCAGAATGACTTGTCGCCGCCAAAACACAACGCCCTTCATGAAAAACACACCCGTATTAGTTCAAACGTGTACTACAAACACAAAAAACGTATAAAACACACCAAAACGTAACATAAACACTTCGAAAAAATTTAGGCCAGAATGGAAAATTGCTATTTTATTGGAAATTGAGCTCATTGCCATCCACTTTCATACACATTTGTGCGTCTTACCGTAATAATGTTCGCGGTGGAGCGCGCAACAAGCACCTTTTCTCTGCTTCATTAATGTAACCCAAACAAACCGTCATTATTTTATCTAACAGAATTTGTAAATTATATAATACATTTATTCCAAAGATGCTAACGCCAAAAACGCAGTTCCGTTGAAGTGGACTCCCTCATCCAGTGTTTGAAAATCAACACAAACAATGGAAACGATCCATGTTTTGAGTTCTTCCATGAAAGTTACCACTTTTAGGAATGGAGTATTTTTATATAGTTATCGTAAAAATGTAGAACAAAGAGAATAGTAGCCGTGTTCCGTATACTCAAGGAACAAAGGGAGCTACTATATTCGAATGTCATTCTGCTGATCCACTAACTTGCAAATCACACTATAGTGTTTGTCATTTCTACGTGAACCTGTACAGTATCAAGTTCAACTTTACAACGGTTGTGTTGTAGTGGATTAAGAACATAGTACAAAAATGTCCCAGTTTCTGGAAAATTTAATCTGCCGAAAACGAACCGGAAGTCTTGTATTCATATTACAGGAGTCCACGTGCGTATTATCTAACAGACTATACTACAACAGGCTGCCAAAGACGACATAATCGGGAATTAATCCAGCACTATAAAACTCTTCGTATCATTTTCGGTTCACAGTTCTGTTCCAACCATACAGTCAAGAACCAGTCGGTTCTAAATCCGGTGTCAGGCTTCGCGGTTTGGTTCTCCAGTAACTGGTTCGCTGTTCGGTTCACAATGGACTCGGCTCTCTCGTGAATTACCCAGGAGGTTATGAGTTGAACCATATTAAAATGATGTTGGTTCTTTAGCTGACCCTGTGTGCGTTGCTTCTAATTCCTGATCGGTGATCAAACACGCTTACTAGTGAATTTCAGTCACGCGAATACATTTGGTAATGTGATAAGTACATGATTCCTGATCTTTCTTGATGTTGTACGTGACTATTATTCAATTTACTTCCAGAATGAGCAGTGGAAACAGCTTTTAGTCGACGACGTATTTGGAAGATATTGAAAGCTTGCAATAGTTCTCGGTGGGGTATACTGTATATTTCACTTGTGCAGTGTGAGAACTCATGTACACTAATCGTCCCAACGTTGCCATAAGCCCCGTTGGTGTAGTGGTTAGCATTCGCGCCTGCCGGCCAAAGTTTTCGATCCGGTTCGAGTCTCATATGAGATGAGGCAGATATTTTAAAAGTCTCATTATCCAAAGTTAGGGTAAAGATGTACCCATGAACTGATGTGCGCATTGCACCGCCAGAAGCTTGAATCACGCAAGCTTCTTAAACACTTTTAACACCAAGTACACGTTAAAACTCAACACATTCATTTCAAACAACTGATGCATAAGACAAGTTAAAACAAAGAACCGTGATTCAAATTCACACCGGGAACAATCAATGATCAGACAGAGGAGTCTATTCGTAGTTTTCCTCGGCGTAAGTTTCTCCCTCCGCGCCGGTCTCATTCTCGAACTCTCCCTCGTCATCAGCAGTCGCCTCCTACAATCAGATAACGGTTATATAGGTAAAACATATACAAGTGATGCAACTCGAAACTTGGTAACTGTTTTTAAATTGAAGTATTTAAAGGGAAAACTAAATACTCTACGACGATAAATACTCTACTCTACGACATCTAAATACTCTACGACATAAAGACCTTACGGGTGGATAGATATCTCATTCCCGTGATTTGAACCGCTGTTACAATCTTACACTTGAATAAGAGCTACTGAAAACTGTTCATTATCGATTACAGTTCGATTATGACAAGGCCGAGTGTGTGTAAAAAAAAAAGAGGACAAAAAGAGGTCACCTGATACTGTTGGTATTCCGAGACAAGATCATTCATGTTGGATTCGGCTTCAGTGAATTCCATCTCATCCATACCCTCTCCGGTGTACCAATGCAAGAAAGCCTTGCGGCGGAACATGGCTGAAAGAAAACAAGTTAAATCTTAGTTGTCAATTAAATCTGAACGCTCAAAAACCCATCAACGAATCATGCCGGCTATCAGACATCTAAATGAATTCTACTTCTACTACCTTATCGTATCCACAATTCCCTTATACATTTAGGTAGTTTGGTGAATATATATTCTCGAACTGGACTAAAAGCTTGAAAACCCGTCTGTCTATCATAATTTTACATTCTACTTCTCTCAGACAGTTACACCCCAAAATAAAATAAGTTCTACAAACTAACCAGTGAACTGCTCGGAGATGCGCTTGAACAGCTCCTGAATGGCGGTCGAATTTCCAACGAAAGTGGCAGCCATTTTGAGTCCACGGGGAGGGATGTCACAGACGGCGGTCTTCACATTGTTCGGGATCCATTCCACGAAGTAGGAAGAGTTCTTGTTCTGCACCGACATCATCTGGTCATCGACCTCCTGCAATACAAACAACATTAGAAGAAACTCAAAAGTCTGGCAAAAGTAGATACTATGCTCTCTCCTCTCCAATAACTAGTGTTGTTCCCATAACTGAACACCCACTAAACAGTAACATATTTTCTAGGGATCTTAGGAATCAGTTCTGTAACGTGAAAATAAGTAAATTGTGATAATAAACTGACCCGCATGCTCATTCTTCCGCGGAACATCGCTGCAACAGTGAGGTATCTGCCGTGGCGAGGATCACAGGCAGCCATCATGTTCTTGGCATCGAACATCTGAAAAACAAGTACTAAACATACGACTGATGTATTCGCTAAATTTTACAACATTAACAGCTGCAGTGCAAATATACGGTAGTGAAACTAAAATCATGCATCCCCGCACGTAAGAAGAAATTGTTTTTGGACTGATTGCTACTAGCGAACAAAAAGAGCGATTAGCTATTAGACCCGGGACCCTACGTTTTCACAAGGATCATTCGGAATACACTCTCACGAAAGAAAAAAACTCCGTAAATAGAATCTGCGACGAACCTGCTGGGTGAGTTCCGAAACGGTGAGGGCCTGGTATGCCTGACCTCCCTTGGCGGACAGAGGTGCGAATCCGGGCATGAAGAAATGAAGACGAGGGAAGGGGACCATGTTGACGGCCAACTTGCGAAGATCGGCATTCAATTGACCGGGGAACCGGAGGCAAGTGGTCACTCCAGACATGGTCATCGACACTGAAAACAACAATTATCGATCAAAGAAAACCAGTCAGCCAGGAAAAAGAAAACCAACCATCTAGGAGAAAACCTAAAACTCATGTATCATCTGCCCTGGAACGAAAAGAAATGAAACTGACCAAGATGGTTCAAGTCGCCATAAGTGGGGTTGGTGAGCTTGAGCGTGCGGAAGCAGATGTCGTACAGAGCCTCGTTGTCGATACAGAAGGTTTCATCTGTATTCTCAACGAGCTGATGCACCGACAAAGTGGCATTGTAGGGCTCCACCACAGTGTCAGAGACCTGCAAAGAAAACACAATTGGTTTCTCGAACTGAGCTGATCATATACCAATATTCAACTAAGCCACCCGGTAATCGATTAAAATACCTCAAACTATATTATTCTGCGTTGAACCGCTATAGAGTATCTACTTACTTATCACTAAAAAGTCAATTACCTCAAAACAGCTACCTAGATCAAAAATGTCTTGCACAAAAGGTCTTAAACACCAACTAACCTTGGGGGAAGGGACGACAGAGAAGGACGACATGATTCTGTCGGGGTACTCCTCTCTGATCTTGGAGATGAGGAGAGTTCCCATGCCGGATCCGGTTCCACCACCCAGAGAATGAGTCAACTGGAATCCCTGGAGACAATCGCAGCCTTCTGCCTCCTTGCGGACCACATCCAGCACACTGTCCACCAGCTCAGCTCCCTCCGTGTAGTGACCCTGCAAGGGCGAAATACGTTATGATATGGAGGGAAATTGGAAATATTCAACAACATGATTCGTACACACTCGGTGTAGTGACCCTGGAAGAGCGGGGACGGCTAAATGAGGAATCAAAGGAAAGATTCAAGAGGGAAGTGAGGCGAATGAGGCTTCAATAGGAATTATGCTAACTCTTCCCAACACCTAATACAGTAATACTAAAGTGAAGGAATGATCGCCCAACACGGCACCTGATATTCAGCTAAAATAGACCACTAATTACTGTGAAAAACCTGTAAACCCAGAATACATCATCAAACAAGACGTAAATTACCTTGGCCCAGTTGTTTCCGGCTCCAGACTGTCCGAAGACGAAGTTGTCGGGACGGAAAAGCTGTCCGTAGGGTCCTGCGCGGGCAGAGTCCATGGTTCCCGGCTCAAGGTCGACCAGTACGGCACGGGGCACGTACTTGTTTCCATTTGCCTCGTTGTAGTAGACATTGATTCTTTCCAGTTGAATGTCCGACTCCCCAGCATATTGACCGTCAGGCTGGATTCCATGCTCGTCCGAGATCACCTCCCAGAACTGAAAGAAATAGTTTAGAATGACATTAGACAGCTAAAATACCGAATATAAGCATAACTTTATAACCATGAGAACTAAATAGCGAAATGGGAACTAAATAGCAATTGAGGAAGTATGCTCGTGTTATTAATCAAATAATTACAGAAACCGAAACATCTGGTCCTCCCGTGCATAAGACAAAATTTCAAATTTCCTCACCTTGCAACCGATCTGGTTACCACACTGACCGGCCTGCACGTGAACGATCTCGCGCATTATTGATTCTGAAACAGTATAGGGATGACGTGTCATAAGTCAACGCTCACTTTACATTAATCGACAGATCTGCATCGAGAAGAAATGAGAAAAGGAGAACATCTATAGAGCTTTGCAAAACACAGCCTATCGAAAGAAGGTAACAAGTTAACGAGAAAAGGAAATCAATGCGGCCGTTGAGCGAGCAGGATCTAATATTTCAGCAACAAGCGAAGCGAGCAATCGATCAATCGCTTCACCAACAATGGTTGCGCGCGAAATCCGTTCAAAATGTACAAATGGCGCCACGTGCGTAAACGCCTCACATACGCCATCGTAAATGTAGGTGCGTCGGATAAATTCCGAACGAGTAGTTCATAATACGATGCATCGATGAGGAGGGAATTCATTTTTTTGGAAGTTATTTTATTGTAAAAATAGGTTGATCTACGCTCTCAGTAATCACGTAAACGTTCAAAATCATTGATGAAAGCTATGACCAATCATATGGACAGGAACAATTTGAGATAAGAAATATAAGAAGAAAATGGCATTACTTCAGCAAGAACTTCTAGGAAGAGAGAGAGAGAGAGGGACGGGCTCACCACAATCGGTGAGTGTTGTGAATGAATGATAATGGTGCGAGCCCCCTCTTGCGATGACATTTCCAATAGATCAACAAAAGAGGGCGGGAGATTTGATTTGGTCCAGACTACAAACTACATTTGTAAGATTTTGTTCAATTTTCATCAATAAAAACAGTTTTTTTTTTAAATTTTCTATTGATAAAGTTTTAATTAGTAAGAAGCAATTTATTAGCCAACGTATATACTCTGTTTCACTCCCCTGTAGACGCCTACAGTACATTTTCACAAATCGGTTCTCAAGAAAACACGAATTTTATCGCGCGCAGCGCGAAGCGCTGCGTGTGAGTTGTGTTTGGTTTGGCCATTGCGCACTCATTTTTGGCTTTCAAACCACAAAAGTCTTCGAATAAAACATTTTTTTCGAAATTTAAAAAGAGAAAGAGCTAGATATCTATTAAATACATGTTGTGTGCAAAATTAGGAAAATCGGTCGAGATTGAAAAAAGTTATGCTGTCGTGTCGTTATGAAAATTTCCGTTGTCCCTCGTCCCTCGTCCCTCGTCGCTCGTCCCTCGTCCTCGTCCAATGTCCGCATAGAAAATTATTTTTTTAAATACTGGACCGATTCGGCTGAAATTTGGCACACATGCGGAGACCCCAAAGTTAGCTCGGCCCCCAAAGTTTGGTGTTGTCACGTTTTGTTTGGCGCTTGGCGCGGGCGCCAATAGGCGCCAGAAGCTGGAAAATATGTGTTTCCATGGATGAAATGCTCCGAAATTTTGCACGGAGGTTAGATTAGTGAATCCCAGCCTTCTCTGAGAATTTGGTGTCGTGGTTTATATTAGGCGCCAAACGCTGGCGCCCAGTGGCGCCAAATTAGAACAACGCCAGGCAAGTAGGGTAACGAGCGAAATGTTCCACAGATGTCCGAACTATGAACATAGTTAACGAATACGGCTTGGATACCAACATTTCTTCGACATTCTGCGCCAAAACGGTACTTTATCCGCCAATTGGCGCCAAAATTGAAAATAGGGTTTCTGAACCAAAAAACAGTCGGAAATTGTGCTAATTGGTCGAGGCCATTCATTCCAAGTTATTTGTTACCAATTAGATTAACTTTATATTTGGCGCCAAACGCTGGCGCTCAGTGGCGCCCAATTAGAACAACGTCAGGCAAGTAGGGTAACGAGCGAAATGTTCCACAGATGTCCGAACTATGAACATAGTTAACGAATACGGCTTGGATACCAACATTTCTTCGACATTCTGTGCCAAAACGGTACTTTATCCGCCAATTGGCGCCAAAGTTGAAAATAGGGTTTCTGAACCAAAAAACAGTCGGAAATTGTGCTAATTGGCTTCAAGTTATTTGTTACCAATTAGAGTAACATGTTCCATATCTCAATTCATGAAAAAGTGGGGGCCCAACGACTGTGAGATTTGTCTTCTTCTGTGCGCCCCTTAGACAGCTACACTCAAATGAAGCAGCTACTGCTACAAAAACCGAAAAATACTCAAGTATAACTGTTCATTACAAACATACAAAAGTCGTAAAATATTTTCTCAAATCTGTAAACTAGAATCTACGAATCACAGATGTTAACTCAACGTAGTCAACCATAGAGATCCTGGTTTTTTACACAATGGTATGCATTTGTGGTCATTACTTCAACTCTAGATTATATAACACTTCGCATATTATTCAACAGTTGTTCTTTCGTTCGCAGCTGTGATTTGTAGATTCTAGTTTACAGGTTTGAGAAAATATTTTACGACTTTTGTATGTTTGTAATGAACAGTTATACTTGAGTATTTTTCGGTTTTTGTAGCAGTAGCTGCTTCATTTGAGTGTAGCTGTCTAAGGGGCGCACAGAAGAAGACAAATCTCACAGTCGTTGGGCCCCCACTTTTTCATGAATTTTTCTCTTTTTGTAAACATGCCGTAGGTATGTAGAGAGCTGTTTTGATCTGTACCGTGCAGATAAAATTGTTTTCTTAATGAACCACTTGTCAAGTATTACCACCATTCGAAAAAAATGACGTCAACATTGCGGTTCTGAAAACTTACTTTATCTGCCCTTCAGAATCCGAGAAAACATCATGTTTGAAGTAAGTTTCACCGTAAATCGACCATTTTTAAGAAACTTTCAGCATTCGAAAACATATTTCACGTCAATTTTTTTTTAAAGTTCACGTCATCTGAGATCTGGCCTCCTGAATTCCAGAATATGTCATATTTAGATGAAGTTTCATCGTTAATATACCATTTTTGAGATATTTTCACATTTAAAAATATATGTGACGTCAACTTTGCACTTTTCAAAAATGACGTCATCTGGTCTCCAGAATCCCAGAATACGTCACTCTTAGATTGATTTTCACCGTTAATTGACCCTTTCTAAGATATTACCATTATTTGAAAATATATGTGACGTCAACTTTGCACTTTTCAAAAATGACGTCATCCGGCTTTCAGAATTCCAGAATACGTCATGTTCAGATGCAGTTCCACCGTTAATACCCCACTTGCCAACTATTATTATCATTTGTGAACATATTTGACGTCAACTTTCAACTTTTGAATATGACGTCATCTGGCTTTCAGAATTCCAGAATACGACACCTTTCGATGGAGCTCCATCGTTAATAACCCACTTGCCAACTATTGTCATCATTTGGAGAAATATTTGACGTCAACTTTGCACTTTTCCAGTATTAAGTCCCCTGGCCTCCAGAATCTCAGATAACGACATGTTTAGATGAAGTTCTATCGTTATTAAACCAGTCGCCCACTATTATTATCATTTGAAGAATAATTTGACGTCACCTTTTTACTTTTGAAATTTGACGTCATCTGGCATTCAGAATCCCGGAATACGACACCTTTCGATGAAGATCCATCGTTAATAACCCACTTGCCAACTATTGTCATCATTCGGAGAAATATTTGACGTCAACTTTGCACTTTTCAAAGATGACGTCATCGGGTCTCCAGAATCCTGAATGACGTCACCGATAGAATACTTTTTACTTATATTAAAGTCACGATGGTATCATATTTAAATTTTCATCGAAATCGGTCAGTGTTACCCTAAGTTACAAGAGTTTGCATAACCGACCTGACAGAGAGAGCGAGAGAGTGCACAAAATGGAGAGACGCAGAGGCATTTATTTCGAAAGGTCGTAACTTGGTGAAAAATATTTTTTTTCAAAAAAAAATTTGCGCTCATTCCGTTTTTATACGAGTTCTATTATTACTACTAATTTCATACGAATCCGTTTAGTTGCGACAGAGATAGCACCCCAGCACGCAATGACGGAAGGAAGGACACACAACGGAAGTTGGCGCTCTGGATGAAGCGAAAACGTCATAACTTGGCTCAAACTCAACCGATTTCGTTCAAATTTGGAACACAATTTGCAAATATGCTGTAGAAACTTCCCAAGTTTGTAAAAGTTCTGTTTTGCAAATTTGAGCCTTTTTATGAGAAAACTAAAAAAATGAAGGCGCGCATTAGCCGGACCAAAGACAAATCTCGCACAGCGCTTCGCGCTGCGCGCGATTGGCGCGCCGGTTCGCGCCAATTGAGAAAAGATTTTCTTTGTACTCTAATGACGCATATTTCTCACGATACTCAGATTTAAATTAACGAAGCGGAAAAAAACTGTTTTTCAATCAGTTCCGCTTATCACGCCAATTTAAGAAATTAATTAGCGCAAAAAATTATTGAAAACCCAGGATCACATTGTTTGAAAACTTGGAACTTCCAGTTATCAGGATGTTTGATAGTTACCACTATTCAAAAATCGTTTTTCTAGTCAACTCTAGGAGTGGTTGTACTAGTACAACTAGCAAAAAAAGAACAATTCGTAAAAAGTGGGGAACCAGGAAGTGTGTGAGTTCTGTTCGATTTCACCGTTTTCTGCAAAAAGTGAACAATACGATGTTGTGAATGAGTGTGCAACAAAAAAAGAATAATACATTTGTTTGCACAACGGTTCACAACGTTCTGAGGGGAAACCACTAAGCACTTTTACGTTCAAGTTATACTATGTAAACTCTGTTTTTTGTGAACCGTAGTGCAAACAAATGTATTGTTCTTTTTTTGTTGCACACTCATTCACAACATCGTATTGTTCACTTTTTGCAGAAAACGGTGAAATCGAACAGAGCTCACACACTTCCTGGTCCCCCACTTTTTACGAATTGAAACTGATTGTGTTTTTTAATCTTATCTAAAACAAAAATATTTGTTGTCATGATGACTTGTGGATGGTACAGATAAGTTATGTGTATGTTCATGGAGATGACACTCAAAATCGTTCCGATCCTGATTCAAGTCGCTTTTTGTGTTGTTCTTAGGAGTTTGTTGACTATATATATTAGAAAACCGTATAAACAAATCGTATTGACAAATTAGCCTTCATGTAATGACTTGGTTTACAATTTTCTGATGTCAATATGTGGTGAACATGTAAAGAGTGGTAAACATTAGTGTTAGACTCGGAATTCGTCCAAGTCCAACATTTCTTGTTTCAACATATTGAAAAATGCGTTTCCTTCTCATATCGGAAACTGGAGAACTCGATGTAGAAGCAAACCACTCTTCCTTTTTGACGTTAGTGTTAGACTCGGAATTCGTTCAAGTCCAACTTTTCTTGTTTCAACATATTGAAAAATGCGTTTCCTTCTCATATCGGAAACTGGAGAACTCGATGTAGAAGCAAACCACTCTTCCTTTTTGTTCTGTATAATTCTTCCTAGTTCAATTGTTGGATCTGACCATTGTATTTCTTCATAACTGGAAAACTACAAAATGTAAAATCTTCGAAGAACAAACCCTCGTGGGAACCTAACTTATTTTCTGTGCTCCCCGATAATCGTTTTCTTAGTTGTACAATTATATCGTACCTACCTTTTCCTTTGTTGTCGAAAGGTAGCAAGCAGAAACAAAGTGTTTACCCAATGGTATTCACCTTGGAGAAAACTTTTGAGAGCAAACTGCCTTCCAGTAAACTTCTTCCTGGACCTACTCTCCCTGAATCAAAGTCGATACGATTCTCCCTGAACCAGGTGGTTCTATTCATAATCGAGCCAAATTTGGGCTGAAAAAGGTGAAAACGAACCAATTAAAGTGAATAATGTCAAAGTTGGTCGACAACATAACGTTTATAAGGGTTGGGTTCGGTTTCGTGTCGGTATTTCCTGAACAGCCCGGTTCTCAGGTGAACGATTCGAACCGAACCGCGAACCGTATATCAAACAAAAAGCGTTTTCTTGGGTTGATTCTATTGGAAAACCGTGGTATTGGTGAATCGAACCGCAAACCAGTCACTAGAGCTGCGAATGTCGCGGTCCTGGTTCAGTCAGAGTGGTTCGGTTCGAACCGCTCTCCGAAGAACCGGGCGGTTCGGAAATTAGATTCCGACAGGTCGTTTCGGTTTCGTTCCGTTTGCCAAGTACCCGGCGAATTGGTCGGTTCGAGTTCTTACTGAACTAACTGGTTTAGGGAGAATCGAGTCGTGATTCGGGAAGAGTCGGTTCGGGCAGAAACGGGCTTCAAACTGAAGTTGACATTTGTACTCATTTCATCTCACGAGGAAAACAGTTCTTGTCACTTACATGGGGACTCGTACACTGTAACTGTACTGTTTCACTTATCTTATGAGTACAAATAGAAAAGTTATAACTACATCTCTTGATGAACTGTTTGCTTTTTGCCATACAACAATGTACGTTTCTGTTTAGAATACATTTAATATGTTTCAACAATACGAAAGTAACTAACTGAAATTTATAATACTGTAAGTTTCCACGAAGGAGTGAAACACCGTATGGCAGACGATAAGATGGTTTCAAGAAGTGCACGATATGTGTGTAAAGTGAACTTTGACCCCCCTGCGGGGATGGGTTGTTGTCAACCAGACTTGCTGAGATTAGTGATGTCATTTGAGAGACCACCCACATGCCGCGCCCCAACTCGAATGCACGTGCTCCACGGATATTTCACAATCCCCACCGTTTTCGAGAAATTTCGTCATTCTTTCTCTCTCAAATCAGTCTGTCAATAACATTTTTACGGGTTGGTTTTCATTTATCGGTCTTTCCTAAATCTTCGCTATATTTTGAAGTTCCATTAGCCTATTTTTCCTTTTTCATCTTCACTTTCCCATCTCTCAGCAGTTGTGCGAAAATGCCGAAATTTTTTTGTAAAGTTTATACAGGTTTTAATGATACTCTGAAGTTGTGAAGCACCTTTATTACATCACAATATGAAAATGTCTATGTATGTCATACCTTTTCTTTCTTTTCGATTCTCCATCTCCTCCTGCTTCGGTTCTCGCTTCGTGAATAGTTTTTAGTTCGAACGATATCTTGATCTCATGTATATCTTGGTGCCTCGAACATCTTTTCCGTTTCTTGAAATAGCATTGTACAACAATATGGTTGTTTTCAGCTCCAAAATGTTGTCCCGTTTCGCACTTTCTGTTCCTCGATTGGCCACTCTGACCAGTGCTCGAGTATTCTCTCACTCTGTTAAGCAGTCCGCTCGTTATGGAGGAAATACCGGAGGATTCCGTGCCGGCCAGAGTACCGTAAGTTCTTCATCCGTCCTACTTAAGTACACATTTGAAAGTTTTGTTTAGGCATAAAAAGTTGCCACATTTTACTGGTCTATGTACATACATTATGTTGTACATTCATCGCTATTACGAACGCTAACAGTACCCTATTTTCTACATAACTATGTTACTAGCTCGAACATAGGCATAGCTGAGTTACTCTGAGCCCGAATAGCCAGAAAATTGGGAAGAAACTCTCTATTGGTCACATTTGCGAAGCTGTAGCTATTTTTGATATGAAGTCTGAAGTGATAGGAGCTTTTGTGTTTATTGCAGTAACGCAGTTTTCATTTCAGGGATTTGGTATCAGAAGCGGCCCTACCCTGAAGGAACGACTTCTTGGACCTACTACCGGAAAGCGTGAGTTTGTTTCCGTTTCGTCCTCGTCATAACTTGAATTCACCATGTCTGCGATAGGATGCTATAAAATTTCATACAGTATTATATTTCAACTCTAAGCAAAACCCTATTTGAAAATCAACATGGTGAGGCAGAGGTTCTGTCTGTTTGGTTTGTTCTATTTGTCAAACAGTCAAACAGAAGAGAACCTCGAAATTTGCAGGTACCGATCATTCTTCTTTTCTTAACCATATTTTGTTATATCTTTGACGATTTCAGCTTATCTCTATGGTACTTATGCTCTCGCTGGAGCATCTGTATTTGGACTGGCATCACTAATGTATTACGGACTCATCACGCAGGATCGCAGCATTCTTCACCAGAGCGCGTAAGTGTCTTTCTCTCGGAAACCATTATACACTTTATCATACGGGGTTTCGGTGGAACGAATTGTATGATCTCTATTTAGTTTTCTCCAAGATGCTCAGTCCGAACATCGCCTTCTCTCGGTATCTTTATACGTCAAGCTGTAGTAGTAGTGGTGGTGATTATCCGTTACGGCGGTTAAACATGCAATCGGGTTGCATGCAAGCAAAATGCAACCCGGTTGCGTCTCAAATTCAAATACAACCAAATTTGTCTACAGTGAGATCTTTTGATTATGTGAAGCTGTTTTGGTTGCATTTGAGATTAACTGGGTAGAAATGACCTGAAAATGCTCCGAGTTGAGGTGCAGATAAATGTGGCTAATTGCATGATGTTATCATTATCTAGGTTGTAGTTGTAAGTGTGAAACTGAACTTGTTATTTCGTTGCAGATTGTGGCCCTCGTACGTGCGTGAGCGTATCTCTTCGACCTACTCGTATCTCGCTGGTAGTTTGGCTGTGACCGCAGCTAGCGGAGTAGCTGCTTCCCGTTCACCAGCAATCATGAGATTGTCCCAGGCTGGTGGACTCATGGTGGGTTACTTTTTTCAATATTGGCAGAGCGATAAAGTTTTATATTGAAACCTTTACAAAAGGATAAATGCACAAGTTTGCAACATTGGCAACTTTAAAAACTATTCTTTTTATTTTTTCAGCCAAGTGCAATGTTTCATTCATATTATGGTCTTGAAAGCTATCGTAGGTTTAAAGAAACCATCATTTTACTTTGACCACTATGACAACTGTGAATTCAGATCATTCATGTATGAAGATATAAAGTTGCAGGGTATGCTGGGAACAATGGCTGTTATCATTGGTACCGGCATGTTGTGCCGCTCTATTCCTTATGACAGCACCATGGCCAAACATCTATCCTGGATGTTGCATTGTGGTAAGTAAGCATTACATCATTGTTTCAAGTCCTCACACCACTAAGGTGTGACTATTACACGAAAAGAAGACCATTTTTCCATTCAAATACCCCAAACACTGTGATTGATAAAAAATTGACCATGTCTTTCAAAAAAAAACCAGTTTTTGAATTTTTGTAGCTATTCGGATAACATTACTGGTCAATGTTCAAGTTTGATACTAAATAGGTTGAAGTAGGGTTAGGTTAAACGCATTCTTCTTCGTGATCACTCAATAGATCATGACCTGAGTCTTGCATGTTTGCCAGCGAGTGTTCCTCTGTCATTTTCAATATTTTCAAGCGCGACTGCTCTTATTCCCATAGTTGGGAAACGTTGTTGCGACTCATCTGGTATGAAAACAACAAGTCTATAACAAGTACCTAATACTCGTGTTTGTAATGTTAGGAAAATAGCGATTTGGAAGTTGTTTCCCTATTAATGAAGTATACACAGTTTGGATTTGTTGTTGTTTTAGTTCTAAAGACAGGGGTGACCGAAAATTTGACCGACCTCTACCATCGGTACGACCCCTCCCCCTTAAAAAATTAAAATTCGCCGAAAAATACGAAATTATTCTTCAAAATGGCGAGATTTTCACGAAAATCGGCAAAAAACACCATGATTTTTTTTAAAATTTTCGGCCCCGTGGGGGCCCCTACGACCCCCGCCCCTAAAAATTCGACACGCGTGCAACTTGTGGTCACTCCTCTCTAAAGATGATATTCTCGAATATACCTACTTGCAGGTGCTATGGGTGCGGTTCTCGCCCCAATGTGCTTCTTGGGTGGTCCGATTCTCATGAGAGCTGCGTGGTATACGGCTGGAATTGTGGCCGGTAAGTTATCATTTCTCAATTTGATGTTTAGATTAATTACAAACTCTATAGTATGAATCTGGTTCGGGTTATGCTAGAAGTAGTTTCTTTCTTTACCAGTTACTAGAAGAATTAGTCCAAATCTCACAAAAACTGATAAGTTCGCTTCCCATTTATTGACCGATTCATCTGTTTTGTCGCTGTTAATCAAAGTTAGTGTACATTGTGAAATCTGTGGTTGTTGCTTGTGGTTAGATTGATATTTCAATTAAAACAATGAATTACAATATGATCTTGTTGCAGGTCTGTCTACCACCGCTATAACCGCCCCCTCTGAGAAGTTCTTGATGATGAGTGGCCCGCTGGCCATGGGATTGGGAGTGGTATTCGTGGCCAATATTGGCGCCATGTTTCTGCCGGCCGGTAGCGCCCTTGGAGCCAGTTAGTTTTTATACTATTTGTCAGTAGTTGAATCGAAAATTTGGGCCAACTTTACATTTTGTTCTGAAATTGCCGAAATTCGAATGAAATCAGTATTCCGAATTGAATTATTAATTGAAATCTTGCTTTGTTGCTCTTCAATGTATTTGATGGGTAGCAAACATTACCAAAACGGAGTAGAACACGTTCAATGTTAAAAAGTAGTTTTTTTTTAAATGTTTTTTCTTGCCCTTCTCCGTATTTGGAAAGGTCCTCGATCGAGAGTGAGATCGAGGTTGTACATAGGTGAAAAGTCAAGGGAATAAAAGGCCCTAAAAGGGAAGTTTCGGGGCCAAAATCGCGGGCCTAAAAGGAACCTTTTAGGCCCGCGATTTTGAGGCCGAAATCTCCCTTTTAGGGCCCAAAAGTGTGGTTTCGGGAATTGTTCAGTTTCTCCATAATAATAAAAAAAACGCTGTTCGCGATTGGTGAGAATGCATGCAAGTAATGCTTGATGAATCTCGAAAGGACAACAGAATGTACTATTCACTTTATTAGTTCATAATGACAATTAACACAAATAATATCGAAAAGTTGTAGATTTGAAGTGAATTTTCTGCCGGTGTCTCGAGTTGTTGTGTCCCGAATCTAAAAGTATGATGTTTACCTATATAGTCAAAAACATTCCATGATATGCACGATTCCACTCGAATAAAAACACAACCTGTGGCCGTATTCACTAGGCTCAAATAGTCAAGTAAGCTATTTGAGCAAAATTCAAATAGCTTACTTGGAGGTAACGAACTTATCGGTTTAGGTATTAACTGGCATTCAAATAGCCTATTTGCCAAATAGCGTAAATCATTTGGAACGTTCGTTGGAAGATATTTTACCATTTACGAAATTTACATAAACGAAATTTGGTAGTTATTCTTATAAAACCACAATTTAGGCAGTAAAATTGTGGAACTTGAACTATTTCAATAATTTTGCCTCAAGTTAAGACACACTCTAAAATATGATTTTGGAAATTCGAAAACTCTTCAGCAAAAACTATCAAAAGCAACTGAATTGAGCTTTTATGCCCGTATGGCCGGGTAAGTCCTATCAGACAGCGCTATTTGAGTTAGTGAATACGGTTTGTGTAAGTTACCCGCCTATTTGAGTTTAGTGAATACAGCCACTGGCTGTCTTATCAGACAGCGCTATTTGAGTTAGTGAATACGGTTTGTGTAAGTTATCCGCCTATTTGAGTTTAGTGAATACAGCCACTGGCTAAGTAATGGTGTGATTTTGAAAGGTTGTTTAGTTAGGAGTTTCGCATAACATATGTGGACATTAAATAAAATAACTGAAGCTTCGCCGAACTACTTGGGCAAAAAATTGAAGTGTGTTGTTACTCACCACATTCTTCGTGTGAAAATAGATGTAGCTCTTCCTACGGAGAAGTCGTTATCGTCAGTCCCATATCACGAAAACGCTCATCAGATTTACGTTCAAATCCTGTAAAAAGCAAACATCAGTGACATTAGCTGTATTGTGGGACACAGATGTGCTTACAGTATTGCGATAGAAATAACCAAACATGTGATTAAATGAGACTCCAACCTTGATTTCAACTTTTCGTGAATTCCACGAATATCAGTACAACACTTCTCACATGTGCTCGTTTTGTTTTTTTTCAATTTTTGCTGCGAACTATTAAATGGAATGGAAACCCGTATTTCATAGGAAACTTGTCAAAACGGGTAATTTTTCCTAGGTGGGGCAAAAAGTGGTCCCATCACTTCAATTTTTGAAGCTATTCAGCCAGTTTTGAAATACAACAGATTGAAGCTTTTTCCAACCTATACAATATATAAATTGAAACTCTTGGGATGCGGCACATGTACAGCGAAAAATTCCGTTCTTTCTGAATGAAAAACCAAAGATTGTTCTGCTTCAAAATGACCAACGCTTACTATGATAGAGCTTTTGCGAGATCGTCAAGTTGAGAAATAGTAAACGTTAACTATAACTGACCTTTGCGACAATTGATACCCGGTTCTCTCCAGCAACGAGAAGACAGCGAGGCGAAAATGAGCCTGAAAACAAACAAATACTAAAAAAATGTTGCCAATAGAAATTCTCTCAAATTAACCAAGCTCTGAGCAGTTATAATGTAGAGCAAATGAGCGCGAGGTCAATGTTTCTTTTGATTTGCGACTGTCTATAAACGCGCACCGAGAACAGAATTGGACACATCGAAAAATCGTTAACTCAATAGTTTTTTTTTCAAAGTTTAATAGGAAAGGGCGGCGAAAACACCAGCCAACATTTCAAGCATTGCTGGGTGGAGGTGTGAATGATTTTTGAACGGTTCGTCGATTTTAATACGCCAACGTTCGGCCAATTACACATGCAACCAAAATGCAACCGGGTTGCATCTCAAATGCAACCAAAACCACTTATCATAACCAAAAAGGTAAATTTGCATGTGTAAACCGCCCCAAAGTTCATGGATAAGTGCCATCGTGACACGATGGTTATCCTTTTTTTAAACGTACTAATATTATAATGTACGCAGCTTACCTTTCCCAGAAACTCCTTGTTTTGAGCGGCGCCTCCACAGAGCTTTTTCTTTATAAACACGAACACAGCACTCCATCCAAAATTGAGACAGAAAATAATCTGAAAATGCTAAAGTACACAATCAGAGACGAAGAATAGTTCAAAACCTGGCTCATGTTTGAAATTTTCGAATGATCTTTACAAAAAATTTCAAAATATCACAAGTGTTTTCGATAATTAATATCCAATTTTTCATCGTACTAAACTTGAAGTCAGAAAACATTGCGTTTAACCGCTATATATACATGGCGTGCGTAAGCAGATAGGTGATTGGGTGGGGTAGAATCCACAAAGGAATGATGACAATTATGTGAAAGTGGGAAACGGAATAATTAGGATGTACGTCAGTTCTCTATGATGGATTCTACCCAACCCAATCACCTGTCTGCTTACACACTGAGTGTGATTACGCAAAATGTTGTTCGATACTACAAACTACAAGTGACAGCACCTGCAAAAGGGGGTAATCATACCCAAATAAGGTTGTCCGAATAGACGAGCAGCCATAAAAAATCCAAAAACTGACTGTTTTTCGTCAATCTCGAAAGAAACTTTTCATTTCTCAATGAAAATCGTGAACCTTTACGTATTTCAAATGATTAAATAGGGCCCATTTTGTACAGTGGTCACACCTTACTGGTATATGAACATAACCATACATTATTGGTGTATAAAACATGAAACGTGCTATTTTAACATATATAGACAGGATTAAGGCGTTGATTTGGATTTCGGTTAATAGAAATAACATGTGGCCAACTTTCGTGCAATTATTGCTAGCAAACTACATTTATTCTAGGTTAAGCGAATGGTCTGCCAGCTACTATACATAAACAAAAAACTATACATAAAATAAATTATAACAAGAAAAAAACCTATAAAATTAGTAAATTTTCTAAATTTTCACGAGTTGAAGGACTAATCGGGTTTTAGCCGCCGAGCACATTATTCGCGGGCGGGCGCAGTTGACTGTAGAATCGCGGGCCTTTTAGGGCCTTTGAGGCCCCCAACCACTCGATTACCCGAAACCTCCCTTCTAGGCCCTTTTATTCCCTTGACTTTTCACCTGAGATCGTAAATTTTCATATAATGTGTCCGTGTTATATTTCTTTTTCATTACTTTTTACTTGTAGGTATGATGTCGGTTGTGATGTATGGCGGTCTGATTCTTTTCTCCGCTTTCCTCCTCTATGATACCCAGAAGTTGGTGAAAAGAGCCGAAATCCACCCCCACCCCAGTCAAATGTACGGATCGCAATACAACGTACCCACCTACGATCCCATCAATGCGTAAGTTTTCTCTCTCTATTGATCAAATCTAGAATCACCCTGATGTATGCAAGTGGCTTTCCTTGGCGCCTAGAAAAGAAAAGTCAAGGTCAGTCGGTCACTAGTAGCTAGCCACTACAGTCGAGGATAGTAGCCACTAAGAAAGGAAATGTTCATTTTTTAGTAGAAAACACATATTTGGTTCCAGTAAGTTGGGAAAACAGTCTGATTGTGGTAGTTTTATGCCAACAGAAACAGTGCAAAAAATGCATTTTACTCCGTAATTTTAATTTTTGGTGGAAAATCTGGTTTATTGTTGTTTTAAAAAAGTACTGTTAATGTAGTTATTATCTTTGTTATCTGAATACTCTATTATTTCTCAAAGTATAATCGTGCAATTTATATTTCGCTTCTTACCGTTTCCTACCAGCCTGCCGCAATCGAGTAACCCGTACTAGATACGGCGCAGCCAGGAAGGCGCCTATATAGGCGACCGCGTTCATTTCTAATCTCGCCCGAATGAACTTCGGTGGTCCGGGGTGCAGGCTTCAAACCTGTAGGCGATTAGCGTCGCAGTGGTTCGATTCCACCTTTCGGGTGTTGTTTTTAGATTTCGAGAATGATCTTCATTAAAAAATTAAAGTTTGAAAAACAGTTTCATTCAGGTTACTGGCGAAACACGAGTGTACGAGTATCACTAAATATGAACTATTCAGGTTTTCAACTGTTCAAGTTTTGGAATGAGAAATATAAAAGCAAAAATTGATTTTGTAATGTTTGTAATCCAGTTTATTGATCTTATTGCAGGCAACTTTCGATCTACATGGATGTGTTGAACATCTTCATGCGTCTCGCGATGATTATGGGAATGAACAACAGCCGAAGAAAGTAGAGAATGAAATGATGTATATTTGTGATCCAGTAGTGTCTGGTCTTACTGGTCTCGCCTGATATAGTGCACATGTATAAAGTATTCGATTTCTCAATGTTTGTTTTGATGTTGCAGTCGAAATACGTCGTTTCAGAGTTGCGAGAATAGAAAAAAGTGCTAAATTAGGAAAAAGGAATGAATCGTGGTCTAATATTTGTACTAACAAAGTTTGAACACGAATCACTTTAATTGAAACCTTGAAACTTCTAGCAAAAAAGGGAGAGCAAGAGTGACAGCACTTTTTACCTACCCTTCTTTCTCTTTCTCTCTCTCTCTCTCATCTGTAGATTAGCCATGTTGTGTGGTTACTGATATCTGTATTTGGAGCTAGAACTTGTTATCTCATTTATGTTTATCATGCGCCAATGTGGTTTGGACAACCAGTTAGCCACCAGATAAAGTTGATATCGCAGCTATAAAAGGCGAAAAGAACTGGGTAGATTTGTCACATTCTTCTATCAGCTACCATTTCTCCATTCCTTTGACCTACCAATGATTTTTTATTTCGTTCAATCTACATTCTACATCATTGCTTGTTTCTAAGTATTCGTTCCAATAATTAAATGAACCTGATTAACTATAGAAATTGCTCTGATGAGCGAGTGCCTTATTTTTTGATGTAGATGATTGAATAAAGTTATACGTGAAATGAGTTGTTTACGTTAACTGACTTGTTCGTGAAATGTGTTACTGTACGTGAACCCATTCTTGCGTGTTTCCGTACGTGAAACTTGTGGTAATTGTACCCATTTGCAGATGGGTGGTAACACGGTTTTGTTGACAACCGCTTGTTTTGGTTCGGCCTTCGCTATCCTGAGTGCGGTGTGCATCACCGCCTATCTGTTCACGGACATCAACAACTTCTATGATGACGTCAGACAGGAGCTGGACGAGTTCAAGGTAATTCGAATGAACAAAAAGGAAAACATGATAATACAAGAAACACAATACAAGACAGTTCCTGGATATGCAGAAATTTTAGGCAAGTTGTATTTTTCCCCACCTAGAGTCAGGAGAACTCGAGATAATTACCTATGAAAAAGTTAACTTTGTGTATACTAGAAGTCAATTGAATAGTCACGTGAAGTACGTATTCTAATCAGTAATCGTGTACTTTGTCAGTGCACGTTTTTGAGTTCTGCTGTGTTTAACATGTTCCTCGTGACTGTGAAGTTGACTTACAGTATGATACGTGAACGCGTTGAATGACTATTCAAGATACTATGAACATTCTTACACAACTCCACGGAAAACAGCTTCGTATCTTGAAAAACAGTTGCACTATACTAACTATTGAAGTGTTACATCTAACAGCTTCCATTTTTCTCTTCCAGGGATATGCGGATGACGCGTGGACCCAGATGATGTTGTCCGCCCCTCCGGCGCAACTCCGCCGTCAACGTCGTCAGTACTCGGCCCCGCCCACCGGCGTCGAGGCGTCGGCCGAAGCACCGTCCGAGCAGCCGAGTGACGCCGTCTTCTCCGAATCAGACACCTCAGGATCCGTTTGCGGTGAGTTCATCGAAATAATTCGAAATGTATTTTGGAGAACAAAAGAAGCAATCGAATATCATGTACTTCGCCATGACTAGAGATGCCAATTGCATAGAAAACTATTTGGCACAGCGCATAGTACACTCTCTTTCTTCGAAACTTAAAAAAAAACGTGTTAATCGAGGGTCACTGCAGGGAAGAGCAGAACGTGTTTGTGCAGATCGGTTACATTTTCGGTTTACATTTTCGGTCACATTTGTTAGGAACTCTCCTCTTCTTCCAAGGGAGAAAGTTTGTGAAAAAATGATAAAAATCAAAGTTGAGTTCTGTGGGGTTTGTGGTACTAAATGGTGACGAATCACGACCACGATTGGTTTCAGGCTGTGCTGCAAAGGCCTCTGGATGCCCCGAGGGTCCTCCCGGACCACCCGGAGAGAACGGAATTCCCGGAGGTAGGTAACGAAGGGGAAACAGGAAAAGTGAAACATTTTTGAGCCTAAGCAATTAGACGAGTTTTTCTTTTGCAGTTTCCACCTACAACAATACTCACGGTTAGAAAAGCATCGTCCATTTCATACCTAGTGATATACCCAGTGGAAAAGTAATCATCCACAATATATTTCTGTAGTAATTAGTATAAAGCAACTAACTGAACTATTTTTGAACTATTTTTACGTGAAAAGAAAGCTAGGATATAAGAAAAGTATTTCTCCATTTTCTTTCCAGAGCGTGGAGAAGATGGTGAGGACGGTCAGGATGGTCTTCCCGGTCTCATGGCCTCTGCTATGGATGCCGGAAGTGGCTGCATCGAGTGTCCGGCCGGTCCACCCGGACCACCCGGACCCGACGGACCACCCGGTCAGGCTGGCAACGACGGAAACCCCGGACAGGTTAGTATTATGCCACTATTGAACTCGTCCCATTGACTTACATGAAATATTCAATGTATTTTGTCCGACACAATCAAAACTCCTGTACAAACTTTACTTGTTGCACAAAATACAAAACGATACTTTTATTTCATACACTAAGTTCTGTTATTAGATAGTTCATGGTATTCAGTCTGCGGGCAAAGTGAAGTTATCGATGAGTCACCATACTGTGGGCTACCTGGTACACGTATTCAAAGATCTTGTTTTGAGGACTAAGTTGAAACGTGTTCGTTGTTGATTATGATGTTACTCCGGAATGTAGTTCATTTCTATAATTTCCAGCCTGGTGTGGGCGGTGGCGACGGAGCTCCCGGACCAGCCGGTCCCTCCGGACCACCCGGAGCCAACGGAAACAACGGAGCACCAGGTGCCCCAGGACAGCCAGGTAGGTCCCATGGATGATTAGTTATCGAGCATGACAGATTTCACTCACCATGTGTTGCTCTTGTCGTAAATAACTTTTGGTATTGGTAAAAGAACGGAAAAGATAATAGTTTACGAAATATACAAACTTCGAACCTTTACAGGAGAACCCGGAGTTCGTACCACCAACCTACCCGGACCCGCTGGACCAGCCGGAGCCCCAGGACCAGCAGGAGCTCCTGGACAGGTTCGTTCAACAGGAGTACTTTAGCATCCGAACCAAAATGTTGTAAAATAGGTGTTCTTGAAATAACAGTAATACACACCAGTATTGGTTAGCAGAAATACCATCGTCGTCGCCGAAGTCCATTATTTTCCTTTTTTGATCTTACCCCCGCTTTTTACTAAGTCTAGTACTAAAAACCTATAACATTCTCAAAAAAGTTATGATCTAGGACGGTTCGAGTGGCGCCGGAACCCCCGGTCCCGCCGGTCCCGCCGGTCCCCCCGGAAACGACGGAACTCCCGGTTCCGATGGTCCTGCCGGAGAGCCAGGTGTTGACGGTATGCCAGGATCGGATGCGGAATACTGTCCCTGCCCCGGCAGAAGCGTCTCTCTCAAGGCATAGAAAAATATATAAAATTCTGTTCGTTCTGTTGTTGTCATCTTTGTGTGGCAGGGTTCATGAATTTGAGCAATGAATTTATTTATAAACATAATATGTTTGTCATTTGTGGCTCTTGAGAATGGAGCCTAAGGAACGTGGAACACTGGCAAAATAATTAGAACATGCAGTATTCAATCGGCACCAGCTAGACTGTCAGGACCAATCGGAAATCTGTCAGGAAGCAAACACAGCCGCCATAGCTCAGTTGGTTAGAGCGTGGGTCTAATAAGCCCAAGGTCGCAGGTTCGACCCCTGCTGGCGGCAAATATTTTGCTGTTTCAACAGAATGCAAACTATTTGTCACATTTCCATTGCATTTGTGTTTCTATCTTCTTTGTTGTCTAACTACTCAGAAAGTTACTTTTTTTTTGAAAAGTACGGTTTTTGAAGCAATCTATGAGATCGACGCAAGCGTTCCTAAAATTAGCTGAGTGCGTTTCTATGAATCTTAGGAAATGTTCGAGTAGCTGGACAAAAACCACTAAAAAGTCAATTATCTACATTGATGACGCGAATTTGAGCAAACAAAGCTTATTTGCAAGATTGGGGATAGACCTTCTAATTGAATGTACTCGCGGTCCTGTTATTACGTGGACAAAGTCCACGTCTAGACTCTTTTCTGAATTGAATGCGTACCTTTCAATTAAAGTTCATTTCATAGTTATACGAAAACGCATGAAGTACGTAGTAACTTTTGATATAAATTCCATCAGGTGAATGTTCTCTAGAAGAGCTTCTTAGGATGTTTTTTATTATGGTGTTCTCTCTCCTTCTTACTTCATGTGCGTTCTGAACGAGGAAGGGCTGAAGTTCAGAACACAGATATATACATTGTTAGGGTTAACATGAATGAATACATAGTAATGAGATGTTAACAAACAGTATGTGGTCAGTATATACTCATGATGTATCTTGTAGTACAAGTATAGGGGTTTTCCTTATCTAAGTTGTAGTTTAATCGGCGTACACATTTGTATTCAGCTGCTTTCCTTTTCTATTCGAGCGACAATTATAGCAGAGTTTCGACTTTGAGAGTTCATTCCAGAGATTATAGAAGACTCAGTCATTACTATTGTCTTACTACGTGATCTCCTACGTAGTGTTTATAGGACAATGTGAATGGAATACTAATCCTACTACTACTTATTGTGATTCTTCTATTGTGATAAATTTCTATAGAACCGTAGAAATAATATTACAATTGTATTCGTACTCACATACGTAGACTCTCGGTGTACGCTACATGTTTGACTACATTTCTCTGTTTCATTCGAAATTCGAACCAAAAGTGCGATGCCACTGTTGGTACTGTACAGCGCATTACCCTATATGATTAATTAACAAGGATGGACGCTATAATTAATCGTTCTAGTGTATAATAACAGTTGAGAGGAATGAATAAAAGTAAGTGAAAACCTCTACCTCAGATAAACTTTGACAAAAATATTCCGTTCAAGAATGACCACATTTAGACCAACTGTATCAGTTTAACCAGCTTCACCTGGAGCTACTACATAAAACTGAAAGTCTTCTTCTACGTTTTAAACTGTCTTTACACGTTTTGCAAGGATTCTGAGCTTTGCTCGCGAGCTATGAGCAGATTATGACTACATCCAAAGCCTGACGAAAGTCCTTCTTCTCATCTGGTTTAGCTGAAAAGCGTTTTACGGCTACTTGCGTAGTACTGTAAGCTACTTGGGGACGGATTTCGGACTGCGTTCACGTTATAAGGAATGGTCTCCTCTGCCCAAGCAAGCACATCTCATTTTATCACACGGTGTTCTCGATTATAGCTTCAGTGTATAACCAAGTTGTCGTTTGAAACGTCCGCCGACATTTTCGCGCAAAAATACTACGCAGCGAAACAGTGCTCTAACAATAAATTGTAGTGGGCTTCTCGTTCACACCACGAAACTTTGCAGACTAGATTCGATACGACATCAAAAGCACAATTTACTGTAGGCGAGAGCAATGCACGAAGTGTAATAAGTGCTGCAGTACCGTCACTGCACTCCATGAGAACAATGATGCAACGTGGTCTTCCCACGAGGAAGTAATGACCATCCACGGACTACTTTTATTGAAAGCCGCTGCAGTAGAGAAACTAGTGATATCTCATGAGAAGCGCATGAGGATCTCGTTTGGGGAAATGATCTAGTATTTAGTACCTTAAAGAAATCACTGCCCTATTTTAGCGGTCTCCCACACACGTCGGCTTTCTCTAAACAGCGCGTCTACAAACTCAACCACGTTGTGTCTTGCAACTTTCTATCAAATTATCTACTGGTTCTACAAGCTATAAGGTAGAATCAACTTCTCAATCGACTATCACTGTTTAATTGCATGTTTACTATGAACGCCTAGAGTAAATATACCCTTGTTTTCCCTCAATTTTCACTCCATTTGTTGAAGTGGAGTGTCACATCTAGTTTTTAATGTAGAAAATCACGTGTGTAATCGCGAGTAAACTATTCTATTCCTAATCATGAGAATTTGATGGTATGGTTTGCACTACAATGTAACTGTACTAGTAGTCAAGGAAAACACATTAAACGTAATGAAACATCAGAAGTTTGCGCCGTAGCATTGTGCAAGTGGTGCGAGCCATACCCGATCAAGAACCTGAACTCATTCTCATCTCATAGTTGGCCACATTATGTGTAAGAACAATGTAGTTGATGACAACCTGCTTTGCTCAGGCTATGTTTATACATTTTCACGCTGCATCCAGCTGCAATTCCAGTCGCTTCGCAACATGTTTGCAGTCAGGTGCAGCTGCAACTTTACGCTGCGTAAAAGTATGAACAACCCAGCGTAACTTCTAGCGCGATTCGAGATTCAAATACAACATTCACAGGTTAGCTTTTCATGCGAATTTGCTACGGTTCCCCTGCACTTATCAACTGTTTTCTGTTTTTTTTCGAGTTTCTGTGTGATACTCGATAAAACTATGCCTGAAGTCAACGAATTCCATATAGTTATGTCAAATTAAAATTTTCCCAGAGTAGTACATCGCAAACTTAGCTTATTCCTAACATTTCAGACTTCTTGTCACTTTGGGAACAGGAAGTTGCGTGGAAATCATATAGCGGTTTGGCTTTCGCGTTACCTCGTTAAGCGCTGACATAAAGTAATTAAGTAAATAGCCACATCACATTGATGTAGGGGCGATAATTGATATTCAGAAAGTCCCATTTCACGTTTATTCTGTTTTACTGTTGAACCTCATGTTTGGTTCGAAAATAACGAAAATGGGTCGCAAACCTCTGGAGGGTGAAAATTGAACTCACACACTCAAATTGATGAAATCTAATTTGAGTTGACTCGTTTACAAGTGCAATATACTAGAAGTAAACTGCATAGTCACGTAAAGTTAGCATTCTAATGAAGAATTGAGCACTTTTTCATAGCACGTTCCTGACTTCTGATGTGTTTAACATGTTTCACGTGACTGTGCAATTGACTAACAGTATAGTTCACATTTTTAACTCTGGAGAGTTCGAACCTTGATCTCAAATAGTGCCTTCTTGAGTTTGTTCACAAATAACATTGTTGGTTTTTAATCATGTGTTCACCAGTTTTCAGCAGAATTCGGAATCATTATAGTTTGTTTCACCAATTGATGTCCTTCTACAGTAATCCCTCACATATTTAGAAGGCTTTTCTAATGTATAAATCATTATTTTCGTTTCAAACTTTCATAGTTTGCAGTAGCATAGATAGAAAACACAATAGCGAAAATTGATATCATTCCGAAAACATCAAACTACGAAACGTTGATCTAGAAGTTCGCGAAGATTGCTGTAGAGGGTTATAAGTGGGTGGAACAGACTATATAACAAACGCTCATTGAGAGCATTTCGGTGCCGAAAAACGTCATAGAAATTCTTAACTCTCAGATCTTTTATCTCCTCCAAATTCCAACGCTAGTACACTCTAAAGCGCGATCGAAACTTTTTTCAACGAAAATTCTCAATGCGAAATATAAATTTACGTTGCAATTGGCGCAGAATTACATTTGCGAGAAAAATTTCTGGCCGGACCATTGCATAGAGTGTGCTAGTTTCATAGCGAGTCTATACGGTGCTCGTTGGTCCAATCCGTGTTGTAGTTTGATTTTGTTGCTATTCCGTTGAAAGCTTGTGAACTACGGTGTGTAATGAGATAAAACTACATCAAAAACGCGGTATTTCCTCAAGTTGTCATTTCACGTCATTAGGGTTGTTAAAACTCGAAAAACTCGAAACTCGAAAAACTCGAAACTCGAAAAACCCGAAATTTTTAACTCGACCCTACACGTCACACCTACCATGTACGTAGTTGACCGACGCCGAGCTAACTAGTTTATCGGTAATGCATCTGAGAAACTCGTTCGCTTCGACAATTAGATGACGTCAGAGAAAATCAATTCAAAGAGACAGAAGCACTGTTTGTAAACAACGTAATCGGTTGGAATCACCCACGTTTCCTTGCTGTTCAGAAATACTAACTTCAACGAGTTTCTTCGTTGACGCAGTCCTAAGGAATTTAAATCTCATTAGCTCTCTGATGAGTTTGTTTTATACCTTGAAACGAATGAAAGTTCGGGAACATTGACTTTTTACCCCCCACCTTTTTGAATTTATATTGCGTTTGGGGAATTGTAGTTTGACCCCCCCCCCACCGGGGGGTGATAATTCAATTTATCACCTGCAATACAAAAGTTTGAAGGTGGGGGGTAAAAAGTAAACATTTCCGGTATTGAAGTTCAGCCCCCCACTCGTTGAAGTTTGACCCCCCACCATTGAAGTTCTACCCCCCGATGACCCAGGTGGGGGGTCAATAGTAAATGTCGAAGTTGAATTTTGCCCCCCCCCCTCTCCTAGATTTTTAGGTTTCAGCTTGGGTGGGGGGTTGAAGTGCTACGGGGGGGGGGGCAACTAAAGTGGGGGGCGATACTTTAATTTTCCCGAAAGTTCTTATTATCGATAAAACCCGAACAGCGTTCAACCGGCGTTTCTAGCCCAACCTTCCTTTTCCTGCTCTCGTAATCCACTGGGATACGATGGTCGCCGTATAAGTGCGGTAGAGCGAGAGAATGAAGGTGCCGGGATGTTCTAACTGCTTACTTACGTACTCGAAACTTGCAATGGTACGGAACACGTTTTTAAACCGTTTCAAATTAGTTCATTCTAGTTCTTCGACTCATGGTTTGTTGCTCTCTTGCCTTAATTTCATGAATGTCTCATCTCATTCATCTATATATGACTCCTCTTTTCCACTTATTCCCTAGTCTCTCTTTCTAGATGTACGTCTTGCTGTGTCTGGTGTCCTCCTTGGTTCTCACACTGTCTCTTCCCCTATTCGAGTCCGACGGATCTATCATCCTCCCCTTGGATGGTCCCGAACAGCTGTCAGTAGAACTACCGGTAGGTCAAATATTTTGATATTAAAGCAAGAGAGCGTGAAGATCGACCAGGTATTCTCAGACTATAAAATAATTCGATGCTTTACTCAGAAATTTCTCAACTCAGCAATTGAAAAGCAATTGGAGTTGATCAGTTGATGCGCCCCTTATGGTTTCCAAAATGGAACCCTACAACCTACAATTGGATTATGATCACAAACACTCATTACAGTAGTACTCTGTTACATAAGAAAACGAACTCTTAACTAGGTTTTCAGATAGCTAAAGATCACTGAATAAATGATCAGTGTCACCTCGAGCTTAAGTCCACAAATTAAAAACGACATACTTCATGGTCTCGCCACTTTTGACGGAAACTTTTCGAATAGAGAAACGTCTGCAGGTAGTCTCCAAACGAAGCCGTCTTCTCAACTTGCTTGGCCCCAATTTTCGCTTCACCGAACCTTATCGAAACCGGATGTTGGAAAAGAAGATGCGAACTCAGCGAAGTCTCGGTAAATGTTAGATTTCTTACTAGAATTTGGTTGAATCGTTCTCCCCTACAAAACAATTATTGGAACAATCTCGCAGATCGTTTTGGAAGCTGTTTAAGTTTTTCCAGCCGCTGGCAAAACATTCCCACGAGCTGGCGAGCCCGCTAGTGGCCGGGAATGCGTAGGCACTGCCGCGGGCCACTAGCGGGCTGTTTTTTCTTCTATTAATCATACGTCTTACATAAAAGTTGTTGTTTTGATTGAGTGCAATAATATGATATTCACTTCAACGTTTGTTTTGGAAAACTTTCTCATAGTGGAAAAACGACCTAAAATATTGTTTTGAACCTGTTCAAGTGAACCGCAGTGAACTCACGGTCACAATTGACGGGATGAAAATCCAAAACATTTCCAAGAACATCTCCACAATTTTTCAGGTTTCGATTTCAATCGAAGTTTATTGTGATAACATCCGTCCGACCACACAACGAAACTGGGAAGATAACACTTTAATAAAGTTTTTCATGTTGTATTCTGTTACACAAGTTCTCGAACCCTCATACACAAACTTGGAATCGTAAAATTTCATCATTATAGTCAATCAGTTTTTTTTACGCAGAACGTTATTGAAGAGTTTATGTGACGAAAACTTTATGTGGGCGCCAAGAACGTTCGCGAAAGTGCACAGAATGAGATAAAAGTATGCTTTCAACTTTCATATGGGAATAGTCACGAGAGGGCCAATGACAAGCCCCACCCTGTGGGTATAGGAGTACAACAGTAACTAAGTTGCTGATTTTCATACGTCTGATCCTTGTAAACAGATTTCAAAACGTGATGAAGGTTTCTCTGTTATGTTCAAAGCTACACTTTATCGTGCTACGTGATTAGTTTGTGGAACGTTTCATACGTTTGTGTTCGTTGTATCAATAAACAACAAGTGTGGCAACAATACATTCGGGCAGAAAGACATCTTCACAAGGGGCTTTCTATTCACTCCTCATTTGCAGTCTGGCTCTGCGACTCCGTGTTATCCGTGGTACTGGAAATGACATATTGACTGATTGATTTATTACGCATATGAAAATTGAGAACATATAAAAAACATACAAAACTGGCTGAAAAAGGAATAATTTAACTATGTTTTAGAGTTCGCTCACATCCCGTCGGGTCACGAGTCTCGCGAAATAGTGCACTAAGGGAGAGACGCAGGGTGGGATAAGGGTGCCGGGATGTTCTAGCATACGTAATCAGGCGGCAACTCACGATTCAAAGACTGCTCGATTTCGATTCTGTTGGCAGTCCGACTCATCCGACCGTTCTGATGTCATCCTAGAATCAATGAATACGGTAATCAAACCAAGAATGTTTGTATAGAATTCGCTTATTCCGAAGCAGATGTAGACGGTGTATTGTGGCCCTATCTAGCTATGTTCACAGTATTGTCCCGTTATGTTTTGGTCGGAATTTGTAAGTTATGGCATCCAAATAAAACCACAACAAATATATTGTCTCTGCCTATAGTATGAGGTGATGACTGGCGATACGCGTAAGTTGGGATTATCGGTCAAACAGGTGAACCCCGACTAAAAGATTAAAGAAGGAGCGACCTAATGTTATGGGCGTTCATAACTTCTGAGGCCGTATGCATGAAACATCCCGGGCCGGGTTGGGATGCTATCCCGAGCTACTTCCCGGCCATATCAGCTCGAGATAGCATCCCAACCCGGCCCGGGATGCTTCATACATACGGCCCCTGGCCACGCCCCTTTCTTCAGAGAATCTGTAGAAATGGTTGAAAACTCACGATGACTTTCCATCACTGTGATCGATCTCTATAATATCGTCCAGGTCGATATTTTTTGTCTCCTGGAAAACTTTTAAAACTTTAATTGTGCAAAAATATTCAATGAAGTTAGATTTCCTCAAAAAAGCTTAAAATCAATAAAAACGTGAGAAAAGTTACCTTCAGCCATTTGAAAGCGACAGAAAAGCTGAATAAGTTCACGGCTATGACAATCATGAACAAAATGGGTTCGTGGACAGACTTCAATATGCTGACCTGAAAATTTGAAGTGTAGAAAGTTACCAAATGCTTTTTAAAGTGTTCAATAGTAACATTCAGCCAGCGAGATGATGCCAACCTTTTTGGACAACTATGTCTTCTCCAGAGAAGGGTTCGAACTGGCATTATGTTTCATGTAAAAAATGTAAATGTAAAAAAACAATGTAAAAAAAATAAAGCTTGTATTGTATATATGTGCACTTCAGAAACGTGAACATCAACCATCATACTAGGCATCATACACTGAAAGCGACCGTTACATGCATTCGGAAACCATATACTCAATGCAGGCGAAGCCCTGTGGCAGGTTACCGATCTGCGTCTCATCAAACAAATACTATTTCCGTACTCTCACATCCCTTCAGGTTACGGGGTTACGAAGTGAGAGAAACAGGACAGAACAGGATAAAGGTGTGAGACGCAGACAGTCTTCGCTTGCCGGCGGCCTCTTTGACCTGCATAATCTCTCTTTTTCTGCAGTGAAAACCAAACTATCAGCAACAAATGATTCTGGGTACTCATAAATACGTACAAACTTGTGAATAAACAAGATGTTTGTGATGGTACCCACCAATATGGAGGCAAAAAGAACGGCGACCCTGGCAAACATGTTTGTGAATGTGGTTACAGTGGCTCTAATTTCCGTTGGGACCAGTTCAGAGGCCCCCAGAAAACAGGGTACAAATGATATAGCTGCGCACATAGTTATGGCCAGGTAGGCGATGAAATAGGGCAACTTCCCCTGAAATGGACGGGCTGAAAAATTTTGTGGATAAACTGAACGACAATGACAAAAATAATACCGAACGACGACTTTTTTCTGTATCACTCATATGAACCGTTGAAAATATACAGAGCTTGTCGCCGGCGAGTCGCCACTCATTTCGATATGTTTTTCATATCGCCGGCGAGTCGCCGAAAAAAAGAAACCCACTTACCTTGCAGCCTAAATAGTGGAGAACTGTCAATGTGGAAACAGCTATTATTCCCCCACCCACGCATCCCAAGAATACCGTCCTCCTTCTGACCCAAGCGAACTTTATGTCCGCAAAACCAACAATCTGAAGCAATTGAATTCAATCAAAGTAATAAAATTGGAACTACTATACTCGAAATAATGTGCATATAGAAATTTACCAACTTTTATGGTAGTTAGATCTCGATAAGCGCAATAGTTTACATCCTTCACAGCGCTCTAGGGTAAAATACACCATATAAAAAAGTTGGAGAGGCGCGTTAGGATATCAGACGTTTTTCCTTCCAATCTGCGTCATCTCAAACACACGTTATTTCTCTGCTCTCGCTACACGACGGCACACGAATGTCGTGGAAGAGAGCGAAACGCGAGAGACGCACAATGGAATGAAGGTCTAACACATGTTCAGGACGCCGGGATACTGCTGCACACGGGGTGAAGAACGGAGGCAGATGAGAAAATAGTTGACTCACAATTTGTCCGACCGAAACAAGGACGCAGGACATAAACTGCCCCATCCATAGGTTGATGGTCATATCCGCTCCGTTGAAGTCTATAATGTACAGGGACAGGGCACAGCAGTGAAACCTATAATACAACTATACAACTATAAATACAATACATTTACAATGCTGCTCGAGTAATAATTGTAGTTTGAGGTCGAGGACTGTCATAATCAACGGAATACAACTGTAAAGCAACTAGATCCCACTACAAACCACATACGACGTGTGCGCTTGCTACGAGGAGCTCGACCCTATATGGGAAACATCGACTAGACGCCTGCGGCGTCTAGCAGTTATATATCTTGTATAATTATTTGAAAAGTTCCATACAAAGCGATACCAAACATGCCTACATTGCGTTGAACGAACTAACTTTTGATGCCATTCAACGACCTGCAAAAACATTCACGTAATTGTAAGGCCCGCCAACGTATTTTGCAAAATTTAACGCGTGTTAACTTACTACTAGAGAGTTTACTGTTTTTGTAAGGACTGCAAACGTATTTCGTTGATACAAATGCGTGTCATTGTACTGACCAGAATTTTTTACGTGATGGTGAGGCCTACCATCATACTTTGTGGAAGTGAACGCGTGCCAATTTACTGCTGGAGATTTCTACGGTTTTGTATAAACTGGCAACGTATTTTACAATATAAACGCGTGCCATTGTGCTGCAATTAGTTTCACGTAAATGTGAGGCCTGCCACCGTATTTTGTTGAATTTAGCGCGTGCCAGCTTACTGCTAACGAATTTCAAGTTTTGTATGGCCAGCCAACGTATTTTGTTGATACAAACGCGTACAATTGTACTGTCAGAAAACTTCGCGTAATAGTAAGGTCTTCCAACATATTTTGTGAAATTCAACACGTGCCAACAACAGCCGCTAGTAGGTGCCTCAATGTCGCAGTTTTGAAATATCTTACGGTAGCGTCCGCCCTTTAATTTTCACCGCGCGCGGCGAATTTTCGACCGAACGGCGTATTATTATTATTTTTTTGATTTTTCAATTTCACAATTACAAATCACGGTGAGACCGCTCGACAAAAACGGTCCAAGTGAAAAAACAGAGGAAAGACAAAACCGCACCGCGTATAATGCACGAGCGGTTTTAATAATGGAGCACACTTTCTGATAAATTAAATGCAAATTTCAACCAAGCATCGTGCCAAAAAGCTACAGTACATTTTTTCCGCGCGGGTACGCGCCCTGTCTAGGCTGATGACCGGCCGCATTTCAATTGGCGGGGTAAGCCGTTTTTCAACTGCGGGCAAAACTCAAAATAATTGGGGAGCGGTCTCACCGTGAAATGTATTAACTATTATTCTTTCATAGTATATGTCTATTTTTTCACCTTTGTTTCTTATTTGGTGTGTTCTGTCTCTTTATACCTTTCGCGCCAGCTGAATGTGTTTTCATGCTAATTTTAGCCAAAAGTAAAAAGTTAGCCATAATATGACAAGTCAGCCCTTGCTAGGCAAGAAACCGACTGTCCAGTGCATTTACGATGGTTCAGTGGTATTTTACACATTGCTGGGCAACCTTACAGTCACATTGACATGCAACTGTCTCATTTTCCAACCTTGCCTTGTGTGAATCATATAGAACAAAACACGTAGAATACATAGGTTTACCACGTACTCTTATATGTACAATACAATAAAATATCGCTCAACAAGAAATCGCTGAACAAAGGTATGAATCGCCGAAACTCGCTATACATTTCAATATTACAAACTTCGCCGCACTACTTAGAGAAACTCCTTTACTAGTCCTCCTTAGAGATGCAAATAAGTTAAAATGCATGTGAAAGTATTTTGCTATTTTCTAACGTAGTTATAAGGCCGGCCAACGTATTTTGTAGTTTGCACTTTGCGCCATAGACTTGTCAATTAACATAAATAATATATTAAACTAAAACAGTTGTATAGGCTTTGTGTTCAACGAATCACGGGTGTCGTATCTATTATAATTGCTTATTGCTGATTACGCTGACCCCACATTGCTAATTGGGAAGTAAACGCCAGTCATGCACACCTACATTTGGTCACGCGCCTAGTTTGGTCGATCTTGATGAACTCGTCAAGTAGATAATTTTTCCAAATTTCACAGAGGAAATTTAATAATTTTCTCTACCACATAATATGAAATTTGTAGAATTTGAGTTGAAACTGTTTGGTGCAGTTCGGCCTAAAGAGTAAGGTACTAACATTTTTCATATGAACTTTTACGGTTGATGAGTAATATTTTCTTCTCCAAAATAGAGTTCTGAGTTAAATGCCGTTTAGTTTGGAGAAAATGTTCTAAAACTGACTGAACACGAGCAGAATTAGTAAGAAATTGCGGACTTTGTTTAAAAAACCACCTGCTACGGACGACTGAACCAATAAAACAGAAACTATTTAACATTTTTGAAAAGAAGAGTATTCAGGCAAGGTGAAGAAAAATAATTTCACTGATAATAGTAAAATTGTCATGAGTTACGACTCAATTAACACGGCGTGTCGAAGTGGGGAAACCGACAAAATTTGAAACAAGCTCAATAACTCGAAAACTACAGAGTTTGTTATACCATTCGAAAGATAAGATCTTTTTACATTGTAGTCCATCAACATCGTAAAAGGTAAAACAACTTTCTGGCTCACTTTGATTACGAACAGAACGTTTTGATTAGCGTGTCAAATATCACGTTTGTCAAAAACTAAATAATACCACTGTTATATGAGGAATATGTTGTAATAATTAAATAGCTCTTTTAGTTTAGATATGAATCAAAAAAAAGTTTTTGGAAAAATATCCATTCTGTTTGAAGCAAGTTAATGTATTTTATGTGAAATAATAAGAAGTTTCAGCTCATGCAACTCATGCAGTTCATCGGGATTGGCATTACGCAAAATGACGCACTGTATATAGCCCCCAAGGGAAGAATTTCAGGCCCGGTGCTCACCTTTTCACGCAGCGTTCAACCTTTCACGTGACGGGAAATGGTGAGGAAATGAAAATGTCAAAAATCGTGAGCGTGACAAGTTTGCGACGTTCACAACTCAGCTAATTCGCGAAGTTTGCTTCCACATCTTCTAATATCCGAAGAAAAGTTCGTGTCAAAATAACTTCGGTCTATTACTACTTAAACATTTTTGGCATGCATTTCTATCCTGACCAATTTCCAATACTTTTCCGTTCAAGAATTGAAAGACTCACATAACAATGAGAACCAAAATGTTGACTCGGATTGATGGATTTTTCATGGCGGATACCATATTCATCCGTTTCAGGGTTGGCTTTGTTTTCTCTGGCTGGGCTTCGCTAACTTCTTCTGAAACATCAAACCCTAATATAGAGAGGCTAAGGAGGCCGAGTTGAAGTTCGATCTAAGGATCTCAAGTAACAAGTGAAAAGTTTATGAAAAATTTTCTAGTTATAAGTTTGCATTTGGAAACCATATTGGTTCTATTCATCGCTACTTGCACTCTTGCAGTTGGAAGACAAAATTTGTTTCCTTTTCGGGGTAAGAAACATCGTTTCAAATCCATGGTTTCCTATTCATTTATTGTCCAAGCCAGTACCTGTTTCGTATTCGACTCCGTTCAACCAAGCAATCCTCTTTGCTGCCTTCTCTGCTTTCTCCAGTTTTCCCCTCCTTTTCAGCCAAATCGGACTTTCTGGCATCAGAAACACGAGTGCAAAAGTCACGCAGCTCATAACTCCACAGAAAATTGAAGCCAACCGCCATTCGCCCGCCAAAAAGGTCAACAAAACCACCAGAAACCTGGCATTTCCCTAAAAATATGAGTTAGATTTTCAATAGAGCGATATGCAGACATAAGGCACCGAAGCGCGGTCTCATGGAAATAATCACATTAATCAAAATTCAAAGAGTTTGGGAGAATGTGTGGATACCACCAATATATTTTCGTCATGAACTTACGTAATTGGTGAGAGTTTCCAGTCTGAATCGAAATTTGGGTGAACAAATTTCAGAACAGAAGGTCCATCCAATAGACAAACTACCTAAATAAAATATACAATAAATCTTTACAAAAGAGAAAATAGGATAAAATTTGGGCTAAATATGATATTGACAAATATCGATTAACCGATGGAACTGATGGTACGGTTGATAACGATGTTATATAATTGTAAGAATAATTAACAATAAAGTGACCAAACGGATGAAATAGGCCGTGGCCGAGTGGTCAAGTGGTTAGCGTTCGGCTGTCGCTCCACTGACTTGGGTTCGATCCCGGCTCGCCGGCTGTCGAACCGCATGAGCTGGTAACAAAGCTCACCCATGCCTATCTTCACCCCCTACGGACAGTCCATCTACGGTTGATAACGATGTTATATAATTGTAAGAATAATTAACAATAAAGTGACCAAACGGATGAAATAGGCCGTACACAAATTTATTTATTTACTTATCGTTGGGAGTGTACGAAAGTGATTATTGTTGTTTAGTTTTCATTCCGGAAAAAAAAAGTTTTTTTTAGCGCCCACAGTGCCAACTATCGAGAGACCATCACACTGTTACTAGGGAATATGACGTACACTGTTAGTCAATTGCACAGTCACGTGAAAACTATTAAACACAGCAGAACTCCGAAACGTGCAGTGACAAAGTGCATGCTGCCTCATTAGAATGCCACCTTTACGTGACTAGTTAATTTACTTCTGGTATAGGCGGATTGGATCAATTTATATCAAAATCTATTACCTCCGATGGATATTCCCAGAAAGAAACGGAATATGTAGAGATAGACAACATCGCTTACGAATGCTGAAATATTCGTATTCACTGACTGACTTTTTTGACATGTATGAAGGAAGATCACCGCCTCGTAACAAAGCGAAGTGAATGGGTGATATGTAAATGAATATGTAACTTATATTTCAGTTGACTGCGCGCCACATTCTATGTAGTGCCCGGGGGCCTTCTCCCCAGAGCACACCTCATGCTATGCTGCCCTCACTGTGTATGTATTTATGTAACTTGAATCTGATTTTTGGTCGTATCTCGTTAATAATGACGTGTGTTGTTGATATTGAACTATAAAAGATATTCGTTCACTACCTACGTTAGAATATGTATCTCTCAGCCCTTGTTCAAACTACCTTGCGCGATCAGATTCGGAATACCCAGCCCGACGCAGAAGAGAAGTGTGAAACGTCGTCCAATTCTGTCAGCAATTAAACCAAGAACAATATTGCCAAGAATGAGTCCCACCACCTGGGTACTGGTTACTGAGAATCTGCAAGTGACTTGAGTTGATTGTTTTATTGTTATATCGTAGGTTACCTTTGTGTGATTGTTGACTTTATCATCGAAACATTTGAAGAATGGCGATTATGTTGTTCAATCCCAACACTTCAGTCCTTTAAACTGCAATACATTTTTCAACTGTAGTTCAAAGGACCGTTGACACGGGATTGGTCCATATAACCGTCCTGCTTCCAGGCCGAGACAATATGCGTCTCCCTGATCTGAACACTTTCTCGTTGAGGCCGCCACAGAACAATCTGCGTCTCTCTGACCTGAACACTCTCTCGTGGAGGGCGCTACAGAAGAATCTGCGTCTCTCTGACCTGAATACTCTCTCGTGGAGGGCGCTACAGGAGAATCTGCGTCTCTCTGACCTGAACACTCTCTCGTGGATGCCGCTACAAAATAATCTGCGTCTCTCTGACCTGAACACTCTTTCGTGGAGGCCGCTACAAAAGAATCTGCGTCTCTCTGACCTGAACACTCTTTCGTGGAGGCCGCTACCAAAGTGGTCTGCTAATTGACGAGGAGTTGTCTGAGACACCTAGCCAAGTGGCTGGAGAATGTCCAAGACTGCTTCAAAGGAATGTAGCTCTGAATTGACCCACTTGCTGGTTGCACTGTGACAGTATGTGTTGAACTCCATGGAGGGGGAGTAGAAATCGGCAATGTCGTACTTTTCCTTGCAAGCAGCCTAGAATGTACAAGTTTTCACGGTCAAATCACATATAGAAATAAATATCTTACCAGTTGAGCAGAATTCGTGATGTTTCCACACAGGTTTGGACAACTGGGACAGGATGTACATTTCTCGATCACTTCGAAACAGTGGTCACCTGAAAAACTCGAATCATAATGATTATAGAACGCTATGGGAAATTCGGAATACATTGACAGCACCAAGGTTGTGCCAACATTCCAACTCAGTTCAGCTTAGTTCCAACTCAATATCAGAGACAACAAGTGATAAAAAACTTCGTAATCAACACCAAGTTGAGTTGTCAAGCTGACCTAGTTTATCGAAGTTGACAACATGACACGGTTTTGGTCTTTTTTAGTTAAAAATAGTTCAGTAGAGAGCGGTTAACTTGTTCGAAACGTGTCTACTGAGAATTTCTCATGGAATTTCCTTAGATATAACGAACTTTTCCGCCGGTAGGTCAAACTGAACCAATCTCACCATCGCACATTGTTTTCGGTGTGTATTCGATGAAAACAGAGAACATCAGTTGCATGTTGAAGAAAAAGTTCATCTGGTATGCACACATAACAAGCCAGTCAAACTGCTGCTCACCTGAAATACCATATTTGAAATAACAGAAGTTGTGTTCATAGGATAATTTTCAGATTTTGGATATAAAGTTGATTCTAATAACAAATTATTCAATAATTAGTTTACAACAGTTGTTCCGTGGAGAAAAAAACCTTTCGCCTAACACTATCAACTAACAATGTGCCAACAATCCAGTCGCTTCATGTAACTACGAAAGTATGTAACTTAATAGTATGTAGAGTCTGTGAACGATTGCTTTTCTGAAACTAAAAGAAACCCCAATATCGAAAACTAACCCAGAAGTTTCCACATTTCGGATGAGGGGTGTCCTGGAACGTACGACCCCCTGAAATGAAAGTTAGGAAAGGATGCATCGTTAAATAGTTGACAGAGAGAACATATAACAAGGCAACACTTGGCAGGTTTGCTGGAGCTTTGTCGAGAAAATCCCCGTTAGCCAACAAGATCATCGAACGCGTTTTCCGTTTCCTGTCAACTGCACCAGCAAAGCAAACTGAAAAAGGCAGAACAGAGTAAAGATCTTTTGAGAAAAACTGATCACTGAATACCTAAATGTTCATTGATACAATGAATGCCAATTCACGACGTTTATGGCGCATTTGACGCTCAATTCTCGAATCAGATCACAATAGTAATTAAATGTTTCTATACACATTTCTAACACTCAAACTAAACCAATTTTGGGGAACTTCTGGTAGCGATTTCCGTTTCAAAGCTCACTGTAGGCATGTGATCATTTCTCCGTTGCACAAATTAACGAACGACGTACTTCAGGGTCTCGGAAAAAAAGAAATCCTTCGACGGAAATTTTGTGAATAGAGAAACTGTTCCAGGTGGTCTCCAAACGAAGCCGTCTTCTCAACTTGCTTGGCCCCAATTTTCGCTTCACCGAACCTTATCGAAACCGGATGTTGGAAAAGAAGTTGCGAACTCAGCGAAGTCTCGGTAAATGTTAGATTTCTTACAAGAATTTGGTTGAATCGTTCTCCCCTACAAAACAATTATTGGAACAATCGCGCAGATCGTTTTGGGGGCTGTTTCAGTTTTTCCAGCCGCTGGCAAAACATTCCCACGAGCTGGCGAGCCCGCTAGTGGCCGGGAATGCGTAGGCACTGCCGCGGGCCACTAGCGGGCCACTAGCGGGCTGTATTTTCTTCTATTAATCATACGTCTTACATAAAAGTTGTTGTTTTGATCACGTGCAATAATATGTGCTTTTGTCACCTCAACGTTTGTTTTGGAGAACTTTCACATAACTTGCACATGTTTTGGAAAACTTGCACTAAAATATTTTTTTTGAACCTGCCCAAGTCAAGGACTAGAGTCCGCAGTGAACTCACGGTCACAACCTAAACCTAAAAAGGCAACGAAAACATTTCCAAAAACATCTTCACAATTTCTCAGGTTTCGATTTCGATCGAAGTTTTTTGTGATAAAATCCGTCCGACCACACAACGAAACTGGGAAGATAACACTTTAATAAAGTTTTTCATGTTGTATTCTGTTACACCAGTTCTCGAACCCTCATACACAAACTTGGAATAGTGAAGTTCTATGATTACAATTTGATCAGTTTTTCATGCAAAACGTAATTGAAAAGTTTATTTGACGAAAACGTGGATTTTCAAAAGTGTGCAGGAATTTTGTTCCAACTATTGTAAACTAATTTGAAAAGTTTTTCTCACTAAACCAAATTATGTGGCCGACAAGAACGTTTGCGAAAATTCACAGAATGAGATTACAGTATGCTTTCAACTTTCATACGGGAAAAGTCACTAGAGGGCCAATGACAAGCCCCACCCTGTGGGTATAGGAGTACAATAGTAACTAAGTTGCTGATTTTCATACGTCTGATCCTTGTGAACAGATTTCAAAACGTGATGAAGGTTTCTCTGTTATGTTCAAAATTACACTTTATCGTGCTACGTGATTAGTTTAACTTTTCATACATGTTTGTGTTTTGTATTCCGTGGTGGTAATCAACAACAAGTGTGGCAACAATACATGCGGACAGAAATACATCTTGGCAAGGGGCTTTCTATTCACTCCTCATTTGCAGTCTGGCTCCGAGACTCCGTGTTATCCGTGGTACTGGAAATGACATATAAATATGGCCAAAAAAAGAATTTTAACCATGTCTTAGAATTTATATATTGCTGATTTTGTTCTGTTCACATCCCGTCGGGTCACGAGTGTCGCGAAATAGTGCACTAAGGGAGAGACGCAGGGTCGGATAAGGGTGCCGGCATGTTCTAGCACACGTAATCAGGCGGCAACTCACGATTCGAGGACTGCTCGATTTCGATTCTGTTGGGAGTCCGACTCATCCGACCGTTCTGATGTCATCCTAGAATCAATGAATACGGTAATCAAACCAAGAATGTTTGTATAGAATTCGCTTATTCCGAAGCAGATGTAGACGGTGTGTTGTGGCCCTGCCTCGCTAGGTTTTTAGTATCCTCCCGTTGTCTTTTTGTCGAAATTTGTAAGTTATGGCATCAAAATCAAACCACAACTAATAATTTGTCTCTGCCTCTAGTATGAGGTGATGACTGGCGATACGCGTAAGTTGGGATTATCGGTCAAACAGCTGAACCCCGACTAGAAGATTAAAGAAGGAGCGACCTAATGTTACGGGCGTTCAAAACTTTTGGCCACTTTCTTTAGAGAATCTGTAGAAATGGTTCAAAACTCACGATGACATTCCATCACTGTGATCGATCTCTATAATATCGTCCAGGTCGATATTTTTCGTCTCCTGGAAAACTTTCAAAACTTGTATTGTGCGAAAATATTAAATGAAGTGAAGAAGTTAGATTTTCTCAAAATCTTAAAAATAATGGAAACGTGGAAAAACTACCTTTAGCCACTTGAAAGAAACACAGAAGCTGAATAAGTTGACGGCTATGACAACCATGAACAAAATGGGTTCGTGGACAGACTTCAATGTGCCGACCTGAAAAACAATAGGTGGAAAAAGTTACCAAATGTTGTTTTAAAGTGTTTTCAATAGTAATATTCAGCCGGCGAGATGAAGCCCACCTTTTTGGACAAATGTCTTCTCCAGAAAAAAGTTCGAACTGGCATGATGTCTCATGTGCACTTCAGAAACGTGAGCGTCAAACATCAGACTAGACACCATACATTGAAAACGACAGTTACATGCATTTGGAAGCCTAGACTCTATGCAGGCGAAGCCCTGTGGCAGGTCACCAATCTGCGTCTCGTCAACCACACACTATTTCTGTAGTCTCACATCTCTCCGGGATACGGGGTTACGAAGTGAGAGACCAGGAGAGAATATGATAAAGGTGTGAGACGCAGACAGTTTTTGCCTGTCGGCGGCCGCTTTGACCCTCTTTTTTTCTCTCTTTTTTGTAGTAAAAACCAAACTATTAGCACAAATGATTTTGGGTACTCATAAATACGTACAAACTTGTGAATAAACAAAATGTTTGTGAGGGTACCCACCAATATGGAGGCAAAAAGAACGGCGACCCTGGCAAACATGTTTGTGAAGGAGGTTACGGTGGCTCTAATTTCCGTTGGGACCAGTTCAGAGGCCCCCAGATAACAGGGTTCCCAGGATATAGCTGCGCACATAGTTATGGCCAGGTAGGCGATGAAATAGGGCAACTTCCCCTGAAATGGACGGGCTGAAAAACTTTGTCTCCAAAAGGTTCCATAGTTACTATTTAACTACAAAAACAGGTACAATCACCGTTCAATTTCATAAGGCATCAATCATTATGAGCGCGTAACAGGGTGGTCACAATGCCCTTTTCATCATCTAACTTTTTCTTCTTTCAATTCCCCAATCGGAGTGCCACATCCAACAATGTGGAAAGTCACATGTTGAATCGCGAATAAATCTATTCTATTCTATTCCATTTGTGGATAAACTGAACGACAATGACAAAAATAATACGGAACGACGACTTTTTCCTGTATCGCCGAAAAAAAAGGAACCCACTTACCTTGTAGCCTAAATAGTGGAGAACTGTCAACGTGGAAACAGCTATTATTCCCCCACCCACGCTCCCCAAAAACACCGTCCTCCTTCTGACCCAAGCGAACTTTATGTCGGCAAAACCAATAATCTGAAGCATTCGAATTCAATCAAAGCAATAAAATTGGAACTACTATACTTGAAATAATGTGCATAAAGAAATTTAACAACTTTCATGGTAGTTGGATTTCGATAAGCGCAATAGTTCACGTCCTTCACAGCGCTCTAGGGTAAAATACACCATATAAAAAGTTGGAGAGGCACGTTAGGATATTAGACGATTTTCCTTCCAATCTGCGTCTCCTCAAAAACACGTTATTTCTCTGCTCTCGCTACCCGACGGCACATGAATGCCGTGGAAGAGAGCGAAAAGCGAGAGACGCAGGATGGAATGAAGGTCTAACACATATTCAGGACGCCGGGATACTACTGCACACAGGGTAAATAACGGAGGCAAATGAGAATAGTTGACTCACAATTTGTCCGACCGAAATAAGAACGCAGGACATAAACTGCCCCATCCATAGGTTGGTGGTCATATCCGCTCCGTTGAAGTCTATAATGTACAGGGACAGGGCACAGCAGTGCCACCTATAACACAACTATACAACTATAAATACAATACATTTACAATGCTGCTCGAGTAATCATTGCAGTTTGAGGTCGAGGACTATCATAATCAACTAGATCCAACTACAAAAATATACGACGTATGCGCTTGCTTTGAGGAGCTCGACCTTATATGGGAAACATCGAGACACTCAGGCCCGGTGCTCACCTTTTCACGCAGCGTTCAACCTTTCACGTGACGGGAAATGGTGAGGAAATGAAAATGTCAAAAATCGTGAGCGTGACAAGTTTGCGACGTTCACAAGTCAGCTAATTCGCGAAGTTTGCTTCCACGTCTTCTAATATCCGAAGAAAAGTTCGTGTCAAAATAACTTCGGTCTATTACTACTTAAACACTTTTGGCATGCATTTCTATCCTGATCAATTTCCAATACTTTTCAGTTCAATAATTGAAAGACTCACATAACAATGAGAACCAAAATGTTGACTCTGATTGATGGATTTTTCATGGCGGATACCATATTCATCCGTTTCAGGGTTGGATTCGTTTTCTCTGGCTGGGCTTCGCTAACTTCTTCTGAAACATCAAACCCTAATATAGAGAGGCTAAGGAGGCCGAGTTGATATTGAGTTGGAGAAAAGTTTATGAACAATTTTCTAGTTACAAGTTTACATTTAAACCATATTGATTCTATTCATCGCTACTTGCACTCTTGCAGTTGGACGACACAATTTGTTTCCTTTTCGGGGTAAAAAACATCGTTTCAACATATCTTTTTGATGGTTTCGAATCGGAATCAAGGCGCGCACCATATATAATTTCGAATAGTTTCCCGAAAGCTCTTGGTTATCAGTTTCACTATGAATGAGGTTTGAACGGTAGAATTGGCATTAAACTAGGTCTACAGAAGCTGTTCAACAACCTTTTTCCCGACCTTTTTGCTTCAAAAAGCCTCATATAATCTATGGTTTCCTATTCATTTATTGTCCAAGCTAGTACCTGTTTCGTATTCGACTCCGTTCAACCAAGCAATCCTCTTTGCTGCCTTCTCTGCTTTCTCCAACTTTCCCCTCCTTTTCAGCCAAATCGGACTTTCTGGCATCAGAAATACGAATGCAAAAGTCACGCAGCTCACAACTCCACATAAAATTGAAGCCAGTCGCCATTCGCCCGCCAAAAAGGTCAACAAAACCACCAGAAACCTGGCATTTCCCTAAAAATATGAGTTAGATTTTCAATAGAGCGATATGCAGACATAAGGCACCGAAGCGCGGTCTCATGGAAATAATCAGATTAATCAAAATTCAAAGAGTTTGGGAGAATGTGTGGATACCACCAATATATTTTCGTCATGAACTTACGTAATTGGTGAAAGTTTCCAGTCTGAATCGAAATTTGGGTGAACAAATTTCAGAACAGAAGGTCCATCCAATAGACAAACTACCTGAATCAAATATACAATAAATCTTTAAAAAGAGAAAATAGAATAAAATTTGGGCCAAATATGATATTGACAGATATTGATTAACCGATGGAACTGATGGTACTGGGGCCGAGTGGTCAAGTGGTTAGCGTTCGGCTGTCGCTCCACTGACCTGGGTTCGATCCCGGCTCGCCGCGGTATCTGTCCGGCGAACCGCATGAGCTGGTAACAAAGCTCACCCATGCCTATCTTCACCCCCTCTACGGACAGTCCATCTACGGTTGATATCGATGTTATGTAATTGTAAGAATAATGAACAATAAAGTGACCAAACGGATGAAATAGGCCGTACACAAATTTATTTATTTACTTATCGTTGGGAGTGTACGAAAGTGATTATTGTTGTTTAGTTTTCATTCCGGAAAAAAATTGTTTTTTTTCAGCGCCCACAGTGCCAACTATCGAGAGACCATCACACTGTTACTAGGGAATATGACGTACACTGTTAGTCAATTGCACAGTCACGTGAAAACTGTTAAACACAGCAGAACTCCGAAACGTGGAGTGACAAAGTGCGTGGTGCCTCATTAGAATGCCACCTTCACGTGACTATTCAATTTACTTCTAGTATAGGCGGATTGGATCAATTTATATCAAAATCCATTACCTCCGATGGATATTCCCAGAAAGAAACGGAATATGTAGAGATAGACAACATCGCTTACGAACGCTGAAATATTCGTATTCCCTGACTTTTGGCCGAAACTTGGGAAGCACGTTTTCGCAGTTATAGTCCAAATCAGACTTATTTCATGAATGTTTGTCAACAGACAGCTTTTTTTGCGTTCGAAAAAGTCTACGCCAACAGATCATACGATAAATTCCACCTACTCACTAGAAACTGTGTAATTAAAAATAATCTGTTACATGTATGATGATCACAGCCTCATAACAGAGCAGAGTGAATGAATGAATATAAAAGTGAAAATTTCCACGTTTTGTGTAGTGCCCGGGGGAATAGGTTGGCTTCTCCCCAGAGCACACCTCATGCTATGCTGCCCTCACTGTGTATGTAACTTGAATCTGATTTTTGGTCGTATCTTGTGAAAAATGGCGTGTGTTGTTGATATTGAACTATGAAAGATATTCGTTCACTACCTACGTTAGAATATGTATCTCTCAGCCCTTGTTCAAATTACCTTGCGCGATCAGATTCGGAATACCCAGCCCGACGCAGAAAAGAAGTGTGAAACGTCGTCCAATTCTGTCAGCAATAAAACCGAGAACAATATTGCCAAGAATGAGTCCCACCACTTGAGTACTGGTTACTGAGAATCTGCAAGTGACTCAAGTTTATCGTGCGCAGCGCGGATCGCTACGCAGATTAGTTTTTGTTCTCAACTATGCAGACGTTTTGAAAAATTTTTTGCTCGTTTCTTCGTTATTTGTGAACCATTTTCCGAGAAACTTGCCGTGAGCAATTGAAGGGCATACATCTATAAGATGTGTGAGTTTGAGTTCAAAATGACTCAGTTGACGTGAGTTGGAAGGGTAAACTCGCAAAAATTACTTCCGCAACGGGGCGGCGGCGGCTACAAAAAAATGTCCGCCCTCTCTTCTGGGCACAACTTCGCTCTCAATAAAAAACACTGTTGTGAAGCGAATAAAAAGTTGGGGTATACGTATTTTTCAGTCATAGTTGCAAATTTCATTTCAAGGATGATAGGGCCTTAAATGGTCTCAGGAAAATTTCTAAATCGACCGGTTTCGAGAAAATGAAAATAAAAAAAGGAGAATCGCGTGAAATTGGTTTATAAACTTCTCAGCTCAAAACTAGGCTGCGCGTACAGCCTAATTTTCATTTGCATTCACATGTCTGAGTGACATAGTGAATACATTTTCTGTTCTAGTGAAAACGGATTGAAGTTCGACTCCCGCCTCGAGCGGAAACATTTGCAATAATCTGCTAGTATAATTTCGAGTTATCCTAAAGCTCAATGCTGTGTGAAACTGGATCAAAAATGACGTGCATTATTTTGAGGGTCAATTAGGATTAAAAAAAAGAGGTCAATTAGGATAAAAAACGAGTGTCAAGAAAGTAAAGATTAGTTTTAGAGATCACATGGACAAAAAATATAGAACAGGTCAAATCAACGGATATTAAGAGAGAAAGGCTAATCTCGCTTGGTTGAACTCAGTACCGATGATGAAACATCTGATACACGAAAATCCAGCTAGATTTTTGCCATATTTCCAACGAGCGAGCTTGACCTTTCTCTCTTAATATCCGTTTATTGGACCTGTTCTATATTTTTCGTTTATGTGATCTCTAAAACTAATCTTTATTTTCCTGACACTCGTTTTTATCCTAATTGTTTTATGGTTAGATCTGAGCTTTACCTTTGTGTGATTACTGACCTTATCTCTGAAATATTTGCTCCAATTTTATGCGAACAGCAAGCAGCAAAAGCAAAAGAGCATGGTGATCGTTCAGGCCGCATTTAGGCCGGCACAATCTGCGTCTCTTTGACCTGAACACTCTCTCGTTGAGGCCGCTACACTCAGAACGAATGACACTAATTTTCTGCGCTTGGCCCGCTACAGAAGCGAGAGAGTGTGAAGGTCAATGAAGCCGCAGACATCTGCGTCTCTTCGACCTGCGCGCTCTCTCGTCGAGTCCACTACAAAAGTGGCTGGCCAATTGGCTGGGAATTGTCTGAGAAGTGGTCTGCTAATTGACGAGAAGTTGTCTGAGACACCTAGCCAAGTGGCTGAAGAATGTCCAAGACTGCTTCAAAGGAATGTAGCTCTGAATTGACCCACTTGCTGGTTGCACTGTGACAGTATGTGTTGAACTCCATGGAGGGGGAGTAGAAATCGGCAATGCCGTACTTTTCCTTGCAAGCAGCCTGGAATGTACAAGTTTTCACGACAAAATTACATATATCTTAATGGCCGACTGCATGAGCCGGTATTACAGCTCACACATGCCTAGTTTCTCTTCTACGGATCCCTCTCTCTACGGATACTACAATTTGATCAATGTTGTAATTGCATGAATAAACAGACGGCTGAAATAGTTGCCGTAAAAGATTATCATATAGAAATAAGTTTCTTACCAGTTGAGCAGCATCTGTAATGTTTCCGCACAGGTTCGGACAACTGGGACAAGATGTACATTTCTTGATAACTTCGAAACAGTGGTCACCTGAAATTCGGATCATAATCATTATAGAAAGCGGTGGGAAACTTGGTAAACATTACAGCATCAAGGTTCTGCCAACGCTTAGTTCCAATTCAATATCACAGACAAAATTGATAAAAAAAAACTCCGTAATCAACACCAAGTTGAGTTGTCAAGCTGACCTAGTTTATCGAAGTTGACAACATAACACGGTTTTGGTCTTTTTTAGTTAACAATAGTTCAGTAGAGAGTAGTTAACTTGATGGAAACGTGTCTACTGAGAAGTTCTCATGGAATCTCATTTGATAGAACGGACTTTTTCCGCCGGTAGGTCAAACTGAACCAATCTCACCGTCGCACATTGTTTTCGGTGTGTATTCGATGAAAACAGAGAACAACACTTGTATGTTGAAGATTAAGTTCATCTGGTATGCGCACATAACCAGCCAGTCAAACTGCTGCTTGCCTGAAACACCATATTTGAAATAACAAAAATAGTGTTCATAGGAGAATTTTTATGTTTCGAACAGAAAGGTCGCCCAACACTACCAACTACCAATGTTCCAACAATCTGGAGTCCCTTCTATAGTTTATGTAACTAAGTAAGTATGTAACTTAATAGTATGTAGAGCCTGTGAACGATTGCTTTTCTGAAACTAAAAGAAACCCCAATATCGAAAACTAACCCAGAAGTTTCCACATTTCGGATTAGGGGTGTCCTGGAACGTACGACCCCCTGAAATGAAAGTTAGGAAAGGATGCATCGTTAAATAGTTGACAGAGAGAACATATAACAAGGCAACACTTGGCAGGTTTGCTGGAGCTTTGTCGAGAAAATCCCCGTTAGCCAACAAGATCATCGAACGCGTTTTCCGTTTCCTGTCAACTGCACCAGAGTACGTATGCTAGAAGATCCCGACCCGTTCATCCCATCCTGCGTCTCTCGCTCTGCCTTACTATTTCTCGTCTCTTACATCCCGGCGGGATGTAAGAGCAGAGAAATAGCGTATGTTCGAGGAGACGCAGAATGGGATGGAGGGGGCGGGATCTTCTAGCATACGTACTCAGCAAAGCAAACTGAAAAAGGCAGAACAGAGTGAAGATCTTTCGAGAAAAACTGATCACTGAATACCTAAATGTTCATTGATACAACAAATCCCAGTTTACGACGTTTATGGCGCATTCGACGCTCAATTTTTGCATCAAACAATAGTAATTAAAACTTCTTGATTAATAATAATAAACTTTATCAGTATAGTGATGGACAAACAAAGAATTACGAATTTAAACCATATGAACTGATATTTGAGATAATAAAGAAAGAGAAAAACTAGTACATACGCAAGTTGCTAATTTGTTGATACTACTGGGACTCAGTGAGAAGACCGAGATGGAAAGGGTACCCAGGATTGATTGATGTTAAACCGGAAACCATAGCGATCAAAGTACACGTCAGATACAGTTTGGGCCAGATGAGGGGTCAATTGATAGCAACCATGGAAACAGCTGTAACGTTCACGCATGGAAACACCACTCAGGTGCATATTATACAACATGTCAACATTGTCATTTACACATTTCAAAGTAACATCATCAAGAGCATCATGGAACGATGGAGGGTCAATAATGGATGGTGTATCACACATAGGAGAAGGATCATCAGATATTTGTGTAACTTCAACAGAGACGAGACTTTGGATAGCAGGTTGATCATCAAAATGGGTTGAACGAGGAGATATAGAGTTTGGAGATGGAAATGCTGAGACAAGATTGGAAACGACGTTTCTAGTTTGTTCAACTAACTCCATTCCAATTGGCAGTTTAAGATCGGCAGACGGTGTTGGTGTTGTAGTTTGGTCAGTGACCTCAGCTCGGGCGGTGTCTCGTTTCGATTGTCTGGCGAGGAATACAGCCTTCCGCTGTTCCGGAGTCTCCAACTTTCGAACATGAAAGTTGACATAGAAGCATCAGATTTCATTGCAGTAGGTAGATCTATTAGACGAGGAAACGGAATACCATCTTAGATAGATACTTTGAGTGGACGAGGTAAACCATCTTGACAAGGCTTACCCAAACGGTGAAGAATGGAAATATTAGATGGAGAGACGGATACCAAATTGAAAACTGCATTCACCTTTTTCTTTGTTGAAGAATCCTCTGGTAGACCATAAATAGTGAGACAGCGGCGATCATTGAAGTGGTGAAGTTGGGATTGAATAATAGTGGGTAGAGATTGGGTCAGAGAGTCGAGTTTGGAATTGAGTGTTTTGATTTCACTCAAAAGGGTGGAAAAATGGGTTCGAAGTGGTACCATTTTTGGACGAGGCGATGGCATAATAATCAATCGAGAGGGGTCACCTCGGGTGCACCGCGGCCCGTCCGCTGGCCCTCTCGATTTCCAGGCGGACGGTCAGAAAGGTCTCGGGTGTTGACCGGACGGACAGCAAGCACTAATTGGTCGAGCGGACGGGCAGCCGTGCGCCTAATTACAAGGGTCACTTACAGTTGGAAGTACAAACTTATCTAAACATTGTATTTTTGATTTGAGAATTCATACGACCTACACAAATGGTGGTTCTAGTAGCGATTTCCGTTTCAAAGCTCGCTGTAGGCATGTAATCATTCCTCCGTTGTGGTTTGATCAATCAATTCCATAAGCGATAGCAAAAAACAGCAAAATGCAAAAAAAACGAGAGCTAAACACAGCAGAATACGGAACACCGGAAGATGGACCATTCTACATATCTCAAATGGTGTTGTAACAGCTACTTTGTGTTTTATCTTGATTTCATTTCAATATTGTAGGCTTTATGGTGGAAATTCGTATGATCAATATCAATACAGTTATCGAGTGGCATAGAATCCTCCCTCGGATGATAGAAGGAAACTACTCAGAGAAGCGAAAGTTCTCGACCATAGATCCGAAATTAGACTTCAAACCGAAATTTGATCGCGAAGTTTGTTTGAAACTCTCTGTTAGGTAAACTGGCCAACGGTTCCTTTCTCCACAGAACTACGGATGAGAAATCGGAGCAGATGCTGTTTTGCAACCGAAAATAAAGCGACAAATGCGCCACGTCGTCAATTGGGATTCATCGTATCAATAAACATTTAGGTATACAGTGATCAGTTTTCCCTGCAGTGATCTTTGCTCTATTCCGACTTTTTCGGTTCGCGAGCGAAGCAAACGAAAGTCGGAAACACGTTCCGTAATCTTCACCATGGCAAACCGGTGTATTCTGGACGAGGCTCCAGAAAACCTGGTGAGTATGTCCTTGTTTCTGACCTTCCGGTAAAACCCTGCTATATCCTGACTCAAGCCTTCATTCAGGGTCGCCTCCAGCCATTTCAAAATACGAAGAATTCTGAGCCTTATCTCTGAAATAGGCCTCTTTCTTTTCACAAAGGCAATTAATCAGGTGCATAGAAAGTTCTACAGAATAGAATATATAGGGTCTGCTTATCAACCTTCGATTTCTTTGTACCATTGTTCCAACATCTCATTCCATGAGTTTCCCTTTCCAATGTCACAAGCTGCCATTCCAATGTATTCAACGCGCTAGTTTTCACGTTGCAAGTACATAGTACACGTAACTGTGAAAATCCTTGTATTGCGCATACGAATGTCCACTGAAAAGCCTACATTTTGAAATTAATTCAAGATCGAATAACAAGTAGCTCTGACATCATCATTTGAGATATATGTATAATGATCACCGCCTCGAAACGGTGCGACGGGAAAGAATAGAGATGGCCCGTCATTCGGTATTCAGTATTCTTCTGTGTTTGTAGCTCTGTCTCTGCATTTTAGGGTTTTGCTATCATGGATTGGTTGGATTGATCAAACTTCATCGAAAAAATTATGGCATGCCTATCGATGTGAGGTTCGAAACAGTAATTGTTATTTGAACAAAGAAATTCCCCGAAATTGGTTTGAGTCATAGGAATGTTTTCATTCGATAATCGAGCGTCAAATGCGCCATAAAAGTCGTGAAGTCTTTCATTGTATCCATAAACATGTTGGTATTCATTATTCAGTTTTTTTCTAAGGATCATCTTTACTTTATAATAATATATTCGAAAATCAATGTTTCAACCCTCTCCGATACAACATCGTACCAACAGTGAACTGTGAACCATTCAAAACCATATGGCTTCAACTACTTCTAGTTTTCTTCTTTTTCTCTGATGAACGAGTGCTACATTCTTTGAGAGTAGATAAATGAATGTGCGTAAACAAATGTGTTCGTTTTTTTCGGTTCGCTGGTGCAGTTAAAGGGGGACAGAAAGGAAAGTTAATATGAAAGAGCTTATCAAGAGAAACCAATAAATATAACTTTTAATTCAAACCAACGAACCTAATTTGCATATGGTTGACACGCGTTTGCCTGTTTTGGCGCGCTCAACGTTATAGTTAGGTACCCCGGGGTACCTAAACTAGCTTTCCTTTCTGCCCCCCTTTAACAGCAAACTGAAAACGCGTTACGTAATCTTGTTGATGGTAAACAGGTGTTTTTTGACAGAGCTTCTGGCAAACCTGCTATGGGGGTGCCAAATTTATAACTTTTCTCTCTCGCTGAGATCGAACCTGCAAGCAAAAGATCCGTAGCTGGACTAACCACTACGCTACGAGAGTATATAACAGACAAGCTTTGGAATCAAAGACATGTGGTCGTACACAGCGAAAATTGAGATATACAGTACCCTCCCGCCTTTCCGTTGGCGACGACTATAAGTGTTACCTTGTTTTTGTCGAAAAATGGATCCGCTCAATTGACGTACACTCCCCTATCTGTCAACTATATAACAGTGCCTCCTTTCTCAACTCGCATTTCAAGGTTTTACATTGCTGGATACATCCCTACTCGGAATGTGGAAATTTCTGGGTTAGTTTTTGTATTAGGTCTTTGTTAGTTTCAAAAGCCATCAGTCACAGACTATACATACTATTAAGTGTATACAGAAACTATAAAAGTGACTCCAGAATATTGATAGATTGGTAGTGTCAGGTGAAAAGTTTTTCCTAACCTCTGTTATATTAAAACAACCCCTCTATTCAAAATCTAAAAATTATCCTATGAACACAACTTCTGTTATTTCAAATATGGTATTTCAGGCAAGCAGCAGTTCGATTGGCTGGTTATGTGCGCATACCAGATGAACTTTTTCTTCAATGTACAAGTTTTGTTCGCCGTTTTCATCGAATACACACCGAAAACAATGTGCGATGGTGAGATTGGCTCAGTTTGACATAGTGGGTTTGATTGACCTGCCCACAGTAGAGATAAGTAAAAAAATCTTGTGATTTCATTTATGTCAAAAGGAAACCATTAATGTATATAACTACGGACCATACCGGCGAAAAAATTACACCCTGAGGAGAGTTTACATGATATTTCTCATGAGAAGATATCAGTAGATGTGTTCTAGTTTCTAACACGTTTCGACCAAGTTAACTACTCCTTACTGAACAAAAAAAGACCAAAACCGTGTTATGTTGTCAACTTCGATAAACTAGGTCAGCTTGATAACTCAACTTGGTGTTGATTACGAAGTTTTTTATCAATTTTGTCTCTGATATTGAATTGGAACGAAGCTGAACTGAGTTGGAATGTTGGCACAACCTTGGTGCTGTCAATGTATTCCGAATTTCCCACCGCTTTCTATAATGATTATGATCCGAATTTCAGGTGACCACTGTTTCGAAGTGATCAAGAAATGTACATCTTGTCCCAGTTGTCCGAACCTGTGCGAAAGCATTACAGATGCTGCTCAACTGGTATAGTCTTTTTCATTCCTGCTGAGACTCCTACAGTAGGACTTCGAAACTTCCAAGCCGTTTTGCTCACTTACTTTTGATTGGAGAAGTTAAGGATTTATGTACCTCATTCTCCTTGTCAGGTAGAGTAAATATACGGGAGCTTTTCCATGAACTACATTTTCAGCTTCACAACAGCCTTCGAAAAGTTTGTAAGGTTACTGTAGGAGTCTCAGTAGGAATGGTGTGAACTATAAGAAACTTATGTATAGAATAGAATAGAATAGATTTATTCGCGATTCAACACGTGACTTTCCACATTGTTGGATGTGGCACTCCGATTGGGGAATTAAAAGAAGAAAAAGTTAGATGATGAAAAGGATATTGTACTTTTGGTTTTTTGAATATCAGCAATCATATTTGGAATTGGTTTTGGAATTGGTTTTTTCAGCGTGGGAAAATTGTTTGTTTTCTGCTGTGTTCTATTCAATCTCAAGACGGTAGTAGTGTTAATAAACACAAAAACTGTTTTATGAACCGAATTGACAAAAAACTGCATCTAGAATTGAAATTGGAATTGATTTTTTTGAGAATTGGATGGTATTGGTCGGAATTGAATTGAATTGAGTTGGTTTTTTGGCGCCGGAAAAGAATTGGAATTGAAATTCGGATATTTTTTGAGAATTGGTTGGAATTGGAATTGAATTGAACTGGTTTTGCGCCATCGGAAAAGAATTGGAATTGAAATTCTGAGATTTTTTGAGAATTGGTTGGAATTGGAATTGAATTGAATTGGTTTTTCGGAATTGGTTAACCACTCTAGTGATTGTATTTGTAGGAAAATAGAAACTATGGAACCTTTTATGTGATTTGGCCGTGAAAACGTGTACATTATAGGCTGCTTGCAAGGAAAAGTACATGGCCGATTTCTACTCCCCTTCCATGGAGTTCAACACATACTGTCACAGTTCAACCAGCAAGTGGGTCAACTCCTAGCTGCTTTTGACCTTAAACTTTGATCTCAATGGGTGAAATACGAGGTTCTCTGAACAGAACAGTTGTTAAGTTCACACCTAGTTAGACATGATCAACGTTGTACAACATAATTTCAATCCAACTGTCTGATTTATATCTGAGAATTATAATCAATCACCATGCTCTTTTGATTCTGTAGCTTGCCAATCACAAAAACTTGAAGCAAACGTTTTAAATCTAACAGTACAACAATGAACTCGAGCCACTTTCAGATTCTCAGTGAGCAGTACCCAGGTGGTGGGACTCATTCTTGGCAATATTGTTCTCGGTTTCATTGCTGACAGAATTGGACGACGTTTCACACTTCTTTTCTGCGTCGGGCTAGGTATTCCGAATCTGATCGCGCAAGGTAAATTGAGGAGAGGTCGAAAGAGGTTCAGGTAATGGAAGTGGACAAACATCTTTTGTAGCTTAATAACAATACACGCCAATACTTACGAGATACGACCGAAAATCAATGGATTTAAGTTACACACCGAGCTAGGGAGGGCAGCATAGAATGAGGTGTGCTTTGGGGAGAAGCTAACCTTTACCCCCGGGCACTACATAGAACGTGAGCGCGCACTCAATCATGACTAACATGTATTTCACATTTCAATTTATATATTCATTCATTTACCGCTCTGTTAAGAGGCGGTTATCATGTAACAGATTCCATTTACACAGCTTCTCGTGAATAGTTGGATTATTCGTATGCTCTGTTGGCATACATCCAGTGACAGGCGAGAGACTTCTTCGAGCGCGAAAAAAGTTCGCTGTCAGCATGCTCCAAAAATATCTGTACCTTAATACTTATTTGGACTATAATTGCGAAAATGGATTCCGAAGTTTCGACAAAGAAAAGCAGTGAATACGAATATTTCAGCTTTCGTAAACAATGTTGTCCATCTCTACATATTCCGTTTCTTTTTGGGAATATCCATCGGAGGTAATAGATTTTGATAGAAATTATTCCAATCCGTATATGGCATACTGCTCCCGTCTAGTTAGTAATAGTATTTTTTTAAACCTTTAAAAACTTTTTTCCGAAATGAGCAAAACTATACAACAATCATAACCTTCATACATCACCAAATTTCAGCACCATCAGACAATCAATTCTAAATAGACCGCTAGTCAGTAAATATCACATCAGTACCGTATTTATTCCTATTTTCCTATTTCCAAACTTCGTTTTTGTAGCGTTAGTCCATTACACAGTCACGTGAAACATGTTAAACACAGCAGAACTCAGAAACGTGCACGATACCTCATTAGAATGCCAACTTTACGTGAATATTCAAATTCCTTATAGTATATTTTACATTTGGTTTAGGTAGTTTGTCTATTGGTTGGACATTCTGTTCCGAAATTTGTTCGCCGAAATTTCGGTTCAGACTAGAAACATTCAGCAATTTCGTGAGTGCATTACACAAGTACTTTGGTGTTATCAACACACTTCCCAAAACTCTTTGGAATTCCATGCAACTTATGTTATGCGTGTAATCACAATACTGATGAAGTTTTCGATCTCATAAAATTATACATTTTAGTTCTCGCCACTCAGACAACTCTCTGCCAATTAGCAAGCCACTTTTGTAGCGCTTTCGAGAAGTCTGCGGCCTCATTGACCCCCATGCTCTCTCGCTTTTGTAGTTTTCTATTCGCAGAAACTTGGCGCCAATCGTTCTCAGTATTACCACTGAACGTCTGGCTGCACGCATTGCGATAACGGACTGAGATACGTTTTTGGAATACTTATGTTGGCTCTATGAAAAACTCAACTCGTATTCATAGGGAAATGCCAAATTTCTGTTGGTTTTGTTGACGTTTTTGGCGGGCGAATGGCGATTGGCTTCAATTTTATGTGGAGTTATGAGCTGTGTGACTTTTGCACTCGTGTTTCTGATGCCAGAAAGTCCGATTTGGCTGAAAAGGAGGGGAAAATTGGAGAAAGCAGAGAAGGCAGCAAAGAGGATTGCTTGGTTAAACGGAGTCGAATACGAAACAGGTACTGGCTTGGTGTTAAAATAAAAAAGAAACAGAATAAGTAAGAAATGAAGACAGAAACTTCTCATTGCACGGAATGGGTTATAGATTAAATGAGGCTTTTTCTACCTGTAGGTCAGGCAAAATGGTGATTCTCTTCAACTGCTTCACTAGACGAACCTTGATGCTATTTCTGCCGTCCAAACTTCGTCCCTACTGAAAGTTTTGATAACTGAGAGCTGTCGGAAAACTATCGAAATTTCTTCATGGCGCACGCTCTTTTTTCGATACGAAGTCACTAAAAAAGATGGTTAAACAGTGTTTTTTCCTCCGGAAACGAAAGAAATTAGGACCATTAACTGCAAGAGTGTACGTAGCCATGGTGAGCACTATTGTGGTTCGCAAATCCAAATACTAGAAAATAACTAGAAATATTTCATTTGTAACTTGAGAGTCGTTAGATCGAATTGCAACTCAGACCCCGTAGACCCTCCATATACTGAATAGTCAATTGCACAGTCACGTGAAACATGTTTAACACAGCATAAATCAGAAACGGGCAATCACAAAGTGCAAGAATTCTCATTAGAATGTAACTTTACGTGTCTCTTCGATTTACTTCGAGTATTATTAGCTTTTGATGTTTCAGAAAAAGTTAGCGAAGCCCAGTCAGAGAAAACGAAGTCAACCCTTAAACGGATGAATATTCTATCCGCCATAAAAAATCCATCTATTAGAGTGAACATTTTGGTTCTCATTGTTATGTGAGTCTTTCAATTATGAAACTGAAAAGTAGTGGAAATTTGTCAGGATAGAAATGCATGCCAATAAGTATAAATAAACCGATTAGATATTTCGCACACAAACCTTCACGTCTCGGAATTTTGAAGATGAGGAGCAAACTTTGCGAAATAGAAACAATTTAGTGCTGAGGTGTGGAAAAACGTCCCAAACTTGTCACGCCGGCAAAGTATTTATTTTTTATAGTCGTCGCCAACGGAAAGGCGGGAGGGTACTGTATATCTCACTTTCCGCTGTGTACGCAAGCGTGTATTCGATTCCAAAGCTTGCTGGTTACGTTTTCTAATAGCGCAGTGGTTGGCGCCCTGATACGAAACTTTTGCTCGCAGGTTCGATTCCGGCGAGAGACAGAAATTCGTAAATTTGGCACCCACTATATACACCTTGACGTGAAACAATACATGACTACACAACAATTCGGTTGCCGTTTAAACGTCACGTAAATCGTATAAGGCATACCTTGTCACTTTTCACAGGGGTGAAGACGCCCGCGTTACGACTATGAACATGTGTCAGTTTTCCAATGTTTCCTATATAGGGTTGGGAAAGCCCTCGCGTCATACATTGCCATCTCGCGGTGTTTGAAGTTTGATCCCGTTGCTACCAGTCGTATCTCGTTGATTATGGAATGCATCAACAGCAAACTACAACCTTGACTTGGGAATTCCATGTAGTTGTATTATGTTTGTGTTTGTAAAGTTTTATTATAGGTGGCACTGCTGTGCTCTGTCTCTATTCACAATCGACTTCAACGGAGCAGATATGACAACCAACCTATGGATGGGGCAGTTTATGTCCTGCGTCCTTCTTTCGGTCGCACAAATTGTGAGTCAACTATTCTCATTTGCCTCAGTTCTCCACGCCGTGTGCAGTAGTATCCCGGCGTCCCGAACATGTGCTGTACCTTCATCCCATCCTGCGTCTCTCGCTTTTCGCTCTTTTCCACGACATTCGTGTGCCGTCGGGTAGCGAGAGCAGAGAAATAACGTGTGTTTGAGATGACGCAGATTGGAAGGAAAAACGTCTAATATCCTAGCGTGCCTCTCCAACTTTTTTATATGGCGTATTTTACCCTAGAGCGCTGTGAAGGATGTAAACTACTGGGCTTATCGAGATCCAACTACCATAAAAGTTGGTAAATTTCTATATGCACATTATTTCGAGTATAGTAGTTCCAATTTTATCGCTTCGATTGAATTCAAATGCTTCAGATTGTTGGATTCGCCGATATGAAGTTCGCTTGGGTCAGAAGGAGGACGGTATTCTTGGGGAGCGTGGGTGGGGGAATAATAGCTGTTTCCACATTGACAGTTCTCCACTATTTAGGCTACAAGGTGAGTGGGTTTCTTCGGTCTTGACGTTTCCTTTCACGTACTATTAGCACAAAAAACGTGAAAAAACACAGTACGGTTAAAATGGTTTGTGAGAAAGCTATGTGCAGTGGGTTGGCTGAAAATATTTGCGTTCGATAATTTTCGTTTTTTGGCGTCCATCACGAAAACTGAAACATCGTGCAATGCTATCTTTCTCACGACGATTAATGTACAATTTCTCTATCGAACATTATCTTATCCAATCCTGTCACAACGTTATTTCATTTTTCGTTCTGTCCAGAGCTCGTATTCATAGCCATCCTGACCTTCCGAGACCTGCGTCTCCTCAAACATACGCTGTTTCGCCGCTCTCACACCCCGACGGGACATGAGTGCCGCGAAACAGTGCGCCGCATAACGAGAGACGCAGGTTGGGAAAGAGAAATCTGTGTGTTCCAGCACGTACCGTCCATTTCAGGGGAAGGTGCCGTATTTCATCGCCTATCTGGCCATAACAGTCTGCGCAGCTATATCCTGGGAACCCTGTTATATGGGGGCCTCTGAGCTGATCCCAACGGAAATACGGGCCACCGTAACCTCCTTCACAAACATGTTTGCCAGGGTAGCCGTACTGTTTGCCTCTGTATTGGTTAGTTATCATATATTAGTATTATTTATTTATAGGTTTGTATGTTCCGTTGGGTACTTGGAAACATTCGCGTAATTGTACTGCAATTGGCCAGCTACAAACGCGCATAAGTGCGGAGGTCAGTGAGCCAGACAGGCTCATACATTCTGCGTCTCTCTGACCTTCACACTTTCTCTCGAGTGATTTCTAGAAAAGCACGTTTCACGATTTCAAGATTTATTAGATCACTTCAAATCGTTGCGAAATGGACTGCCCTCCAGATATCTTTATACTTTATCTCTGTATACTCGGAATATCTCTTCGCCACGGATATTGGGTGGCCGGACTCGGCCTCTTCTCACGGTTCGGTTATAACTCCGAACTGCCTCGACAAGTTCATCACGCCAACGGACCATTGGACGGCCACGCACCCGCTCTCGATCAAACGGGCGCCACTCGGAAACGATCAGGGACCAACGACTCTTCGACATATGGGCAAGCCTGGGAGCAAAATTGAATTTATGTTTTGTAGCTTCCTGAGCTACATCCGACAACCGAGTAATTCCGCGGATAACGGTACTTGGGCGGTGGTCCTGGACATGGACATTCAGCATGGCACGTTCCATCTTTCTTTGAACTACGCGGAGTCTTTCCATAGACGACTTCTACAAAGACCAGGATTCACAGCCGTAGATCAAACGTGGTAGAATGGTAGTGTTGAACAACTTCCGCTTCATGCTCATCGGGAACGAATTTGCCTTCAGGATATTTCGGTAGGTATTGAACCCTGCCCACGCGGAGGAAATTCTTCGGTTGATTTTTTTTGTCCAGTCTCCTCCGATGGATATGTTTGCTTCGAGATACTTCACATCTGATTTTGGCGGGATTTCACAACCTTGGAATTTCAATGGAGTGGCTTCGTTCTGGTTGTTCATGTATTCTGACTTCTTCGGATTTATTTTCAGACCAACTTTGTCACAGGCAGTGGAAAACTTCTCCATCATTGTTTTGAGGCTGGCTCTGTTTTTGGCGAACAGTAAGCAGTCATCGGCAAACAAAATGTGGGTTAGTTGTTGACCATTGATACGAATTCCAGTCGCTGACCAGTCCACTTTGCGAAGAGCGCTGTCTAACACCATGGTGAACAATCGAGGTGATATCACGTCTCCTTGTCGAAAGCCTCTTTTGATATCAACTTCTATCTTCTTTCCATTGACTTCTATGGTACTGACAGCAGAGGCATAAGTGTTTCGGAGAACTTCGAGCAGCTGAGGATTGGCGCCAACTTCCTCCAAGGATGACCATATTGAGCAGTGTTCGATGCTGTCGAAAGCTTTGGCAAGATCCACAAAGCAAAGATACAAGGACATTTCGTATTCTCTGGACTCTTCGATCATTTTGCGTACTACGTGAAGGTTGTCGGTGGTTCCATAATGTCTTCGAAACCCCATCTGTTCTTCGGAAATGTTCTGCTCCATGAGTGGCTCCAATCGGTTCAGAATACATCGGGACAGCACTTTGTACAAAGTGTTTAGCAACGAAATCGGTCTGTAGTTGGCTATGTCCGCAACATCTCCCTTTTTGTGAAGAAGGATAGTTTTCGAGATCATCATATTTGCTGGGAGAAGCCCGTTCATCAAAACATCATTGAACATCCTGGTAACATCTTTGACAATGATTGTGCTCGACCATCTGAGTGCTTCTGGCGGAACTTTGTCAGTGCCAGGTGATGATCCCGCGGTTGTTTGTCGGATCGCGAGAAGAACTTCACTCTCGAGAAAAAGAGGAAGTGGTTCGGAGGGAAGCGTGATGTTGACCGTAGTTTGATTGGTAGTTCCATACAGCTTGCCATAAAACTGTCCGATATCCGATATTCCAGAGGAGTCATTTTTCAGGAGACCGTCAGCACCTCTCAAGTGGACAAAGTGATTTCGATTTCCGTTACCATCCTTCATGACACTTTTCAGGCTCATTCTTTTATCGAGGGCTCGCTTCAGGCGAACTTCGCGTCTCAATCTGAGGAGTTTGATCGGTTTGTAAGGCACGTCTTCGACCCATCAGGTCCATGGTCTTTTTGGAGATGAAAGGTTCAGGTATTGTACGACACGTGGCAATCTCATAGGATGTTAATAGACGGGTACGGAGATGTTCGTATAACTGATTTGTGCTCATTGTGTTGGTTGCTGCGTCCTCCTCAACGGACATGCCGTATTTGAAAAGAGCCTGGCTGACTGTTCTGTTCTTTTTCCTCTCCGTCTGTTTTCTTTTTTGTTTTCCCATGCGAACGATGGCACGAATGAGACGGTGGTCACTGTCGTAATCAAATTGATTTATCACGTCGACGTTTCTTACATTCATCGTTGGTCGAGAGAGAAAAAAGTCGATCTGGTTGAACGTGAATCCATTCGGTGAACGCGGTTTTCGTTTTTTGGAAAACGAGTTCCAAGATCGGTAGTTTTTTCTCATATTTGGGCCGTACCTTCCTATTGCATTTTCTTGATTTGTGCGTCTTCCCAATTTTGCGTTGAAATCCCCTCCTACGAATAGTATGATGTTCCCGGAACAAATAGTTATTACTTTGTTGAGATCAGACAGGAAAGCATTATATTCAACATCCGAGGAGGCTGTTGTAGGAGCATAGCAGGAAATGAAGCGCAATGTGAAAGACCGACATTTGACATCCAAATACGACAGTCTTGAAGTAACAGGGTAGAATCCGATGATATTAGTTGCGAAGTTACTATGACCTAGGAATCCAGTACCGTGGATACTATTTTCGGAAAAATAGTATACTTCACCGTCTGGCTGTGTTTCCACCACAGTATCCTTCCTCTTCACTTCTTGTAGAGCAACAATCTTCCAATGAATCTTCTTCAATCCCGTGAGCATGAGCTTCATCTTGGCGACCTGTCCCAATCCACGACAGTTCAGAGAGCAGAGACTCAGGCAGTCTGATAGAGGATTTAGAGCCATGGTTCCCCTATCAAGCTTGGCTCGAGAAACTCAAATCAATTCGTCGGGAGGGGAATGAGAACAGACCGCACGCCACGACAAAAGAAATGAGAATGATCACGTGTTCAGCAATATTTCGAAACCGGATTACGTATGCTAGAAGATCCCGGCACCTTCATCCCATCCTGCTTCTCACGCTCTGCCTCACCATCGCGGAGCTCGTAGCCCGGCGAGATGTAAAAGACGAGAAATAGTGGGGCAGAGCGAGAGACGCAGGATAAGATGAAGGTGCCGGAATCTTCTTGCACACGTACTACGGAATTATTCCTAAGCCAACTTTTTTATTTTGAGGTTTCTTTTTTTTAGTTCGAAAAGAAACGTACTCTGAGTACGCATGGCAGGAAATCCCGGAATGTTCACCCCATTATGCGTATATTTCCGTGATTCCCGTGTCCCGGCCGTATGCGAGAGAAGATACATAGTACACAGATATTTACAAGTACTTTCATATAAATGCGCAATAAAACTTTGTTGTTGTTTATACTTTTCCACTCATTGTTTTTCAGGTCGGCACATTGAAGTCTGTCCACGAACCCATTTTGTTTATGGTTGTCATAGCCGTGAACTTATTCAGCTTTTGTGTTGCTTTCAAATGGCTGAAGGTAGTTTTTCCACGTTTCCATTATTTTCAAGCTTTTTGAGAAAATCTAACTTCTTCACTTCATTTAATATTTTCGCACAATTCAAGTTTTGAAAGTTTGGGAACATTGACTTTTTACCCCCCACCTTTCTGAATTGGTATTGCGTTTGGGGAATTGTAGTTTGACCCCCCCCACCGGGGGGTGATAATTCAATTTATCACTTGTAATGCAAAAGTTTGAGGGTGGGGGGTAAAAAGTAAACATTTCCGGCATTGAAGTTCAGCCCCCCACTCGTTGAAGTTTGACCCCCCACCATTGAAGTTTGACCCCCCACCATTGAAGTTCTACCCCCCGCCGACCCAGTAAATAGTAAATGTCGAAGTTGATTTTTGACCCCCCCCCCTCTCCTAGATTTTCAGGTTTTAGCTTGGGTGGGGGGTTGAAGTGCTACGGGGGGGACTCAACTAAAGTGGGGGGCGATACTTCAATTTTCCCGAAAGTTTTCCAGGAGACGAAAAATATCGACCTGGACGATATTATAAAGATGGATCACAGTGATGGAAAGTCATCGTGAGTTTTCAACCATTTCTACAGATTCTCCAAAGAAAGATGACCAATAGTTAGCTATGAAGGCCCGTAACGTTAGGTCGCTGCTACTCCAACCTTTTAGTCGGGGCTCAGCTGTTCGACCGATGATCCCGACTTACTTAATAAGATTACTATTGCATAGTCCTTTAAAACAAAGTTTGAATTTTGGCGAGCCTCGCAAAACAATGTTTAATCTAGCCGTGTGTATCGTCAGTCACCACCTTATATTATAGGCAGAGACAATATATTTGTTGTATTTTGATCTGAACGTCATAATAGACAGCGGTATCAAACTACGAACATGACGGAATACAGCGTATACCTTTGCTCTGGAGTGAGCGAACCCTACAATTTTTTTCCAAAATCGAGTTAATTTCTGAAAACAGTACACCGGCACTCTTATCTCACCCTGCGTCTATCTCTCTCTCTCTATCTCTCTCTCTCTCTCTCTCTCTCTCTCTCACTCTGTTATTCATGTAGTTGGTTTTTCCGGATCAAAGAGAACACAGCAGATAGAGATCGCTACAGTATGATCAACATTCGTTGTGAGCCTTATTTATGTATATATATATATATATATATATATATATATATATATATATATATATATATATATATATATATATATATATATATATATATATATATATACGTCATTTTCAGTAAAACGGAGAGCACACAGTCGAGGAGTCAGACTTCACGTGAGGAATGAAGAGAAACACCAGCCTCTGATTGTCTTCTTGAGCTTGATTATTCAATATTACCAAAACATCTAGCAAACGAGTTCTTAAATATGAATAATTGAATGTAGAATTCTCAGCTGCTTTAGTGTTAATAACGTACAATATTTTTCGAATTAGCACCAAATGTATTGTCGCCAAACTTCTGTTGTTGCTGATTCATACCACAAAACACAACGATGTTCAACAAAGGGAATTAATAGAATTGAAATTTTTTTAGTAAACATGAAATAATGCTCCGTCACTTTTTGAATGAAGATATACGTAATTTATTGAAAATCAATATATTCATTGCAAATGTCGTTTTGATTCTCTGTCTTGACCAATACTTGTCATGTGTTCCTGGCACTACGTAAGAAGCTAAACCGAAAAAGCATGAAGAAGTTTACGCCGTTTTTGAATGATGTGTAGAAGGTCATTTATTGAAGTTCAATACATTTCTTCTATGGTGTTCTGGTTTTCCGTTCACTTGACTAGTACTTCTCATGTATTCCTGGCGCCACGCCATATAGCATCCCGTCGATCAGGTGAATCTCTGCGGGACCCAAATGGTGCATGGCGATCAGGTTACGGTGGAACACGGACGCACCCTGAAAACAGTAACACGTGGATTCATGAAGCTAGGTTCCCCGTTCTATCTGCCTTAGCTATACGTGCCACCACCCAGTTGTGGACATCAGTGGCCGTATGCACCAATATTTTTGGGAACGTTCCCATGGGAACGTGAAATAGCGTTCCCAAATGGGAACGTTCCCACTGGGAGCGATTTTGCGCTCACGGGAACGAAAAAAATATTGGTGCATACGGCCACAGGTCTGCTCTTTCCAAAGCAAGCCTATATTATATGATGTATGTTTCCCTCTCCTGCTGTACTTGTAGTTTGATTGTAGCGTGAGTCGAGATCAAACTATAACCGACCCCTGTGTACGTCCGCTAGAAGATCCCGCACCTTCATCCCATCCTGCGTCTCTTCAATAATACGCTATTTCTCTGCTGTTACATCCCGACGCGACGTAAGAGACAAGAAATAGTGAGGCAGAGCGAGAGGCGCAGGATTGGATTGAGATGCCGGGACCTTCTGGCATACGTATTCTGCTGTGTTTGTAGTTTGATGTTAGGATATGATCGCGTGAATCGAGATCAAACGATTACCAAAACCTGTGCACTCCTAATTTCGTTCACCTTATATTCGATGTCGTCCATGAGGAAGGACCTGGTCAGATCGGCGTCGAAGTGTTCTTCTGGTCGCCACGGCAGAAACCGTTGTCTGCCCCTCTCGTCCCGCGAATCTCTCGCGTAGACTCCCACTCCACTCAGACATCTGTGAATCAATTAGAATTTATGTTCGTTGTTCATATTATTTTATTTGTATAGTATCCAACAATGTGGAAACGTCACGTGTTGAATCGCAAGTAAATCTATTCTATCGGGCGCAGCGCGGAGCGCTGCGCAGATTAGTTTTTGTTCAAAGGTCTGCAGACAATACAAAACAGTTTATTACAATTTTCTTCAAAGTACGTCGACCAATTCCCTAGATATTTGCATGAATTACTGAAGGGCAACACGTCTACAAGAAATTAAGTTCACGTTCCAAGAAAAAATTTGTTGAGAGGAGTTAGAGGATTCCGTGCGGGGCGGCGGCGGCGGCGGCGGCGGCGGCGACAAAAGTGTCCGCCTCCTCAAATCTGGGCATAGTTTTGCTCAAAATTAACTTATTCCGAAATTTCTTACACTGTTAAAAAGCCATAAAAAAGTTGAGGTATACGTATTTTTCAGGTGTGTCGTAAATTTGAATATTACGTGTGAGACGACCGAAAATGGTCTCGAAAAAATTATGGATAGACCGGTTTTGTAAAAATAAAAATGAAAGAAGAACTAAACGTGTAGTAGGAATCATTTTTCCAATGGAGATCTCATGACAGGCGGGTACAGCTTGGTATTAAAACTCGGTATCCTTTTTTTGAATTTTTAAACCGAGCGAGATTAGACTTTTCCTCAAAATATTTTTATTGGACTTCTTTTATATTTCTTGTACATGTTTATCCAAAACTGATCTTTACTTTCTTTACACTCGTTTTTTATACTAATTCTATTCTATTCTATTCTATTCTATTCGTGAAAATTGTGACATAAAATCAAACAGCCCTTTCTACCACCTAAACAATTTCAGAGAAGTTCTAACAAACTTGAAACTCTATAACAAGAAGTGAATGAATAATCTGTATAATCTAGAAATATGAAAAGGTATCACGTTTTGGTGTTGATTACCTAGCAATAGCGTAGTCCTCCCACTCGTGATATGGGCATCTCTCGTGGTCGTTGAACAACTTCTCGGCGAACAGTTTCATCGCGGCTCTACTCATCACATAGCCACTACCGCCCGCGTTGTAGCCGTGCTCTGGCTGAAACCAATTTTTTTATCCGTTTTCTCGACCATTTCACAGTACACATACACATTGTAGTTATGTGGGGGTGTTCTCTCATTACCAACATGTTGGCAAGAATAGGAGACTTCACTGACTTCTACATTTCACATATAACTTCTGAATACTTTTGTTTCCACTCAATTAGGAAAGTTTATGAACTCACCGCTCTTCTTTTGAGTCGAAATCCAATATAATGTGGTTCGTTCGGGTCGAGTGTACTGAGATATTTGCGAAGATTCTCCACTACCAAATACGTATCGTCGTCGGCTTTGAAGTACCTAAAATTCTTATTATTTCGTCCGAAAAACATCCACCTACTATACTAGAAGTAAACTGAATAGTCACGTGAAGTTAACATTCTGATGACGCATCGTGCACATTGTCATTGCACGTTTCTGACTTCTGCTGTGTTTAACATGTTTCACGTGACTAAGAAATTGCCTAGCAGTATACGTTATTTCACCACTGATTGGGAATATTGTCGTTTTTCTAATGTTTTGTCGAAAATTGTTATGTTGAGAAGGAAAAACGTCCATTTCAGAGACTCGGTAACACATGAACAGACATAAAAACGTCAAATAAGTTCTGATGTGATAGTGTTTTACAATCTCTCTTGACGTACCAGTCAAAGTCCATGGAGATGCTGGTATAGACATAATAGAGTGCGAGTCGAGTTTTCCAGAATAGTTTGTAGTAACTTTCGGGAAGTTTCTCGAAAAGTGTATGAAATGGAACGGAAGAGTCGAGAAACCGGTCGTTGTTCGTCAGGAAATGGGAGGAATCGCAACGGGGCAGCCAGGTGGAGTTCATGGCTGGCACCTGAATGACAAGCGAATTGGGTGAATTCTAAATGTACCCGGGTATTTTGATAACCTAATGGGTTCTCATAAACCCATTTTCCGAGTTACCTGAGTAGGTAACCCGTTGGTAACCAAAAAAGATAAACGTGTTTTTCTAACGTGAAATTTCGTTTTTACCCGTAGTTTATACGCTAATCGGAGTTTAGTTTTGGGTTACATATACCATAAAACCCGGTTAAATATAGAAATAGCTAGAACATTGATAATGACATGTTCGAAGAAATACTGAAAAGAGACAATGCGAATGACAGGGCAAGGTTCATAGAGTTCTCAAACAGTACTGTTATAATTAATCTATTGATCTGAATGAAGTAATTTAGTTGTATTCCTTACATTGTATTAATTTTCTTGTCCAGAGTTATTAACGTTTCAGAGAAAGCCGAAACCCCTTAGTCACACCGAGATGGTTTTAGAAAACTGGGTATTGGGCGAGAATGTATGGTAGAACAGTTTTTTTCGCCGACTTCTGTCGCAATTGTGCACTATTTTGCGAGACTCGTACCTCGGCGGGATATAAGAGCAAGGAAACAGCGCATGTTCCCGGAGACGCAGAGTGGGATCGATAATTCGGGATGTACGTGAATACGGCCTCAGGAAACAAAACGTTTGACCTACCCGACTGTTGTGGTGACTGGCGGTTGTCATGACCCAGCATAATATCGAGCCCTTCTTGGGTTGATTCGCGGCGGCACGCGACGTATACACAGAAGAAAATAGATCCTCATTGTAGACTCTGTCAACATTATCATGTTCACATTGCTTATTAAACTCAACAATGCATTTTATGTCTCTTCTTCTCATATGAAAGCTAATTGAACGTTACATTATAGGAAATGTTCCAGTTTTTTATGGAACACTCCCGTTCATTGCAGCGATTCCAATATTACGTGAACAAAAACTGTCCATTGCGAAACTTCATGATTGGCTTACACAATATAATGATTATCTAAAGTTTAGGAACAAGTTCTGACCTATTTTAACGTGGTTATCATAGTTACAACATGTATATTGAGTGAATTGAGTATACTGCGATCAATTGGACATTGATCTATCGATTATTTCCGTTTGCTACTTACTCGAATCCGCTATCGTCTATAGGAACAAAGGACAAAAGTTCGATCCCAGTTTTGTATTGAACCTCATATAATATATAAATTATTAACAATAAAAATAGTATGAGAATTGTAAAGACTCGGTTACAGTGCAACCGCAGACGGAATAGAAATACCTGAAATGATTGATATTCAAATTATTCTCATGAAGGATAGAATTTTTAAAAGCTTTTAGTAGATTCAATACAACTTTTAGTCTGTACATTATAGTATTTCTCGGGTATTCTTCTTTGCAGCATGGTGATCTAACTAAAAGTAACGAGTTGAAAACTTTCGAAAAAAACGAGATGTAAAAAAGAAACAGAAAAATATGAAACTAACTTTGAAACGCTCGAAACTCTCGGAATGATCCTTATACATATCGACTTTTCATAGCAGCAGTTTGAAACAGGGAGAGATGTCCGGGATGTGCGCCTACAGGAGATTGCATCTACTATCCGAAATCCCATCTAACACGAAACGAGACAAGATGTAGCGAAAAGTAGCAACTATTCTATATTTAGTAGTAGATGGAGTAAGAATGTTGACAGGGGAAGAAAGATGGAAAAAGGTGTCTAGAATGTCTCAAACACTCGAAAACCTCGGTGACTAATTTAATTTCAAAGAGAAATAACTGAGGTAGTTCGTAGTTTTGATCATGCGAACTAACAGGCAGTCGAACAGTTTTCATGGAAAGGGGGCAGATACCGCTGTAGTTTTATCTCGTTCGTGTTCGTTCGAAAACCGTAATTATGACGTGTATTAAACAACAACGGAGGTTTTGTTATTCCCTACACCTGAGTACGTAAGCTAGAACATCCCAGTACCTTCATCCCATCCTGCGTCTCTCGCTCTGCCTCACTATTTCTTGTCTCCTACATCGCGGAGGGATGTAAGAGCAGAGAAATAGCGTGTGTTTGAAGAGACGCAGGATGGGATGAAGGTGCCGGGATCTTCTAGCATACGTACTCTGGCGAGTTCTCACCAATATCATACTGCGACTTGGGTGAAGCAGGGAAACGGTAGTCATCTTCAGGATTTCCTGAACGACTTTGCCAAACGAACTTAAAACTTGCTGTATGGGCCTTGGACCAAATGGTTTCCTATAGTTCTTTGTGCGTACATTTTCCTACGTCAACACATGAAGAATAAAGAATGTTGGAACGTATTAAAGAATCCGTCCCGCTTCCAAGTCAAGTTGCGTCACAGTGAAAATGTTCATGAGCTCTTTTTTATTGCTCGATGTTATGCAAATTTTGCAAACTTTTTATCAGAAAGTTTTTTTATGGTCTGTGGGAAGACATTGAGAGACTTTTTTGCGCTTTTTGAATTTTTCGTGAAACTCAGATTATAGCGGAACGGTTTCTTTAAATTGGCTAATATCACCCTAAAAACGCCCCAATAATTATAAGGCTGACCCGTAATTTTTTTTATTAGATTTCGTAGAACGTAATGGGATAAATAATTAGTAAAATTTTGCGAACGTTCAAGATATTCGGTACAGAAGTTGATAGAGTAATGAGAAAGACATTTGTACTAATGGTTATGCAAAATATTGCAAAAAAAACATGAACTTGTACGCTAGATCAATTCAAACTAAAAATACATTTCATCAAACATTTGGAACTGATACCTATTGGCATCGTGTCGTTATTTTTGTATGACTACTTAGATCAGACAGAAACACTCTTACTTAGAACGTTTTGTCATTAACGGGTTCTTATGGAACTGAGCGACCGCTAACAGAGATTTGGTTTTGTTCAATACTCCACGGTGGTGACATATACTGGAATATTTATTGGCACGCTGCCAGGTCTCAGAACAAATGACCGTAACGCTATTGCATGCATATTTCTCAGCCACTTCCCAGGCAGTTCACCTTCTGTGGTCTCATTGATCTCCATGATCTCTCGCTAATCGCATATTATTGGCGCGACTCTTTCTGAGGGCTGCATACGTGACTTCTCGGCCTGTGCATTGTGGCTCTGAGGACAGGCATGGCTGACACATGAGTTTCGGAACGGGTGGAAAACGGAAGATGGTTATTTTGAAGATGAGTTCTCTGTACACGAAATGTGACCTAATAGTCATTCGTAGACGTTGGCAGCGTGAAAATAATTGTGAACATTTAATATGTACTATTTCATTGAAATGAACGTTACTTCTGCCGTTTTCTTGCTTATTACTGGTTGCCAAACTTGTGTAAATTCGTAGCAACCAATCAAATCCTACGGCGAAACATAGAATATGTACCGTATTTCAGTAAGTTTGCACCAGACAATCACCCTTTTCAAGGTTTGTTACCAGATGTCTCTCACTCTTTGAGTACGTCTGCTAGCACCTCTCCCATCCTGCGTCTCTCGCTCTGCCTCACTATTTCTCCTACATTCCGTCGGGATGTAAGAATAGAGAAATAGCGTATGCTTGAAGAGACGCAGGATAGGATGAAGGTGCCGTGATCTTCTAGCATACGTACTCTGAATACGTGCGCTTTCATGACTTGAATTTAGAAAATAGCCACTTTCCATATGTATACCCTTATTATAGTACTGGGATAATCTATTTCCACGATGATTACTACCAAAGCAACACCAATTTGGCTCCAATTTAATATGTTAATCACATCCGGAGATAATGAGAGCAAAGTATAGACACTCGGTTAGATTCGTGCATGCTGTTTGCTCGTAATTGATACATCACATTGTCAAAAGCGGATACTACTACTGTATACAGTAGTTTCTGCTGTGTTTTCAACAGTTAACTTATTCAAGTTTCTGATGGCAGTTTAGGGTCTTTTTCGGCTTGGGTCAGGTTTTTTTCAGTTGTTATGTTTGATTGGAATCTGGTATACCCAGTCCTCAGCATTAGTTTACGAGCTATAATTCGGCTCTTGATATGTCTTCCTAGTTTATATTGCTTCTTCGGGCTTTTATAGTAAAGTTTGAGGTTGTGTTGTGTATAACACAATGTTGTGAATATATTTTGTAATTGAAATACTTTATGTATGTAAAAACAGAACTCGGTTCCACTTTGAATTGCTTTCTGAGAACCAGAACGTCTTGATGTGGTTTCTATAATATTATTTTACGAGGGAGATGTTTCCACCTGCCTGTCTATTGGAGCAGGTGACATTATGTACAAAAAAGAGCGATAGCGCTTCCAGGAATTTTCCACTGTGTTTTCTGGTTGTTATTTTGAGCTTCTTTGTTTACCACAGTGTTGTCTCAGCACAGGGAAGTTTCCCATAGACACGCCATTTGAAAAAAAAGAACTTCTGGCACCGTAGCAAAGTGTGATGAAAAGGTCACATTTGAGCCAAAATATCATCACCGGATCCAGGCGGCGTAGCGATCCCTCCATTCTCATGAGAAGTTCATACAAGTTTCCCATGAGATACCTCATGGGCTACTCGTGAACTCTCAATGTTGCAGCTCAATAGAACCTCATGGGAAGCTCGTGCTAATAGCTCATAAGGTATCTCATGAGATTTTTGAGGGATTGCTACGCCGCCAGGCTGCACGCACACTATGCTTAGACATTGGATTTTGACAACTATGTGGGCAGAATGTGATCAGGCGGCGCAGCAATTCTTCCAACCTCATGAGAAACTTATATGAGTTTCTTATGAAAATCCCATAAACACCTGATGACCAACGTGCGAAGTTTTAATGTTTAAGCCTAGCAATCGATAGAATCTCATGAGAAGTTTGTGAGATATTGCTCATGGGGTAGCTCATGAGGTTTTCGAGAAATTGCCAGGCCCCCGATTTTTCGTTCCATTTGCAATAGCTAAGGTGTTGCGTTGCTGTTTGTTTCATTAATTATCTAATATCGTTGTTGTCGACGTAATATCAGCTTTGTGCGGCCGCAACATAGAGAGCTGAACATCTAAGCATCCTTGATCTACCCACTCTCTCATCTGCCAAATATCAAATGCAAGCTGCAACTCTACACGATAGGCTCACGTAACTGTGACGAAGTACTGCAAACTCCACTAATGTTGCAGACAAAGTTGGATATAGAACTAGAAGTTATCTTAGAACGTTGCCTTTTTATCTCTATTACCCATTACGTCGATCAGAAAAACCAATTCGTAAGCTATTAGGACGTATTTTTATAGCTTTTGAGATTGTATCTTTCTAGGAAACCCTGCAATCACATAACACTTCAATTACGTAGTTCAGAGTTCGTCTGCGGCTTTTTTCTCGCTGAGCGTCTCGGAAGGTGTATGAAATACCAAACTGTCAACTGTCCATAACCTCTTCAAGTATGGTTTTTGAATCTTTGTGTCAACTGAGCACACATCCATTTAAAAAATACTACAAACAACTTTTTTCATGGTTTGTAGTGAAAAAAGAACAACTACTTGCCTCAAACGTTCAGCCATACAAATTTTAAGTGGATGGCACATACCCTACTTTTACTTTAGCTTGACTCGCTCTCACATCAAAAAAAAATACGAATGAGAACTGCACCCTGAAAGGTCGTACCAATGGCATCCATCAAAAAACAAGTGAAGTAAACTGTAAGGAGTAAACGGTTCTGCACGTGAAAACATCAACAACTCTTTACTTTAGATACCCGCCAAGGCTAGGTGCTGCACAAGATACATGGATGGACAACCCAGTTGACTGAACGTACAAGAGAAACGTATCACTGTGGTAGTTTGGGCAACTATTAGAGTAGAAAGCGTAAGGAACATAAATTGTTGGAACATAAAACCGTCATGACACGTTTGCTTTGTGTGTTCGAAGAAAACGGTTCGACCAGTATAGGAGTCGAACTGTCCGGGACCCCATGAAAACAGAAATGAAGGACATAGAAAATACATTCACTGAAGAAAGATCATGACTAGGGTTGGTAAGGTTAACTTTGTCCTCGATGTTAGAACAATTGCATTCAGTAATACGAGTATCATATTTATCAAAGCCAGACAAAGTAACCGTAACCAAAAGGCTTATGCCGGGAGCCCATTCTGTGCGATCACCTTGTCCGCTTCAAATCAGGCTGTCATCATTGTAATCTTGCGCATAATCTGGGGAAACACAAACTGTTCCAGTGGTGATGATTATCTGTAGGTACCTCAAGATACTCGAAGACCTTGTGTGTAAGCTAGTAGTTATCGAGAACAATCTGACGAACATGAGAAATCGATGATATTCAGTTCATGAGAAGATCTCACGAGAAACCCTGGCGCCGTAGCAAAGTCATGAAAGTGGTGAGCTCAACCTGATTGAGGAGAGGACGTAATCACAGTCTGGCCACATAGTTGCCAACTTTCCGTGTTTAAGCATAGTGGGGGTGACCCGAATCTGGGTCAGGTAGTGTCCAGATAGTTCAGCTCGGAGCTGACCTTTTTAGGAGACTTTGCTACGCTGCCTGGTCTCATAGATCTTTCCAAGCGCTTACGTGAGATCTTCTATAACTCGAACTTGAAATTCTTTCCAAACTGCAATCAACAAATGCTAACCGTACTAATCGAAGCCATTCCGCCGTTTCTAAAACGGCTTTCGCAAAGGACGAACTACCGTAACCCAAACATGTAAATAGAACAAACATCATTAATAATGGCGTTTCGCCATTTTTTGATTGGATCTGTAGCATTTTCTCAAAAAAAGGTGCATACGTCAACACTATACCGGAAAAATTGTGTCCGTTAACGACAAACTACCGTAACCCTCACACGCACATTGGACAAACATCAGAAATAATTGCACTTCGGCATGTTTTTTGATTGAATGTATAGCATTTTGTTTCTCAAAAAATCGGTTTCTACGTCATTGCTGTACATATGCTGCAAAAAAAGATCTGCAAAAACTACCTGAGAGGTTGTAGTTCATCTCACTATCTTTGAATGTTCAAATATGAGGAGCACTCCAGGCGGCGTAGCAATCCCTCAAAAATCTCATGAGATACTTCATGAGCTATTCGCATGAGATTCTATTGATTTCTATGCTACAACATTGAGAGTAAACGAGTAGCTCACGAGGTATCTCATGAGAAACTCATATGAACTCGTGATATTGGAGGGATTGCTACGCCGCCAGATGAGCAGGGAAACAGACGAATTCGGTTCGGTTGTATTTATGGTTTAGTCCGTTGCCTTATGCGCAGTTCGCTGCTTCTTCAGGTCAGAGAACAACTAGTACTTGTTCTCCCACTACTTATATAGTTTCATGTTATATGAGCTGATCGTGAACATTTGTAGTTTAGGTAGGTGAACTCTGAGAAAATACTGGCTCGCTGTATGAGCAAAAATGATTTATGACCATTTCCTATGTGTCACGAAAGACTTATTGCCAATGTCACTTTCACTCTGACCCCTGCAGGATGTAGTGAATCTTTCTCTAGATTGAAACGAGGCTAGTTTTTCGTTTTGTACGTAGAACTGTGTCTTTGGCAGCACGTTCATGGAACTCTGGGTGAATGTTTTCATGGAGAGCACACGTTTTCTGAAAAGTGTTTTCGACATGCTGTAACACGAAAGAACAACGCCTCATGAAAATGGGGAGAAAAACTCGCAAAACCTAGTTGCGAGAGTGTGTGCAGGTCCATGAGGCTGCAGTAATGCGACATGGCTTCGTTGCAAAGTCTCAAAAAGGTCACCTTTGAGTTGAACCTGACCCAGGCTGTGATCACCTAGACTAAGCTATGTGTCTCCCTGACATCTCAATTGTCGAGGCCGCTACAGAGTACGTATGCTAGAAGATTCTTTATGTGCTCTTACATCCCGCCGGGATGTAAGAAACGAGAAATAGTGAGGCAGAGCGAGACGCAGGATGAGATGGAGGTGTCGGGATCTTCAAGCATACGTACTCTGAAATAACTGCCCGTTTGGCTGTGAATCGTTCGAGGTGGCCTGGAGCATTTATTGATCCTCTGCCAGAGTCTTAGTGGTGATTGAAATTAAAATATACATCTTCTTGCTTCTTTCGCAGTACATGAACTGCACAAGAGGAGTGAGAGCTTCAGAATTTTCAGTATCTCTATGAACACTTCATGTGGACTGTTACAATTTCCGAGAACCAAACAGTTGAAGTTTATCTGAAACGTTGTCAAACACTGTGTTTTGGTGCCGATTACGATACAATACAAGCTTTATTTTTCTCCCGTATCACTGTGTGTTGTGTGAAGGTGTTGTTGGCGTCCAAAGGGCGCTGGGAGTTGGAGGAAAAGAGTCTTCTAGGAAGACAACGGCTATCCTCCAAGAGCCTTCAACCGACTAACACATGTTGTCCTTTGTGCTGTATTTTGTCCAGTACATTATATTTGACGGAAAAACGTAACTTTCTAATGACCAATTCTCTGAATCTGAAACTTCTCATACAAAACAATATCAAATTTCCATTTACACTGGAGTTCGGTGAGCAAAGTTGAACCTCGTTTAAACTGATGGGGTGCGATGTCGAGAGCGTGCGCAGACCCAAAGGGGGGGGGGGGCTCAAATTAAGAGTTCTGGTTACTCAAACAAAGGTATTTATCACTCGATCAGACTACAAGCTACAGACCTGCAGAACGTTTTGAAACAATAATTTTTGGGTGCCTTTCGTACAGCACGAAATGCCACCCGTATAGCCCGATGCTAATGAACTCGCAGTTTTTGCAGCAAGTGTAGGTCAAAAATAGCTCGGCAAGAACATTTTGGAAATGTTTCAATTACGAAATGTACTATTTGGCTTGCGGAGACCATTAGTGCCATTTTCCAAATGGGCCATGTAAAGGGTAGATACGGTAGAGGCAGGGCCCCGCCCCCTAGGGTTCCTTCCCACCTCAACTCATAATTGACACACGACGCGCTATGAACTCGTCATTAACTATAACTATGGTGAGAAAACAATTTTTTATTTGTATTCATAGTTATCACGTGAAACACGTGACTAAGTATCATAAGTAACAGAAACGAGCGTGTCTTTTCAATACATTGATTTTGATGTAACTCGGAAATCTTCATAAAGAAGATCACCTGTTTCCGAAAGTATAAAAATTTTAAGGTGAAGCGGTAACCGTAGAGACTCGTAGAGGTCAAATCACCTAAGAACACCGTTTTATTAAAAAGCTAACATACAACACATACTGTTGTTTAATTTTTACACTGTGGAACGCGTATACCGTGTGCAACGCTTCGTTCACAGAAGTTAGGTTACGGTAGACCATCCCCCCTCCTTCAGATCATGTAAAACATCACAACATAGATTCATTATTATTTTTTCCGCGTCTAAGAATAAGCTAAACGGGAAAACAACTGCGCTCAATCATAAATTACTTTCTCCAATCAAGAGTTGATTTTCACGTCATTCAATAACCACCCTGTACTCTGCCGTAAATATGTACTGGTATCAAGAATCAAAACAACTTTAAAGAGGTAGAACGCTTAGAGAAGAGATATGAATTTTTCCTCTCTCCCCCCCCCCCCCCCTCTCTCTTTCTCCTTTTCTCTTTCTCTCTCCCCCCTCACTTTCTCTCTCTCTCTCTCTTCTTTTCTCTCTCTCTCTGTACTCCGTGAAATGATGAACCGTCAGGTAACCACTTCGAGAAAACTCCTATTTGGCATAATTGAAATGTGTTCAAACCAAAATCGTTCGAACCAAGACTTTCTCCCACTCAATTCATGTTATTAAATGTCGTTCATTAATTACAACCTGGCTGGCGCGTCAAAAAACAATTACTTCATGCTTTTTCGCTCCAAGCGATGTTTTTGGTTGATGACCTAAGAGGTTCTACCTGTGAAGGAACTTATTTTGCTAATTTTCAGAAACTAAAAAAAAGTTTTTAAACTGGTTCAATCATTTAAATATCTCTAGTTGAGACGGATAAGCCCGCTTGAACTGATAATCCAGGGATACGTCAAGTTTTATAAACGAACTACAAACTTGTTCAAGTGTTTTGTGAACAAGCTAAACTTTTAAGTTGATAGGGTGGATTTTCTATTCTGATACAAAAAACCATGGAAGCCATACTCTGTTTGTCTGTTTTTCATGCTGCACTCTTACAGTGAATAGACCTTTTGCTTTCGAACTCAGCACTGGCAAGGTTTTATTTTCTGGCAAAACTACAAGAACTTGTTATTTCTGCCACCCTTTTACTTATAATAAGACCAAAATCGTGTCAATTATGTTATTACAGTTAAAATCATCGTAGTCCACGTAGAAATGAAGGAGACTATACCTACAATTCCCGAGAAAAAGTGAAACGCGCACCACGTCATGTTTCTTTTGCGTCGTTTACCTTGCATGTACACGAAAACGTGCAAAACGGAAATGATAAAACTTTGCGGTATTTTGAACATTTCGATAGCATCCCATTTTGCCTCAGTCATCCAACTGAACTGTCTAACGAGGATCTGAATATATCTCCTATTGACCAATTTCGATAACAATCAAACAGGACTTTATGCTCATAATGTTTAGGTCAATCGGAGATATATTTGTTTGAGTTTGGCCCTCCGGCACGTGTAGTTGTTGACTCAGGAACCGGCTACATAATTGTTCTAAGGTACACACTATGAGTAAAACGTGAAACGGCCGCGACAATGTTGCTGCCGTCTCACGTTTTTTCACGTATGCCGTCTCAGATTTAACTATTGTTTATCAGCCTGCGCCTCCTCAAAACATATGCTATTTTTTATGAGTAAAACTTGTCACGGCAGCGACATTGCCGATGCCGTCTCAATTTCGACTCAGTCGGCGGGGGCCGAGTCAGTGATTTCTCAGAGCATTTTGTCTCATGTGATATATCAAACTGTTTTCCTGCCCAATGACCTTTTTTTTCAAATTTCTGTTCATCCAAAGCAATCTTTGAACATACACTAAAACGTTGATCTTTTGATCGCCGAAACTCTATAAAAAACATACTGTATACACGTGTTCTTGATGTGGTATGTTGCCCTTTAAAGTCTATTCGTCCAGGACATAAAGGGGTAATTGAATGGGATTACCCACTCATGTGAAACTGTCGAAGACGTAATCGCAATCATAATAATTTACTTAAAGAAGGACGATTATGTGGTCCAATCGCAACGCTTCAGTCCTTTAAACTGCAATACATATTTCAATTGCAGTTTAAAGGACCGTTGGCACGGGATTGGTCCACATACTCGTCCTAATTCAAAGAGACAATTTCTCGTCTAATTCCGACTCTTGAGTTAGAAATTCGGTAATATAGAGCTTGCAAAACCAACTCAATTCAACGTTCTTACTCATTTTGTAAGATCCTAGAGTTTGATGATGAAATGGGTTTAATTTTGCAAAAATTGTTTTTGAACAATCTATTTGCGCACGCGATTAGCGTCTTTCAAAAGGTGAACAGCGGGGACAAAACAATGTTGTTTCCGGGCCTTATTAGGCGGGTTTATTCATACCTGGCACCCCTCCTTTAAGCATAGAAACCTCTTGTTTTCAAAACACCGCGCCTTAAGAGGCAGTTTCATACCAGGCACCTCTCATTCAAGTCTTTTAGAATCGAAATGTTTTCAAAACAATCTATTTCTCTGGACCAGATTTGTTGTCAACACGTCATTTTTTAAACAGGGACGAGAGGGGGGGGGGGGGGGGGTGAATAAAAACGTTATCCTTGAACTGAACTGAGAAATTACTACACTGAGTTTTCGTTTTAAGAATAAAATTTTGAAACGCATCCTAAACAATCGCACTGCTAACACGCACGTGACAAAAAATTGATCTATAAGGCAGCCATGCATAATTTATCGGGTTTTCCAGAGCAGTAAAAGTCGATAATTCAATTTCAGTTACAACTATATTTTTATATTCAGGTTGTTTATATGATGTTCGGCTTCGTGCGGCCCAGAACCCTCGAGCTAACAGGCACACCAAACTCATGGAGAAACAGGTATCTATAGGGTTTTTTCTTCTCAAGGCAATACAGTGTATGTTGCCCATACCGCCGTTTTTGTGGTTTGATCTGATTCGGTGAATTGTCATCCTACCCGGTTGCTTTTTCCTTCTCAAAGCAAGTACATGCGGTGTAGGTTATCCTACCCTCTCTGAAATAAAAAAAAACATGTCGTGTAAGTGTAACGATATCAAACTACAAAAAAGATTTAGTCACTCCTTATATCATGCAAAAGTGATGAGATCAACTAGCTAGTATTGAAGTATGCTAGTTTTAAACCTCATACTGACTTACCAAAAAATGAGAGGGAATTGTTTCCTAGTTTTGAATAGCAAAGTAAAAATGTAAGAAAAGAGTTATTAACTGTTTGCTAATGATGGTTTTCATGCATAACACCGCATCACATTCATTCTGAGATTCTGACGTATAACTTGTACCATCACTTCAATCCATACCAAAACCTGCAGGAGCACATGCGTCTGTGAACAACACAAAATATCCACTCCAACGTTTATTTTGTTTTATTTTCGAATATCAATAAATACATAAACATTAATTTCTTCCCACGCGCACTGCACATAACCTCTCGCTGACGTGTGACCCATTACTTGTAATACGTGAAAAGCGTCACAACTTTTTATTAGTTCTTAGTTGCGCAAGTTTTATAATCAACTGTTTTCCACTCAATCACATTATACAAGTCATTAATAGGGTCATTTGGCATTAAAATGCACAAATACGTAGGTAAAATAGGTATTTGCATGTATGTTCAGGGTTTATGAGGTTTCAGCGAACAGTGATCAATAATAGAACTTCCTCATTGTCAATAAACAATATTTCCATACCTAAAAGTTTTGAAATGTGCTACATGTATTATGAGTTACTTGTCTGTTCTATGAGCACATGACATGATTATGCGAAATGTTTTTAAAATATCTTCTGAGATGGTTGGGAAACGTGCAGCCTAACAGTAAACTACCATGCTGCTGGTTGAATCTGGGAACTTTGTAGAGTGGCAGTAGTTTTTCATAGAAAATTAATTATTGTGACATTTGCTTGATTTTTTACTGTTCATTCGTCCATTAATCAATAAAATCAATAATTGAAGATTCCGACGATCAGCGGATTGCTCTTCTGATGCCAACGACGTGATGCACGCAGCCTTCTCGCGAATTATCAACAAAAGAACCGATGACGCGTATAGTTCTTTCCATCCCGAAGAGCAGGTGGGTACGGTATAGGGGATTACTGGGTTCGGAATTTAACTTCTTTGATCACCGTTGATTTCTTTGCAACTATAAAAAGGTCAATTGAATAGTCACGTGAGGTGAGCATTCTAATGAGGCGTCGTGCACTCTCTCATTGCACGTTTCTGAGTTTTGCTGTGTTTAGCACGTTTCATGTGACTGTGCTACAGACTAACATTATATCGAACTTTGATTCCCATGTACTTTGTAGTTGTTGATGGACTCCCCTGTGCTTGGACCCACTGTCCCTCAGATCAAACTGAAACTCAGATTTGTTTTTCCCTATCATATATCACGAGAATTCCCCTGGTCCCAACTCTGGGCCTGTTTCCCATTTGTAATAAAGGGTGTTTTATCCCCGTCCCTTCGGGGTTCTAAGGCTATTCACGCGGATATTTAATGGTTGATCTGTGTGTGAGGTTTGCTGAATGAATCGTACTTTGTAGTTGTTGATGGAATGGGAGCCCACCGTTGTAGTTGGTTCTCTGCAGGCACATATGAAACTAACACAGACCAAACTACCGTACTCTTTCGTTCCCCATCCTATAGGGCGTGCCATATTTATGAGTTTTTGTCCCTCGCTGGAATCCTGTAAGCAAAAGATTCGTAGGCCAGGCGGTCACCCACTGCGCTATAAGAGCGGATAATTGACAAGTCTTTGAATCGAACACATGTGTCCATACACAGCGGACATACACACACACACAGCGGAAATTGAGATATACAGTACCGTTTGGCCTTTCTGTTGGCGACGACTATATACCGCTTGTACTTGTAGTTATTGATGGAGTGGGAGCCGAAAGACGGTCACTTGCTATCCACCCCCTCTTCCGTTTGTACCCTGGATGCTCGATCCGAGAAGGTGTTGCCGGACCAGCCACTCAGGGAACGGGCCCTTTGTCCCTATCATCATGTACTCAACTATAATCCAAAGGTTAGAAGATATTATTTATTTCTCTAATTCGAATACTGATTTTTGGGGAAAAACGATGTTTTCGATACCCCAGGAAACCCTTTTTCCTATCATCATGTACTCAACTATAATCCGAAGATTAGCTACAAGTATTGCTTTCTGGAAGAACTTGTTTTAATTGAATATCACTCGAGTGGCGCTAGAAATTATGACGAGACTTCTAACTGCAGACTGTTTGACTAACAAACGTGTTGTTTACGCATTTTCTAATTACTTTTATTTCTCTGCCGTTCTACTTCCAGTTTTTATGATGTTATGTTCGTTTTGCAGATAATTATATTAAACTTTCAGTAATTGGGGGAACTTATATTTACAATTCTCCACTTTTTCAGCAATATTTGTCATAACTGTTCTTTTGACCCTCTACTAGGTATGGAAGATATAAATGGCTTCCGCCCTCGCTTTTAATTACTTTCCGGTGGTCTTCTTTTAACGAGCAGGGCATAACCTTATTTCCTCTAAATAACACTGTTCAATGAGATAAAATAAAAAACTAACCGGCACTGGCACGAGATCAAAAGATAGGACCAATGACAAAGGATGTATGTGGATGTAGTGCACGTTCACTGCGTATAGAGTACTCATGTGCAACGTAAGAAGGCATGCTTAAAGAAGTAATGGCAAACTGCACTTTTACTTCTATTCGGAAATCGCAGAGAAATAGCACCTACAGAGTTGATGTTCAGCACCTGTACAGTTGGTTCCTATAGAGTGAATAGGGAAAACAGATGGTTTCACTACTCTGCTAACACGCTAATACACTGATAAATGCTGTTGAAATTCCCATTGTTCAGATTAGCGTCGCGACATCTCATGAACCCCAGTCACGATGCACTTCATAAAGTTGTCTCAAGACATCTGCTGAGCACTAGCTCCTACTAGATGTAATATTCTACAATAAATATTGATAATATGCGCATTGTACAATGTGAATAAAGGGACAAACGGGTGATAAAGATCTTAAAGAATCCGTCCCGCTCTAATGTTGACTTATGAGTTAACAATCTAACCTTCTGGCAAATGGAAAACCATAATCAAAAATATATGATTTTACTCTATCTTGCTTCGTTTTCGCAGAAAAGCGGCTTACGTAATGACACCGATAGGTAGGTTGCGTACGGGGTATGCTCAAATCAGCCTATACAAGTACAACAGTATTTTTAAAAATTTTTATCACATACGAAAACAGAATTAGAGACTAGAGAACAAAAATAAATCTGAACGTAAATGAACCAAGTCAGGTTGCGTCACAGTGAAAATGTTCATGTCCTCTTTTTTATTGCTCGATGTTATGCAAAATTTACAAATTTTCAATCAGAAAGTTGTTCATGGTCTGTGGGAAGACATTGAGAAACTTTTTGAGCTTTTTAAATATTTCGTGAAGCTGAGATTATAGCGGAACCGTACCTTTAAACAAGTTCATTTATTCAATTCCAGCGAATCCCCGCCTCGATAACCGAAGTGGTGTGTTCGTGTGGTTCGGTAACCGGCGGCACGCAGCTCCACTGTGAGCAGATGTATTTCTCCCTACGAGTACTTCTCTTTACACCCGACTGCGGGTCTTTCGTCGAGACCACACAGCGGGTGGCACTCGCCTGTGTTCCTGTTTTCGTTGTGAGTTGTCCTTTTAGTTTATAATATCATGTAATCAATTACATGCTATACTAGTAGTAAACTGAATAGTCACGTGAATTTGCCATCATAATGAGGCTTCATGCACTTTGTCATTGGGCGTTTCTGAGTTCTGCTGTGTTTATCATGTTTCACGTGACTGTGCAATTGACTAACAGTATACAGGTTTTGATTACTTATCCCGATTCAGAAACACTTGTCAAGTATAGGAGTTGTTTAGGAGGTGACCCGCTGAAATTGTACAGGCTAGCACTCTTGGTTTTATTATCTTGTTTTTCAGTTGTAGTTTGCAATCTTGTTTGTGAGCTAAGTTCCAACCAAACCTATATTGGTCCCACCGTGTACACACACTTCTCACGTTTTCCGATTCTGAAAAAAAATGAAGAATTCAGAATGAGAGCAGAGAACCTGTACTTGTCGTTTATTAGATATTTAACTTGTTGCAAAGTATCGAATCAAGTGGCATTTAATTCCAGAATCAAGTCAAGGTGCCGGGTTCTATAGCGACAGTGACGGGATCTTCAGCCAGTGTGCAAACCTAAACCCCAATGAAGAACATATGTATTGATCGATGAATTTCACGGAAGTTAGAGTACGACGTGTACATATATGGTATTACTTTCTAATGATACATGGCCAGTAGCGCTACTTGTAAAAAAAGCAAATCATCTTATCAGCAAAATCATTGAATGTGGTAGGACCTTTCCCTCTCGCTCATATTTTTCTTTTCCTTCCTGTCACTTTCTTCGTTAGTCCCATGCATGTCCATTCACGTTAAAACGTGTGAACAGAATTAGAATCACAAATCTTGTTAATCTTTTGTCTGCCTCAGACACATAGAGAAAAATAGACCTACAGTACTTTTTTCCTTTTTTTACACCATCTTTGGGCCAGTTCGTGAATAGCCCGTGTATACTAGACGTTTACGGAATTATCACATGAAATCTTGAAGAGATGGCGTTTCATCTGAGATGGTGTCAAAAAAAGGAAAAGAGTACTGTAGGTCTATTTTTCTCTATGTGTCTGCAGCATACAAAAAAATTATGAAGACGCCCTAAGACCATCTCTACAAATCTTTCTCACACGTTTCAAAGCAAAGATAGTTTGAATGATTTCCGGTTTTATCTTCATACTCATATGTCTTTCCCTATGTTGTTGTTTAAGTTTGATCATAACATGTTCATGCGATATTAGTTTCGATCTCTCATTCACAGTCTGTTCCACGCCATCCTTCTGCAACTTGAAGCAGATATAATCTAGTACCTTTTTTCTCTTCCAAATGTCAACAATAAATGCCAATAGTTCCTTGATTTTACGGTTCACGCTTCCTTTTCTCATGAGTTGATCTCATATTTGTAATTTAGCTTCGTGTTTGATTTTATGTATTACTAATGTAGTTCAGAACTATTTCTCCATGCATTGTTGTGCAACTTTATGAATGAACATGACCTAGTCGCTTTTGTTTTCTATTCGTACCACAACACTCAAAAGTTTCCTCACCACAACAACTTATACTAGTCGTAAATTGAATAGTCACGTAAAGTAAGCATTCAAATGAGGAATTGTGCACTTTGTCATTGCACGGTTCTGAGTTCTACTGTGTTTAACATGTTACACGTGACTGTGCATTTGATTAACAGAATAGGTATCGATTATGATGTCTTGATTGCGTCAGATCACTCTCGAAGATATCAACTAGTTGATGTCGACTTTAACACTCTCTCTCAAAGCTCCACGAAAAACTAGAAAGAAACACTGTGAGGCAGATTGAGTTTGTTTGGCAGTGGCAGATGTAGATATCCAATGTTTGAGCCTACGAGAGTCTAGGTTACGAATCCGTTACCACACCCACCCCCCCCGCGAGAAGTCGTTAACTTCTGAATACATTTTAGCATCGTGTGTAGCTTTGCTATCTGATTTCACAACCCTGCGGTCAATTAGCGACATATACCTTCGAATACAAGAAAGTATTCCGGCCAATTTTATTTCAAACCGACTCGTCCCGAGCCGATTCTTCTCAGACTACCTGTGTACTGAAACCGACACGGAATCTAGCCGACAAAGGTTACTCAGTCGGCTAGATTTAGCATAAATTACTTGAGAAAAGTTTGAAATACGGTTCGCAGGCGCTCTATGTGAAATCAGGCGCTCTATGTGAAATAAGGCTCACGTGCTCTTCGTGAGAGTAGGCTCACGTGATCTGCGTAAAAGTATGCTCACGCGCTCTACGTAGGAGTTGGCTCACACGCTCTGCGTGAAAATAGGTTCCACCTGCTCTAAGTAGAAGTAATTTCACGTACTCTACGTGAAAATGGGGATAACTCGCGTTTCATATGAGGGGAGGAGATCAAAAGTCCGTCCTAGATGTTTTGTCAGCCTGGAATAAGAACAAGGGAGGGGGAGGCGGCTTTAGCCGCCGGCGCCTACCTTGATCCTTATAAGTAGCATACCATTAATCGACGTCGGTCGCGACCAGTTCATCATTTCCAGTTATCAAGTTTCCGATAGTTAAATTTAAAATTAGGAGTGTGTGGGTATTTGAGTTTGCGAGTTTTAGAAAAAAATCATGTAACAATCTCAGATCTGTGCCAAGTAATTGGGCAGCTCACCACTTCATTTGCTCGATCACAAACATACGTTCAAACCAATACAAATCAATGTTCATTTACTGATATGATACATTACAGTTTTTAATACTTCGCCAAGCTAACGATAACTAAGTTGGCAGCCATGCTGAAGTGATACAACGTCGTGGATCTTCAATGGTTTTGCTGTTGAGAAACCATGGAAATCACCACGTCAGATGACTGAAACTACAAGAATCGTCAAGATGTGGAGTCAATTTCCCAGTCAAACGTGTGAGACACAAAATTACTAAAAACTGTCCGAGTGATCAAGTAGTTGGCGTGCGGCTGTCCCTCCACATGACTCGGGTTTGATCCCTGCTCACCGCCGGATTTACCTGGCTTTTGCATCATTCCTACAGTAGGATTTCGAAACTGCTAAGTCGTCTTCCTCACGTAGTTGTGATCGGAAAGGTAGACGATTTTCGAACCCCATCCTCGTCCTCATTTACAATGAATGTACGAGAGGATTTTTGATGAACAAAATTTTCAGCGTCACAACAGCCCCCGGGAAGTTTGTAAAGTGTAGGAGTCTCAGTAGGAATGGTGTGAACTATATTCGTAGTTCCTAGTTTGGTCCCGCTGAATTTCATTCGATATTCGGTGGGTTTCCTCATGAGGCTACAAAGTCCAATGTGATTATGTCATCCACAGGCGGAATGCATGTTGATTTTGCAATTTCTATTCCAAAGGTTGATACCAATTCGATAACCAAAACATTTAGTATCTGTACGGAAAACCACGATAATGCTTGCTGGGTCCGATATTTTCGGGGAATCAGTTTGATCTCTGGTGAAACATGAAAACAAGTCTGGAAATATATGAGAAGCCTGTGAGAACACTTTTCCGTCACGAGAAAGAAATGACCACTATTTTCATTTGTAGTGAAGTTCGCTTGGAATCGGTTGATATCTCCGAAAATTGAACGGTCAGTCCGAACAGGTGAAATAAAAGTTGATGAATATTATTTCGATTTCTGTGTTATATGTCTCAAACAATATTATGTCCTTTGAAGGCAGATAAACCGAAATGTATGCACGTTTGCTGTTGGTCTGGAAAATTTTGGCTAAACATCGAAATACTCAGTGTTGTAGGAATATTGCAGGGAAAGCACGCAGGCCTCTCTACCTTTCATAAAAACATGAAACTTGCTTTGTACCCAAGGGTTTTTTCGAAAGCGTGAAGAAACGGGAAATGTACGTATTTTCGTCTGTGGAACGAATATATACTTATTCGGTACACTACTCGCCATCTCACATTCAACTCTCGAGCAATACACTATACACCTTACAGAAAAATGAGTGCTGGCTCCGTTGAACAAGGAAAGGTCGATGAGTTGATGCGAGAGTTTTGTTTGGAGTCGGTGAAGGTATGGGAATTGACCAGTTGTACTTCGTTCGGCTTGCCCGACATAGATGCAGGATTACGTTTGAAATTTGACTGCATCAAGAACGCATCTGTAGCTAATGTACAGATTTAGCTCAATCTGCTCTAAGGGAACCCTGAAATGAACTTATCTGAAAGTCATGCTTTTTACACTATCTTAGAGAGAAAGCCAGAGAGAAAGTCTAACATAACAGAAAATTGACCATTTTAAATCCACCTTTTTTCAGAAAGGTGTGGCTGCTATTTGTGAGGAGTTTATTCAGACGAAAGCAGAAACGCAGGCTCCAAAGACGACTAGGGCCTTCGACGCTCATCCCACTAAGAACAGACTCTATGGTACTGCTTTTATTTCCTCAACAAAGATAGCGGGAACATTGACTTTTTACCGCCCCCCCCCCACCCACCTTTCTGAATTTGTTTTGCGTTTGGGGAATTGTAGTTTGACCCCCTCCCACCGGGGGGGGGGGGGGTGATGATTCAATTTATCGCCTGCAATACAAAAATTTGAGGGTGAGGGGTGAAAAGTAAACATTTCCGGTATTGAAGTTCAGCCCCCCACTCGTTCAAGTTTGACCCCCCACCATTGAAGTTCTGCCCCCCGCCGACCAAGGAGGGGGGTAAATAGTAAATGCCGAAGTTGAATTTTGACCCCCCCCCTCTCTTAGATTTTCAGGTTTCAGCTTGGATGGGGGATTGAAGTGCTACGGGGGGGACCCAACTAAAGTGGGGTGCGATACTTTAATTGTCCCAAGATAGCCACTGAACACATCGATTGTGTGGTGCAAACGATCGTCGTTGATTTTCTGCCAACGGATGAGAGAGTTTGTAGATAAGTGCGCTGGCTGCTTGCGAGGAGTCCTCTTACAAAATTGACAGTGTGCTAGCCACCGCGGTTTGATGGATCCAATAAATTTGAGACCGAAAAAAACAATGAATACTGTGTGCATGACTTTTGGCTGTGGATGACCACTAGACTGACTAAGTACCTCCAGAAACATCAGATGATAAGATTCTTGTTCTCAACAAAATATAACATCAAAACTTTATCTCGAAATTTCAACTTGAATTTTTCATCCCATCGTGCATCTCCAACAACGTCATCGTGCATCTCCAACAACGTCGCAAAATATTGCGCAATCAAGACAGTCAGATTGGTATAAAGGTGCCGGAACTCTTTTTCATACGTAATCTGATCCCATGCTGCGCCTCACTCTCTCCCCCGCAATTTACCACTAGACTGACTAAGTACCTCCAGAAACATCAGATGATAAGATTCTTGTTCTCAACAAAATATAACATCAAAACTTTATCTCGAAATTTCAACTTGAATTTTTCATCCCATCGTGCATCTCCAACAACGTCATCGTGCATCTCCAACAACGTCGCAAAATATTGCGCAATCAAGACAGTCAGATTGGTATAAAGGTGCCGGAACTCTTTTTCATACGTAATCTGATCCCATGCTGCGCCTCACTCTCTCCCCCGCAATTTACAAGAACAGTTTTTGATGCAAGGAAATTGCGGGTTTGGAGATATGCAGGTCACAAAATTTTTGGGGTCAGTATTTAGAAACGTTCCAGCGTTTTAAATAAATCTGCGTCTTCTCAAACGTACGGTGTTTTTCTGCTCTCGCATCCCGCGAGAAAAAGTATTCCATTTTCAGTAGCACCCTGTCTCGATAGCTCCCGAGTGAAGCTCTCATTTCCACCCGGCTGTGACGACTACATTCATGCCAGCTGGGTGAACGGAGACAATTCACCCAAAAAGTTCATCTGCGCACAGGTGATAGTGAACTGACACTGTTGAAGTATCCGTGTGAATTTTTCGAGATTGTTGAGAGGTTCTACCCGTTTCTGGATCTTCATTCCAACTTGTTACCGAGAATGTTTTCTGCGAAGGCAGTATTCTAGATTTTCAGCAGATCGTCATCCGAAAACAGTTTTTCGTAAGTTAAACTTTGCAAGGCGAAAGTTCACGTTGGAGGGGAACATATTATCGGGACTTATTTATTCGGTCAATGCACAACGAGGTGCGCTAAACGAAGGACATGGTTACAGGAATGTACGAAGATACGCCAAACCACATACGACCACAAAGCAACTTGAACTTTCATTATTAAGAAGGTAGGTGAGTACACTTGTATACTCAAAGTAAATGTGTGCTCCTTAGGCTCCGAAACCGGAAACAGTGGAAGATTTCTGGCGAATGGTGTGGCAGGAGAAGTGCGGGCGGATTGTCATGTTGTGCAACACGGTCGAGTTCGGGAGGGACAGATGTGCCAAATACTGGCCGGATAAGGGACAGGAGGTACGTAGGACATCTTGAGGTCGTAGGCAGAAATATCCCGAAAAGTTGTGACCAGAATTGTCTCGAGAAGTTGTAAACTCATCTGCTTTTTTTCCTCGACGTGACGTTTCGCGGGATACAATTTCTGCAAAATAACGTGGAGAGTTTGAAGCGAGATGCCAGACGGGGATGAGCGCCGAAATAACGTTTTGCACACCATTTCTCCAGTCTTTTAACAGGATGTGAGAAGTATGAGATCTTTTGAGGGGACGCAGGTTAGGCGATAAAGGCCGGATGTATATGAATACGACCTCTGGGCGGCGGGGATACTCTAGCATACAAACTCTAACGTTCAGACCTATGTTGTTTGTAGGGTTGTTCACTAACATTCAAACCATGTCGAAAACAACCATCGATCGCAACACTGGAAGTCGTACATTTCGCGTTTGATCATTCGAAAATCAACAAAAAAAAGTACGTAAAGTGTTGAAAAACAACTTTGATTGAAAATATCGTTTCAGCGGCGTCTCTCGTGTGGCCTGACAGTGAGATGCTCTCATGTGGAGATGTTTGCAGATAGTATTCGAAGCTCGCTACTGGAAGTCGTACATGAGAACGGTGTAAGATCAATACCTTTTTTTTATATTTATAAATATTTTGCCATCCCATTACCCATGCATGTGAAACCTTATCGTTTCCCTTATTCAATAACTAGAGGCTATCTCGGTTTTTATCACGGTTTAAATCAGTTGATTGAAGACGTATATAGTTATTTGAATTGTAAGATTTTACTTCCTACTGTAGGGTTTTACAAACGTGATTGAGTACACTTTGTTCTAATCACCCATAACCCTTCAATATGAGGATGAACGATCTAGTAGGAACACGATCCATTGCGTGCATTGCTTGTAAGGCCAGATATAGTTCGTTTCATTCCCACTGAGACTCCTTGGCATCGTGCCAAGATTTTCGGATGCCTATTTCTCAGAGCAGACATGAGAATTCCGAAAACATTTTCGTTCACGTGTTCTCGTACAACTGAACAAGCAATGACAGAAAATTACAGTTTTTTGAACAACTCCAAAGTTGTGAAAAATAGCCCGGAAAATTCAATGGCACGCTGCCAAAGTCTCAGTGGGAATGACCAGAACTATAACACTAAACGAGAGTTTAAGAACTTTCTGAAAACCACCTAGTGGGTTTTAACATAGTTGTGAAGGCTTATTATGGGATTTGTTGTTTTTTCAAAGAGTATCCATATTTTCCTTCATCCCGCTGTATTTCTAGTCTCGTTTCTCTGTAGAATTTTGGGAATGGCGGTGTGTGTGTTGAACTCAAACTACGACAAAGATAACCTCCTATATAAGAACGGCTGATTCAGGAGCATCACCAGCTGGAGCACCTTCATTGGACCAACTGGCCGGACCGCAGTGCGCCTCCTCTGTCGTTGGACGTTTTTCGTCTTCTGGACCGGCCCACCCCGTTGTCGCCCACTGTTGTCCATTGCTCTGCCGGTGTGGGTCGCACAGGCACCTTAGTTTCGTTGGACATCACCTACCGAAGAATAATGCGCGGAGTAAAAGTGAGGTTGACAATTTTCCAGCATTTTGTTTGAAAATGATGTGCAATGTGTTTGCAGATGATGTTGACTATCTGCAAGCGGATAAGAGTGTGAAGGTCGAAAGTACGCAGATAAGCTAACCGCTCGCAAAATTTAGCTTTCTACCAAACCGAATGTACGGTGTCCATGAAGTTTTGACAAATCCTAGGAGACCACTCTAGTGCTAGGCTCTACATAGACAATGCAACGCATAGCCTCGTTTTCCGAAGCAAGCCCCTACCCCGCTGTTTCTGTAATTTGATTCCATTGTTTCCCCGTTAAAATAGGTAGATAGGGAGCTATTCGAGATCAAACTATCTCAAAGGTTGAGTAACTTCCTGCATTGTATCAACATCGTATGTACTTGCAGGTTTCGCTAGACGAGGTGGTGCGCGAGGTGCGCGCATCGCGCCACCGCGCTGTGGACGCGGACGTGCAGTACGGCTACCTGCGCCGGGTCGTGATGGAGCTGGCGGTGGCCCGCGCACTGGTCACGAGGGAGGAGATACGCTCGTTCTCCAGGGACTACGACGCCTTGTTAGAGCGACACAACAGTATCCTGGACGAAAGTGGGCGGAAATGAATGACAACAGAAGAATAGGCGGAAAGACGTGACTTATTGTACATTAAAACGTTCGATGGCTAGTGTTTGCATACAATTGTAACTTGAACAGTGGTCACATCATAATGAATCGCGAGAAAACGATAAAACAACCAGGGTGTAAGTTGTGCCTGGTGGAAATACTCATTTTTGTTCTTCATATGTTTCGCACTTCGATCAACACTTCATGATACTATTTGTTTTCACCCAGCAGGTGACAATTGGATCACGTTTTAAATTTCTTTTCTGAAAAACAGTTCCAAGAAGTTTGAGAATCTACCGAAGGACAAACATAAAATGTGGGGTTTCCAGAAATCTGGCCAAACTTCAAAGCAAGGCGGAAATTTCACTAGGACAAACTTATAGAGACAATCCAAGATTACAACGACAAATTGGCAAGGTCGAAAAAGATTAGACGCAAGACACAGTTTGCTGCAAAAGTTATTTGCGTGAGCAACAAAATAAGTGCGGTTTGTAGTTTGGTGTTGGTCATGTCATAATTTGACCTCTCACTCGGACCATCGTACCATTCCTTAGTTTCCATCCGAACAACTACGTCCTTCGTATTGGCTCTCCAGTTTTGTGCCACTATTTGCTACTTATCTTTGATCCGAACTGTTTTCTTTTTCGGTTTCCCAACAATTCACTCAAGAACGATTCACAGAAATCTACAAGTAATGATAAATGACTTTTTATAGTAGTCTGGTTTCCAAATGAATTCACTAGCCAGTGTTTTCGAGAAAGCCTATCCACTTCAACTCTATTTCAAAGAGTAATGATACGTCATTACGAATCAAAAAAGCAACAATTTCATCTTTATCTCAATGCAGTAGGTTTAGTAGCCAACGATTTCAGTTAGTTCCCAGAGCTATTGCGCGCGATATACATCGTAACTTGCAGCGTTCGTTGGATACAAATCATTCGAAATTTAAATTTGAAAAATCGTATCGTACGTTCACTCACTCGATCTCACTCCTTTCCTTTTTTCTCGATATTTTAAAAGAATTCGGGTAACCATAGCTATATATTGATTGTAATCTTTAAATATCGTGTTTCCATGCTGTTACGATCCTTAGTATTTAACGAAATAAGATGTGTAAAATTGATAAACTTAAGCTTATATTCGATTCGTATTCGTTAGTTTTTGACCCAATTATAATATTAGTATGATTTTCATTGCTTATGTAAACTAATAATTGGATCCTTGTTGTATTTATACTTTGCAGCTCCGATGGCTTTTCTCTCCCATCGAGACCACCTCAATGACACGTTTTCACCACGTATCGCTAAAGAAGATACGTTGGTGTCGATAAGTCCGTTTCAAGACCATTGTGTGAGCAAAATGGAAGTCTGCTACCGTGACTTGAAGGTAAGTTCTCTCGAAAATGATGTAAATTTATTTCGAGTTTTCCCCCAATAATAACCGTTTCGCCCTCCACGGTGTTCTGCGTTCGTTGATTTTTACGCAGTGAAACGCGGCCGGTCGCAAAGACCGCGACGCATGAGATACTACTGTAGATTTCAAAAATATTGGAAATTCGCGGGCGCACTTTCTCCCCATCCCCCCCCCCCACACTATTTCTTGCGAGCCGCACGCGTCAGAGCGTCGGAAGGAAGGATTGAAGACAAATACTTATCTGTGCATCATGGGATTGTATGTATAAGAGCATTCCTTAGTACGATCGGGGTGCGAAGTCGAATGACGGTACCCGTTTTTATCATGTCCCCTTGTCATAGAGATATGTAGTGAGAATATTTGGGATTACAAGTGTTTTTGCAGGGTCGAAGAGTCCATGACGAGCAAAGTTTCGTCTCATTGATTCTGCTCCTGGCCAGAAATTTCTATGATGCAGTTCACCATTCTCCTCCTGTCCGCGGAAGTGCCGAAAAGGCTATTCTAGAGTTAGTTTTGTTTTTCAAAATGTTTTTTTTATTCTAGTTATCTGTTTTCACGTTTGCTCATCGACTCATCATCAAAGAAGATTTATTCATTTTGGTCGTCGTTCAGTTTGTACTAACATGTTTTCTAAGTGTTCATAGCTTACACTTGCTAAGGGAGAAAATATGTTTCTTCAGGATGCAGACATTGATGGCCAGCAAAGAAAACGTGGTAGATATGGATTTGTCTGCTACCTATTTTGCTTCGCAGTTGTTTCTGAAGATGTCAGCTGATTTTGCAACAGTGACCCAAGATTCTCTGGTAAGATATCGATTAATATTTCTTTGTGTATGTACAGTGTGCTTCTGGTTAATTTAGCAACACTAATCAACTCATAGGTTGTTCTTAGTTATTTTCGGAATTGATATTGTTGTGACCATTGTTGTTGGCAAGCTTGGCTGATTAGCCAAAAATCTCTCTCTGCTAACTGCGAAACTTGGGATTGTTTGTTGTTTCGACCCAAAGCTATGAAATTTGAGTTATTTAACGGGTTTCCTCTTGAGTAACGGTCACACTTATCACACAGATAGATTGTATTCTAAATTTTACTATTTTCAGTCGCCAAGTGCCGTGGTTCTGAATGCCCTATCCGTTAGCAAGGGATTGAACTCGCTGAAAGAGGCTCAGGCCGGCGACTTAATTGGCTATTCGTCATTGATGGTTCTTGGTTAGTCATGTATCATTGATATCGATTGGTTTATAAGTTTCTATACACACATTTGATCGACTATCAGTTTGATCATTCGTCAGGTTGATCGATTGGTTTCTATCTACCACCTACCATATTATATTTGATTTATTTATTTGTCTTACCTCATCTAAATCATCACAGTTTTGGTCATTTGCCAAAAATATTTTGCTCATCAGCCGTTCGTTTAAAGCAGGACGATTATGTGGACCAATCCCGTGTCAACGGTCCTTTAAACTGCAATTGAAAAATGTATTGCAGTTTAAAGGACTGAAGCGTTGTGATTGGATCACATAATCGTCCTTCTGCAAAGCGTTGCTTCGCCTTCTCGAAATCAATATATCGTTTCCAGACTCAATAACCGCGTTATCGGCCGTCCGACTGTCAAGCGAATTGAACAAGGAAGTGGAGCGCTTATGGAAACTGCAACCTGCCGAGGTGAGCTTTTGTACTGGATAAATTGTTCTTCTGTTTTCGAAATCGACTTAGGAAGCTTTTGAAAATGTGTTCTTTTTCAACAGACCAACACTATATGGGATGACCTAATATGACTTGTTATTCAAAGTCCGGAACACAATTCTCAGATTATGCCCAAAACTCATTTATATTTGTTCTAGCTAGCTGAATCGGTAGTCAGCTGTTTGATGCCCGAGGAGGGGAACATACGACGTCTCCACAGTCGTCTGTTCGAAGAGGCACGTTGTGAAGTCAAGGATTTCTGGCCAAAGTTGTCCGATAAACAGCTCACCCAAATTGCTGTCGGTAAGTATGTTTGGTTTTTTAATGATCGTATCAGTAACTACCGGTTTCGAAAAGCGTCTGTTTTGCTTGCCTTTCCGAACAATTGATAGAAGCTCGCGTTTCCTAATTAAAAGTTTTGTAGTAGGCCGTCGATCTTGGAACTAGTAACAGTAATATATGTGGTCTCTTGGATCTCATTAAGAGGAGGTGACAAGGAGTTTAAGTAAGAAAAGAATAGTATATAGGATGGGAACTACTAAAACTTTTAGAGGCCGAGATGGGTTTTTGCCGTTGCTTGCAGTTGTCTTTTCCAGATATGCGGAAGTTCGCTGGTTGCTCGTACGCCCTGCGTGTTCTATCTGCCGTGAGCATGATACCGATGGCTTCAGCTGGGGAACGACAAAAGATGTTCAATCCAGGTGGGACCGCAATTGATTAGTTGGTGCATACCACAATCGTACCGCAGCAAGCAGCAAGGTGTGACTGTTCCAAAAATACAACAAGGTGCCCGTTTTTTCAAATACGTTAACCATGATTTTGCATTAAAAAATTACCTAATTTTCTTGTGTTCGTCGAAGAGGTAGCCCGGTTGTCGATATTTTTCGAAAGTTTGAACATCTTTACTGGATATATATACTACTGTACCAATACATAGTAATTTGGTGGGCTCTGCGACTGCGTTTGTGTTTCAATGGTTTGTAATCGTGGTAGCCTAGCTTCAAGGGTGGTTTAGTTCACATCAAGTATTTTCGAGACGGTTTACTTGCTCTCTGAATTGCTACATATCTGTACTTGATGCGTATATAACTAGAAATCATTGCAGTTTCCTTCTTTGAACGAATGTTTGACCAACTCCCTCGTGGAACGATTGCCTCTGACCGCCCACTCACTGCCCACGATGTCGAGGTGTGTTCTTTTCTATTCTTTGGTTGGGTTCATAGTTTTTGTTGTTCACTGAATTTCAGAGTAAAATTGTTATCTTCACGTGACTAGCTCCAAGAATCAAGCTCCACTTGTAAGTGGTGGTGTGGTGGTTTAGTTACGGCTGCATATTCCGGTTTGCAAAGTTTACCGGTGGGATATACCCGTTTTTTGCAACATGCTCAGTGAAAAGCGTGAGCTCTCAACACATCTGTTCATAAATGCATGTATGAGTGAGTGAATATGAATGGTTGACCTTCCAGATCTTCCTGGTTTCGTTGTCCGTTTGGATTGGGCTCATTCCTTCTTCGCGAGCCTTTCGTATGGTGCCCTGTAGACTGCCACTCACGTCACACCAGATCAAAACGTGGAAGGACATTGCAAAACAACTGAATGCACCTTCAGCGTATGTTCTGTTTCAGTTGTTATCTAGAGGTATTCGGAAATATTTGTACTAGTTCTCTGCGATTGTCCAGCTTCAAACTGCGACGCAGGTACTGCACACTTTCTTGTCGGGAAATAGACGCTCTGGGCTTTCTTCTGAACAATCGGCTGGAAACTGTCTGCGTACAAATGACACAAGTCATGCTATTGGTATACTTCAGTGATATTGTCCGGATGCCCTTAAAAATTCAAGAAACGGTCTACTTATTTTCTATTATTGGGAAAATTTGTGGTTTTGGGTGCAAATTCTTGAATTCTTCAGTCTCAATCTTTTCCATCTTGTATCACAATTGATTACAGATCGTCTCGTGATCCTTCGTCGATTATGCGCGTGAAACACATCATTTCCAACGTACGACTTCAGAATCCCTGTGATCGGCTGAAAAGTGCCTATGGCGTGTTTCAGGTACTTTTTTCCATTTTTATGTGTTAATAGGTGATCAGATCGATGTTGCAGCTTCACTACGAATGCATTGTGATTTGTTTCGTAAAATTAGATGTTGATTCAAACAAGAATTATTTGTTTAACTCATCTTATTAATACCGTGAAACAAGTGAACAACCAATTAAAACATTTATACTTGCTAAGCTTTTGTGTTGGCTTTTCCTGTACATTATATGAAATCGCGTCTATAATTATAGTGGATGGAACGTGTTGCCTTCTCCGAAGATTGGCTTCGTCTCTATGCTAAACGTATTCATGAAATGATCGAAGGGTGAGTTGTGAATTGTGATTGGTTTCTTACTTCTCTCATATGTGTCGCTGTATTTGCTGTATGTCTGTGATTGGTAAAACGTAATTGATAGATTTCAGGAAGAGAGTCATTCTGCTGCTACCGGTCAGGGGTAGTATATAGAGTAGTTCTTGGAGCATATTACATGTAGAGTAGTTATTTTATGTCGTTAATTACTAGGTAACCATATGAGTTCCCTGCCACTTGTTACGTGTAGCTTTACACGTGCAAGTGTAGTTTTACAAGTTGTAGTTGTACATGTTCACGTGCGTTTCCAGATCGGTGTTGCCGACTCGTGTAGCAGGAAGTGCCGATTTGTTCCCGCTGGCCCCGCTGGGAGACAATGCACTGGCCAGTGTCGATGAGGAGGATGTCATGCTCGAACACGTGAACAGGTCAGACATGGACAATGAATTATGGGAGATGTCCTAGCTAAATTGTAGTTTGATCATAAATTTCGGCCGATACCGGGAAACGGGAGCAAACTACAGACACGCGGGGGCGCGCTTTGAAAAGAACGAACCCTATACCTAATGCCAATTCTACAAATAACCTGGGTTTTTTTGATAACCTCACCCTTTTTCAGGTTACCTGGGTAGGTGTAGTGAACCTGTTGGTAATTAGCTGACCTGTGGTTGGGTTTTCACTTCAGGTTACCAACGCTCAGCATTTTCGTGTTGGGCTTCATGGATTATTCTGAACTTTCAGTAATTAAGTTTTTTCAGATACTTGGCATCACGATACTGCGCGGATGGGGAGTACCTATTGGCCGAACAGCTTCTGATGTCGTATAACTCTCTCTCCGCAAACAAGCTTCGTGTTGAGGTTAGTTAGGCTAACTTAGGCGTTTATGCAATAGAGAAATGGAAATGTTGGCCTATTTTTATGGTTTGCACTCACAACCTGGGTGTGCCAGCTAGTTGACGTAACTTATATCGTTTAATTCTGCCCCCTATGCCCTATGATCCATGATTATTCATTATTATCTTTTATGCATAATTGCACGAGCCAAGCCAAGACAAATTACTGCGCCGGTTGATTGTCGCGTTGTGGTAAAGTGTACTTTGTTTCAGATCTATGAAAAGTGGTTGGTCAACGCACGACCGGATGAGTTTAATTCTATAGAAGAAAAGCTAAAATTCGCCAAGGTGAGTGAACTATAGAGTGTTGTATCTTTTACTGTTTTTTTTCGCTCGCTCTTGTTATTGCCGTGGTCTAAACTAACTCATCTTACAGGCTGAATTGCGCGCGTCCGACAACACTCTTGTCGCTCAGGAAACAATGAGAGCCAACCAATCAACAGGTTGTTGTTGGTATATTTCGATAAGTGAGGGTTTTTCAAGTGTTTGAGATTGAGAGCTGTTCAGCGTGTGTGAGGCAAATTTTTACCATCGATATAAGAACTCCCCGTGCATATTTGAGTTTTGTACGAGAAAACCAAAAACTTTACTCTCTCTTGGTGTTTAGTGTTGTATTGACAAACCCTAGTCGAAACTGATATTGCGCAGTATTTTTTCACATATCGATTGAATTTCAGACGGGACACTGGTGTTGGATGATACTCGAATGGCGTTGCCGGGCTATTCAGCTGATGCTCCAATTGTGTCTCCGCCTGAGAAAGATGGAGACGGTTCCCTCAATGACACGGCCACTTTGTTGGCAGTACGAAAGCTGGTGCTCAATGGTATGTTCATACCCAGTTTACAATTCTACTTGTTTAACTGAACTTGAATAAAACTATTGTGTAACGCATATTTAGGGGGCCAATTACACATGCAACCGGGTTGCATGCAACCAAAATGCAACCAGGTTGCATGTGTAAAGACAGTTTGGTTGCTTTCCAAATGCAACCGGGTTGCTTTCGGTTGCTTTTCAAATGCAACCAGAAGCAACCAAATTGCATTAAAAACCGGAAAATGTCCAAAAATTGAGTGTTTGGTTGCATTTGAAAAGCAACCAAAAGCAACCCGGTTGCATTTGGAAAGCAACCGAATTTTCTTAACACATGCAACCCGGTTGCATTTTGGTTGCATGCAACCTGGTTGCATGTGTAAACCGCCTATTTAGGGCACAAGATCAAATATGACAGTATTCCGAAGCTTTCCGAAAAGTTTACGTTGTAAAACGGGCGGTAAGTTCGGAAGTCCTACTGAATGAGGCACATAGAATAGAATTGACAAAGATCATTGTACCACCAGCGATTTCAGATTCTGACGGTGTATGTGATGACACGATGGCCATGTTCAAGCCTCCCGCCGATTCTGCTGCTACCGTAGTTGTTTCTCCCAGGAAGGAGGTCACCGACGCCGGAACCATCACCGATTTGAACGCTGTAAGTGTTTCTATTTTTGTTTTGTTTATTGTGTTCATAAGGCGACATCGGTGAAAAATAGTTAACAAATAGGTCATTTTGCTACTTAGGAACTCTGAGAAAGGAAAATTCGGTTGCAAATTATGTATTTTGACGTATAACCAAAATGAATCTTTGTTGTAGTAGTTCTCTTCTGGTGTGGATCATTTCTTGCGGCAGGCGCAGCTCAAATGTTCCACCTGGTCATCAGTTGAGAGTTAGGTAGTTTTAGTCGTTTTGTTTGGGTGAGGGTGAAAAACTGCGAAAACGTCTCGAAATGAAAATTGGTTCTATTTTTTATATCAGTCGAAACTTAGGTTACCGTACATACAATTACCGGAACTTTCTGATATGTTATTTCAGTCCTGTCACGATTTGTCGTTCCATTCGACGGGATCCCATGATACTTCGTTCGGCAGTTTCCTCAGCGCCGTCTCCAATACGGACATGATGGATAGAGAGGAGGACGTAGTCACGCCCACTAATGATTCGTTCCGGGACATCGAAAAGGTTCAATTTTGTACAGTTCGACTATCCGATATGGTATTATATAGGTTCTAATGGGATATAAGATACCAGAAAGTAGAAGTTGTATTCAGGGGTTTATTGTACAATCGTCCCCCCCTTGAGCCGAAATAGGTTGGAATCCGACCCGTAGTACAATCGCCCCCCACCCCTAGGGGGGGGGGGGGGGGGGGGGGTGATTGTACAACGTCCTTCTTTACTGCAGGTTTGGATTGAGTGGGGGGCGATTGTTAAACAGGTCCGGGGTTGTACTATTACCCCCCATTTTGTATTGTGGGGGGTGATTGTTAAACGTCGACATTGTACAATTACCCCCCATTTACAATCACCCCCCATTTACAATCACCTCCCTCTCTATAGGAAATCGTATTGGGAGGGGGGTGATAGTACTACGGGGGGGACTTAAGGTGAGGGGGGGGGGGGCAATTGTACAATTTTCCCAAGTTGGAATAATTATACAAAACACGATGCTTGTAAATACAAGTTCAACCAATTGTTGATATCGGGCTACTTTGATATTCAATGTTTGCAGGACGATTGTCCATCCCCACCGCCGCTCGTCCCGAGTCCACCTGTCAACGAGTCACAGTCTGATGACGCCTCTTTCCAGCTGACGAGCTTCTTGGGAATGGACGAGGGTCAGTCACACTCCAGTAATCTTGTCCGAATAGTCACCAAATTTCCAATAAAGGACTACTTTTGTTAATTTTGGGAAGTTGAACGTATTTGGATGGAAAAACGGGTTACTTTTTCTAGTATTGTCATACACTACCGATATATGGCGGTTAGTTGAGGGGGGGGGGGGGACGATTTCACAGTCACATACTAAGAGCCTAGAACAGTTTGCAGCAGAGATGTTCATGTTTCAATTGCATTTGAATGTTTGAAGTTAATACATTTTCTTCTCATGCCGTGGCAGATCTAGCTCTTCCCACCATCTAACTGCGCTGTTCCACCATATCGCATTCGCACGTTTTACCTGTATATTTTTCAATATAAATCAAACATCTACGTTTTCTGTGTTAGGTGGTAGATACATCTGTTATGCTCTTAATGTATGCATCGTTTCAGAAACATGTGCCTATACCATGCAGCGGATGGAAAACGTGATAGCTGATACGAAGCGCATGATGCACGAGTTCAAGAGTAAATCGGTAGGTGTTCAAGGTACAAGGTTATTCCGTTATTCGGTATTGATTGATTCTGAGAAGTGTAAGTGTATTTTGTATAAAAAAACATCATAGTTTCTACGTTTCTAGGGAATTATTGTCTATAGGAGATTATTGTCTATCTTCTTATACTCATTAATGGAATGTATTATAGCCCGCAACGTCTCCTGGTCGAACTGAGTTGGCGAAGAAATCGCCCGAATCCGACAGGCTATCGGAAGATGTCAAAAGAGATTTGGAGGAGAAAAACGAACAGATAAAGAAGTAAGATTTTCCGATTATCGCTTCTAACTGTTTCATTTATCGGCTTTTTTTTTAGGCGTGATAATCTTGATTTTGGTATATTGATCGAGTTAATGGTTGGCAGTGTTGTACTGTTCGTTTATTCAGGCTCGAGAGCCAGCTCGCTGCCATGAAGACCAAATATGAGAATGAAGCGAATAAGCAGGTTTGTTCCGTGTCTGACAGTTGACCGTCGAAGGTTTTTTGTCGTCCTCTCAAACGTATTTCACTATTCTTAGTAGGAAACCTTCAAGAAACCTTCAAGAATCCAAACCAATCAGTTCTTTAACTTCGAATATTCTATATTTACCTTTACAATAACCGTCTTGTGGTGTATAAAGCCTAATAATATTGAAATATTCAGATTCTACCTGAAATCTTGGCCGCGCAACGGGTGGTACAGAACGCGGTTGCATCTGATCAGGCGGTTCCCACCTTCATGCCTCGTAAGTTTTATTCAATTTACTAGAATATTTGCTTCAACCCTTCAACCTAAGGTGTGACTATTCTACAGAAGGATCCCGTTATTCGATTTTCATACGTACGTAAATTTTTTTTACCGATATTGACAAAAAGGAGCCCATCTTTTGTTTTTTTTGCCAATCGGTCGACTTCACTAGTGTGTGTTCGGTTCAAATTGGTTTAATGAAACGTGAGACATTGAAGTTTGGGTGTATTCGTGAATGGGTGAATGAGATATATCTCGGAAACAATTACTATTTGATATCAGTTATTTGTGTAAGACTTCTAGGAATTGATCTTAAAAGTTTTCCAATAAACTCAATTATGTATCTAATGTATCTATTAAGGAGCTCCAGCAGCATTCTCTGCAGCATTGCTGTCTGGGTCACCTGCATCGTTCTGGAAGTCTACTAAACCGATAGTAAATCCGATCGCCGCTTCTAAGGGTGGGTCATTATTTCGTTAATGTATAGGAAGTAGAATTTGTATATAATTTTTGTCTTGTCCTATTCATGGCTCGTGGGAATTGATTTTTCGATGGGTGTTATGGCACGGATGTTTTCTCTCTCAAAAATCAGTTTGAAACTTGATATAAATGTTAAGTATTTGATTACAGTTTCCATAATCAAGCTCCTGAATACACCAATACACTCTTGAATTGAAATCACCACTATGTAACATTGTGACGTGACGAATTAAAACTTGAAACTTGAATTTCAGTAGCCCCACTGGCAACTCATCCCCACCCCGGCCACGAGGGAGAAGTGTGTCTCGGATGTATGGACGAAGAGAAACAGGAGCGCGCCCTGCGCACTCTGGACAACATGGCCAAACAGTGGAATTTATCTGATTAGCTTCATCTCGGGTCAAATTTCGATGAAAGCGAACGGGTCCTTAGTGTTTTCTGTTCTTTGCAGCTAGCATCTTCGTTTTAGTTTGATATTTTTGTTTTTGAGTTTTGCCTGATCCATTCGATACATGCATTGTTACTGTAATTTTAAAATTAGTTTGCACTCTGATTATTTGCATTTCATCAGTTCATATTCTATTCGGTTTCTTATCCCATGTTTCTACCGGTGTTGTATGCAGTTTGATTAGATGACAATGTTTGAATAAAGTTGTTTTATGACTGTACGCAAATCTTTGTGATAGAAATATTTGCAGTTTCGGTGTTCATCGGTGAAACTGAGCCGTGAACGGGAATCCATATTTAGTACCATACCCAAAAAGAAGTGATTGTCTCAAAAATCACATTTGTCAATTCACGTGACTCTCGCAAAGATGATATTCACCTGATGGACATGTCTGTAGTAAGTGAAACTGTTCTGCTGATTACATATAGTACAAATCATCCTAATCACTATCTGCAAAATATTTAGTTTTGTGGATAGTATCCTTCTCGATGATGATGTGATGATATGTATGCAAATCTCTTCTGTTCGCGCTTCTGTGTATCCATGTTTTTGCTATTCTTATTTTCTTACCATACACTTTTCTACGAAACAAAGGATTTGGTATTATAGGTAAAGTCAGTGTAGTAACATCATAAGCGCGATCTGATTAAAGGACTAACTGGAACTCTGCTCTACTGCGAAAAATATGCCCCAATCAAAAAGGCGGGAACTCGTGACGTCATTTTGGATCTTCGATTTAAAAACTTTATTTTATTTAATCTGAACTTAGGAATTATTCTTTTTTTCCACAGTTCTGTAGTCCTTAAAATGATCTCTCAGTAATTGAACTGTCAGCACTAAATAAAACATCATATCACCTCGTGTTCGGTCTAACAAGAAAACCCAACAATACAGTAATTGAACTGTTCTTTAAATTAGCTGTGTGTCGCCGCGTCCTATGCATAGATTTTGTCCGTTATTTTTTTCTCTCTCTATATCTCTCATTCAAGTCATCTTTTGCTGAATGATCTAATACGGTTCAAGGGTCAATAATCAATATCAAGATTGTGCTCTCTCTTGCACCCTCATTGGTAAACTAGCAACTTACGAGCTCGTCGTCCGTAAAGATTACTCTTTCTCTTCTCTTACTTAGTTACTAGGGTTCCTTATAATTTGTTATCATATACATCTATATAAACATTTATTATTCGAGTGTTTTGTATATTTATTTACTCATGAAGTAACGTGTGTTTCTCATTTATTGCATGAACCTTCAAACCTACTTACATGCTCTTTGTATTCAGTTTATTCCCAGAAGGTATCATGGAGGTGGTTGAAGATCCACCGCTCGATGGACTTGGGCATATCACCAATCGGAGAAAGGTGTGTTATTCTTTTCTTATTGAAATAGTTTTTGCATACCACTTCTGTGGCCGTATTCACCAATCCTCGGGAAGCTAAAATACCTTCCCGCGGGAAGTTAGAGCAAGAAAATAGTGTGCTGGTGAGTAGGGTCCAGAGGCGCGGGAAGCTTTTTTACCTTCCCGGGATCTTGGTGAATACGGCCACTGCTCTCAGTTTGTTACGGCTGTAAGGTGGAATTCTGCCTCCTAGATTTATCAGTTTAGCAGTTTAAAAGATCGAAGCGTCGGGACCGAAACCGAAGTTGAATTAAGGCTCAAAATGGTGTTCAAGACACAACAGTTATCTATTACTATATTGGATCTTACCTTCCCGGCACCGCGGAAAAAGGAAACATGGCAAAATTCTGCGATTCCATCAGTTTTTGAAAAAGTCAGAAAAAATTAGTGGTATGAACTTTAGAATGAATATTTTCAGACAAAGATCAGGAAACCTAGCTCAGATGGGGAAGAAGAAGACAGCGTACATAATATGGATATGGCATCTAATCGAAATCCGTTCGGGGTAAGTTTAATCACTGCATTCTTTTTCAAGTAAAATACACCCACTCTTCAATTTTCAAAATAGAAATCAAGAATGCCAAATTGCCAAATAATTAACGAAATAGGCAGGTGTTGATTTTGTCTGGCTATTTTGAAGTTTGCTGGTGTATTTTGCTCACTTGCACTTCCCAGTTACTTTAGCTAATCGCAGCGCAGCGTGTAGTAGGAGCATCTTGCTTTCAGATCAAAGATGACAGATCACGTCAAAATCTACACGCCGAAAGACAGGCCCGACAGGAAGAGGCATTGGCTCGCAGTCGAAAGTTGAACGCAGCTAGAAAGCCTTCTCAAGGTGGGAATGGGAACATGCTGATACTCTTATCTTAGGAGCATTCATCTAGTCTTGTTTAGAATACTATTGACTGTCTATATATATATATATATAGACAGTCAATAGTATTCTAAACAAGACTATATATATATATATATATATATATATATATATATATATATATATATATATATATATATATATTCGCTAGTATTTAGGTTTTTCATCAGGAGTACGAAGATTGCAAGTAAAAAATTGAACGTGGATAACGTTACTTGCTCAACTTTAACTCAGCTTAGGCTGAAAAGTAAAATCAGTAGTAAAAGTGCAAGATTTGAACACTTCAAATTCGTAAGTTACAACATTAAAAGGGATCTTGTGTATTTTTGAATTACTTAGACTGAATAACACGACCATATCTAAAAAATAGATTCCTCATCCTTTTCCCTAAACTAGTAGTTTCCTCATTTTGAAGCCAATTTAAGAAACTTTACGTGTGCAAATCGAAAAACAGGCTTATTTTGGAATAAACACCTAAGTGATATATTTTATTTCAGAAGAGGTGGTGGCCCAGAGTGGAATTGTCGCCTCACTGCTCAGCGCGCACATGAAGGCGAAGATTGCCATCACAAACTGCTTCGACCAGAAAACTGTGCTCGATTTCATTGACAAAAGCTGCGTGGAACGGGAAACGATGCAGGTTTGTTGTTTCCTTTGCTTTGTTCCGGTTTCATGTATTTCTGATCTCGTTGTCCGGTAAACTAGCATACTATAATTCCTGTTCTAATCATTTTGAGACGAGGACGTTTCCATAAGTGTATATGTTACAGCTCTACCCAAACTGACGTGTATCTTCTCCAGTGTGTTAATCCTAAAACTTTTCCGAAAGGTGATGGAAATGCACGATATATAAAAAGGTTGATAGTATTCGCACGCTTGTGCGGAGCTACCACCTATGGTTAGCCTGTGTTCAGGACATGGCAGTAGCCATCGACTCGGCTTCAATGGTCTACGGATATCGCGTGGACAAGACGCATCTCGACGCACAGGACACGCGGTTTACCTTCATTCGGGGTAACAATGATGAAGCTGGCAAAGGTATTTAGATAGGGTCACTCATGCCCCACTCCTGGTGGACCACCGTTTCAGCTGTCATTCTTAGATTGACGTCTAATGTGCTGTTGCCGGCACACCAACTTGTTCCTCTTTCGGGGTAGATTTTAAAATATCCGTTTTTCGACAATAGAAACAAAACTAAAATCTATAATTGTTCCTTGTGCCAATGTGAAAAAATTGGTTTTGTGTTCATTGCTAGATCATTTTTAAGTGTAAACGAACGAGAGAGGACAAGTTTGTGTACCGCTTCTATTTATTGCATATCTTTTCTGTTCTCCTCCTTTTCCTGTAATATCTTTCACGCATTGCGCGTTTTCAACTCCATAACCCCATTCCCAGCTTGTTTAAAATTGCTTTCAAAAGACGGTGGTCCACTAGCTCTATATGAGTACACTTAGAGTTCTGGTAAATTTTTATTGTGCCAAAATGCACAAAATAATGTAATGTTTTTCTCTTCAAAACGTAGGGGGCAGGTGTTCTATCTACAGTACCTATTGGCCGTGTGCCGTGCTGGTTCGGTTTCGTTGTGTGCATCCCCCCTCTCACTGTCGGAGTCTATCCTTATTTCTGTAACTATATGTCCGTGTCGTCCACCAAATAGGATAGAATTGTAGAATAGAGTTCGCCGTACGACCCGATGCCAATAACTTGAAAAGTTACAGTTTAGTTTTTATCGTCTGATCGGGTCATTTCATAAACACTTTGCAGCACGAGCATTAGGTTTGAGAATTGTTCATAATATAAGTTAGACCCCAAAGTTATTTTACTGAGTTGGTGGACGTTGTTTTTCAGTTTTCTTTATGTGGTCCGTAGCGTTTTCTTTCTGGCTACACATATTTCGGATTCGGCTACCACCATTACGTTAATTTGTGTAAACAGGCAAGCAAACGTTACGGACCATTTTTTTGAAAGCAAACGGGTAACGGGTGGTGGTGTGTTGGAACATTTTCCTATCTCCTATGCTTTTGCAGTACTAAACGTTGGATGTGCTATGTTGTGCTACCTCCCAGATAGTTTGAGGAGGAGCATTGTCAAGCGTCTGTTCTATTTCCAGCCGCCGAAGCCATCTCAGCTGACGGTACCGCCATAGACGGGGATGGCGAAGGAGCACAGAAGACCAGGAAACGAAGGGGACATAATTGTGAGCATTCTGGCGGTTTTCTGGTTTGTCTATGGGTTAAATGGCGTATTTGCGTTCTTGTTGTAGATGAAACGGCATAGTGGTTTTCGGGAAATGCTGGATATCCTTTCGTCGAGGCGAGACTCTTCCATTTCGAATTTCCATTATTCAGTTCAGTTTGTATAGTTATTGAAAAGAGTGTATTTAATATGTTGATGGGCTACACCGGATAATTTGTCTTCACTGTCCGAAGTCTTTTTCTTGCACAATCTTCTGGTAAAATACACGTTTTTAGGATTTATTCTGTTCGTTTTCGCTGGGATTCATATAGGATTTTGTAGTGGTAATGGACGACGACTGGCAGAATAGATACCACGGACTGATGGAGGGAGATGAAGAGAGATTGAGTCCCGACAGAGACGCAGGCGACGAGGAGGAGGAAGAGGAGGATACTCTGGACGGTAGGGTTTTCAATTCAAGTTTAGATGTAATCAAAATCTTAATTTTGAATTATGAAGAACATGATACATGAAGTTCATGCTAACGAGTTTTTTGGGATGCGTTCATTCAATGTTCTTGCTTCAAGGTTTGTTTTGTGTTCACAGTATCAAATTCAGCCTATGCTGCTATGCTCTACATTTTCGATTCAGCAAGCATTGTATCTTAACGAGCGTCCTACTCATACTATAGGCTACTACATTTATTGGTTTACCACCTATTTTTTCTTGACATTCATTCTGTGTACATCCATTTCTGTGTGCAGAAGACGAGGATGGAGAGGAATCCGACAACGAGAGTCTGAATATCCGCGAGGATTTGGATCAAAGACTCATAAAGATCAAAGATCAGCGTAAGAAGAAGTCGAGTCGCATCAGAGTACGGGTGAGTGAACGTGTTTTAGTTGTCGAAATTTTTGATGCAAAATCATTAATTTTCACTGGTTGAAATCTGAAAGCGGACTATTTTTGTCGAATAGTCGGACCTTACTAGTGAATGATTATAATTGAACAAAAAATTGAACAAGTTTGCAAAACCGAACTTTCATCTCATTCTTTTCAGAATAGAATGTTGGAAGAGGATGACGATCGCCTGGCTATGACGAGCACGCAACTGTCTGAAAACGATTACTATCAGAAGGTTGGACCATAGAACATCTTTATTTGTTTTTTCAAAGGACTCAGAACATAACATCGAGGTTATAGGGAACAGAAAAATCGCAAAGGTGAACATGAACTCCGCAAACAATGTGGAGAGTCACGTGTTAAATCGCGAATACATTATACATTAGTTTCGAAGATACTGTAAGGTGTTCAGAATAAACCGAAACGGGACGGATCTTTGTTTCAGGCAGTCTCGAAGGATATACTGTATATGTATTTATAATATAAAATTACAGGCAGTCTCGAAGCATTCGGAGGGTACGGCCGTCTCTCTTCTACTGCACAATGCGCGCAGCAGTGGGGACGGACGAGTCATGTTCATGCACAGTCGGGTTCAGAAGGACGACCTGCCTCCCGTCTTTGACGACGATATCCGGGACGACTTCCTACGCGGCATCCGAGGTATGAACATACACCAGTAGGGTTTGAATACTCGTCAAAGAGAAATTCCTTGTCCCTTTTGTATTAAAACGCGGTACAATTATTGATTTTGTCACAAAACACGAGTGGGTATTAAGTTCAAAGGCATTAAGCTACAACCTATAACTCAAGTTTAAAGGTGGTCTGATAGGAACCGAATCTCGTGTCTTGCGCTCCATGGTTAATTTCGTCGCTCCAATGCAAATGCGCTACAAAACTAATTTACTGATATTTTGTGGATCATTCAATCTTAATTCATTGGCGGAGATAAACTTCGTTCTTGGGCACATTCGCGCTGGGGCGAATGAATTAACCGTTTAGCGCAAGGCACGAGATCTTATTCCTGCCAGGCCATCTTTAAACATCAGTAGAACGTTCAAAGTATCAAAATGGATAGTTTATAAGAATAAACTATCTTTGTGAAAGTTTAGTGAAAAACAACTCGTACAGTGTTTGACTGGATTGTTGTTGCAGATTCGCTGTGCAACGCGTTGTCGGCTACATCGGCGCGACCTGCCAATGACATGCTGCCGCAGGTGGACGAGAAGCCGCAGCTGCTGTTCATTCGGGGAGGGGGAGTGGACGGTCACGGGGGATACAATCCCATGATGGACAGCGATGACGAGGAGGGAGAGGAGGAGGAAGGTGGGTTGGGGAAAGAGGGAGGGGAGACAGAGAGAGGGAAAGTAGAAATATGGATTGGATAGGGGAGAGGAGGAAACTCTGGTCGTAAGGACCCCACCAGGACCAGGGCCTCAAAATTCCAAAGTTATGGAGATTTTTGTGCAAATTACGGGAGACTTCTCCCTATTTGGAAGACTTATTTTATATTTTTCGGTAACGTCCTAATTTTAAGGGGTCTCACCGGCGGTAGAGGTGCTCAACTTTTCGGTCACCCCTGGTTTGCACCTGTGTCTCTCGTAACCCTGACGAAGGTTTAGAGAGATTGTTGCTAGACATTTTGTAGAAAACATACTAGGCGAAACCTGCCCTAACAGAAGTGTCTATCAATCTTATATGAATGTTATTTCAGCAGAAATGGCGACGGAGGCCGACAGTATTCTTCCGGACGATACGGTGATGCCGGACCGAACCATCATGGAGACGACCATGATGCCGGCCACTGGCCCGAAGACGGCCAAGAAGACCTTGCGCAGGAGACAGCGGAACCGAATGAGGGGAACCGACATCACCGAGGTGGGTGGAGGGGGCTGTTGAGGAAAGTAAGCGATGACAATTGCCATCGCCTACTTTTATTTTTGTCTCTAGTTTTGCAAACTCATAAATGATAACGCCACGCGAAATATGAGGAAATTTAGTTCTATTATACGATTGAAATACAAAAAATGGCATCGCAACATTAAAATTTTGCATCGAAACATTAAAATTTCGTCGAGTTTAGGGAACTGTTTGTTTTGGTTACTCTTTGTTTGCCTATTGAGGTTGAGGGCTGCTCTGTTTAGTCCGTGTTTTATAACACGCATTCATATGAAATTATTCAGATGTGGATTTCCGATAGATTGGATATGCCTTCAACATCAGTCGTTCCAATGAACAAGTCAGAAATGAAACGAGTCTCGAAGAGGATACTGAATTCGGTTAGTTTTGTAATCTCATTCCGACATTTGATCTGTGAGCGATCTCCCCAAGCAACCAAACACGGTGTTTATTAGCCTATCCCGGTGTGTTTGTGGTTCGAGCAAATCGCATGTGTAGACATCAAACTGGAACGATGATTTGATCATTGATCACTCCCTATATTGGGCTTACACAGTTTCTCCCAATAAGTTGAAGGACTGCGACCTTTCAGATGACGGCGGCTTCTCGACCCAGCCTCATCAAGGAGGGTATCGATGCGGAGGAGCTGTCGATGCCGATCGACGACATCTGGAATCAGACGAAACACGCTGAGGTAGTTGATGGAATCTGATTTGTTTGTTGGGGTGTATTTTGTATTCTTCTAGTTTTATTACTTGTGATTGCAAACACCAGTAAGCTCTGACTAAACGACAAAAAGTAGTCCGTTTTCAGATGTAAACACGTGAAAATTTCTAATTTTTCATCAAAAGTAGACAGATTTTCTTTGAACTTTTATTGCACATGTTTGGTTCTTTTTCTATATGGATTGTTTTTGCTTTTTTCAATTAGAAAGTAGTAATAGATGAATTGAGACATATGTCACTTCTAGTATGCCGGTCTGGATGACGATTTCCGTGACATTGACTGTCTGTGGAACTCGGTGGTGGTGGAAAAGGCGGTCGACGATGACAACTGTGATCAGATGCTCAGGTGAGGCGGAGGTCATTCTTGAGTGACCCTGAAAGTTCTTTTTTCTTCAAAAACTGAAAACTCTCAAAAGATTCTCTCTCTGTCCTGATTCGTGAAAGAATGAAAGGTTTGTTTTGGCTCACCAGGAAGAGAAAAGGTCTTGCCAATTCGGGTTTAGATTGATCTGTACCAGTTTCTTTAGATTAGAAAGTATTAACTATATGAAACACGTTGGTCTGATTTGTGTTTTATTCATATTTTCTGTTTTCAGATTGGCAGAACGCGAAGGGGCATCCGCAGACGATGTGCTGGCCCGCAAGAAAAGAGTTCTCCGACCGGGCAATTATCTATTCTTCATGGAGCCTGAAAACGCCCTGGTACGTTATAAATATTATTGTTGGTTATTATGGCTGAATAGAACAACATATCATTACCATGTTACGTTGTGTGTTGCTTCTACGTTTACAGTGTGGGATATAATTTCGTTGTTATATGTTTCTACCCTGTCCTTACACTGCTTCTATGTTCAGAATAGGATGATTCCTGTGGATCCTTGGTCAGAAGAGGGAGCAGCTGCAGCTGGATACGATGATATGTAAGTTGGAGTTTCTTGGAGTTACTACATTTTATATCGAATTGTAAAAGTGTCATGTTATTGGAGGACCACGTCTGCCAAAGTCGAAACTAACATTTTTTCATTCTTTTGCGAACAAACATCTCACACACCGTGAAGTGGGACTGTTCTACAAAATGGAATTCATTTTTTTATTATTAAATGTAGTTCGTTTTTTCCGCCATCTTTTCTGATGGATCTTTCATACCTTTGTTGTCTGTTGGTAGGCAGTGTTTGAATTCTTTCGATTTTCTATCCAGTAAGTAATGTGTCTTGGAACAGACAATTCGGATTTCAGGGACGATGGTAATCTGGACGAGTTCATGGATGCGAACGACGACTCGTTCGACTTTGGGGGCGGAGCCAACGACGCGGCCGACGACATGGTTACTGACGACTTTCCCCAGATGTCGTCCCGCACCGGAATGCAGAGTCCCAGTGAGGAGGACGCCTTCGTGCGCAGCCTCATCGGACTCAACACGTGCGTTTTAGGCGGCATTCATACTTCTTACCATAGATAAAATACCCCGTCAGAATGGCGCTGACCCATGTTCATTTTTGGTTCTTTCCTGAAACTTCGAAAAACTGTTTGAAACGCGACAAACTAGATAAATAATCATTTTTGCAGAGGTATCATGATCATTTCTAGGGTTACGCACGTTTATTTTAGTTGCGTTGTCATTTAACTATTTTAACTATGCTTTTCACGTTGACGTTCAACGCCAGCGTCAACAGTGAAGAGAACATGCGTATCGATTTAGTCGGCGTTAACGCTGGCCTGAATCAATACGCTTGACACGTATTGTTCTACGTATATGAATATGAGAGTAAGCATAACGCAGAAAAATACATTCAAACACGAATGACTTGCAAAAGTGGACATTCTCGTTTTCCCAAGAGCAGGAGTCTATGATCAGCTTGAAAGTTATCTTATTTTCGAAAGGCTTTCAAAGTCGAGTGTTCAGATGTTTTACAGCTACAGTGTCTCGAATTGCTTACTGCTATCTAGCTCCATCTAGGCGAAACTAAGGCCAAGTTGTTCTATTTACTCTCTCTCTCAAGTTCTACTGAATCCCCTTTGTTGTTCAGTGACGATGACGAGCCAGATGTGGACCCGATGGCGCTGCTCCACGCGCCCCAGGATGACGTGGCCGACGTGCCGGCTGCCGACGGAATCACCGTCAACACGGATCTCGCCCTCAGGTCACTCGGAAAACTGGACGATGCTCATTGGAAAGGTTAGATTCATACCTCAGTAAAGCTGTCCGAATAGTCAGCAAAACATCGAAAAACGAGCTACTTTCCTGCCGAAAAGGAGAGGATTTGTCTAGTTTTGATGCAAAATCATTTGTTTTCTCGTGTTGATATCTAACCTGACAATTTTTGTCGATTAGTTGGACCTTACAGGTGTATGATTAAGTCCGATGTTTTTTGATGCAAACCTATGAAATATGTTGAGGGTTAAGCGAAAACAGGCTGTTTTCTGGTCAAAGTCACACTCTTTGTCTGCATCGCTAAGGCGATATTATCTCGATGTGTTAACGTTTTTAACATTTTGAATTTCAGTGAATCAAACACAGCCGGAGAAGAAAGAGAGACAGAAGAAGGAGAAACTGGCAACAGATGAGAATAAGAACGATGAAAAGTAGGGATTTAGATTGCTGCGCGCGATATCTATTCAACGCTCTTTTATTTGACACATATTATCTACATACAGAGGGTTTTCAATATGATTTGTTAATAGAAAACTGTAACTATTATAAAGTTGTATTACTCAAGGATGATTTAGGGGTATTAACAAATCGACATCTATGCGCTAGTAGTTTGGTTCCAATAATAAAACCAACAATATGTGTTTTGCAGTTATTTCGTCATGTCGAACGAGGTGGACCGCGCGGAGGCGTTGACTCGATTCAAGATCGCGAAGGCGAATTCTCTGGAAAAGGGCGAGGAGACGCTGTTCTCCAAGAGACGCGCCACCGAAAGAAGACCCTATCTGGCGTACAAGTTTGAAAACTTCACCAAGCCCGGACTGCTGTTCCAGGTTGGTTCTCGTGCTTAGATATTACAAATACCCCGGGTGAATGTTTCGTTGAATTCAAAAAAGTGAACCAATTACGATCCCTTTGTCCTAGTAGCAGTCGGTTGGCGGCTGTGTATTTAACAAGTGGGATAGCGACAACTGACGGTCAGTTTTCTTTTTGGAGTTCAGTCAGTAGTCGTATTTTCGGCTGAATTTGAGTAGAATCTAGCTGCAGTGTCGTATGGTTTTGAATTTGTGATTACAGAGCCAATTGTGATTGATTGAATAGTTCATTCGTGATTGAATGTGCTTTATTCCACATTGAATATTAGATATGGCACTATACAATTGGGTAAATGGCCAGAGCCATACTGGATCGAATTGCAGGGCAAATACGGCGGTGTTCGCTTCGAGCGTAACATCAGTTCGCATCCGGAGGACGCACAGTTCAGCAAACTGCTGACGAAGGTGAATGGGACGGTGGACGAGGAGGCGGGTACGGAGGACGTCTGCAAGGAGTGGCTCAGCACCTTTGGCGGATTCCGCGTCTTCGCCGATATGGAGGACCCGACTGCGTCAGTTTCTTTGATTATCACACGAATAACGAACTAGCGTCCTCGTATTTGAACGCTCCGCGTATGGTTCGCGTGAAAATAAGCGCGATACTCTGCGAAATAGTGCTGTGAACAGAATAAATTGCAGTGGGATACAGTGCCCCACCACGAAAACTTCATTGACGGAGCTCAATACACGTTTAATCGCAGAATTTACTGTAGGCGAGAACGATGTGCTCAGGAAAGAAGCCGCCGTTTCAGTACATATAGAACAAGAGTAATTTTCCAATATGAGAATGAAAAATTGTGTGTTGTCAAATTCACACTTCGTTTTAAACCGAAAGAGAATTCTTCTTTTATTTGCTCCGTTTCTGAAGTTAGGTCAAGCTCGAGCTGCTTAGTTTCGGTGACCTATCTCCCTTCAAGCAAGGTGCAAATTTGCAAGGATTGTGTCACCCCATGGGCCTTGGGTCTCATCTCAGGTGTTTTCTGTTTCAGCGGGAACGAGTCATTCCACTCGGCGGTCGATTCGCAGGATGGTCAGGACTACGGTGGTGGTGGAATGGACTTCGACGACGGCGGTGCTGGATACGACGACGGAGACTCGTTCCATTCGGCCATGCAGGTGGGCACGAATCGGAAGCATACGCTAGAAAAGTTGGCAGAATATTCAAAAAATGGGCAAAAAATGGGCATGTTTTTGATGCAAAAATATGAATTTTCATGCCACGGGGTCAGCAGTGGAGATTGTACTCTGTTCTGAAGCTGAATGATTTAGCGAACATTATCCACTTCCACTAGAAAAACTGCATTTCAGTTTGATTGAAAATGATTAGTCCATTACCTTTCAGATGAATTTAGATTTAGTTGGATTTGAAGTGGTGACCCAATATTTTATACCACCAGGAAGTTATCTGAAATTTGTCTACGCTTATAGTGATGTTTTTATTCGTCTTCTCACTATGAACCCAAGGCAGCTCATAATGTATAACGGTTTTTTCGGGTTATATTTCTAACGGAAAGTCGATATGGAGCAATTTCGGTTGATTAAAAAAGTCAAAGATATTCTTTTAGAAATCCACATTCGGTCAATTAATCGACCCCTTTTAGGATCCTTCTTCTAAGGCCATGCAGCCGCGCGAGCGAACTCGTCATGAGAACCTGATGTACGAGTTGCAGCAAGTACATGGAGATGAGAGTGACGAGGATGAGGGAGAGATGGTCATGGTGGGTTATAATAATACTAATACTGATAATAATAGTCTATTACGGCAACTATTTCAGCCCCGTGTTGTTTGATTTATAGAAACCTACAGATTATCGATATCAACCGTAGGACTGTCCGTAGAGCGGATGGGAATAGGCATGGGGGAGATTAGTACCAGCTCGTGTTGTCCGCCACACAGATTTTATGAGAGAGCTTTAACATTGTTATTATAGTCTTCACAACCACATAAAGTTACAAAGTACAGAATATTACACAGTCTATGCTTTTCAGATGTTGGATAGAAAGATAGTGATCAAGAACTCGAACATAGATCAGTCTCGCGTCAAAACGTACCTGAAGCAGATATTGACCAATCCCACGGTGAGCTCCTTATATTCAGTTCACCAATTTCTTCATTTAGATTCACGGACGATTCCATCATTAATGCAATTTACAATTCTTCCATGTTTTTACTACTTTCGTCTGATTGACTGATAGTTTATTGATGTTTTCCTAAGTTATTGATTTCGTGCGGTCGTGATCTATTCTACTCTCAGATTGGTCTGGACCACCTGCAACACGTGCAACGCGTTGTGGATGCTGAAGAGAATGGAGAGGGCATGGAGGAGGTATGTCATATTTTATTTGAGTCCTAACATGGAATGGTATTTTTTTACTTGAGTTACCCATATTTCAGACAAAGTAAAATAAATGTTTTTTTTAATATTTAAATAGGCAATTGAGGTATTATTGTTGGCTTTAAATCACGGTCGTTTGCCAGTTTTGGGAATGCATTCATTGTGTACAACATAATAGAAGCTCTATGAATCAATAGTTGTAAAAAAAAAACGCTGGGGTGCTGTCGTGAAATCTAATTTCTGGTAATTTCAGGTTGCGTCTACGTCCTCGTCCGAGAAGGAAAATGTAGTGCAAAACGGAGGGGACAAAGAGAAGAAGTTGGGGGCCATGGATGAGACTGGCTTCGGTAAGCAGGAGTTTCTTTGATGATGTCACCCTATTCACGAAGCTAAACTATCTACCAGTTTGGAAGTTTGAAGCTAAACTATCTACTAGTTAGGAAGGCCAACGTTCGACGCCAAAAATGTATGAAATCGTTGGTGTGTAGCCAGGAATGAGGTTGTTAAAGTTGAACTCGGAATTTGAAACCTCGATTTTTGTGAAGACTAGAAAACGGGAAAACTGAAACATTTGGAGTTTTTTTGTTGCGAAAAGTTGTTAAAACACTTAATAAGTATGAATAGCTAACGTTATCACGTGTGTATTTGCAGACGCGCTGAACGTGACAGCCGCAGTGTACGCACCGGCCGAGGACCTGTCTCAGCCGGAAATGTTCCGTCGTCCCTCGAATGCCGGCGAAGATCCCTCCACCCAGATGTCTTCCGGAGTCATTCTCAGCGATTTCCGTGTCGCAGGTAGGACAAAACTATATATTTCCAAAAACGTTTTGTTGAAACACTAGAAACTTTCCATTCAACAAAACTCGTTCTTAATGAAGGAAGAGGAAGTTTCATGCAATTTCCATCTAGTCTCCGATAAGACGCAGTGATTATCATTTGAAGTAGGTATGAGAACGTGTAGTTGGTCTCAAACCCATTTCGAGTAGTTTCAGTTGCTAGTTTTCTTGAAAAGTTTTGATAAACTTTATATCACATAGTTTAAAATGAAGAAAATTCTAGAAAAGTTATGCGCCTCACCCAAAGGTGCAATCATCCTTGCTCTATTCTGAGTGGAAGTCAGACTATTCTGTTCGCTTTCAATTGGATTCGTCAATCGTTGATCCTCAGTATTCGTTCACGGACAAATCGTGAAAATACTTTATTTTCTCTCCAGGAGAACACTCGATGCAGTCTCTCTACACGTGTCTTCCCTTCAAATCGACGCGTCCTCAGGAGCGCGAGTTGCACGTGGCCTTCGCCTTCAGTATCGCTCTACAGATGTGCAATGAAAATGTGAGTCATTTCTCAAGTGTGCTAACATTTTGTCATGCGTAGTGCAATTGGAATTATCTTCAATAGATGGTTCTGTTTCAATTAGTAGTGTTATTTTGCTCTGAAATCATAACTCTAGTTGCGATTAGTATGCTCCGGTAGCATTTTCCACATAGCCAGCAGGTGTCAAAATAAACGCAGAACGCACTCTTTTCTGACCAAACTCGGGAAAATTTGTGTCATTTTGATGCAAAAAAAAACAAGTTCAACTTTTAAAAAAAAGCTTCCATGTTGTAGAACACTCCAACCTTGTGTGCTCGTGAAACCAATCGATATATATGTTTCGTCCAGACTCTGCACCTGGAACAACGTCGACCGGACGACAATGAGCTGAGCGGTCGCAGTGAGGATTGGATGGGCGACTTTGTGGTGCGCAACGCGTCCCCGCAACCTGCCGGCACCTCCTCCTCGTCGCAGGCCTTTTCGCAGAAGGACAACCTGCTGGCACGTCACTCTGCCAGCTCACAGCCGGAACACTAGGGTGGAAACAGCATCATGTGTGCTTTCTGGGGTAAATTATAAGTCCAATAGGGTTTTCGGTAACCTTTTTTGGTCGCCAAATAACGTTTCACTCGAGCTTGTTGCATTATCGTTCCTCATCGAGTCTCGTGTTTGTATTTATCTATGACATCAGTTTTCCTTCTTGTGTTTCCAAACCGCCAAACACTGTCTCGCTTTACATAGCATCATCATGGGTTGTAGGTGTGGGTGTCATAGTGTCATTTTTGCAACTATCTCAGTGGCTCAGTTATGCGGCTGATAGATGGTAGATTAGTGATAGTCAAAGTAAGTCTCCCTGATGGTATTAATCTGACTCATGTTCTCGTGTTTTCCGTAGATTGGGCCTTATCACCGTATGTTTGTGTGTTAGCCGTGTTGTTTTCCTTCTGACGGTAGGCCAATTTTGTTGTTGACCGCTGCTTTGTTGACAGATTCTACTGTCCCCCAACAGTCTGTATTCGATCTCCTCATGTGCATCACCCGGTATTTTATAGCTTTTTCTGTCTTCTTTGATCTTTTTTCCCTTTTGATGACACTGTTGTTGATGTTATTTATTCATTGGCTACATTAGCCATGCGAATGCATTTCACACAGCGGGTTTCGTTAAGATTACTCGAGAGTTTCTCATTTTTATTGGATGTGTCAATTAGTTGGTATAATGAGTACTGTTTCATCGCCACTGGTGCCCATTGTCAAACCTTTCGTATCTTACGAAAGACTTTTTCTGACCAAATCGACACGATTGATGAAATTGGCTCCCCGTGATACGATACCATTATCAAGCTAATTAACACTTCCAATGTCCTCGTTTTCACTTCAGCATGTGTCCCAGATTCAGTTGTCATATTTTTTTCATTGCGCCATTTGGCATACGAATCGGCAACTAAACACCACCTTACCTCACAATTGCATCTATATTTTTGAAAACGAACAGTTTGGAAAGGTGCTGTTTCTTGGTACTAGGGAACATCTGTTAATAGTAAATATTGCCGTTTGTTCATTGTTCAGGTTCTTACAGTTCTGTTATTGTGTGGAATAGTTTGGTGTTTGTCACCTATTATTCGCTGTTACACGTATAGGATCTCCTAGGAATAATGTATGTGTCACTGTAACCCTACCTCTTTCTTAGAAATTTAGTAGACCTCTGACTGGACTGTAACCCAATCATGTAGTACAATGTATCTATCTCTTGTGTATTTGCTTTAATGGCTGAAGGATATTAGTCAAATGAAATTTGTGGTTGTTAGTTGTCACGTGAAATACTTGGTTGGCTCCAATTCAATATCTCTGATCTGATTATGTTAGATATGATGTATTCGTGGCTGGATAGCGAATATGAGAAGAAAATCCATTTCTCTGTAATATTTTATACAAAACAACAAAACTCGTTTATCTGCCAGCTGTTTGTCAGTTCGTGCTACACAATTCCAACGTGGAAAAACCTATGACTTTTTTGTATTTTCTTTATTCAACTATATATTTGTTTGCAGATCACCAACAATGGATGTGGCGCCGAGTTCTAGTGAGAACACTGAGCCAGTGCTGCTGGGAGAGGCGACCAGGGTGACGGAGAACGGGAATCTGCGAATATCGATTAGATGCAAGGCGAAGGGAAGATTCTCGACTAGCTGGTACCGGAACGGCGTGTTGGTCAGTTGACTTCTTTGTTAAATACAATAACTTTATCCTTCATTGTTTTGAGCTTGTTGTAGCATACCCACCGCCTTAGTATTCGATAGGTTGGGGGCGGCATGTGGTCCGATAACTGTGACAGCAGGTCCGGAAAAAATAATCATCAATTCATAAGTTCTATGGACAATTTGAAAACATTGGAATGTTCATTCTGTTGAAATAACTGAACTGAAAATAATCTAAATCGCAGCTATCTGATGCCCTGGTGTCATAGTGAAATTCTATTTGGACCTGTAGGGTAACGTACTAGGATCATCATATTCTTCGCCAAATGCGTTTACCCATTCAAATTCTATACTAGTCATAAAATTTACAACCTGAGAGACCTCGACAACGCTTCCGTACTGTCGTTCTCGGATTGGGTAAGATTTTGTTTCATATTGTACCTTTTTAAGGTACAACACCCCTCAATGAGTCAGGAACAGCGAACGGAAGGAAATAATGTGTACACTCTAAGTCTGATAATCAAGGAATATCGCGCCAACGATGTGGCAACATTTGTGGTCAAGGTAGAAATTGATATTTTACTTATTTCAGAAACAAAGTACCAATGAAATCCTCAAGTTATTTTTCCAATTTCACGAAAGCGAAATAATGACATTACCGAAGAGCCATCATTTTCATAAAACCTAAATCCAGGCTAACTTATCTCAATATTATTTTATTAGGTCGCAAATGACGTTGGTTCCGTACGTGAAGTGGTGCGTGTGGGTGCGAATGCCGTGTCGCCCGTAGATCAGACAGAGACTATGGATGTGGACGAACAACAACTGAATAGGTTGGTCGCTCAACCTCTACGCATTTATATTGATGTTCATTTTGAATTATGTTGTTTGTTAGAAAACTGAGGTACAGTATTTTCTATTATATCAGAAAAACTGACAAGTTGAAGCGATCAAGTCTTAGCCATTAACATTTGAATATGAATCCACTTCGTTTCAAAGTAGTTTGTCTGTGCGAACCTATTCCTCCCAACATTTATTTAGACGTGATGCTGGCGCGAGCAGCAGCAGCGGTGCGGAGGCGGAAGTGCGTCCGCGTACGAGTACGGTAGTCAAGCCGGAGGTGGTGGAGAACTACCGGCCACTAGCCGTCACGGCTGCGGCGTCCACTTCACGCGAGACGCGACGCTCCTCGCCCATGATTCAGCCGCATGTGCCGGCCAAAAAAGGTGGGACTCTTTCTTTCTATATTTGAGTAGTAGGGTCTATCAGGTTATCACTTTAGCCTTTGATGCTGGTGGGTGAAGGTGCGCACGCATAAGCAATGGTTGTCGATCGATAGTTATACTTTATGAAGCCGGGGGGGGGGGGGGGGGGGGGTTGATTTTTGAACTCAGAATCCAAGTTGAGCTTGGGTAGTATGTAGTATGGGTAGGTTGAACGCTTTTGCAACGTAGACTTGGTATTCCTCAATTTGAAAAGTGTGAACATTGCTGTATGGGCAATTCATCAGGGATGCGCGTAGGATCGTTGATATTCGAGACGAGAATGGATTCGTGGTATGATGAAGTGATGTTCGACATGTGACGACGAATTAGCCAAAGAGTTGCCATCATAAGCCACATCAATCTGTTTTGGTATTGATTATTATATGATTGCATCTTGCGCTTGTCGACAGATACTCAACTCTCGAGGCTCGTGATTGTTGAAACCCTAGAATCGGGAATGCGTCGTTGTGGTTTATTTTCTAGTTTAACACGGGTTTGAATCACAGGTGGGATAATCCTGGTTAGGGATTTCAAAAGTTAATGATCCCTTCCGCGAAAAAGTACGAAAAGGTATGGGTCCCTCCCCAATTCAGTGATGCCACAATGACAGAACTGGATAGTCTGTTGAACAGTTATAGGTCCCCTCTCGCCTAGTGTGGTAAAAAGTTAAGGGTCCCCCGGTCAGCGGACCGTGGCATCGCACCTATGGTTTGAATATAAAATATGCACTCGCTAGATATTTGAAAGTGATAATAATTCCATATCAGATGAGAAGTTTGGACTGGTATTCTGGTGTACGTAAAATACTCGGATTCCTCGTAGTATGTTTCTATTCAGATTAAGCAAGTGTTTTTGTTTCTATTTTCTCTTGATATCTCACGATCTCTATAATGAATTGATAAGAACAACCATTATAATACCCGCCAGTCCCACGAAATTGCTTCGCTATCGATTAGACACTTTTATAGTTGTGCGAGGGTTTTATCTTTTATTCGTTGTACACGAGAATCGTGTGAGCGTATGAGATAATTCGCGAAATCGCAATAGACGTGAATCGGGTGATCTTGTATGTATTCTTTTGCTTTATTGATCATTCAATATACAATTCATTTGGATAATGGCAGTTTTTTTTTGAATCTAATAAATAACATACACGATGGCACAGCTCAAAAAACACTATCTTAGCGGAGCGGAGTTCCACCGAAGGTCCTGATCAGTGTCATGTTTTGTAGTTTGTAGTTATCAATCAGTTTTTTTTCTGGAGACATAGTTTGGTTTTCTCTGATATAATTGCGAGTTCAGAACTAGGAGGAATTGAGTGACGTAGGCGTTGTCCCGTCACTTTTTTCTCCGCAAAGCTTGGTTTTCGTCACGCATAGTGCATCTTTATGCGAGAAGAAATGTGTCGGTTTGCGGTCGCAACCTGTGTTTCCGGTTTGTTGCCGCGGCCTTGCCGTCTCACGGCGCGGCAATCGATAGTTATACATTGGCGTGCGGTTGAATAACGAGAGATAGAGAGAGCGCGAGTGTCAGTCAGCTGGGTCCGGGTTATTTCCTCTGCGTCCCTGTCATCTCTGGTCCACCAGTTCTGTCTGTGTCTCTCAATCCGGAATGCTCTATCGCCACCTTGCTGTCGGCTGCCTCTGCCCCCTCCCACGGTGTGCTGGTTGTACAAGGCTTCTGGGTGCGAAAGGACGGAAGCTTTCATATTTCATTCGTTTAATTGATTACTTCCCTTCTCTAATTATTTTTCTCAGAATGGTAGAATTTTTTCGTTCCCCAGACGGTAGGGTATGTATATATTATTGAAATCTGGCACCCATGTTCACAGCCTTTTGTGACTATTTTCGATTTTCTTGGTCGACATGATTTAAGGATCAAATTTGTTATCATATTTTTTCAAATTCGTAGCCGTCCCTATTATGTTTTGACCGTTCTTTCTCCTTTTCTGAAATGTTTAGTTCAGACAATGGGTTGACTTTTGGCTAACTGTTTCTCGCTATGTTCACTTGTTTCCACATCTTCAAACCTGGAACCGTTAATTCGCTAATTGCATTCTGAAATTTCATTTTTCTTTAGCTTGAAGAATATATTATATTGGGAAATAATTTTGAAATAGACCAACAAGCCAAAATGTCTGCTCTCGGTCTGATCTATGTTTTAGGTAGGACAGTACAAGAATAACTTCAAAAATAATAATTATCTTCCTGCTCATATAAGAAAGTTTTGGTAAGATTGTGAGCATTCTGTGACGTGGAAAAGTGAAATTTGCAGTACTTTAGGCATCATAGTACGACGGATTTTCAAGCTTACAGCCGCGTGCTTGTGTGACGAATCTCATATTACATCACTTTTCTATTCAATTATCCGGCCCTTCTAGCTAGACTATAAATAGTGTATAGAGCGTAGAGCTTTGATCTGCTATTAGTGTTTTGAACTACGTTTGAAGTGAGTATTTGGTGTTATCTTCTGCTCCTACCCTTATGTAAGCAATTGATAAGGCTGCAACGGTTTCCGACCACTACTACTAATAGAAAACGTGTGGTGCTAGTTTGATAGTCAATAGACATGGGATTAATACCGAAGATGTGTTTTCTTCTAATCTGAAATACAGTCTACAGATAGCTCATCTTAGCTCGTCTTGCTCAAAGGTTAAGACATGAAAACTTTTTAAAGTATGTATCTCATCAACTAAGTAAGTGAGTAAGCGACTATTCACTTCACACAAAAATCTTATGTAAACCCTTCGAACCTATCTTTTTTACATCTCAAATGGCGTCTTGTTACTTCTGAAAAGGTGACCGTGTTTGCACCCTTTACTGATTCATTTGATAAGTGCAGAATGTGATCATCATTTTATATCAAACTCTACTTCGAATTTTTAGTTTTCTTCACTTGTTACTCTACACTCTGTAAATGCCTGCTTGTACTTTTGTCTCATCATTCCGTCCGTGCTCGCAATTTCTTCCCAATTCGTTTTTCATGGCTCGCATCGTATTTTCAGTAGGCATGTGTGTACCGGTATCGTCCCTCCTTCCGCGGTATTAGCTTGTAATTCGATATTGTTGGCCGGTTTCGTCCCCCTCGCCTCTCCCCCCATCTAGTCGACACTTCCTCCTCCTCTAGCCATGAGTGGCAGTATGTTGCCCGGTTCGCCAACTGGCGTCCCGCCAAATGGCGGTTCCCCGCCCATGCAGGGCATCGCCGCCCCGCAGCCCAAGACCATGGCCCGGGTGCAGGGCAGCACGCCGGCAGGTGAGATCAAAGGTCGTACCCGCAACCATATGTAGGATGAATTTGTTAGATCGGTAATCAAATGACACTTTTTCTTCACGGACCCCGGCAGGTGAGATCATACGTGCAATAGATTCGAGGCAGGGCGAAAAAGTGAACAAGCCACACCAACACGTGAGTACCGAGTACATATCACGGCCAATGGTTTCTCAAAATCTGGCAAAATGAGCTGCAGTCAATTTGTTTCATCAAAATATTATATAGAGAAAAAAATACGTTTCAAATCGAACGTGATCGGCCGAAAAGACGACAATTTTCGCCAAAAGTTATTTTGGTATTGTGAATAAATAACTTCATGTTTTCAGTGGCAACGTGTTCTCCGTCAACTCTGGCCACAACCCAGCAAGTGGCTCCCCAGATAGCCACCATTGGATCGAGTGGAGAGGGCGCCGATAGCAATGCTGAGGTAAGCCTAGTTCTGTCATTTCGTGTTTACTATTTGTCATACATATATAATTAAAAGAAAAATAATGATCAAAACAAGTCGGAAACCAACCTCAATGAGGGGTTCGATTCCAGTTGCTTGCATTATCTTTGGATCGAGCAAGATTTTACGTCTACGAGAATGTTTGCATAACGCATCCATGTCGCTGCGTAACATGCGGTGGTTAGATCGAAGTAGGAGCTTTTTAATATTGGGTTGGTTTCCTATCTCAGTTTAACAGTAATTTGTTGACTGTACCGCGGTCTGCATGAGAAAATAGCTAAGAACGATACAAACATCTTGTGATCGAGATTTCTGTGTGGGTGTAAGATTAGGCACTCTTCCAAGCCGCTCAACCGCTTAGAATTGTTTCCCATGCTTCCTGGTAGCCAGACATTTCTCGTAATCAGTCTGATATCATCTGTCGTATATCTCATTCATTTTGAGGCGATTCACTTGCGCAATTCACGAAACACGTCAGTTTATGCGGTTTCTTTTTGTTCTTTCACTAATTTTCACTCCTCGTCAGTTTGATATTCACAATGCATCTCACATGTCGGTAGAACTCGGGCAGTTCTTTTTGGAACGCCGGTGAAATATGTTACTTTTTTGAACTGTCTTACTATCCAAACAAGGTACTCAAAGAGGTCTAAATGTGCGTAAAATTGATTAAGAAAAGACTAATCAATTCATTTTCTAAATGGTTATACCCCTTCGATGTCATTGTCCAAGTTCCCCACTATTCCCAACTGTTCCAGGTTCTCTCTGTGTTCGAGTGTCCGGTGTGTCTAGAGTACATGCTGCCCCCTTATCTGCAGTGTCATTCTGGTCATCTGGTCTGCGGGAATTGTCGACCGAAACTGCAGTGCTGTCCCACCTGCAGAGGACAGACACGTGAGTAGAATACATTATATAGTTGGTTATTAAATAAAGAAAACAAGTTTTATCATAAAATATGTCAGTTTGCACTAGCAAACACAACTACTTACAGTGTTTCGGGCATTTTATCTAGTCCAGACGCCGGTGGGTAGCCTCGTTTGTTCCAAAACTATCGATAGATTCAACTTTTCTTGATGGTTTTCACAGTGTATTTTTTGTATCGAAGTGTTTTATTATAAAATTATATAGAACCTTGCCAAAATATTTATAGGTTTCCCCGTTTCCCGGAACAGTTTTCTTGTTTTGGGTTTGTTTTATGACCATATTGAGAACTGTTACAAGTTTCAAATAATACGAAATATTTCAGCCAACGTGCGTAACCTGGGTCTCGAAAAGATAGCGAACACTGTCCGATTTCCGTGTAAATTCGCCAACTCCGGTTGCGGTCTCTTCTTCTTCCACCAGGACAAGGTGGAACACGAGGAAACTTGCGAGTTCCGGTAGGTCCTTGAAACATGATTCGTGATGTTACTAAAAGTCTCCTAATTCTTCTTCTATAATTCTTCATTATGCCGTTTCAATTGTAAACCTCACTCACGGATTTCTCGTCATCAATACGAAGTAGTTCGCTCATGGGTGTTACGTGATCAAGAGAGAGAGAATTGATGAACTACATTCTATAACCTTTGAGCGTGTTTTGAGAATTTGCTTTTTTCAGTCCGTACAGCTGTCCGTGCCCGGGTGCATCTTGCAAATGGCAGGGTGCGTTGACTGATGTGATGGATCATCTGAAGAAGGTGCACAAGAGCATCACCACACTACAAGGTATGAGGAGAGAGAGGGAGAGGGGTGGGAGAGAGAAAAGGGGGTAGGTAGGTAGAGAGAGAGGGGTGGGAGAGAGAGAAAGGGGGTAGGTAGGTAGAGAGCGAGAGAAGGAGAGCAGCCTGAGAAAGTTGTAATTGAGAGAAGGTTTAGAGAGGCTCTCGAGCAAGCATAGCACTATGAAATCATACTTAAAAAACCGATTTGCATTCCACCATATTCCACGCATTTCAAATTTCAACATTTTCGAGAATTTTCGTGCTTATGAAACTAGGGATGTTGGTGCTTTACAGTGACAAAATGTGAGAAACACGTACTGATGCATGGAGTGATGTCTTTTTCCTTGTTTTCGTTAGATTTTGGGAGGTCACGTGTTCTTTTGGTGTTTAAATACTTTTTACTATACTTTGAATGACACGTTTCAATTTCAGGTGAGGACATTGTGTTCCTGGCCACCGATATCAATCTGCCGGGAGCCGTTGACTGGGTCATGATGCAGAGCTGTTTCGGGTTCAACTTCATGCTGGTACTAGGTTGGTTTGGTGTTCTTTCTTTAATATTCTCTGATATTTTTGTATGTGGTTTGTTCTCACATTCGCCCAAGTACCCGTTACGGTAGTTAGTTTTACAAGCGTGATCCCTTAGAAGTAGCTTTCGAGGTGGTTCATCCTAGTCGTCTGGTTAGTTCGGGCGGAACTTAGATCCCAATTTGAAATATATCTCTTCAGAAAAACAAGACCGGGATCAGGGTCAGCAGATGTTCTATGCGGTGGTTCAACTGATTGGAGCCAAAAAGGAGGCCGATAATTTTATGTACAGGTGGGATAGGGTTAACAGAAATTTTCACGAGATTACACATGTTACCACTTTCACGTGATTTCACGCGTTTCAACTTTCACATGATTTGACGTGCTTCAATAGTGAGTAGTAGGAAGAGGACTGTAGACTGCTCACCTGTTTGTGCAATGAAATTTCGATTTTCGGAGCCCGGTAGCCGGCCGCGTTGAATCTAGGAGTTCATCGTGTCCACGACATCCACCCGAATTAAATCAATGGTTAAATCATTAATAATTCAATTGTGTGTGCGAGTGTGTGTGTGTCTCTGTACGTGTTGGCTGATTCCTCTATAGTAGTCAGGATGTGGAATGTTGCTGCGTGTTCAATGGCTAATAAACTATACAATTCTTTCCAGAGGGTTATTAAACATTACTATGCTTTCTGAGCTTCTAATGAACTTTACTATTCTTTCTCAGCTTCAATAAATAATACTATTCCTTCCAGACTGGAGTTGTCTACAATGCGTCGTCGTCTTGCCTGGGAGGCTACCCCCCGTTCCATCCACGAGGGAGTGGCCCATGCCATTCAACAGTCGGACTGTCTCGCATTCGACACTTCCACTGCACAGCTGTTCGCAGGTAAGAAGACCGGAATATCAAGAAAAGGGTAGACAGGGGCAAAACATTACCTTATTTCATGAACGTTAAGGAAAGTATGTTAGAGAGATATGCGAATAAATAGAATTGTCCCAGTTTTTCCTATTATATTATCCATTCTGCTTTCCTTTGAAGAAAGTGGGAAACCTTCACCGCAGAGCCGTTCGCCGATGTCCGATGAGCAGTTTTTAGTAATTTATAATCATTCTCATCACAAAACAAAAGTTCTTGAAGTCAAAACAAAAAGATTGGTGTAGTGAACAAAATAAAAGTTGGGAGTAAATTGTACATTTTTCCCTAAAAGTTCTTATCGCGAAGGTTGGTAAAGTATGCATTTACTATGGTTGTGTTGTTCGAAGGACATACTATGATATAAGGAATACAGAGTGTTGATTATGCTGGTGAGGAATGCTATTCATTCGCGAAATGTGCGTTTCCGTTGGAGGACAATCATATCTTTCATTTGAAATAATGCTTCCATAATAATGAAAATCTGCAATTTGTCAAACAATAGGCCGAGGCTCATTACACAACAGAACATGGTGACTGCCAATTATGGAGTTTACGTATAGAGGTTTTATAAGTCTTTCGCAAGATTGTTTCAGGCAGGTCTATGGACTAGATGATCCAGCGTGAATAGTTTGTGTTTTGTGTATAAACGTTGTAACAGCCGAACTAGAAACTCAAAATTTTGAGTTGTAAATAGATAACTTTTTCCTTGTTTCAGAGAATGGTAACCTGGGCATCAATGTGACGATAAGCATGGTTTCCGATCCGCTGTCTCTCTCGTCGAGCCGCTGAAGATGGTGGCTATCCGGCGAATTATCTCAAAATTATCCCAATCTGTAGGTTCATCCCTTGTTTTTGCGTGATTCCAGATGTTTCATTAGGTTTCTGTTGGATCTTGGAATAGTATTGCATAATTGTAATAATCATCTTGATTGTGAATTGAGTTGAAATATAGCCCCCCTCCTCTCCTCACGACGTTGTACACGTACCTGCTGTATTTAGCCGTTATGTCGATTTTCCCGGTTTATGCTAATTACAGCTGTATACTAATAGTAAATTGTGTAGTCTCGTGAAACGTGTAAACACATCAGAATTCTAGTAAGTGCAAAATAAAGTGCACGCTAGCTGATGTTCAGTTACGTTTAACGCGACTATTTCATTTGCTTTTAGTGTGGATCCAAACCCATTTAGGGTTGTATATTTTTATTACCTTCACACCATCCACAAGACACGTCCATCTCTCGTTTGTATGATTTCTCTCTGCCAAGTCTATTCAGTCACGTTCACGTATCATGATGTTCAACACCCACGTGTTTTCGTCGGGGTCTAGAAGTCTGTCTCTTTTCACCTCGTACCCTCCTCGTTTCCAATACTCTCTCGTCTCACGTAAACCACGTGAGAGCACGTGAATTGTGGAGAGTAACTGGTGGAGTGGGGCATTTATTGTTCTGTTTTTCATGTCTGAGCAGTTGGTTGTTGACCCTGGACCCATTTAAAGGTCTGCTAGTCCTATCTTGTCAAGCACTTTCGTTTTTGAATCAAAGCCATTCTCTGTTTTTCAGCTGTGTTAGGTGTTTCTGGTATGGCGGTAGCTATTGAATTTTCTTCCTTTTGTGTGCAGCTTTGGTTAGCCAGGATGTCAACTTTACCGTTATTAGTTGATTGAGGAATAGCGATTGATTGTATATCAAGTCAAGAGAAAGTATCAATACTTTTTTATATTGCAACTTTTTTGTTATCAATTTTTTCCAGTTTTCATGTCTTTGTGTAGTTCTTCGTACAATGTGTATCAGTTCGCCAAAAGTTTGTAAAATAGTTTCTCATCGTGATCTGATTATGACTTTGCCTACATTCATTTTCAAGTTTTGGATTTTTTGCAGTTGGCAGCTATATTATAATGCAGCTTAAACCTAATTAGGATAATGTGGGTAAATTCATGATCGGATCAGTTTGTATTCCTCGTCGGCGTTGCCTTTTCTGTTTCTTGTTATAGTGAAATGGGTAGAAGTGAGCTATCTGTTGTCATTTAGCTGTTTGCATGTCAATTTCTGTTGTATATAGATGTGTATTGTCTAGTTGCACCGTATATAAAGTGTTCACATCAACATCATGTTTATTCTTTTTATTTTCATACTATATTTCACAGGAGATGTAACAAAAATACTTTATTTGAAGCTTTTGATTTGTGATTTCCGATCAGTCACAGTCACCTTTTCTCAGTCACATCGTAGCCAGAGCAAGGTAGAAGCCCTCTTGAATTTATTAGAATATCACAGCGAGACAGAGCAGACACAAATGTATACAGTATACTCGTTGTTTATGAATGTTAAACAAGAAAATCCATCCTAATTTTAGATTAGTATCTTTGTAATGATAGCACAAGGAGAGACATACCTACGCAGATACTGTGATTTTGATCCAACCTGATGTATATCAGTTCAAGTTCCATCCGTTTCAAACGGAAAACATTGTGCTGTGTTCAAGACCAAACTAAACTTGAATTTGACTGTGTGTTATAGGCCAGTACAGTCCTTCTTCGTGTTAAAGTTATCACATCTCAGAAAAAGTGCAAGTCAAACTAAGAACCGAAAATTCATATTTTTCCGCCTGATGTCCGGCTCAAACCGATAAATCTGTTCGTATTCAGCTGATTTTCCTTGAAGTGACAGTCGTTTTTCGTTGAGGCAATGAAAGGGAAATGAGTTGGGATGTTTATAGGCGACAGCTAATAAATGATCTTCCAGCCAGCCTCTCCCCTATCATTCATCAAACATGACGAAGGCCACAAAAAGTGTCACAGAATAAGACGAGCCGGATAATTTAGTCATGATTCTCGAAATGTAACGGAAAACGACAAGTTTTCGACAGTTTCGACACAATCGAAAACTTTTCCAAGTTTTTAAAAATTCTGAATATAACATTTTAGAGGGACTTGCAGAGACTGCAGCCCGGTTTTTTTATTTTTTCAAAAATGTGTTGTGTATTTCGATGGTGTGTTCGCGACAGCATATCAAAACCCCATTCTCCTTATCGTCCCAGAAAATCTTATTCCAAATCCCCCGCACGAGTGAGCAAAACATAATTGGCGTTTTCCGATTTTTTTGTTTCGTTCCGTTGCAACATTGAGAATTGCTCGGTTTTCTGGTCGATGAGCTGGCAAAAAATGCAACGTGGTTGAAATGGGTGAATTGCCATGGCAACTGCTGAGAGTATTTGTCAATTCGGGCAGAACTCGGGAGTTTTGCAGAAGAAGACGAGTTAGGCGGACTTCACTTAACCAAGCACTAATAACTGTCAATAAGTAGTTCGAAAGGCAAATTAGTCCAGCATAAAAAGTTCAAAAAGTAGTGCAACAGTAGCCTCATTAGCCAAACCCATAGCCTTTCAGCACGTACATGCTAGAGGAGCACTCAGTGAGTTCTTTCTTTCAATAACGGTGGATAGAATCACAGAATGTGCACATTTGTAACGTCGTACTCTTTTTGCACCCGTTCAATTCAGAAGGGATACACAGATGTGAAAATAGTAGTCCCAAGCTTTTCGTAGAGAGCAGAATTGGCCTCAGAGAGCTATCAAAATGAGAGTTGGGCTGATTACTCTAATCCGAGTTGGTATCTCGACTAGGGTTGTTAAACTCGAACTCGAAACTCGACTCGACTCGAAAAAACTCGAAAATTTTCGAGTTGAGTCGAACTCGAAACTCGAAAACTCGAAATTTCTCAAAACTCGAAAACTCGAAAACTCGAAAACTCGAAATTTTCAAAAAACGCGACAACTCGAAAACTCGAAAACTCGAAATTTCCCAAAACTCAAAAACTCGAAAACTCGAAAACTCGAAATTTCCCAAAACTCGAAAACTCGAAAACTCGAAAACTCGAAATTTTGAACGCGAAAACTCGAAAATCAAAATTTCGGACTCGAAAAATGTCTATTTTGGGTCCAAAAACACTCAAAACTCGACTCGACTCGAAAAAAACTCGAAAATTTTCGAGTTGAGTCGAACTCGAAACTCGAAAACTCGAAATTTCCCAAAACTCAAAAACTCGAAAACTCGAAACTCGAAATTTCCCAAAACTCAAAAACTCGAAAACTCGAAAACTCGAAATTTCCCAAAACTCGAAAACTCGATAACTCGAAAACTCGAAATTTCCCAAAACTCGAAAACTCGAAAACTCGAAAACTCGAAATTTCCCAAAACTCGAAAACTCGAAAACTCGAAAACTCGAAATTTTGAACTCGATTAACAACCCTAATCTCGACTATCCGGGAACCTTGATCACACACTGCGTCTCTCGCTCTGCGCAATCTTTTGCCTGATTTGTAACTTGCTGGGATTTTGAAACAGAGAAATAGAGTATTTTGAGGAGATGCAGGCTTCGATACGAAAATCTAGATGTATATAAATACGGCCTCGAATGTGGTTGTAGTTTGAACTCCGTATTGCCCGGTAAGAAGTTGAATCCCACAAATAAAGTGCAACGTTAAGAAGGCCAAATCAATTCCGGGCATGAAGACATTGACTATATTCATGATGTTTATCGAATCTCAAAACACGGCCGTAATCCAGTCCCTCCAATAGGTTTAGTTGGCGTAGTAATCTCTTCAAAGTTCGTGAGATAAGCTCCCGGCGTACGTTGTGGGTGCAGCGGAGCCAGATATGAATTCATTCAACTTATGCTACAGCTTATTTTCAAGTAATTACTTTCTGGAAAGCACTGTAAGCTTTACTTTGTAGTTTGATCTTTATTCACGCCATAATTTACAAATCACGACCGAGAAGCAGCTAGATCCAACTACAAACACGGCGGGATAGGCAACGTGCACCGTATAGTCTTGCTTTGGAATCAGCGAACCATATTTGAATACTCGATGATATCATATATACCTGAATAATCGATAATATGTTTTGATTTGATTTTGTAGTTGAACCGTACACGAGGTAGTATAATGGAATATTTATTGTACGGTTCAACTACAAAATCAAACCATATACACAACAATGCCGAGGTTCAAAGAAATCAGGACTTGGAGAATATTTTTTGAGTTAGTGAGGACATGGTACAGTTAGTGTACTGGTGAGAGCAGCAGCAGAAACCTCTTTGCTCTAGTTTTCCGAGCCTGTGTTATGCCAGTTTTTCATCCTCACACCCACTAAAACGTTTTTTAGGATTCAGTAACTACCGTTTAATGCAAATATGCGAGCTAATATGCAAATTTTTGTTGAATAATACATTATTCTGAAAACAGTTATGTTAATTATGTTGATTAGAATATAAAGCGCTAAATGGAAAGCTATTTTTGTCGATTTCTGCGGAGTTTGAGGCACCGTAACGAAATTCCTGAAGTAGTGCGCTCCCCTGGCACAATCACATTCTGAACATAAGATATAGTTGGCAACTTGATCTTGAATTTAGTCGGTTCAAGTATTCCTTTTAGCTAAAAAGTAGCCAATATAATTTAAATAGTTATTCTCATAGTTTCAGTTCAGGTAACCATGGTCCCTTAACCCTTACTCTTCTACTCTCTCTTTCCCCCCCCCCCCCCCCCCCCCCCCCCCCACCTATCTCTCTTTCTCTCAATCTCTCTCTAACTCTCCCACTCTCCCTCTCTCTCTCTCTTCCCTCCCCCTCTCTCTTCATCTCTCTTCTCTCTCTCTTCATATCTCACATCTCTCTCTCTCTCTTTATATCTCTCTCTCTCTCTTTCTCTCTCTCTCTTCTCCAAAGTGGGCGTGTCCTATCCCGCCCCTCCAAAATTGCCTCACCTCTTCTCCCCCTTTATTTCGTGCCACTCTAACAGGTACTTGCTAATCGTACCCCCAGATAACTACTACCCAACCACAATGGTTACATTCAGGTAAATATACTGATTATCATACATAAACAGTAGGTCAAATGGAAAGACACGTGGTGAAACACATCAGAATTCGCGAACTTACAATGCTGAACTGGTCAGTAGCTGATTTTAGCTCACGTTTCACGTGTATTTTCAATTCACTGCTAGTGTTACAAGAAGCTAATCAACTAGTTTGATCAGTCCGAAATCGGAACCCAACTTGTAGTCCACAATTCTTCGCCAAGTGAAACGTTTACGTGAAACTCACGTAAACAGTTCACTAGTGAAACGTTTACGTGAAACTCACGTAAACATTGAGCTTGTTAAAGTACCTTTTTCATGAGTTTTTTCACGTCTCACGTGTGTTTCGGTCAACTTCTGGTTCCTTCTTCTCTTCTTTCATTAGAACTCTCGCCCTTCCTGGGAGTGTATTGAAGTGTTGAAGAGTGGGAAGATGTTTATTTATTTGGCACCGCCTGATTCTAAGCTGAGCCCACTTTTTGCAGTTTCTACATTTAGAACATTCTTAGACTACAAATAGAGAATAAGAACTTTTCACATACATATTAGAACAAAGAAAGTAGTATATAAGGTTTATTCATGAATTTGTATTGGAAAACACACAGATCACGAAAAACTAGGACCCCTAAGGGGTAGAGCAGCAATACTCTTAGTACTTACTGTGAAGTAATAGAAGTTCTTATTAGAATGAGAAGTCTTTTCTTTGGGGAATCTGCCTTTGTAAGCTCTAATAGCTATAATTAAAAATTGCTTATTTGTTACAAAACTCTATGACAAAAGTTTCATAGGATTATGTGTGTGAAGCCCAGCCAATTTACGAGATAGCGTTGATGAGACTACAAAGTACACACTACAAAAGTTCTACGGGAGGGGGGATATTGATAAAATCCTCATGAGATTAGGATAAAGTACTTATTTTGTAACATTAATATATAAGTTGTGGGCGAGCGGGGGATAATCCAGTATATTGTCGAAGAACCCTTAAACGATCTTCCCATAGCAACAAACGAGTCGAACATAAGACTTGACCAATTAAAAAAAATTGAAGATGGCCTTTTTTATGTTTTAGAACGAAGGGTAAATTGGAAAACGCGAAGCTAGTTAATTTTCGAATTGAAAATTTACACTTTGTTTTAGAACAGAAACTTCTGTAAAACCTGAATTGAAGTTGAAAAGTTTTACCTCAAGTTACTACAAGGAAAACAGCAAAGTATAGCGTAGTTTTCTGTAAGCGTTTGATTGTAGGTAGTTTAGGCAGTATGAAAAAGGAGCTTTTGGTACCACAAATGTTTCACCGCCTTTTCACTTTTCTTACTAATTCAAAAACAACACTCTAGAAAAACATTTCAAACTTGAAGATTTCATCAGTACAAGCATTTGGTTGTTTTACTAAGCGAAGGTATGCAAAGAACAACTGGAAAAGATAATTGTTGAACCTCGTGCTGCCCCTTTTCAAATGACTCTTATGCATACAAAGACGACTAAGACTAAAAATCAGAAACGGCCGAAAAACAAAATCTTACGAGTAAAAATCACGTTCACCGTTTCTTCTACCATTCTCTCGAATTTGCCTTGACATTAGTGCAGTGGTTAGAGCAGCTGACTCTGAAGATTGGTTGCCTGGTTCGAGTCCCCCACGAGACAGCAATGTGATCGTTTTCCCCACCGCCTTCCGTTTTCTCCCATGTTTGTTTACACTTCGAGAAACCTGACATTCTGAACCCGTGGTCCCCAATAGGAAAAAGTCAAAAAACGAGGCAATCGGTTACAATTCAAAGATAATCGGTTGGATTTTATAGAACACTAAGTAATGAGCGATTTTGTTCTAATCAACTTTTAGCCACTCTCTGTTTTCTTAGAACTTCGTGTTTCAGTTCCAATTTGAAATTAGTTTTTAGTTGCAATCTAAAACTCGCGACGAAATTCCGGAAATGCAATTATGTGTAATTCATGGAGAGTGTGGCACTCTAATGTATACTAGAGGTCTTGCAAATTGGCTTAGTTGAATAGAAACTGAAGTTCTCTCTGGCTCAATATGGAACTTTCCCCAGCAGCAAACAGTATTAAAAATGTAAGTTACCACGATCTCTCCCCTATTAATCTTCATTTTGATCTGCACACAATAAAAATACAGCGGGATAAAACTAAAAACAGAGCAGCTTGTACACATAACGTATTTTTGCGTTTCTCTGCTAACAAGTTTATAACAGCTTGCCAGAAGTTTTCATTCGAATCAGGATTTTGTCAGAATCAAGTGGTTAGCACAGTATTCTCTCCTCCTTTGGTGATTGGTTCGATTTTCTTCCGAGGCACTTATTATTTAGCCTCGTTCAGCTCAGCAACAACATTAAACTTGGCCATATGTGGACCCTTCAAGTTTTCCAATCTTTTTTTGCCCTTTTGCCTACTGCGCGCAATACTTATACTTTTAGAACGTTTCGTTTCAATAAGTGAATCATTTTAAATTCCGCCCGATTTCGTAACTTCCGCTTGAAAAACAGGCCTAGTTGGCCTGTCTTTTTGCGCGATTGCCACACTTCTGGACAGATTTATGCGAGAGCTGTTCAAATAGTTTTGTGTTTGTTTTACATGGTTGGCGCGCGCGTAAAAACAGACAAATTAACCAAATTGTCGTGGCGCAAAAAGTGCGGCGGACGGCACTTAATTGCTCGCCTAAATAGCTGAACGGAGATGGAGAAAAAACGGTGGAAAGACCCAATAAAAGGGTCTCGAGACGAGAGTTTAGAACAAAGACGAGCTAAGTTATGGCTAACACAATCAATCCGCACAAAATTTTGGGCTAATTTTCAAAGTGAGGTCGCGAAAGAAATGTTTTTGTTCTATTTCGCTCTGTTTTGGTAGTTTGATCATGTTGTGATCATCGCCTAAACTGCGCTTTGCGAAGATTTTACCTGGCGCATAACAAACAATTGATCTTCCCCTTAAGAAGTTCTTTCGTAGCTCCTGTACTACTTGCTCACCCGTAGTACAACGATCGAAGATACTCTAATCAAAAGTTGGCGAGATATTGTGCATCAGGTACCACGCCCTGAGCCCGTACTCATGAACATCCTGGTATTTCTTCTTCAATCTGCGTCTCCTCAAACTGTACACTCTCCTCTCACGTCCCCGGGAGAGGCGAAGTAGTGCACACAAAAAAAGAGACGCTGGATGGGATCAAGAAGTCGGGGTGTTCTGGCATACATACTCTGATCCAAACTTCATCTTAGTCTCTTGATAAAAGTGGTGTATATAACGTTTTCGGATCCAAACCCTCTGAGTAGAGGATGCCACTTGGTTCCAAATAAGGAAAGTGAACCTGGAATGGAACACTTTGGAGAGTTAGCCTCTCCTCTAGTTTAAAAGTGTCCATACGGTTGCGCTTAGTAGGGTATACTCTTTTTTCTGATCAACTATTGTAGGGGGGATACACCTTTCATCCTCAGCTTAACTCATTTGATTGAGTGGTTTTTTGGTTGGGTTTAACACCAAGTCATACATTTTGAAACGAACCCCCTGAGTGGGGGATGTCACCCTCGTATTAGATTGTCATGTGGTTTGCTGCTATTTTCCACATGGCCGACCTGGCTTCCTGTTTTTTGCCTCCGTCCCACGACTTGTAAATGGACAACAGAGGTAGGAAGACAAAAAGAAAATAGCCTTTCTTACAGAACTGCTCGGAGAACTATAGGGTTCGCTTTTTTGAAGCAGGCCTGAATATGTTGCCATATCGCGTTGTATTTGTAGTTCGATCCCGTTACAACTAAGTCAAAATGCGAAAATTTAGACGTGCACAGAGATCAAACTACATCAAAGATTTGGCCACACCCTAGAATGAGTGATATTCTTAATAACAATTATTTTAACCCAATTCCTGTTTTCTCACGTTTTACGTGATAGTTGGCGACAAAATCTTAGCGGAGTTTGATATCGCTACGCGCCACATTTCACAAGTTCCACTGAAACTGAACGCGGTCAAACTACAAGCACATTGCCGGGAAAATGGTTCTGCAATGTATGGTAGTTTCATCATTCTATCAAACACCTTTAGTTAACTGTGTATCCGAAATTCTTTTCTTTCCGGGTACGAAATATTATCGAATTCACGCACTCTGGTTGATGAAATGCATTGGTAACAATGCTAGATTATGCATAATGGAGAGACCGGCTTTTGCCACTTCAATCAGGGGAAATGTTGCATATTTGAGGGGAAATCGGGAACGCCAGACACGATTAATTGAATAATTGGATTACGGTAGCCGGGCTTTGTCCTGTGTCGAGTATGGCCGATGATGATTGGTTAGATGTAGTTCAAGTTTATAGTTTGTAGTTTGTATAAAATTTTCAAGACTCAAGAGCCATTCGGTCTGTTATTGCACTTTTTTAGCACTTTTTGATAGCACTTTTTGTTTGTGTTTTGTGTGTTAGCAATGTTTAGCACTTTTTGGGTAGGAAAACTTCACCAAAATCCACCAATAAGCGAGGGGGGGGGGGAAGAATAAGAGGAAAATAGACAGAGAGAACAACATGGATAAAAAAGAGGGGAGATATTTTCTTATGATATGGAAAGTTTTCTCACAACGATTGTTTGAAAACTTTTTTCTTTTATTCTTCGGTTTTGCTATTTGTTCTCATTCTACAATCCCCTAAGACTACTTTTTGCGTTTCTCCAGCGAGACCTCGTAAATAGTTATCAATTAAAGTAACGACCTCCTCTAAGACCCAATACATCAGGATTTGCCACTCTAAATTGCGAAACGAGTGCGCCCGAGTCGTAAGGAGAGTGGAAAATGAGCACGAAAAACAAGTACGAAACACATTTCGAGAGAGTTTGGGATGACTAATAAGAAGACTTTTAACGTTTATACTAGAAGTCAATTGAATAGTCACGTAAAGTCAGCATTCCAACGAGGCATCGTGCACCTTGTAATTGCACTTTTCTGAGTTCTGCTGTGTTTAACATGTTTCACGTGACTGTGCAATTGACTAACAGTATAGCCCCCCTTCCCCTTACCTAGTGTTTGGAGTATTACAGCTGAAGACCATCTCAAGTAAAACGTGCAACTTGCACCAAATAGAAAAATGGGCTGCTGAATACTCCCTCTTGGTGTATTTTACCGCCAAGGCAAATCTGCACTTTTTATCGTACTTGGATTCTGCGGTGTTTCACGTGTTCAACGTGACTAATTTTACTAGCAAAACATCTGGAATCTCTCTAAACTAAGTATCTCATATATTTCTTATTTCTCGTGACTTGGCATGTGACTACCCGGTGGTTGTACTTGCATAATGCCCCGGGGGCAATTATGTTCTGTGGGCCTTTGGTTGTTCCGCGGAAGTGTTCCCGGTGTGCCTTATTTAGGTACTTCCGAACCGCTGCCCCCCCCCCCCCCCCCCCTTGATTCCAGAATTAGTCGAGCGTTTTACCGGCTCAGGTCATGCGGAATGAAGTTACTGACGTTTGAGCGAGTAGTCAGATTACGTGCAGATTCCACAAGTAGTAGGCAAAAAGTCACGTAACACATTTTAATTCAAAACGTGCAGGGATAAGGTGCACATTTTTCCACGTTTCATGTAACTATGTTACATGAAACTTATATTCACGTCCCCTACACCAAACATCACTATCTCAACTTAGCAACGTGCAGAGATGAAATGCACAGTTTTTCACGTTTCATTTACCAATTAAATTTACCTCTGATGAAAGAAGTAGTTGTGAAAGAAAGAAGACTGCCTCAGAAAACGCAAAGGTTCGTGAAGCAGGTTGTAAGCAGTAAGCTTCACGCAGCAGTTTGAATTGTGTCATCTGTATAACTCCAGAATGTTAATAACTTCTAGATAGAAAAGGGATTCTTGATTCATTTCATCTACATCTGTTTTTTTCTGGATAACTCTATTTTTTCATAGCATCTTCATACTTACCTATTTTTTCGTTTCACGTGCGAAAGGATATCACGTAAATTCCTATGTAAATGAGTTGAAACGTTTTTTGTTCATATACTGTATTCACATCATCTCGAGTTGCCGCTTTTTGTGTCGTTGAATGAAATGAAATTGAAAGGCGAGAAATGCACTAAGTAAATAGAGACTGGGCGTCGAATTTCAACACAATTAAGAGGGCGCTTAACCAAGAATAATGAACAGCCGGGGACTTGTCTATTCTTACTGGATTACGGTGTAAATCGTTTGTCTCTGTGTTTGAGATTAATCTGATGGTAACTGGAGAATCAAGATGGCTTATCATTCAAGTTTTACGTGCAACTTTTCGAATATAATATAATGTTTATAAATTATTTCAACTTTGGAAACTGGAAACTCACTTTGTTCTACCTAAAAAAATACCCTGATCACACGTTTTTTCTCGTTTTTTTTCATACCCCATTCCAATGTATTGAAAGAAAAAACTCAGTAGTAACTGGGTAGCTAGCCAGTACTACTACTCTCTATTTAGTATGTACATGATACACAATATAGGTAGTGTGACCATTCTGTTGAACCAGTGGTGCACGTCTAATTGTAGCTCATTTCCCCTCTAGTTGGTGTGAGGTAGAGGGGGGGGGGGGAGTACTGATGGGTGGTATTTGGCAAGAGGGAGCACTTATAGCTAGCGACCAACAAAAATGAATGTGCACAGCTGAAATGGATGTACACAAAATGAATGTATAAACTAACATTTAACGTTCAAATGTTTTTTGGGCAAGAACACTGAGATAGATACAGTCAGTTGAATTATCGGTCAAATTGAGGAAAAACTATAATAATTAAGTTATTACACAAACTTTTACGCGCTTGTATCAACAAGGTCCTGTGAAAACAAATCTTTATCTACAAGATAAAACAGCTAGATGTGCTCAACAGCTTCAGAGAAAACCCAGTTTCACTTTTCTGAAACGAGAACAATAGTACATTGAGAATGCGAACAAGAACGCTGTGTACCATATTGAAACTTGGACATTTATTCAAGTTTAAAAATTGTTATTTGCAGATCATTCGGTCACCACATCGCTGATTCTGTCCGTCGTTTACTGAGATCCCCGCGCAGTTCTCCGACCAGACTATTTTTCAAAAAAAGAGACCAGGATAACCTATCGGATATGAGGTATTATAATCCATTAAAATCTTATATGTGGTTGTTTTTCAAAAAATAGGAAAAACTCTCCGACATGGAGTATAGTCGAATTAATCTTTATGTGTACTTGTTTTTCAAAACAAGCAGGACAACCTATCGGACATGAAGAATAGTTCTTCCTGTGTGAAGTTGTTCTTCAAGACAACTTCTCCCACATGAACTATATTCGAATTCCTCCTTATGTGTACTTGTTCTCAAAAAAAATTTAAAACCTCTGCAACATGAAGTATAGTCCGTTCATTCCTGTGTGTAGTTTTACTGGTGTAGTCCGATAGACCGCTGGCTACGTTCAATACAAGTCAGAAATCAAAAATAGAAACTTACATCTAGGCTAAGATGACTCATAACTTCGAATCGAACTTACTCCCAAAATTAGCGAAATGATGTCAGTAGTTTTCCATAACCGTACTCTGATACTTGATCTTTGGTTTTTAAGTAGTTCGAACCCAAACCAACGCTGTTATCAACTACACGCTATGTAAACTTTTTGTGGTTTAGTAGGCTCAATTCCCTAGTCAAGTATTTATTGGAAAGCAGCATTTGTATATTATTTTTAGTAGAAATCTAGTTGTATTCTAAGACATCAAACATTTCCCACTGACTTCCGATGCTGGTTCATTTACGATGTTAATAGGTGTTATCCTACTAACCTAAATATTTTTTTTTCAGTTCTCCCAATTCGACTAGGAGCGTGTCGTTCACAGAGGCCTTCGCCTGGCCATATATTGACGATGAGATCCAGGAATGATCTCTGCCTCTCTGGTACCCTCTCCGTTCACAGTGTCTCTCGTCGTCTGTTTCTTCGGAACTATCTTTCTCTCTCTCTTCTTTTTCTTCTCTCCTTATTCCTCTCCCAACATTGTGTGTTCTATACCTTGATGTTTTCCGTTCCATTATTTTCCTCTTTATGGGTTGTCGACAGATCTCTTTTCATAGTCTAACAGTAGCCCCAACAGCATTTATCATGAAATAGTTGACCTTTTTGTCTAGATTTGTAACACAAAAAGTAATACATTTCATTTTCCTCGCACAGAACTAACATCTTCGTAGAATGCAATCTGGCTTACTAACATAACTAACCTGCAATTTATGATCTAACAACCTTACCGTGACTTATTGCCAACAGTTGGTAGCTTTGTAAATAGCCAACGTAATTGGTCATTTGTGAGTTAAGAACTCGTAGTAAGTTATATAAATTTTGTGATTCTATTGGAGTTATTGATATTTGACCAAAACTACGAAGGTGTATTCTGGGAACTGTGTTGAGTATTATTTATCTATCCTAGTCTATATTTTGTGATTACTTGAAATAGTGTACATATTTTGCTTTATGTTTGTTTGGTGTCACAATTGTTGGGGTAGAAATCTTGTCCCTGTCTATGTTACAAATTCAACTAGTCGTGGTATTCAATAAAGGGTTCTATATTGTTGAAAGTGGTAATTTTTTTATAATTTTGAGAGACTTTTTGGGAAATTTTTTTCACCAGAACTAGACGAATGAGTTGCAATGCGGAACTATTTTTAGCTTATTATGGAGTTTTGGTACTGTGTCTGCAGAATTATCAATTGAATGTCTCATAACGCGTAAACAAGTTTCATTTTTATTTTACGTCTTTAGTGTCATAAAAACACCAATTATACTGAGAGTCAAATAGTGACGTAAAACGTAGAACTTGACATCAGAATTGGTGAACATATAGCGAAAACGCAACAAACATGTTAAAGTTGGTTCACGTGTTGTTAACGTGTCCCTAAAGGGATAAGTTTAAATAATGATGTTCATTATAAAAATGAACCGTTGTAACAAATCGAGTTAAATTAATTTACTTGAATGTCGTTCAAGTAATATAGATTGTCATCTTGAAAAAATACCTTTTGTTTTCAGATAAGTCATCTCAAATTCATCAAATGTTATCCGGGAGTGCATGTTATGCTTTAAAATATTATATTGGTACATTTTAAATGTATGCGAATAACTAGTTTTGATTTCTGATACTTTAGCCTCGCGCGTGAGGAAATAGTTTATGCGCCAGATTATAAACAAATCACTATTATGTCACTTTTCCGAGGGATTATGAATGCTAATCGAACCAACAATGATCAACTATAGTCCGATGAAAATGCGCGGAATATAGTGAAACGGAAAAGTAGGGAAAATAAAAAAAGAAGAAATGTTTCATTATGGGGGTAAAAACGCAGACTGAAACTGTACATGTAATCTTCTGTGTTTGTAGTTTGATCCATCTGTGTTCAGTTGTGAGTTGCACTCTCTGATGTGCATATGAGTCAGAATAAAACTCTGATTTGTTTATCTCTTCAGAAGATTGTATGTGAAAATATTCAAAAATCAAGGTTTTCCCAGGGACGCTAGATTTCCAATTGTGTATGCTTACTCTTTTCAGATGAACACGTTTATTTCCATCACAAACTTGGATGATTGTGAAAAATTCCAATACCTAATGTTTTCTCTCTCTGTGTCTCTGTGTGTGTGTCTCTCTCATTCTCTCTCTACCTCTCCTGTTCTCTCTCAGAGTCACTCCAGAGTCTCAATTCACCTTCAAAAAGCATACGAAAAGCTATGAGACGTTCATTTTTCGTTCGGGCAGGAAAGAAAAACAGGAAGTTAAAATTCGGGCCACTCGTGAGACATACCAATCAAATTCACTGGAAGAAAAACTAGTTCCGCTTCTGGCTCCGTGGAAAGTGGAGTATAACATGATCTCTGAGCTTCTAGAAATTTTCAATTCTTAGACAAACTCAAACAGTACAAAAATGATATATGTCACGCTTTGATTGGGGAGACATGAAGAAATTATATTACAGGTAATAAGTGTGCTAAACACGTTCTGCTACAGCTACTCCTCTACTCGAGCGCACGTTTCTGACGTTTTATAACGTTCTCAGAGTGGTACTGTACAATAACATGAACACGTGATGTTTACTGTTGTGCGATCCAGAATACGTATGCTAGAACACCCCGCCTCCCTCATCCCACCCTGCGTCTCTCTCTCTGCGCACTATTTCGCTACAGCGTATCCCGGTGGGCTGTAAGATCAGTGAAATAGCGTATGTTTCAGAAGACGCAGGTTGGAATATAAAACTAGATATTACGTCAGGAAGTTCATTTTTGCGTGCACTTTTGATATTTAGTTTCGGAAACAATTTGACCTACCACGTCATGATCGAGAAGTCACATGTAGATGCAATTACCTCCACAACTAGCGCTGTTCCTTTATTCAATATGAATCTACGGCAAATTAGGCCTAAATGACCGGAACACTACCTTTCAATTGTTGCGAAACAGCAACAATCAAAGAATTCAAAGATCTTTCAGTGGGTTTGCACTCGCAGGGAACTACTCTGTGTTACGGAATAAGGAATATATTGTAGAACATCAGTTCTAAGTTACAACAGAACTGTGAAATGAAGCCAAACCTAATATCTGTCGCGAGGAAATTTTCCGAGTATGCAGTTGCAGAGATAAAAAGGTCTGTAAGGCAGTCTAGGAAAACCATTTCGAAACAATTTGACGTGATCCAATAAACCTTGAAAGTTTTAAGTGATTAGTGCGTCATTATAGAATAGAATAGATTTATTCGTGATTTAACACGTGACTTCCACATAGTATGTGGCACTCCAAATCTCCAAATGAGTAAATGGAGAGGAGAAGTGAAAAGAAAAAGGGTATGGTTACCCTGTTACGCGCACATAATATTACATGCTATTTGACAGTGCTGGACGACGGCGATTGAACCAAATGATTTGTGGGACAATAGTTATCTTGAAAGAGACGTTGTAATGAAGATATGTTTTGTGAAGAGATCATCCGGATTGGCATGTTTGGCTGGGATGAGATGTATGCACGTTGGCTGCGCCATGTGTAAAAACAGTGTAAAAACAGAGGGATGCAATAGACGGTCACAAAATACATAGTAGTAAGACATACATTCTGCGCTGTTTTGAGTTTGCCCGTTCTTGTAACTCTATACCAAAAATCGAATAGTTCGATCATGCATGCAACAATGCTATCCAGTGTCAAGACGGTTCAGTTAGTAACGTTGCCCCTAACCAATGACACTTCGTAGATCAGATTTTTACCACAGGGTACAGTGAACGGCCGCACTTCGCAACACCGCGGATAGACCAGGTTCTACATGCCCAGGCTTCAGTAAAGTTCTCATTCGTTGAGTCATTACGGATACCGAGGGATCGAACCTAGGTCACTTAAAGGAGGACAGAATGGAAAGCTAGTTTAGGTACCCCAGTGTACCTAAACATAACGTTGCGCGCCCCAAAACAGACTAAAATATGTGAACCGTATGCAAATTAGGTTTGTTAGTTTGAGTAAAAAAGTATATATCCGTTTCTCTTTTAAGCAGCTCGTTCATATAAACCTCCGTTTCTGTCCCCCTTTAAGGCGGGAGGCAATTACTAGCCACTTGATCAATCGATTATATTACTGGTCCTATCAACTTCACCGAAGATATGTCTGAAATCAACCCTCCACGGCTGATCCGGTTCTGCGAGCAGCGTAGCACAATCTCGCGTGGTGTTAAGAAAGATGACAACGTCGTTATTATTCGTGGGTACCGCAGAAATTACTGTAGGATACTGTAGCACCCACTTTCTACAGTGTATTACCACACCTACTCGAGTGTTGTTTGCCTCCAAAAGTGAACTATAGGAAATACATTAGCTTGGATAGTTTGAGCTCACATTGCTTTGAATGATGGTTCCGCATGAAGCTTATAAAGGATTATCTGCCCCCAAAACTTTCTGATTATTTTTTTCCGGATTCCCCAAATCACTCATTCGCTCTAATATCCGTAGTATTATTTCCGTCTGAGCCCTGTTTTGCCAGACATCAAAATAAGAGCGAATTCCTATTTCGTATCCCCATTTCCATAGTAACAGTGTTACAAACAACAACCATTGAGACTGTGTTCTACTAAAATGAAGTCGCAAACGATTGGAGGTAAGTTATCATAATATTATTATACTATTTTGCTCATTGACGTGAACTAGAGTATATATTCAAAACTTGAAGTCAACTTTCAGTTTTTTGACTGTTACGGATGATTCTTATTAGAAGAAGATAATAATAATATTCATACAAAGTTTATCGCGCATGAAATACACAGCCAAGAACTCTTCAGTTACAATGTTTCGAACTATTTCGATTTCGATTAAAGTTTCGGATAGAACCTAAAGAAAAACTTGTCAATGACACTTCTCGTTTCAAGCTCACTTTTCACTTTCTATTTTCCCATCAATAATTTCTCACTCTACTGGGCACTATAAGAAAATTCTGTATTTTGAGAGCTCAAACTACCACTGAAGGTGACCACCTCCTTCGAATATTAACAAGACCCAGATCACATTATTTCCGGATGGTTGCCAACTTCCTGTTTATAAGCATAGGGCATCTTACCACCACCTCCTTCGAATAGTAACGAGACTTCTGTTATCAGATTTGACTCTTCAAGATATCTTGCAACGATGCCTGCACAATGTTTTCCTTCTTACGTACACTAATTACTATTTACGTGTTACTATAAAATTTAAATTTTTGAGAGAAATGTTTATTTTCTCATTTTTTTCAAATACTCGATTCATATTTTCAGCTCGCCGTCACTCTGAACACACAAAACCCGGGAGAACCGTCCAACAACAGAAAGAACATGGTTAGTGGTTGGATATTCGGATTCATTATGAATCAATTGGAAAAATTCAACTTTTCATTTTCAAACCAGGACCGTGGATTGGATTAATAGTCTGTGTCTCTCGTTCTAGATCGAACCTTTTCTTTCGACCTTGAGAGCTCGACCTCAATGATGTGGCCAAAGCTCGAGGAAATGTCAGTTTCTAAGTAACCGATTCAGTTGAAAAACAAAGACCCATGCGTAAACTAACCCAGAGAAGTGGTCGAGGTCGTGTATGTGTATGTGTATGTAGAAAAAAAACGTTATATAAAAATTAATTCAGATGGCGGGAAACGTCGAAAATCTGTGGACAAAACAACGAAAATCGAGAAGAAACCAGCGGACAGCAATTTGGTTTCTAATACTGCAAAAGGTGATTGACCTCTTTCTGTTTTTGTACTTTTCTGGCTTACCGAACCTTCAAAATAGTACTCTGAAATATTCCCATTTGAGAAGTATGGTTTCCATTTGATACCACATCAGAAACTCATGCCCTCTTATCAAGTTACGCCTGACAAGAAATTATGCACGATTGAAATACTATACGTACAATATAATTTGAAGCATTGTAAAACCACAAGTTCATTAATACATGTTTAAGATTGTACATCCGTTAAAATTTTACTTCAGAATCCAAGACGTGCACACAAGCATGGTGTGCGAACGCGAAGCCACAGTCAGAGAAGACGGAGAAACCAGTTGCACCGGTGGTTTCGAAAGCAAAAAGGGAGGATGGAAAGAAGAAAAAGGAAGAGAATGACTCCATCGATGACGGGCTGGAGATAAAAGTCGGGAGCGGTGAGTGATAGTTATTAGCTGAGATGAAGAGTAGTATTGAGAAACAAAAAATTGCGAGATAAGATTTTCATTCCCCTCTTAAATTGTTGACCACCTTCTCTATATTACATCCAGTTCGATCTCAAAAGATAATCGTCTTTCACTTTACACTCGTTTTTTGTACAAATACGGTGGTTAATAAATTATTTCAGATAGAGTTGAATTATTGTTTATAATAAGTTATTGTTTTGTATCAATGTAAGCGTTTAGACGGCCATCTAGTGTTCGGCAAGGGCTCGGCCCTATCTTCGCCCGAGGCGGGGGTCGAGACCAAACTGGTACCCGACCTGAAGAAGTTCACCATCAACAGCGTACCACCACCCCCAAAGGTGAGCTACACCTTTTACCCTAACCCTACCGAGCTGTATTATTGTGTAAAGCGGACTTCGAAGCGGTTTTCGCGGTGAATTCTATATAAGACGCTCCAATCTAAATGGTTTCGGAAATCAGGAAATCCTAGTGATTTTATGAAATTTTTAGGATGAGACTTTCAACCATCGAAGAGTTATCACTTTTTTAAAATTATTTCTGATTGGACATCGGGTAGTCCCCATTTATTTGAAGTTTAAACTAAAAACCAAACGATCGAATCGCTGTGTCCCGATTCAGGAAATTGAAAAAAAGTGTGTCACAAAAAATTGCAGTTTTCACAAATCTCTCAAAAAATTGTGTCACAATTTTTCACACTTCAATTTTTTGGGCACAATTTTTCTCACTTCAATTTTTTGGGCCCAATTTTTCATACTACAATTTTTTGGGCACATTTTTTCACTTTTCCAAATATTGTACATGTTCCAGCAAGAGAGGTTATTACTGAACCACTCGCGCGATACTAATGTTTCCTTCCATACCCCCCTGACTGCGCCGTATCTAGTATTGGCGATTAGAGCAATGAGACGCAGAGAAACGAGCGCGCATTGAGGGCATCGCCCAATTAGAAAAAGAGACGCAGAGAAAGAACAGGCGAGACAGATCCGCAGGATTTGAAACCATAACAAGATACGGATCATTGAGAGCTGTGTCAAAGAGTATCACACATTATCGCGCGAGAGACATACAAAGTGCAAAGTACCTCTCTTTAGAGAAACAAATGTGTCACAATTTTTCACACTTCCCTTTTTTTGGGCACAATTTTTCACACTTCAATTTTTTGGGCCCAATTTTTCACACTACAATTTTTTGGGCACATTTTTTCACACTGTTTTCAACTGCGAAAACGTGTGTTATAATGTTCTGAAAGGAAAATAATTGTGGCAGAAGATTTTGAAACATACAAATATTCGGTAGTTTTATCTGCGCTCCAAATGAGAGAGACACAAGAATTAGAAGAATTGGACATTTCAGAAAAAATATCGGACAAGTCTGATGATGCACAATATTTTGAGGTTTTCCAAGAAATTATCTAAAATGGAAACCATTTAGATTGGAGCGTCTTATATGTAACCGGGTATTTTGGTAAACTCTTTTCCGGTTACTTCGATAGGTAACCGGTCGGTATAGTCGTGGACCACGGATAATCGGGTGAAAATACGGTGTTATAAGTTGACCGGGTGTTAGCAGGGGCGCGCAGATGGCATCAATCAATACCATTTTTGGAAGTTCTCCCAATGCATTGTGCTTTCACATTCTATTTTCAATTTAGTGTTGGTTAATTCTTTTTAAATAAGCTCTATCATTCAAAACGATCATTGTCAAGCCATAGCAAAGATATAAGAACAAAAGAAATATGTAAATGGGAGGCTTTTTTTCATAAAACATTTTCAAAAAGTTGAAAATTTCCGAACAAATGTTTTAACTACTCTACTATTTTTTATTAACTATCTTGAAACGTTTCAAATCTACCGTCATAATTCCTTACTAGGAGTGCTTTCATTTAGTTCAATATCTAGAGTTGTTCACATATCTAATCTTCCCGAGCATTCCAGAAGTTGGCCCATTTAGCGCAGTGACAGTGTGGCGGTACTACAATCCTACTAGCCACGGGTTCGATTCCCGTGAAATGAATTTTCTGTCCAAAATTCACGCGCTGTGCTCTCCGCTCATTTGAAATGGTCTACCACTATAACCGAAAATACAGAACCCATTACCTGTTTTTCCAACGCAAAATGTGTTTTTACCGTTGGTTTGTATTTGTACGGTAGCCGGATTTTAGTTTTAGGTTACCTACCGGTTACCTATCGAAGTAACCGGAAAAAGGGTTACCAAAAAACCGGTTAGGTTCCTAAAAACCCGGTTAGTTGTAGAATTGGCCGGTTTTCGCCTGTAATTACCCGATAGTCGAAAAGTTTCCCAGCAGCCGTGTGTTTGAAGTACCAAAACTTTTTAAAACATTTACACCAAATATACTGATACCGTGTCAGAAAAGAAAATGAGAGGTAAACTATAAATATCCAATGCGTTAGTTGAACACAACTTGGGAGTAGGTTCAAACTACAACCATTAGAGAATTCAAACTACAAGACATCCGAGCACAACCTAACCTGCTGCCGGTCCTTCTGAGAGCACCCTGTATGGGGAATGTCAGAATGTGCGTTCTAGTGTGATTTGCAGCAACGGTACAGTTTTCGAATTGCGATCACAATATAATGGGTTCAAACTACAAATACCTGGGTTCAGAACTAGCTTCACAGTAGGAACCGGCTTTTCTCTGAGCGAACCCTATATCGGGTTCGCTCTTCAAGCAAGCAGCAAGCTTATACTGTGTTCATTTCTCTACACCACTGTACTTGTAGTTTGATCCCGTTCGTTGTTTTTTGGTCGAAATCCGTCAGTTATGATGTCACTAACAACGATTCGCTCACTCCATGTTTACCCTTTATATTTGCTCTCCATTTACCCAACTGGGAAAGTGCCAAATTCTCATCATCTATGTGGAAAGTCACATTCAGCCGTGAATAAACTATTATATTATGCAGTTCTGTAACAATCAATAAACAACCAACAGTGATGTGTTTCCAGGACATCCGTAAGAAGCACCCCGGCCGTCCCGATCTGGACTACGAGGAGACCCCGGTTGGACCGGCCAAGGGACTGGTCGAGAAGAAGGTCGTCAGACAAGACTCCGACAAAACTGCCACCAAAATATGAAGAAAAACCTTTACTAAAAACGTGAAAACCCGCCATGAAAACTTATAGAAACACTTTTACTAAAAAACGTGAAAACCTGACATAAAATTTGAAGAAGAAAAACTATAGAGATCAGCTCATTTTACGAAACATAGTCTGCCCTTTCTAATAAGCTGCGAACTTAGCTACTTCTACCATTAGTTCACATCTATTTTGAGCAGACTGCTACATTTCAAAAAGTTAGTTGGTGCGAAATGTTCATAAATTAATTAAAACGACGAATGAACTTTGTATTATCATCACTATTACATTTTCATTATTGGAAAACAATGTTTGATCTTTATCATCTCAACTTTTCTCACTCAACTATTCTGATCTCCACTTTTTTTTCATTTTTAACATCCTATGAATTGGGGCATTCAAGTACTTCATTATTTTATTTATGTATATTCTATCCAAGCCAGTCAAACACTTCAAAGAACATAAAAATTGAAACCTTTCTCAGTTCCCTGTTCACACTTATCATCAAATGTTTTTCTTGCAAATAAAAAATTATTCATAACAACTTTTATCACACATATGTACTGCACACTTTGATACTAAAATTTATCAGAGTCTCGAAGAACTATGAAACCCTTTACATAAAACATAATTCATAGGTTATTGTTTCAAGGTGTTATTCACAATCCAAATAATAACAAAGAAACTGAGATCATACATAACCTAGATAAATCGGTATTTTCTGTGAAATTTGGCATTTATCATAAACTTCACCAAAGATGAGTATTGCTTACACAACAATCACAACTGAGCAGAAAGAAACATTAAACAAAATTTACTTTCGAGGTCGTATCACGGTTCACGTAAACATTCCAGTGACAAACACTATTTAGACATTTGTGAATGGCACAATTGTCTGAAATTTACGCTCAACGCGTTGCACGAGGGAAGAAGGAATTACTTGCATTTAAACTAATACTATTTTATTCCAACTAAATAGAATGAAATGGAAACTAAAAAAAGTACTACATCTCATTGCTTTATTCAGAACATAAAGACATTTCTTTGAAAGGGGAACATTTGACAGCGAATGTTTTCGGCAGCTTTTGTTCAAAGCTACTATACTGTTTCATAAACCTCTATAGTATAGCATTTCAAACTTTTCTGAACGGTTCCAAACTTCGGTATTAGCAACAATATATTCTGATCATAAAACAGCCATTCGAAAGTTTGGCAGTTTACGGTGAGAGGTCATCAATTTGTGAAACAGAGTATACTTTGATTCGCTTTCCATTATGCCCCTTAAAGAAATAATAAAACAGGGTGGAGATAGAAAGAGATCGGCAGTGATAAAATTGTAAAATATAACGAATGACTTAGTTTCACAATAACACACTAGATTTCCCACACAAAAAACAACTTTGACGAATCAGTTAAGTGATTCACATACATTCAAATAGTTTAAAAATGTAAATTCTGCTGGGAAAAGTCGATATGTCCAGTGATCCGTACTGTAGAAATCCCGTGAAAATGTCACTGAAGAGAGTGAAGATTGAAAATTATCCGATAAACCCAGATTTAGGAAGACCCGGTTTGGTTTTTTCTGTTTTCCATTTGTTTGTAAAACTTATTATTAGTAAGATCAGAAAAACTTTGAAACATGACAAAGAAAGTAGTTGACCATCTCAGTTGAACTAAACGAATTCCTGATGAGAGATGTAACATTCCAATTTGAATCTGAGCAAAACTACACAAAAAATATTTTCGTTGAGGTCATTTCCATTCCAAACACTTTTTGAATGCACGAAAATAAGCTAAACTCACGCAGAACGCGTCCCCGCCCGTTCGCGTAGATCACCGTCAATCAATCAATATGCGCGGAGGTCAAAGGTCACAAGTCGAATCCGGCGGCACGTGCCTTTAAGAAATAATACTAAATTAAATACTGTCAACATCACCGTTTCGGTCTCTTCCCTATACGGTGTTTATCTACTGCCTCGGTCAGGAACCGAGGCTTTATCAGGAGGTAAGTTCTCTGAGTTATAAAATGATTGAAATATAGGAATTTCGTCAATAAAAGCCTAGTTAGAGGGAGAGACCAACTTGTAATTGTGGTTTGTCATTGTTACACGCCATAATTCATGAATATCGACCGAAAAGCAACCCGATCAAACTTCAAACACAAAGGGGTATTGGCCTGCCTTGAGAAGATCGAACGCTATATACTAGAAGTAAATTGAATAGTCACGTGAAGTTAGCATTCTGATAAGGCATCTTGCAATGTGTTGTTGCACGCTTCTGAGTTCTGCTGTGTTTAACATGTTTCACGTGTCTGTGCAATTGGCTAACATGGTATACCTGTCGCAAAGGAACAATCTTAGAATTAGCCTCAACTTGTTAATTCTAACATTGTTCCTTAGCGCTCTGAACCTTGGCCCTCCCTCAAAAAGCACATGAATCAAGAAGTTGCGAGAACACCATGTGATACATTGGTTCATGTTTGTACTATGTTTCGAGTACATGAATGTGTTGAATAAATATTGAATATTGAAATACAGTTACTCCATTCATTTTTCAGTTATTTTGGCCGGCCATGTGCTCAATACTAACGTTACAATATCAATGTGAGGGATTCAAGAGTTTTGCATGCTTTTGCAACAACCATTTCGCACGGGACATTTGAATCATTTTGCATTCATTTTGTATTCACACTTTTGAACTCATTTACGATTTCAATAAAACATTCTATTCTATTTTAAATACCTGTCGCATGAGTTCCTCGTGTTCTTTGCGAGTCATCGGCTCGACGACGTAGACGAGGAGGTAGGTGCACATGAAGCCCATCAACGCCATCATTGTGAAGAAGGCCAGCGTGGCTAGACGGACGCCCTCTCTGGAAATAAGAAATATTGGTTGTTGTAGTTTGATCTCGATCCTAGAGATCAAACTACAAACACAGCGAGAGATTGTCTCTCTAGAAAGAGACTGATGGGCTGGGATTGTCGCTGTGAGTGAACAAATCTGGTTTGTAGATTTATCTCGAAACTTGCAATTAAAGAAGCACAATTATGTGGTCCAATCGCAACGCTTCAGTCCTTTAAACTGCAACACAATTTTCAATTGCAGTTTAAAGGACCGATGTCACGGGACTGGTCCACATAATCGGCCTGCTTTAAGTTACGATGTTATGTTACACTCTCTTTCTGTATGCAGTTCATATAATCATATTTGTGCTTAAATATGAAACAACACCTTCTCTGCAAATGAGAGGGTTGTCCTAGTGAACCTCTGTCGAAGACTTTCCGTTTCCGGTAGCTCACAACAAAAAATAACAAGATTTTTGTGAACGTTTCGGATATGACACGGGTAATTCCAAACACAGAAAATTACCAGACAGATCTACCGCATTACTACCAGCAAGTGTTTGCGGCAAAGAAAAAACTCTGAAAATACAAAAAGCTCTAGAAATCAATTTTAACTCTTCTAATTTTTAGAAACTCACTCCTCAGGCGGGTCCGTTTCCCGTTCCTCCAACATTCCGGAACGTCTCCGATTCCGCCGCTCCTGGGAACAAAAAAATGAAATGCAAAATGAATGAATCACTAGAAGAAAGATACACACTACAATGAGATGAAGAAAATGCGTTAAACAAATTTTTGAAATAAAGCAAAACAAGTGGTGAGGACCACCTACGCTCACGAAACACATCGAGAGTGTAAAAACTTTTTCGTAATTAGGCTGATGTCCACCATGTGAACGAATGATGAAAAATCTATTGTATACTGTATAGTTCAAACTATAAAAGTGTACATAACACGTGTAAATGTGAAGAGTTGAAAGTGTACGTGAATTCTTCACCATTTCGCACCGATTTGACGTGATCTAATGAATCTTGAAATTCTGTTTACTCACCATGAGTTGTTGTTGGGGGTCGGGCCTGACGTACTCGTCGTACTGTTCCCCTGGTTTCCTGCGGGCCTTCAATTGAGCTATGACGTCATCGGCATGACGACGAGCCTCTTCTGGAGACACGGGGTTGTCCTGAAATCAATCGATAACAGAGAAGAGGAAGACCATGCAGTACGGTACAATAATGTTCTGTTGTGTTAGTAGTTTGATTGGGCTCGAGATCTGTTCCGCGTTGTTTGTAGATTGATTTCGCTGGGCTTATAAAAACTTTTCAAGAACTTTGGTGAGTTCGAAGATCAAAGTACAACTTAATTTATGGTCTTCCCTATACGGTAGTAAAGTTTGTGCAGCTATGCAGTATTTATAGTTTGATTCCGTCACGGTTTAGTGGTTAGCTGAAAGTTCTGACTTGTGTTTAGGTCAAGCTACAACTCAGATATCATTAAACTCCATCCCGAGATTTATGAGAGATTAGCAACTATTGAAGAGAAGTTAACATTAACAAAAACTTTCCATTCTGATAAAAGTCAAACTAAACAGTCACTTTTCCGACTAGCAGTTCGGTTTGTGAATTTCGTTCTGTAAGTATAGTCTATTTTATCCCTACTAAGACTCGTACAGCAAGACTTCGAAACTTGGACACCGTTTTGATAGCGTAAATATCATCGACACGGTTGACAATTTTTCCCCCTTATTACAAACCATTAAAAAATGTTGGAAAACATTTTGGAAAAACTGGTTTGCATTAGAAAATAGCCATATGGAAAAGGCGATATAGTGTACTGTAGGTGTCTCAGTAGGAATGAGGGCGACGAAACAAGCTGTTGTCATAATTATGAGAAGATTAAAGAGTACAACATATTGGCAAAACTGGCAACAGCAACGTATTATGCAATAAAAAAGTATAGCACAAGCATTTAGCTTTGAAATTTGGCTGCCACAGAAGAATTTGAGAATACCGTATACTCTTGTTGAGAAGACGACGACTATAAGTGACTTCGTACTGTCAACCACGAAACCAACCTTCATTCCTTTTGTAGATCAATTGTCGATAGTGTATTGGGTACTTTTTGCAGCTTCTTTCGGATGCAGCTGTAAATGAAGAACAATTATTATATTCATACAAGATGGAACAAACATTGTACACTTTGCTGAAAAGGGTGACTGCAGTACCAGAAAGGCAGTTGAAAACGAGTTTTTATCACACGCTTCACTTGCGTAATAAATACATTCCTTCATTCAGTTCGAAGATGTCGTCCCCTTGGTTATTGGCCGAATGTTTCAGGTCGCTCTGATCAGACATTTTGCATATTGACAAAAATAGATAATATTAAACTGATATTATCTCACGTAGTCGAAACATACAACAAATAGACAAAACAGCGAAAGTGAAATCAATATTCAGTTATAACGCGAAAATCTCAAACACATTCCCAGCTAGCAATTTATATTCCATTATTCTATACGAAATCAAATTGAGAATGTATTTCATATTCCATCCCAGCACGCAATCAAATTATTATTTTTCAATAGTAGTTGAGATCGGAAAAGAACAGACCCAAAATTATGAGAAAACTTGAAAACTATAACTTCGGGGTCATAATGTTCATATGAAAAAATGTGTCAAATAAAACGATTCCCTAAGCCATGTGATAACGTGTAATAACATAACAAATTACGTCACTGCTGCGAATAAACCTCCCCTTGATTGAGAGGCGTTGGGTGGAAAAAATCAATAGACAGCACAGCAAGTAACAGCCGGCGCTATGGCCAAAAGAGTGGAACATGAACAGAATAAATATGGATAATAACATCTTTTTAATAGCACATTATACTCACCTTTAACAAAAAACTACAAATTACGTTTGTAATCAAAACAAGGTGAATTGGGGCAGTTAAAAGTTACCAGACACAAATTTCCGAATCTGACTGGCAAATAATATGTTGTAAAGCAAGAAAGTGAATTCTAGTTATGAATGACGTAGCCCAGTGAATGAAAAAAAGCACAGCCGACTGGCTACAAAGTTGACAGCCGCGCCGCGATCTCTCGCGAGCGGCTAATCGCAATGGAGCACAGATACTGTCTTCCTAGTCCGAATGTGACAAATTACTCCTCTGATCAACTTTATTCATAAACCCTGTCGAAAAAAAGTTAGGGGGTACACAATGGTTTTTAAAGTATTCACTGGTTTTTTAGAGGTAAAGACACTGTATTAAACGCTACATAACCATTTCGACTTTTTGAATGAATTTACCAACAAGATTGAATTTTTTTATTACAGACAAAACTTTGCACAACAGAAAGAAACAACGCAAAACGCTATGATATACTCTAACGAAATCTTCCATAAAGAACCCCATTGTGAGACAGACCTCGACATTGAGATGAAAAATCATGGCGGGCTTTGAGCAATACGACAAAACAGATAATTTTGTGAAAAAAGGTAATCCTAGGTAAACTATGTCATAAATAATTAACCCTATAGATCAGTAAAGCATGTACCATAAAATAGTTGTACGTTGATGGTAAGATAAGGCAATGGATTTAAGGCAAGGATGGCAACTTTGATCTTATTACAATTGTGGAAACTTAAGGCTCGATTGCGAAGGGACTTCCGGGGATCTCCTGTAATTGAAACAAGGTTACATTTTACATGAACAAACTAGTTACAAATCAATACCGTGCAACCCGAATAGGCAACGCTCCTATGTAGATTAATGGTCATAGACGTAAATTCATGTGTTACTCATACCCAAATTGTCTCTCATCTAAGTCTCTACCAAGATACCCTATACAGCTTGGGAGTTGGGAGCCCTGTGAATCGAATACGCTCAATTAAAACTTGGTTGGACAAAGTAAAGTATGAATATCTCACCTCATCTCCGTATTTGACGAATACGAATCCCTTGACACGGTCGTGCACCTTGTAGTTGACAATGTAATGACCATTTCCCTGATGTTTCACGATAACCTCCTCACATGGACCTCTGGTCGTAACCACACCAACCATCAACAGATTGGTACCTGAAACCGAGTATTTCATATCTCCAGTGCGCGAACTGAGACCGAAACTATAAAACACACGAGAGAGAATGGGGCTACTCAATAAAATTTAACCCCTCCCCCTTCTGGAGGCATAATAAATGTTAAATTGCTATCACATGTAATAGATAGTACATAGCTGCAACCTACCAGCAAGACCAGTATCAATTGTGAAGTTGGCAGGACGTCCAGGGAAGAACTTGTTCAGACCAGCTCCCTTTGCGACAACCTGAAAAAAAACAATAAACATATTTCCAGCTAAAATATTGATTCATTGCCCATGCCCATGAAAAACTATTTAAACGCCCTAAACCCCCACAGTTACTGCCACATCAGGAAGACGAACAGAGTTTACCTAACATAAACAAACACAGAAAATCAAAAAGCAAGACACGTCTCGAAACGGTTCATTGAACGTGAGTTCAAGGTCTCCGGGTGAACGAAACATTTATTAGATAGGGAAGTGGAACTGTTATGTACAAAGCAACAACGAAAACAACAAACAACGATTAGGGGTGCAACTAAGGTGGGTAGAAGTAGACAGAAAAACAGAAGATATTTAAATTAAAACTTACATGCAAAATCGAACAATAGGCTATGTTGCATAGCATGAGAACAAATATTAAATAAGGTACTGTTTTGGCAAACAGTGTCACGGCTTACTACACTTAATGCGAACATGCAGACATTCGGGTTATGTGAACTCGATGGCAGTATAACGGTTCACAATAAGTACTGCCGACAGCTCCATCTTCTGAGGGTGAAGAAGGAAATCAAAATGTGCGGTGGAACAAAGGGGAAGGAAGCTTACTGTACCTTACCACAAACATAGACTGGATCACAACGTCGATGACTATAGACTCCCCAGAGGAGGAAGGGGACTGCTAGACACAGACAAACTAGTGACAGGGTGGCACAACGACGGCGACGTCGCCTGATAGTCGGTGAACGACCATTTACCTTGGAGGCGTCTCCCGTGTACTCTGGGACAGTGGCCACGTTGCCCTTGCTCGTCTTCGCACACGCGTCCAACTTCACGAACGACGTCTCGTTGTAGCCGTTTCCGCCCAGCACCTTGCCCGAGATGGGAATCTTGAAGGGAGAGCCGGGGATATGAATGCCTGAAGACAACGTATTTAGTAAGAGTAGGAAGACACTGATCATCAAGATTCTTTCGGACCTTCTCAGACAGAAGTCCCATACTCATTTACTGAAAAAGCTACATTACTCGAATAAATCTCGAACATATTCAAAATGTCACTCACCGTTGTACTTCACAGCTGTATAATAGTCCCCGGGAGCGAGGGGGGTGAATCTGATCTTGTATCCCAGATCAAGCTGCAACAAGAACGATTATCATCAAAACTTTGAGAGCTCACAAAAAACAAGTTAGCAAATGATCTTATTTCCCACCTCATACGCATCCAGGGTGACCTTGCTAGGTCCATCGACCTGAGCGGTGAGCACACCGGATCCCGCGTTCACGGTACTGATGATGAACTCAGTCTTCTGAAACGATTAACAATTACTAGCAAATAGTGGTACAGTATGAAAACGTCTAATTGTTCTCACCTTAAGAAAACACATTTACGATGCACATTTCAATGGCATGTTCGGTTATCTATCATTTCCGTCTAATAGTGACACAATATCAGCATATTGTGTTAGTCAGATAACTTATTATTCTCAAAGTATATCTTCTTTTCCAAACATGATACAAATGATACGCGTTTAATACATTGTGTAAATTGAATGAATAACAAAACTAACCTGTCCGGTGACCCCTCCGCGGAGACCCTCTCCAGATGCACTGATGGCAGTTGGATCACTCAGCTCTTCTCCTCCAACACGCAATCGGAATGGAGAGTCACGCATCGGGGCTCCGTCCAGAGTCACGTGGACGTAGTGGTTTCCAGTCTGGAACAAAGTCCGTTCAACTGAGTGAAAGAAAATACTTGAAAGACAACAAAAAGATCCGGAGAGGCGGAAAGGAGTGAGAGTGAAGCAGAAAAAACTCACCTCTTTTGGAAGGAAGCGAAGAGCATAGCTCTCTCCTTCTTCGATGGGAACGATATCGATAGTCTCTGTCTGGTTATTGGGAGTGGTGACCTGTAAAAACCGCAGAGTAACAACAAAAACATCTGAAACCCTTCCTATAAAACAATAACATATTTTATAGAACATTGGAGTGTTCTTTATCGCTCTTGTTCATACATGACCAAATTTTTCAGCTAACCTTAGCTTCCAGATGTCCCCGTGCCCTGTGGGTGAGAACAGTGAAGGTGAACGCCTTTCCAGTGGGCATACTGTCGTGGAATTGAGCCAACTCCAACTTACGCGCTTCCCCGGTGGCAGCAGCAACGAACACCTAAAAAGGGGGAGGAATTTTGAAACCTAGAAATAATATTTCGAGAGGAGTAAAGAGTTCCGGCACAGCAAAGATATACGTACTAGTTTTCAAAAAGTTCAAAAAACTTCACAAGTCTGTCCTATTGCTTTGAACAAAATTCTACCTTGAATGGAGAATCAGCAATGTGCACATCATTGAACTTGACAGCAATCACATATTCTCCCGGAGTGGCGACCTTGTAGGTAACATGACAATTTCCATCCTGAAAATGAGGTAGTTAATATTCAAGTACTATTCAACTTTAGCCTAGAACATCACATTGATGATGATGATACGTGCTTGAACTTTACCGACTGTAGTTCAAAACTCCTTTTCCATGTAAATAACGGTTAGATAAATTCAACAGTGATAGAAAGATAGCCAAATCCACACCTTGTGGTCATGGAAGTTGACGACAGCCTTGCTGGGTCCCTCCACAGTTACATCCAACTTGCCAGGGCCAGCCTCTCGGGTGTACAGGTTGAAGGATTGCGGCAGATTGGTCTCGCCACGAAGAACTCCATGGCCAGAGGCTCGAACCTACAACAAGGAGCACGTTAAGTTGTTAAGAATACCGGAAACAGTATAATAATGATAATAACAAAAAAGGTACTATCCAGCATTTCAACAAAGCTCAAATGTTCCGCAAGCGTGTTTCCCAAAAATCCACCTTGTGAGCTCCTCCCTCTCCGAATGATCCAACCGTGAACTGGAACGGTGATCCATTGATGTGGGCATCACGGTGCATCACAGAAAGAGAGTGGACACCGTCAACCTTGGGACGAAACCTGAAATTGAAATACAATATAACACAATACAAGCACAACGTTCGGAAGAAAAACACGGAATCCAAACAACAGTTACCGTTATACAACATCCACTAGAACCCGTCATGAAAATGTAGCATTTGGTTCAGCAACAGCATAATTCAATTCACACAGAATTATACAGACTTACACAAACCCTTCTCTTTGTATCCATTTAACAATCGTATAATAACACAACTGACTTGATCTGATAGTATGCCTCTCCCTGGTCTCTCATCTCAACATCCTCATTGTTTCCCTTAGGGTCCATGATTCGTGCCTTGATGTCCATGGGAGAACAGTCCGGAAGTTTAAGGAACAAGGTGGCTTCTTGGTCAGGAAGACTGACTTGCGCCTGGAAATAACTTGCTGTAAATACGCGCTCGTACACAAACAAGTTTAAACAATGTTTTGTAGATAACTGTACTACTTTCGGGAGTAGTTTACATTTGCCCCCCACCCTGGTCGAAAATCGGTTGAAAAGGGCCCGTACTACAATCGCCCCCCACCTTTGGGGGGGGGGGGGGCGATTATACACCATGCTTATTTACTGCAGGCTTGGGTTGAGTGGGGGGGTGATTGTTCATCAGTTCCGGGTATGTACTATCACCCCCCATTTTGTATTGTGGGGGGTGATTGTTCATTGTCGAAGATGTACAATGGCCCCCCACCCATTTACCAATTACCCCCCACCTTCGCGCGATTTTTCTAGAATTTTAATTAGGTGGGGGGTAATAGTACCACGAGGGGGTGATTGTTGGGTGGGGGGCGATTGTACATTTTTCCCCTACTTTCAACATAAAGGCAACATGACATTATTTACCCATATTCAACCAGGTACGACTATCGACTACCAACCTGTTCGGCCTTTCTGGTGATAAGCTGCTGAATCAGACCTGCTCCCTTGCCGGTACAGTTGATGGTCAGCGGACTGTCTGCAAGAAAATAGTCGTAACTAATAATACCATACTAAGCTAGTCGAACTATCCTTAGAGACGTTCAACCATAATGACGATGCTATACACTTTACACTCTCAATAATAAAATCTTTTCCGTCATCTTAACTTTTTTTTTACATTTCTCCAAATGGAGTGGCACATACATCCAACCATGTGGAAAGTCACGTGTTGAATCGCGAATACATATATTCCATTCTATTATGATATCATACAAATCTACGCACCCTTGACGTGATGGTCAGCGAACTTGATGGCGATGGCATAGACTCCGGGTTCGGTTGGTCTGTAGTTGACCTTGATGAGACCAGCCTTCACTTCCTTGCAGGTCAGTTCGGCCTTTGAGGGACCTTGCACCGACACCGAGAGACCACCGTATCCTGAACAGATTTAGAAGTGCTTATTATACACTTACAGGACACTATTTGTATTTGTACTAATGATAAAAAACGCGAAAATAATTGTAAAATGGATAAAACAGTGATTTAACTTTGGTTAATTTGATTTTCCTGATTCTGAACATCTTCAGTCAAACAAATGAATATACTTAACGACTGTCACTAATCAACAGTTTTTTTTATGAAACAAACAGCTGTTGAGCATTGAGCAAAACAACCATCATATCCCGACAAAAACACACAAGAAGCCCATCCACTGCGATATGTGATACTTTGTTTTCCACAATGAATAAAACAACAGATATATCAACAAAATCGCTAAATTAGCAAAACTAGTACGGCAAATCTGTGCACAGAATGACTCAATAAAAATACAATCAACGAAAGCGTAGGGATAGTACGCAACCTACCGGCTTTGGTTGTATCCACAAGAATTTCGTTGTTTTGCAAGCAGATGGCATTCGCCTTTCCAGCTCCACTCACTTCGACCTTGCTAGCATCTCCTACTTGACTCTTGTCAACCTGGACGTAAAATGTACGTATTCAATTCACAGAATAAAGATATACGGCACCTATGTAATTCAAAAACAAGTGTCTAACAATAACATTATCACCGGACCAGCGACCCTATATCAATTTTCAATTTTGAGCACAGGTGGACGATAAGGGAGCGAGGGTTCGACAAATTAATCTGATAAAAAATATTTAAAAAAACACGTTTGGTCTTGCGAATTTTTTTCCTAACTGAACTCGCCTATATGGTGATTCTAAGTTATGCTTTTAAATGATTGTTTTCATCTATAAATTTGTCGAGCCCTGCTCTGTCCAATGAATGCATGATGCAAACCTTGATCTTGAATGGTGCCTTGGGGATGAGTTTCCCATTTCTCTTGACGGTGATCAGATGTTCACCGGCTTCACGAGGAGTGAACGAAACTCCTGAAATTGGAAACGGAGGTTAAATGGAAGCTGAAATGAATACGAATACAAAGCCGGAAAAATTGTCCAAACTATAAATTTATTAAATATCGCGCCCAATGCGAATGTTGATTTAACCGTTTACGTTAACTTTCTGATCAACGAGTTGATTGCATTGTAATCTTCTTACAGCGAAAAAGAAACCAAGTAACATAATAAAATGTGATTTGAAAAAAAAAGAAAATTACTGCCATAACACCTTCAAATCATACTTACCGCCGAACTCAAGAACCATCCATATGTAACGCCTAGTTCAACTATTTCTGACTGTTTCATCAGTTGGGAATTCCGATAATGTACTTCGTGAACCTAATTTCTAATTCTGAAAACACACCAAGTCGTCCTCCTTCGATGATTCGAATGAAACATGGCTCTTCAATACCGGATGGCGATTTGATGGAAGCAGATATTCCCTTCAATTCCGATTCCGAGATGTTCAAGGCAACTTCAGAGGTGGATCCGACGGAAAGATGCGATCTCTTCTGAAAAACAATTATTTTTATAGTTTTCAGTGTTTTACTCTCCGATTCAACATCGATATTCTCCCCCAGAGCGAATCCACTTGTTATCGAGCGACTAGCAGCCGCCCGAAATATTGACCCGCCATCCTCCAACCGAAAAAACGTCTCCCACCTGTCCTTCGCCAGCCACGAGCACAGTGAACGGGGAATCGCGTACTTCCTTCTTTCCGAGACTCACGTGCACTTTATACTCACCCGGAACCGGGGGCACCCAGGTCACCGAACATGTACCGTCCTGAAATAAGAACAAAGTGAAACCAGAAACGTGTCAATATCGAAAGATCTAATACAGCTTCTTGCACCTTACTACAAACAAGCCGATAAGGAGATGGAAAAGCTTTGAAAGATCGGGCATTCACCAGCTTCGAAAACTCTAACAACTAATTTGGATGCTCACCTACGTATTTCTGATTCATATTGACCACCTTACCTTGTTGTCGTGAATTTGAATGGTACTCTGAGCTGGTCCCTCGATGCTGACAGACAGCTCCTTGGCGTGAGATCCCTTGGCACAGACAGTGAACGCAGCTGGCTCACTGACAACGGCGTACTGTAGACCGGGACCGTACACGGTGGCATAACCATCTCCGTACGAATCGACAAAGAATTTCACCGGGGTACCCTGAATGATTCTACTGAGATAGAGAAGTAATATATGAAGCGATACTTCAAGAATGAATGAGATGACAGAAAAATGCGCAAAACGGAGCCAGTACTCACCTGCAGCTGAACACCTCCCTGAAGAATGGAAAGCTCGTGAGCTCCAAAGGTCTTAGGAGTGTACTTCACCAAAATGGTACCTGAACCACATTATTGAAAACTCAGTGAATTATATTTAAACATCCCGGATGACAACTGAGTTCTACAATAAATAGCGCATACTCGCGCCTATTCAAAAACATAGATCATTATTTGAAGTGCAGAATGTGCATTATATTTAAATTAGAACTTTAGAACCAGTATCCAGGCTAGAAAAACACCACGTACCATCGTGATTGTCAATGATTTGCGCGTGATCCTTTTGTTTCGAAGGCATCGTGATTTCCACGTCAAGATTATTGATGTCTACTGTGTTGAGATCGACGTTGAACTGTGAAAAAAGATATTAAATAAAAATCAATACATCTATTTTGCATAAACCTCCTGAAAACGAATTTGAATTCAAGGTTGGACAACCTTCAAATAACATTTTTTATTAACCTTGCTATCCAGAGATCAGAGTTCAAATAGAAATAATAACGAAGAGAACAACATTCAGGGTACCTTGAATTCCCTAGGAAAGAGTGAATCAGTCTCAGTCGGCTGCGAGTTGTTCTCGTACTGGTGCTCGTATTTCTCGACGTCCTCGTTGCTCACTGCTCCTCCCTGCTTCTTTTCTTCCAATTGAGAGAGAGGAACCGCCTGAAATCACATACTGTGCAAACACACACTTGCTCCCGAAAAGCTAACGCTTTTGGTGTTTCGTTTGAAAAACATGCTCTATTCTGCTTCTGCCTTAAGGATGAAAAGATAATAACAGTGCAGAAAACTATTCCTGTAGCGATGCCATTTGTAACACAGAATGTGATGACTGAATCATAAAACGATTTCTGGATGTGAGTATGACTTTTAAACATACACAAATGAAAATGAAAATATTTAATAAGGTGCATGAGAGAGAGAATCCAAAGTAACAAGTTCACAAAACCGCTTTTCGAGCTTTGAGATCTGATGTGAGCAGAGGTAGAAATGGTTCTCGAAGATCAGTCAGGAGTCTCGAGACTCGGTGGGGAAATACGTGATAAATAGAAAAGGGGAGCATAACAACTGCACACACCTTACAGCCATCTTGTTCCATACACAACAGCTGGTAGCTGCTATTCAACAAATGCATATATCACTTATCACACACTTAGAGTGCAGAAATTCGTAATCAGTGTGAAACTTTGGAAAGTAACTTGGTAACAGCTATAGAAACTTCAACGGGCAATAAAAACCGAAATGCCCTCCTTCATCCTAACGAATGAGTTGGAAAAAGTTAAAGGTGAACTGGAATTTTCTCATATACATATGTCTAACGGAAGAGAATGAGAACACTAGTCTGAAAAAACGAAGAGAAACTTAGTCTTTTGCTGTTGTAAATGTTTTACGGACAAAGAAACAAAACCAATTAGCTGAATAGAGAAATGGCACAAATGTTGGCAGCGCAACAAATAAACCCCTGGTCGTGAAATGACATACAATTTGCCGCATGAGTGCACATACCAGCTGGCGCTACACTGAAATACATATTGGCAACGAAAAAACGAGAGAAGATGTGGCACACCTTTTCGTATAAACTCTCACGCCGACTGAAACGATTACCGATGATAAACCAGTAAACCAATAAAACCCGAACTGCGCAATAAAGATAAAAACCACCTAGACAGGCTTTCCAGAATTGAAAAAGGGAATATGTGTTTTTCTAGGAAGAATACGCTTTGCCAACTATCTCGACGAAGTTCAAACATAACTAAAAGCAAAGAAATATGAATTTGTGTACTAAACAGCGTCCACGTAAAACGCATAGAACGAGCATCACTAAAGAGGCAATGATCGATAATGTGCAGCGAAGCAAAACTCAGCATGTTCAGAGGCAATTTCAATTCTAACCTTATGTCAACAGAAAAATAAATTCAGTAGAAAGACTGAAATTGTGAACTTTAAATGTCTTGCAAATCCAAATTTGTTTTAATTCAGCTTCCAAGAAAACTCAATCCTAGTGGGCATTAAAATGTCGAAATTTGTTCAAATGTTGCAATCAAAACCATCCTGCTACTACTCTAAATAGATAAAAACTGGTTTTCGCCATACAAATTGGAAAATGAGACCTATTTATTGCGCAGATAGGCAACAAAATGCCGCTCACAAATGATACTTGTATGTAATTGTTGGTTGAAAATGAAGTTGTGATTGAGAATGAAAGCCACAAATGGCCGTATTGAACAAACTGCATACGCTATTATCGAAATGTAAAAAGGAGTAGTTTTGCCTTATCAGGGGTACATTTGTTTACTTCAAACTTGCAAAAACACACTGTCATTTTAGCAGAGCTCTTCTCAATCAAACAACTGGTAGGAGGTAATCTGATGTAGTAAAAAATCTCACCACATAATCAAGATCGTGAACTTTCTGACCCCCATAATAGAAATCAACATGGTTGGCACCAAGTTGCGTTGGCTGGATGCGGACCAAATCACGCACTTTACCATTAGGCAGCTTTTCGGATTCGAAACCTGCAAATCAAGAAAATTATGAATGAGAAACACTACAAAATATGTGCACATGAAATAAAACTTCGTTATAATGTATAAGAACATGATGTTGTAAAAATGTTTCGTTTTCTATTAAATTTTAGTATGATGCGTTTTCAAGCTCGAAAAATATGCGACTGGCGACAGTAACGCGAAACTCACTGATCTCGACAGCTTCAGCATATTTCGGTACCACCGACAAGTTGACAGTTGGATCACGCTGGAAAACTAATTCGGACGATTTCTCCACGGCAAACATTGGTGGGGCTTCGTTCGATTTCGCAACATCTGGAAGCATAATGTTGCGGTTAATTTGTTCAGAGAAAACTCAAACTGGTGAAGGTGATGTAAACTTGTAAACTACTGCTTCTGCTAGGAACTACCATCATCGACTTTCAAAGAGTTGAACGACTCGCTGCAATTGCATCAACCAAGGATGTGTTGAAAATGTCAAAGAGAAGAATACCAGCACCCCGAGAATGCCATGAAAAGCTGAAAAATAGTTTTGGTCTCACTTGATTTTGGTACTACCACATCGCTGGCTCTTCCCGTGGGTACCGCCTCCACCTCAACGACAGGTCCCTTGATTCCGTTGAGAGCAACACAGGCCGAATACTTTCCTGCCATGTCGGTCGGCCAACTGAGTACGAACATACCCTCCTTCTCGTGGGGTCGCAGCTTGCACTCACGTCCATTTCCGTCAGGGCCCTAAAGATGGATCAATACAGTCAGCATCCAATTGTTTTTCGAATGAGAAAAACGAGCTATAAAGTTGACAATGATTGACAAGTCCAACCACTATTGGAGTTTAGGAAGGCAATGAATTTTTAGTATATAATCATGTTTATTTTCATCGAATCTGTTCACCTCATCGTCACTCCAGCCTTGAAAAGAGTTACAAAAGTGAAACTACATCAGTCAACTTCTAAACCAACCGTGACTTCTGCCTTGATGCTCTTGACAAAACCACAGTCGGCCGTGTCGATGACCAAAACGGCGTCCACTGAAGCTGGCGTCTGCAGACGCTTGTCTGCAAATCAGTTGGAATGAATAAGCATAAAAGACGTTCGATACTAATTCAGTCTTCATTCATTAAATGGGTTTCACCAGAAATAGATGACTCTTTGCACTTTCACGAACCAGAACAGAATCTCACTATAAGTGATAAGACGATACAGAACGATAGGAGAGTTTGACAGAACAGACATAATTTCCAAAAAAAGTGAAGCCTACCTCCGTCCTGAGTGGTGTATTTGGCATTGCTTGGTTCGACTTCGGGAAGAAGAGTAAGCATGAAGGGACTGTAAAATCAACCATACAATATAATGTTACAACTATGAGAGCATTTCGTAGAACCGACCCATCAACTACAGTGAAAGATACGAGACCGAATAGAGCACTTTCACCACAATCCAAGTACAACGTTTGCTTCCACGTACCTTCCCTGAACAGGTGATTCGTTGTAGCAGACCTCCACAGGCACAATATCTCCGGGTTCCCCAACGGGGGTGAAACGACCAGAATACGTACGAGTTGATGGATCACACTCCATTAGTGGCTGCTGATACACTGTAAGATAAAATATAGTAGAATTGAGAGAGCGAACGTAGTTAGTGACACTCTCTTATCCAAGTTCAATTTCGTACTTTCTCCTCGCTATAACATAGAAGTAGAGTTAGCAGAGAAACTTCAAAATTATTAGACATATACGCTCTACATGAATTAGTAAACTGAGCTGATAACAGAGAGCATGAGCAGAAATTCTTCTTCTCACGAAACAAACCGTGACTGTCTGAGCACTCATACTTCGGGAAAATGGAATATATTGTGATGGAAATTAGCATAAATGTTCTGATAAGTTTACTTACCAGGAGGAACCCTGCAGGTGACGGGAGCAAGTTTGGTCTTTGACGCATCAACGACAAAGTCGATTGGATGTCCTACTCGAGCCGGCTTTCCGAGGCCGTCAACACGCACAGACGACGGTTCATACGGGTGATCTACTTCACATACGAACGGAGATCCTGAAATTGACCAGTTGTAAAACTAAGCTCATTCTTTGTGAAGAATCTATGTTCACCCCCAGTTAAATTGTGAAACCCAAAATTATAGCAGTTCTCGGATTAAAGACATCAATTGCGTTTCATTTTCGCACTTCTTTACCACAGGCCTACCGAACCTAATACATGTTAAAAAACGTGATATTGAAAGCAGTGAGCGAATGTTCACAACCCAATAAAATGACAGGCATAACTCCTACCTGGAATAGGTTTCTTCTCATCGCCGTAACAAATGTCAATCTTGTATTGTCCGGGAGTAGAGGGTACGAAATCCACGCTACACGTGCCGTCCTTGTTGTCATGGATGGTACAGGGAGCTTCGGCTGGTCCAGTAATATCGACAGACAGCGCACCATCACCAGCACCCTACAAAAATTGAGAATTCAATGAGCAAACGAAATTATGATCCTAAAACACTTGAACATATCTTCAATACGACATCGGTAGAAGCCCGAATTCAAACATGTTACAAACTAGTTCATAACCAAGTAGCTACCAACCTGTGCGCAAATATCAAAGCTGGTCTTATCGTTGACAACCGCGGTGTTGAGACCACTGCCAGACGCTTTGCATTTGGAGGCATCCTGTCCAGCGAGTACCGATACACCAAGTTCTTTTAGGGGAACGTCATCGAAGAGAACCTAAAATAAGTCAAAAAAAATTACAGCACATTGCAGGGCGTGGTAAGTTGAACATTCATGCAGAACTTAATCACACGAAGGGCAGTTTTGAACACAAATAAACTGGCCGGTTGAACACAATACAAACTCAACAACAAAATACTAACTGACCTTGAACTGAATCTCGCCTGGTTCACTGGTCACGTATGAACCTTCGTAGACACCTTTTCCAGTTTCCTCCACAGGAACCAAATACTCAGTCCCATCGATATTGGCGACTATTTCTAGTCCCTTTCCTTGAGGTACTTGTTCTCCGGTGCAGACTCTGATGGGGTACTTGTGCCCGATCAAAACGTCACCTGAAAAAACAGTTGTTTTCGACGAAATGAACCGACCAAACTGTAAGACCATGTATAAGTAATATCAAATACTACTTCAGATCTTTCTGCACCAAATGGAGCTGGTGACAACTAAACAAAGTTGAAATTGAACCTGATGTTTTGACTTTCACGCTTTCACCCGAGAACACCAAACTACCATTCATATAGTGAATATTTGCTTGCAATACGATATAAGCTCATGTAAAACTTGGATGCGTTACTTGCGCTCACGATCTGGGAAGCTCGCCGGAAAATAATCTGTTGCTCATCCCGCAATAAATTGGGTTCTTTTGTGATATGAATACTGAAGCGCATGTACAGAAATTCAAAATTCAATATCTCCTAAAGGAGAGCGAAGAAGCAAATTTCTCTATTAATGCCACTCACATCTAATTTAATTTCTGGATAACATACAGTCTATCCACTTTTCATTGAGGTTTATAATGTTCTGACTCAACACTTTGTTTATAAACTTTATTTCGAGGTGAGATACAGTGCCAATACAAAAATGAGATCAAATATGAACACAATCTTAAACAACAGGAGTAGTTCGATGTGACGAAGAACCGCTAGACAGGGATGTGAACGGACTCTCCGTTTTATCCCGTTCCGGGTGAAGGAGAGAAGGTGTGGTAAGTAATGGTGACACCGCCACGACCTGAAACGGGCTGCCCGGTATATGCTTCTGGTCGAACATCACTCTCAGGTAGTAAAGTCCGGGAATCTTCGGCACGTAGTACATGGTTAGTGTACCATCCTGGTTGTCTGTACAATGAAGAGGCGTGCGTGTAGGACCATCGACGAACAGATCGATATCTCCAAAGCCTGCTGCGGTCGTATCTATTATGACGTGGGTGGAGCACTGTGCAATGACTGGTCCCAAACCAGGTCCTGTCACTACAACCAGGTCGGGTCGCGCAGGTCCGGAACGAGATACAACATATTCTGCTTCAGCGCAATTATGATCTCCCACTGCTTCTGGGACGGAATGCATGAGGAATGGAGAGGATTCTATGGGCACGTCCTGATATGTGACCGAAATCCGATAGTCTCCCACTTCGGAGGGCGTGAAACGAACACGGAGACCATTTGGAGTCGATTCGATGATGGCCTCCACCACTCTGCCGGACGGACTTGTGATGACAATGCGCGTGTTTTCACCATCGGAGGTGAAGACATGCACTTCCTTCTCACAATTAACAGTCACGATGGCTGAAATAGAAAACTTTAAAAAATATAATGCAGTCACGATTATCAATAACGCACGCACAGCAACAAACTGAACCTAGAAATCATGCAGTAATACTTATCGACAACAACAAAAACAAAGAAATTAGAATGCACACTAAGACAACAAAATTATAAATCACTGTAAATATCACACAGCACAGAATCAAAAAAAGAAAGAGACACGCTCGCCAAAAAACCACATCACAAAAAAAATCGCATACCAAACGACTGGCACGAACAAAAAACAAATCTCGCAAAACGAGTTAGGAAAACCACTTGCACTGTTATTTGAAAAAGCACTCAGATAAACCACAAAATCAAAGGGTGAAAAGCTCACCATTCTCTAGACCTTCGACACTGATACCAGCTACATCCACATGTGGTCTGACATTGATTTCAATCGGTGGTATTTCTTCGCCAGCAAAAACGACTTTCAACTGCAATTTTCAAGTTTATCAGTGTTCCGACATATTTTTCAAAATGAATTCACAGCTAGTGAATAGAAAAATAAGTGGATTTTCCATTTGCAGCTCACTATATCATGTTATAAGAAAATTTACGTTAGGCTCAACAAGATAGCACTCAAGCCTACACTAAAGTTTTTAGATATTTTCATCGAGTTAAGATAACTACATAACACGAAACTACATCAACAACTACCTCATAGGCTCCTGGTTTAGGGGCGGTGTATTTGACGGTGAATGATCCGTCCTTGTGATCCAACACATCAATGTCCACCTCTTGTCCGGCGCGGTCAGCCAGAGATACCTTCAGAAAGTCAACGGTTTTCATCGCAATTTAGACAAAAAAAGTCACAATGAAACAATAAAAGTCTTTAACCAGTTCTCTTCAATTCAAATCAAACAAGAACTGAAGATCATAGTTGTTCAGATAGTATATAGTCTGTTTCACGAAACAGTAGCCCTCTACAGTAAGATAATGAAACTTTTAAGTGAACTTATCATATCTTTTAGGTGTTGTACATAGTTTAAACTTTGTGATTCAGTTTTCAACTTTGGGTGCTACAAGCATACAAAACCGTGAATCTTTAATTCAGTTTGTTGACTAGATAAATGCGTTTAAATTTCTGATAGATTACTGTAGAAAGTCATCGATTGGTGAAACGAACTATACCTCAACTGCACCGGGTCCGGCCTGTTTTGCGTCAATGGTGAAGTGGGTGGGTTCCCGGCTGGTGACTGGTCCATCCACACCTGGACCGTAGATATGCAGTTTTGACACATCGACTGGCTCCTTCACATTCACCTGCAGAGATACAGTGATGAAATAATATTTCTAATTTATGTAATATTTATATCATCAACACAGTCCGGCGGAACGCGGGAAACTCCGTTTTCAACAAAACATTTCTCTGTGAGAAAGTAGAAGATATGAAGTCAATCTGACAAAAAAAAGTTCCTTGTGGATGACAAGGCCATCTGGAATGGAGGGCGAAACTAACGGTGAATGGTGCTCCGGGTACGGAAACTCCACGCAGGTTGGCATCGACATAGTATCGTCCACTGTGATCTGGCACAAACTCGGCCTCATACTGTCCGTCTGCCGCCTCGCGAATCTTCAATGGAACGGCTACCATTTTCTCGTCCAGGACGGAAACAACCGGGGCGATCGAGGCTGAAATAAACACTTTTACTATTCAAAAACACAAGTTACCCAATTTCATACCATTATTCTGCACCTAAGAGGGGGTGAATACAACTTTCATACTTTGCTAATCCAAAACCTTGAATCGAACCTGTAGATCACGAACAAGAGATACTTCAAGAGGTAATGAATATATAAAACCAAAGACACAATGAAAAACTGACTGCCAGTGCGTCTGGTGTCCAACTTGAAGATGACTGGTTCCATGACCACATTGGTGGCAGCCGGGTCGAGTCCGGTCAGCTGGGCGGCTCCCGGGTGAAACGACTCGTCGGCCGGGTCGACCATCAGCACGAACGGAGAGTCCTTGATGTGTTCTCCACCTGCCAGCACGTTCACCTTGTACACTCCCGATTCTTGGGGCTGAAACAAACACGTGTTCAGTGAAGAAATACCTCACCCGAAATCCGTAGTTTTTCGTTCATTCCATACTAAATATAAATATCTTGAAATGTCGTATCATAACATCAAAATACCCAAAGAAATGTAGAGTTTCAAGTTTTGATGAATCGCAATATGGAATATGGAATATAAATTCTCAAAAACAGGCTTTCGTACCGTGTAAGCCACCAACGCAGCTCCATTTCCACGATCCTGGCATTGAATTTCCGTCTTGCTAGGTCCCTCGATAGAGAAAGCTGTAACAAGAGTCAGAATAATTGAGAAAGTCAAAAAAATTGTAAAAGAAAGATTTGAAAACCAACAATCAGTAAACACTTGGCCAATAGTAATTCAGATGCAAGAAAAAAACCAACCAAGCCGATCAGCCTGTCCGTTGGTCTGTACCTCGAAGACACTTTGTTCCTTTGCGATGCCACCATTCAATCCAGGTCCAAACGCCCGAATAGCAGATTCAGTCGTTGGCAGGACTTCCACCTGTGTTACATTCAAAATTCAAATATTCACATAGCAAAATAGTATGATGTACAAAGAAATGTTGTAAGTACATAAAGTAAGTAGATCAATCGCTTCGCTAGCTCCTATCCACAAACAGAGACTACGACTGATAAGTTGATTGGAAGATGAATAAACCGTCCACTACCCCGGTGTACCATCGCAAGATAAAAATCATATATGGTAGTGGAAGACGAAATATGTACTTGTACATTGAACTCCTGAAAGGCTAAAAACAAACCGCGTAGGGACTTTCTCCAACCGGTTCACCATCGTATGAAACCTCTACTGCATAGTCGCCCTCCTTCTCGGGTGAATACTCGAAGGTGCATCTGTCCGCGTCCTTACTTGTGAAAGGAACTGATACAGCTTTGCCAGTACCTAAAAAACGTAGTTATTGAATTCAACATGATCTTCTATATTAACTGCCACAGCTGGATTACAAATTACAATGCAACGACACCCTTTTTGAACAATTGTCTAACTAATAAACAAGTAAACTATGCGATTTGGCTAATTACTTACCCTTTTCACGTAGTTTCACATCGAATGCATCCGCGGACAACTTGTCTTGTTCGTCCAGCGATTGAGCATGGATCAGAGCCTTATCGTTGACTCGAACTCCATCACTAGCCAAACCACGTCCCCACACCAACATGTTTGCTGAAAACGAATAATGCAATGAAAATTGTATAGGAACGTTTTTAGAATTTGATAACTTTTGTTGACGCTCTCATAATACATGAAAATATGAACAGAATCTTAAAAAGGCTACAACTCACGTGTTTTCTGCAAGGCACGCAGAGCAAATGGACTGTTCTCGATGTGATTTCTACGATGAAACACATTCACTGAATGGAGACCCTTGTTGCTCGGTTTGTAGGCAGCCGTGTGCACTCCTGGCTCGGTACCATCTGGAACAAAAAAACAATCGTTAAGAATTAAAAAATAAATTTATACATACTGATACTAAACATATCACGGTAAAATTTGAAACCATTGCATGCTTAAAATCCAAGTTTTAGAACGAGCAAAAAAATGCAGAACATTGGGAACATTCTAAACAACCCTTCGAAAATACAAAATACAACATAGAAACAGTGCGTAGTGCCTCCGAAAACACATCATATATGTGTAACCGAAGTAGTTCAGATGAAGAAATAGCTCACCAACTACAGCCAACTTGTGTTCACCACCTTCTCCATCAACCACCACCATCTCGACGGGACCATTGAAAGCATCTTCGACTCGGAAGGGAACCTCTTCTCCGATTCTCACACGGTCCGTATACGGACACAAGCGGGCGGCCGGGATAACCTGAAAAAAATACACAATGAAGGCATAGTACAAGGTGTATTGAAGAGAAAGTTACTGTAGCTGTGGCAAAAAAACTTTAGCATCTGCGATAAACACAGGCGTATTTTGTATTTTCTGGTTCCCCAATGGAGCTGCGAGCTGGATACTAACGAATTGGCCAAAAAGCCGGGTTCAACGGCGAATCAGTCAATGACTGTCGTGGTCGCATGAGTACTGCGCAAAATCACAACCATCTGGCAGTTTTCAGCAAGAAAAACCAGGTTATAAGAATGTAGAGTGAGTATAGCAATGCACTAGAACAAAAATGAGGTTTTCCCTTGGCAATGTTCATAGGTTCTAGTTCTACCATGTTTTGATACATACCTCAACAGAAGCCTGTGCTACCTCCACGCCTTCACCAGAAAGAATATCGGTCAAAGCCAAACCCAGCTGAAAATAAATTATTGAAATTTATGAATATATGAGAAGAAGATCAGTCAGAAACTTTGAATATATGAGAAGAAGATCAGTCAGAAACTTTTCAGAACATCCTGAACCAAGAAAATCGATAATCAACTGAAACGTTGACCGAAAAGCTTCAGAACGTGAACATTATCGAGAATGTTTGGAGCTGCAAACTTTGAAGGGTGAATTTGAGAACAACAGACAGTCGCAGACCTTGTGTGATCCTACTGTGCTAGGCGTGTACTTGACAGAATAGCAATGAGGAGTTTTCTTGGTGATCGTATGATGCACATCTTTGTCACTCGAGTCTTTGATGGATATCTGAAACGAGATCAAGATCGAAGCTGAAGGATCGAAATTTAATCACTCGACCTCGAGCCATGACAAACGATTCATGATAATTTATGTTGCAGAAAAAGAAAAAGCTGTCACTATTCACTGTGAATCGAGTATGATTATAATTAAACGGCGAATTCACGATTAACTAATACAATGATGTAAAATCCTACTGAATGAAAAGCATCAATAAAAAACCAACGATAATTACTCGAGTGGTGACAAAATACAAACCTTGGGCTTGTAGCCATCTCCCTGAATATTGACATCGAACTCGCTGGATTGATTGACGATAGGTTCCTTGTCGAGATCGGCGAACTGGGCCGAAACCGTAGGCTCCACCGGTGCAGCCGGAAGCGGTTTAGGGGGCGATGAGATCTGTCTGCAACAACGCGTGTTGTCTATTATTGTGAACCAAATCGGCTTTGGGAATACAATACTTTCAGTCACATTTTGTGCAGTGGATTTCCGCTAATTCTCCTAAAATGCCTGGCTTATGAGATTAATCAAGCATCAAGGCACCCAGCTAGATCCTAGTCCTAGATAAAGAAATACCAGGTTCTCAGAACTACTGAAATCGATCGTTGGGCTATTACATACAAAATTACAAATCAGAAGTCAAGTAATAGATTATTGGAACAGCCGCTGGAAATTTTGAATCGAGAGCGTTTGAATAGGCTAATATATCCTACAAACTTACTTGGCAGCGGGAAACTGTGACAGATAGGTCATGACAGACATTTCGTCAATTTCCGGATGAATCAGTTCGCTGGGAGTGATCAACTGAAAAATACTCAAGTAAGATTTAGATTAGAAAGTTATCGAGGTGATAGGACCAGCAAGTGAATTAGTTGAAAGATCAATGATTAAATCAGTTCAAATGTCCATATTTCGAAAAACCTTTTTGTTTACTTGATATTTATTCCTCAATATGGACTAAGCTACATGACCGATGATTGGCCAGAACAAACACAACCCAATACACAATACTAATAAGACTATACGTACAGGGACTACGGCGAGGTGTTCCTCAGCAGCATCCATGGCTTTCTCCGTGTTCTCCAGAGCATTTGCAGGGTGTTGTTTTTCCCAGTCGGGAACAGCTCCCGGCACCAAACTGTTCACCTGAAATATCGTTCGATGAGACTGTCGAAATGGGAGAAAACAAGACACCCATTCGTCTAGCGAGATCAATACAAACTATTTTCGAAAGACATTCGACATCAGAGCAAACAGTACACTTTTTTCACAGGTCGTCAAAGCAGAAAAACCAAATGCAGGGTTCATACTTTTTGCTGCAATCTCCGGCAGCAGCCTGCCAAACGGTTCTTACCAGACGTTTGTTATTAGTTCTTTTACCCAGACGCATATGTATTTACAATATAAGAACCGACTAAACAAAGACAACAGAACAGAAGAAAACACTTACGAGGGCACCAAGCGCAATACCGTCATTCCAGTCAGATGTAAAATTGGTTAGCGGCATGCCACCAGGGAGGCGACCGCGAACCCAATTCAGCAACTTTTGCTTCGGCGTGTCTTCTGGCTGCCCGTCACGTTTTTCCTGCAAATAGAAAAGTAATCTTGAAGTGTTCATTAACATACAAACTATAACGAGAGTTTGTTGCTGTTGCTTCTAAACATAGTAATCCACAAAGTCGTGAAAAACAACCATAATTGGAAAGTTTCCTTTTCTAATTGCGATAAACACAATACACAATCAAAAGTTACCTTGTTACCGAGAGACGAGTTTCACTAGTCGTTGGTCTGACCGAGCGTCAACGAAAGACTCAAAAAGACTAACCACAATCCAACCCATCGAGATGGAATAGTGCAGAATGAGAGTCCAAATCAGTCCTAGGATGAGTTTCTTGTTCTTGTCCACGATATGCGAGCTGTCTGTAACAGAAGATCCTTGTATATTTTCAATAGACAGCCCAGAATTCAATCAAAGGAGCCTACTCAAAGGCATAAAACAAGAGCTAGAAGTGTACTTTTCATTAAGGGATCTGAGAAATAGAAAACTAAATAGAAATGTGGAGGTATTGAGAGATGCGTTGAATGAGAACTGACAAAGGAGATAGACATCAGACATCACCTAGTCATGAGAAGCAGAAGTGTAGAAGGAAAGAAGCGAATCTTTGAAATCAACAAAACCAACTTCACTCAAGCAAATGTGACGATTTAATTGAATGAGAAAAAAAGGACAAAGAACTACTAACCAATATTGATGATTTTGATTCCCTCGACGTTTTCAAAGAAATTGAGCGCCAGTGAAACATTCTCCAGCTTTTGTGAGCGGAAGTTCACCTGCAATGAAGTGACATTGAGAGGACAAACACTAGACGTGTGTCGGTCAAAAGAACCTACTCGAATATCTCGATTTAAAATCAAAAACATGATACGTCCACAAATGTCGATGAATCATTATCATTTAAAAAAGTGGATAATTCAAACTATTCCCTGGGTTAATGAAGAGACAGTGGTCTATTCTCACGCGTATCATTCATTTACTATGAAGTATTTCATTATGCATCAAACTGTATTCTACACACATATATAATCATTGGCAACAGTGTGATTACGGTGATTACGAAAGAAAACTTGCCTTTTTGTTGAATCTGCCGATATTCTTTTGTGATAGAACCATAGCAAGGTTGATAAGCTTCAATCCATCAGAGAAATCTGTTTCCTGAAATAACGTATATTAAAAATCTGACGCGAAATTGAACCAGAAAGCTTGAATACAAGTTAATTTTTGAAGTAGAACCGTTCAAAAAACTTTAGAGACTAGGATTTCAAAAAACTTTAGAGACTATTTAAATTAAAAAAACTAGTTCTTGGAATAGCATAGCAGGTCGTCGAGCCAATGACGACAGAGATGACAAAGCTACCAACCAGGTTCTGAATAGTGTCGTCAGCCTTCTTGAGATGATTGTTCACCCATCTCGTGAACGTATTCTGCTGAATCACCTTCCATTCCGCATCATCATGACGACACGCCGGAATCACCTAGAATTCCAAGGTTTGAAAGATCTGGGTAATGGTTGAAATGAGATTTATATTGAACCAACCCGGTTAGATAACCACTGAACCATTCACCAATAAGATCTCCCTTAGAAATAAGAAAAATACCTTAAGCAACGTGAAAAGAGTATAAGAGGCAGTGAATGGAGCATGCCTCGGAGAAGTTTTTTTTGTCATAGTTTTCAAACTCACCTCTGTTTCTTGATCATGATCTCTTTTCTTTCCTTGATTTTCAGCCATAGCTGGTTGAAATCAGCTGAGCCGAGTCGCAAATTATGGTATTTTATCGATCTTCTGGAAGAAATTATGATGAGTTGCTAAACTAAAACAAGCAAACCATTCCTCTATTTTTAAAATAGATCACATTAACTAACGTCTTCTCATAACGTCTTTTTAAAATAGATAACAACAAAACAACAAACAAATCAAATAAGGTCATGTGATAAATTCAAATTTAAATTAAAGGTCTAATAAACTGCTGCGTGGTGAGACTTTATGCCAATTAGATTATACCGTAATTGACACCAGCCGAACCCATTATTGAGCAAACATTAACACATTAAATAAATTCCAGATAAATAAAATGAGGATGATAATTTGAAGATTGGTAATGAATTTGTCAACATAGCTGAGAAATTTGCTTATGGTCACCACATAGAAACTTTGCTGCGAGCGCCTAAGCGTCAGGACAAACACGCAAACAAAGACCTCACTTCTTCTAGAATTTCCACTGAACACAGAACTTGGAAGATGGATATTGGTTAATGGTATAAGACTGCTTCTTCTATCCAGTATTCGATCTAAAACGTTTTCTAGCTGTAGACACCTCTAAGACCTGTGACTTTGCTTTGAGTGCGACAGTTAATTCGAAATGAGATAGTCGATTGAATGGCTGGATTTCTTCAAAAACACGCTGACTACTAGGTAAAATCCCAGCCTAGGGTTCACGATAATATGCTTATTGAGTTGGTTCTATAGGCCAAACAAGTGTTAGGTTTCATTCTCGAAAACACCAAAGTTCCAATAGCAAAACACTTGGAGAAAATATAAGTTTGAACATTGAGCTATAACATGAAGAGAAAGCTAAGTTTATGATCACATAGTTGATGGAATAATGCTAGACGAGACATGAAACTCCTAAATTGAAGGAACACAACGCTCAATTGATGAATATGATGTGTGTAGTTGTACCTAGATGCGAATCTGCTCAAAATTCACAAATTGTGATGGGTTTGACAGTTCGTACATACAGATAATTACTTTTCGGAGCGGTGTAAAGGTTGCAGACAGGGAGATAAGAGAAGACTGTGTGAGGTTAGAGAAATTACACAAAACAAGCCATAAACTGATTAGGGAGAGAGAAAAATAGAGAGAGAAAGAAAGAGAGAGGGGGGGGGGGTGGGCGGCAGAAAATAAGGAATAACAGTATAGACAGGTTGGAGAACGGGAAAGTTTATAGATGGACAAAATCTAAATAGTAATTCTAGAAAATGACGAAAATGCATATCAGCCGTATTCTCCACACAAAACACCTCTTGCAGCGCAAATCTGCGAATTTCGCTTTCTCAAGCAACAAATCGATTGTAATGACCACTAGCGCGCATGGAGATCGCTGGAAATATTATAAGTAAACATAGATGACTAAACCTATATGGTTTGAGAAAACTCAATAACAGATGAATATTGTTAAACGCTCTGAGATTTATGGAATAGGGTGGGAAAGTCCTGAGAAAGACTAAATACGTAAGCATAGTTTAACTGTAAGATAGAATCTCAAGTTCTATAAACAAGGTTTTTCACAAAAGCAAGCATTTTCTTCTGGATATTACAGAGAGAAAAACTGCTTGTTTTTTTTTAGATTCATAACTATATACAAACGTTTATATTCACTGAACACAAGTTTCGTCTGCTTGCATCTAGTTCGTATTCTAACAATCTAACAGAATAATATATTCATATTCCCACATTCAACACATTCCGATACCATAACATCAATTCAAAAGGCTTTCCGACCTATAACAAACACAAAAATAGAAGAATTCCGCAATTAACAACTTCACGAATCGAAAATATAGCTCTCGTGCTTCCTTCGTAGACTCTTCAGCTCAAACTTTTGCATGACTTTTTTTCTGATATGTTGAAAATAAGATTAAGAACATCAGTTATAAACTCAACTATTTTTCCTAGAGCAAGTACTGGAAAACTGACTATAAGTTCAAGTTTATGCTGTACCTTGAGCGTGTGAAAGAGTATAGATTAAGGCTTTTACTATTGAACTGACTGACAAATATATTCCCCACAAACATAATGTTGTTTAGCGAAGATCTAACGTATCACCCAACTCTAACTTAACTTCGCTTCTAGCAATGTAACCAACATGCTAACTTTTCACCTCTAAAATATGCTGTTAGAACAGTATTTCTGCTTATTTTTCGGTGTTATAGGTAAAATTTCAAGTAAAACACGTAGATGTTGGTCGAAAGTAGCATGGTCAGGTATTATGGTTGCATAAACAAACGCGCGTTGGGCGGGCGCGACGGACCAGCGCATTTCTTTTGAAAACCACCAGTCGGCTGCCCCGCTATACGCAAACGGGGCTGGTAATTACAGACACATGGTCGAGAAAACGGTTAGAAATTTATAAATTGGAAGTGCGAGAACCTAGAGAAGTCTCGAGAAAAGCGTGCTAAGCAAGAGACCCAAGCTGCAGAGATATTCCAGGAATCTTGCATTGGTCGCACTTGAATCTAACTTATGTTTAGTCTCCACGCTTCTCGAAGGGCCTTCTACAGTATTAAACCAAAAATTGACAGCAGCTCTGGTTTATTCCGGGAAGGTTAGCAAAAGGCACGTTTTAATGCCCTATAACTTCTTCTGGGACAGTATAAATAGTAACATGCGAAAACTACAAATAGGTTTCCGAATAAAATGTGGTCAATTGAATGGAAAGTGATAGAGACGGTTTGATTTGGTCAATTCGCAGTGTGGCTGGATGGCGATAAGAAGACGCCCAAACACCTACAGATGAGTCACAACCGACAAGTATACCCCGCCTTATTACTTTCGAAGGAAAAACAGATTGAATGGCACTCAAACCCACGTAAAACATTGAAGTTGACGAAATGATACACTTGATAACCAGGAATACTGTGTTCAACTATGTTAATTTTATGAGGTGCAAAATTCCGTTTCGTTTTTTGGGCATTTTAGAATTCCTGTATGGCCCAGTACTTCAATGAATCTGAAGACTCACAAGTGTGGTCCGAAAAGCAACATGATCAAAGTACGAACACCCAGGAAAACCTACACCTATTGTGCCTTATCTAAAAAGAGAGAAACTATAGAGCTACCTGCTAATTCAATTCGTAGAAAGTTGGCGGTCAGTAACCTGCTACCAAAGCGCTAGTAGCGGTTCGATCGAACGACTACCTAGCCGATTGTCAGCGGTTTAGTAGATGATTAATTTCTGTGTTGAATAGTGCAGTTTTTTGTTCGATCTTGAATCAACGCGAAATCTAGCAACAGAACGTGTTCACGCAAATTTCGTTCACCTCCTCCTGTCAATCCTAAATATGTTGCCCGAAACCCGAGGACTGAATCTACAAACCAGATTTCTGATGTAAAAAAGTTGTATTTCAAGTTGTATTTCAAGTTATGCTTTGTTTAGTTTTCGTTTTTTCATTTAGCGCACCTCGTAGTGCATTGAATAAATAAATAAATAAATAAATCGGAAAACTACATAGTGAGTTCTGGTGAACAACCCAATATAGAATATTGTCATAGCTTAGTTGTAGTTAGAACAGAGTTTCGACTGACAAGCGACGGGATCAAACTACAAACACAGCGCAACATACACTGTAGAGACTTGCTTCAGAAAGAGCCAACCATATAATTAGTTAAACTAGCCACATCCGAATGTACCATGCGAGAAAATGGAACAAAGCGTGGACCATGAGTAATTGCGCCCTGATTCATCTCATTGATTATTTCAAACCGAACACTTTACTACCGCTCAACAGGAAGCAAAAACACCGGATATGCCGACAGTTTTGACTCATAGGTTACTCTATATTTAGGTGTTGATTTATTGCGAGGTTATACTGTTAGTCAATTTCACAGCCGCGTAAATTTTTTAAACACAACATAACTCAGAAACGTGCAATCACATCGTGCACGATTCCTCATTAGAATGCTAACTTTACGTGACTATTCTATTTACTTCTAGTATAGCTAGATGAAGAGAGTTTTGGAAATGAATATACAAACTTTCAGTTTTGTGTTCTGAATTTCCTGCTACGTATCCCTTATCTTGCCTATCTCTGGTTACTTCTTTCCGCTCCTATTACTTCAACAGAGGGAAGTTCAGTGTTGCGTGCGTTCGGTTTCGATTGATCATTATAGTCCTGCAAACAAACACAACAATTTCTGCGAGTTGACGGAACCCGAAATCCAAAAATTTGTTTTCAATTTAGCCCACGAACGAGTTATACCTATCCAATTGTGCCTAAAATGCACCTCGTTCAAACATCAAACACATCCGACCAACACAGAACGTCTGCCTGCTCCTAGCGCAAACTCAAAACGTTCATTTTTGTAAGAATTTCGTTTCGATAAAAGAAGTTTCAATTAACAATAGTTTGCATGTGGTACAAATTCATAGAACAAACCAAGAAAATGAATGAGAAAAGCAAATCAGCCAGAGAGTCCGATTGTTTCATGTAAGTAGGTCAGTGTGGCGCGCGTGCGGCCGCGCAATACCTCGCTCGCTAATGCTAGCAAAAACTGTTATTTCTGAAATCTGTCACTTTTTACACCCCAATTAGACTGGCAGGAACGATGGCTACAAGTTTTGTAATCGTGTAAAAGTTAAACTTCAATATTTTTTCGTTTCCACGAGTTTCAGTTCACACTGCTGAGCTCTGTATAGTTAGCTCTTTGGTAATTTGTAATGTACTTGGTTTATAATGAAACTGCTTCTCAAAATAGGATGTGCGAAGTTCTCGAAAGTGAAAGTACTGGTAACTGTAGAAGTATGCAAATCAATGTGTCTTCAGACAAGTTACTATACGTTATTGGAAGAAACACGTGAAACGGCGGAAAAAACGGAATTATGACGTACTTCACACGTTTTACGTGAAATTGCGTTCGTCTGGTAGAAGTATAGGGGAACTGTGAGATTAGAGTTGGCGCGCGGAACGCAGACCTTGACGATCTAATCTCTGACCCGTATTGCTACAATTCATATATCATCGCTCGAATATTTCACATTTTTGCACGGCTGTTCAACGTGGAATACGAGATATCCATAGATATTTATACATTCCATATGAGAAAATATGTTCTGAAAAACCCAGATATGGTCTTTTATGCTTACCCAGTAGATTTTGACAACGAGTTACTGAAGTTTTAGAGGGGTGTTTTCAGAGAAATCAAACATTTCCAACAAGTGCACAGATTTAGATATAAAGTATCTCACTATTTCAGAACAGTATGAAAAATTCATTACCACGATGCCAAGGAAAACTCTGTCATGGTGTAAATCACTGTAAATTCATGAAAGTGTTTCAAAGAGAATATGGAATACTGACGGAAAAATTTCGGTTTTCAAATTTATTTTCGATTATAAATTGGAATAATGTCCAATATGTACGGAACTTATAGAATTTCGTCGAACTATTCAAACAAATTTCTATGACATGTTTTTGTCTGAACAGGCGAGACAGCTGGGCAGAGGAGGCGAATAAGAAAATACGTTTTTAAAGGGAAGGAAAGTTGAAACCGAAAATAAACTTGAAAAAGTCCCCCAGAAAAGAGAAATAGTTCCGTTCATGTGATGTGCGTACTAAATGATCACCGAAACACCCGTGCTTACAGTATCCATACACTAGGGGGGGGGGGGGGAATAAGCATTGGTGCGGTTATTTAGTTTTAATACAAACCGAACGAATGTAGTGTTCGAACGTTGTTTTTCAACTATTTTGTCTTACATTGAGTCGAAAAAGCGTGCTATATAGTGTGACAAAAACTGGTGTAGTTCGATCTGGAACATAGAAATATAGAAGATTAAGATGTACAGCTAGCATAAACTGTTCTAGATTAGTTATCCCTATAGATCCCACTCGATTCGGTTTTATTTACTGCAGGCTCAATGTTTACAATCACTCAAAAAACGTTCTTGACAAAGAAAATGAAGAATGAGCGTCAGGTGTTTTATATGTCAAGGAAAAACACGTGACAAATATTTATACCTGTATTATACCTTTATAAATTTTTCTACCGCCTTACGTGTAAAACTACCCCTCTTAACTATCATGAATTGGAGACTACAGGAATTGAATGATTGTATTTCTTGGGTTTTAACCAAACAAAGTCTGATAGTTACGTGGCACTTGAAATGAACCATGTAGTAGTGTAATTCCGTTTCTTAGGTGAGCAAAAACGTAAATGACTTTCGGCAATTTTCAAGTTTTAGGCGAATAATGTTTACTGAAAAACTCCACTAAGGGTCTACTTTTGCCTTTCCGTTGACGTCATAGTTACTTTTCTACCGTTCACTAGTCCAACTTCCGGTACTACAACGAACAGAAAAACTCGTGGGTAGTTGAAGTCACATGAGAAGCGGGAGATAGTGGAGGTAAGCAGATAGGGCTGTCGAGAGCTAGAGAGAGCAAGATGAGATAGAGAGAGAGACCAACAGCTGACTCCAACTCGTACCATCGATCCAGCCTCTCCATGAAACATGCGATACGTCAAGACAGGCGGTAATCCGAAACATTACACTGCGCGTAATTGAAAACGAGAGCGCGTGTGTTGAAGTATCCGGGAAAACTAAGAAAACTGTCGGGGAGCGGAAGGAAATGTGAGCCCTTTTGGGTACAACTGCACCCGGCAGGGGTACTGGTTTCGGTACCGAGTTAGAGAGAGGGTGGGAAACAGTGTGGGCTCGAGGATGCGCAGACAAAAGTGAGTTTATAAGTTTTCAAGTTTGAGACAGGCTGGTAGTAATAAACTGAAGCCATTATACACCAAGTTATAGGCAAACTTCTATTTTCTTCTGAGGGAAGAGTTATAATACAACTATTTCTTTCCCGGCAAAACGCTAATGTGTGTCAGTTTTTTCACAATAACAAACCATTAGATACCTTTATCGTTAGCGTGAGACAGAAGAATTGAAAGCACAACACAACACGACGAGAGAAAACATTTTCCTACCAAGACAGACAACTGAGAAGTGGGAATATATGAGGAACGTTCGAAATAAGACAAAGGTCATTTGAATCGATTGATCGTGAGGTATGATAAAGGGAGGGAAAGAGAGCAGAGGGCTGTTCGGAACAATTCATCTACACCTCTGTTGAACAAAGCAGGTTTGAAAACTCAGAGGGGTACGCTATGCAACTATGAATGAACAGAATTGAACCGCGAAATTTGAGGAGGTGACCGCAATTGTGCTGTAGTTTGATCTGAATACACATCACTTCTTTTGACTTTCGAGGAAGTACAGCTATAGTCTGTTTCACCAATCGATGTACTCCTACAGTAATCCGTCAATTATTCAAGGGGGTGTTTTCTCATGAAAAAGTCATTACTTTGGTTTCAAATTCTCAGAGTTAGTAGTAGTAAACATGCAGAAGACACTATGAACATTTTGAGGCGTTCTGAATGCGCTAATATAGTGAACTTTGACCTGGAAGAGATAGCAGATTACTGTAGAGGGTTATAAGTGGGTGGAACAAACTATACAAGCACAACAGAACAAAACAACATCTCTTGATCACCTCAAGACGGGTATGTAATGAGCTCTGCGTTGATGTTTTTTCTCAGTTATATGATGTTAACAATAAGTTTCGTATGTATGACTTTTAGTGACACGTCGTTTAGTACCGTAGTTGCAATTCCTCGTAGGACGGAATTCGTTTATTAAACAGTGTCCAGTCATCCAGCGGCCATCATTGTTTTGTATTATGAGTCACTCTGATGCTGGAATTCCGGCGGTGCGCTGCGGCTTTTGCCAAAAAGTCGTAACAGGGAGACATTCAATCTAACTATAGGGCGTGAAACATCTCGATTGTAGTTTGATCTCAATGATGCTCGGCATAATTAACGAGTTTGTTCCGAAAAGCAACGAAAATCATGGGGGATTGGGCAACATACACAGTGTAGGCTGCTTTGAAAAAAGGAAACCTTATAATATTGAGTTTTGGAAGATAATTTTGGAGTTCGCAAGTCAGATTTACAGTCATAGCATAAAGTTAAATTCTCATCGGAACCATGCCAGCCTGAATAAACTTCACAACCAAACAGTGTCCATAACTTGTTAAATCAATCCGGAGCTGCAGTTTACACAAAGTTCATACTTTTCAAACAGTTCAAACACGTTTTCTACGAGTCTGGGTAGTGGTTTTCCATTCATTCAGTGTGTGTTCTTCCTTTCCAGCAGCCGGCAGTCTCAGTCATGAGTGAGTTTCCTTTCCTCGACTTTGAATCGTAGTTTATATCCCAAAGTTATTATTTTTTTTCATGTTGTGTAGTTTGTAGCATCATAAAGTTCTCAAAAACCTGATTGAGCATAGAACACTTCTGAGTTACTACCGAGTTGTGTTCAGTCAAATGTACATTGGACCGTGCTAGGCAGGTCGTATTGTGTCTAACCTTAGCGGTACAAAGTGCTCTACTGCATAGGAAGGGTTAGCTCTAGGTGGGATAGAAATCAGCTTTTTTGTCTTTTTCATTCGCTGTGGGTGTGGTCTTCACAGTAGAACTACAGCTTCATTTGCTCTCAGTGATTCCGTACTGGGGTGTAGGGTTTTGTACTGTGGTTGAAAGTACTACTTGTAGTTTGATAACCATTTCCGTAGCATAGTTGTAGTTTGAACACGTTCCATATCTCGCTGAAATTGATGTGTTGCATTTCAGGTCAGGCACCGGACGAAGTGAGTCTTATTGTAACTTCTGAACAATACAGGGCTCAACCGAATAATCGTTCCTACAGTTTTCGTAAAACCGACGTTCGCTGAGCTACACCACCGAATTCATGTCTTGAAACGCAAAAATAACGTTTGCAATTCACAAGAGACAAAAACTTTCCGTGTTTTTGTGTCTGAGAATTTCTAACTCGTTTTACTTGTTAATACGGACTTTACGTGAGATGGTCTGAGATTTTGTCTGGTATGATGAAATTGTAGGCGTGAACTGCTCCCAAACAACTTAGTGATTGAGAACTGATGCTCCTTCGAATAAATTTTCACCGATAACGCGTAATAGTGATGAGAGAACTCAATAACAAATAGATTCAGGAGAGTATATTTGAAATTAAAACCACTAATAAGAAGAAATGTTTTCCCGTTCTCTTACCAATGACATTTTTTCCAGTTCTTTGCGATTCCAAAAGGTTTGACGAATCCGCCTGCAGTGGAAATCAAACAGGATGAAGTAAGTTCTGTTTTTTTCAAGAACTTGTTATAGCCAATCAAAGAAACGACGTAAAAAAAATTCAGTCAGGCTCCAGAATTCACTAATTGATATGTGTACACTCAACACTATTACAATGATCTAACTGGAATCGCAACAGCTCTGTAGATATTTCGAAAGTCTGAGAATCAGTTCTACCGTCAAACTATATGTAGACTATTTATAATCATGTTTTTATTCATGAAATTGAGATTTTATCAGTATAATGGTTTAGTGATGGTTTCATTTTTCTGATATTGACCACTGTACTTTTGTAGTAGTTTGTAGTTTGTAGTTTGTATTAGTTGCAACAGTATATACATTTTAGTTGCCACCACTCGGTGTAGTGCCCTCAGGCAATGCTCTGAATGCGTTCCCTTCCGAAGACAAAATGATCAAGAGGACGGCTTCTGACCCGGCGGTAGCGTGTTTTTCTTACTCCTCTTTTGAATTTTGGAAATGGAAGTACCAAACTGGAAAATATTGCTCTTATTGCTTATATACTCAGTTTGGTGATAACAAGCCTTGTTTTTCATTTAGGTCAGTAACAACAAACGTTGTTTTTTTATTTAGTTCGCTAATAGCAAACCTTGTTTTTCATTTATTCCTGTAATAGAAAACCTTATTTCCAGTTCCCTCAAGCCGCTCTGGTGCCCTCCCGCAACGGTGTCAACGCAGTCCCATCCGATGATAAAGTCGTCAAAAAGACTGTTTCTGACCCAGGGGTAGGAGAATATAGTCATGGTTATTCCCACGTGGAAGTATACCGTTACTAGTTGATTTAAGCAGTTTCCTGTACAAAACATGTTCAATTCGTTTCCAAGTCAACTGTTGTTCTACTAAACTCACCGAACCACACCAACACAGTGTTTTTCGCATATAGTTCTCGGAAAACTGTTTGAAAAAGAAATTTTTCATACCATTCAACAAGTGACTTTCAGAATTTAGCTTACTTTGAACAAGATTGTCAAACTTCGATTGACTTCAGGAGAACTACGAATCGTTGAAGTTGATCCTCAAGAGTGAGAGCAAAGATGGGAAACCATCTGAAACGGAGGACGAAGTTGTAGAGAATCTTGTAATGGTACGGATAGTATACTATTGGAAGTTACTTCATTTTAATTTAATACTGAAAGTACTTTACAAATCATGAGTACTTGAAAGTTAATATATGAAATCATACGACAGGTACGAGTCCTGAACTGGAAAGTGCTCAAAAAGTGCTCAAAGGCTCAAAACCCACCTCATAAAATCCAAATGTTGATAACTTAATGAAAAATTGGCCATATCCAATCATTCACGTTGTCACGTGAAACATGTGAAACAAGCAGAACTCAGAACAATGGTAAATGACAGTTCAAGATGCCACATTATAGTGATAATTTTACGTGACTATTCATTTCACTTCTAGTATAATGAGTTTCATTAAATTTCTGTACCATTCTGGGCTACCGATGAACATTGTCAGTTGTTTGGTTTTTAGGAATTCTCGAAGGAGTCTATGTTCCATGGATCGATTGTGTTGGATGATGTCAAAGAGATTCTGAAGTTTAACGGCGACTTTCTGGTTCGCACTCCAGATTCGAAGACCAAACGGGCACCAGATGGTTCAATTCCCGTCGCGGTCAGTTGGAACTATATTTTCATGACATTTTATTCTAAGAAAAAAACTTTGTTTGAGAAACACAACTGGAAGAATGCATGATGGAGAGCTTCTGTGGACAGTATTTGAATTGTACGTGTGAAATCATTCTTGACCAGTTTTTTCGATTAACCCAGTTAGAGCGAGATGTGTAAGGAAGCAGTGTTAGTTGTGACAGTTTTCTTTTGATTGACAAAGTTTTGTTCCAAATGTTTCGATTACTTGACCAAGTATTTCTAACACTTATATAAAAAAGCTTATTCGCATAGGTTAAACAAAGTAAAAACACAGTTATTCGTATAGGTAAAACACAACACTTATCAGTTTTCTTGTCAGATAGTGGCCGTTCGAGCTCAAGGCGGAGTGCGGGAGTTTCCAATGATGTTCCTGAAACACGGGGTGGATCAGATGGAGCGCCTTGTCACCCTTAACGGACTGTTTGTCAAATCAACTATCACAGATTTGTTAAGGTGAGAATGTTTCAAGAGCTACTGATTTTCTCGTTGCTCTCCAACTTTACAGAAATTTAGAGACGAAATGCTGAGTGGGGTTTTTCTGAATGGTTTTAAAGCAGTTTCTTTTTCTTGAGTTTGATCCTCGTCAGGTCGTGATTCAATTTACATGTCAAATCTTGTCTGCACATAAAAATGTTTTTGCATTTCTATTACAATTCTGAAACACACTTAGATAAAAGGGCTGATCAAAGGAAAGTTGGCTAAAATAGTAACATCCTGGCTCATTCTGTCATGTTACAGTCGTATTTTGAGCTGCTTTGTTCAGATCAATCTACAACTATAGTATATTTCCGTATCAGTCGTTCTTTTCAGACAACACATGGACATGCAGGTCCCAATTGAGGGAGATGTTCTTCTGAAAAAGCCCGTTACGCGCCAATCATGGCAACTACCAAGGTTCGAGCAACAACATTTGCGAATAGATTAATTTTCTTTTTTCTAATTTGTAATTTCCATTTCCTTGAAGTTAAATTAATTCAAAGTTATTTTTCTCTCATGGAAAGTTATTGCAGATGCCAACTTAGGCTGGAGGAATCTGAGCTGTTTGAGAAGTACAGAAACTCTCTTCAGTACTTTTCATTACTTTTTGGTTATGTAAACCTCTGGGTGGTAACATTTAGTTCCTCAATTTGGGACAGAGACCGACATAATTATGTGTATAACGAGTATAAAAGGTAAGATTTTGAAACTCAACTGACTAAAGAATAAAAATAATGTTAAACAACTCGAGAAAGGAATAAAAGTTTTTTTAGAGATCATGTGACCCTCGACTCAAAGATCGGGGAAGGGGCCTTCGGAGAGGTGTGGAAGGGAAAACTGACCATTGACAAACCAAACACTCCCCCCAAAGACGTTGCGGTCAAAGTGGTGAGCACGACCATCGCAATTCATTCATACTATCGTGATCGTACATTAACGCTACATTCTGTATTCATCGTACATTATTAGTAACTCAATCATCAATATGCTGCTTATTCACTTCTTATATGGTGCCTAGAATACGTGGAAAAGCTGAAGAGTTGAAATAAACTAGGAACTCTCCAGAAGTTTTAGTTCCTGATAAACAATGTGTCCATGTCGTAGAGCCACTACAAAAATTTTTTCTTTATCTGTAAAGAACTTTGTGATGAGTACAAACCATCAATTGCAGACAAAGATTTCTGAAGACAACAAATCGAAAATGGAAGAAATGATGGTGGAGGCTAGACTGATGCGTCAACTGAATCATGTGTAGGTTACCTCAAACTTCTAAGTTGGTAAGATATAGGCATAGAGGCGGCCGTAAACGTACCCTGAATGTCGAAACCTGCAATTACCTACTTCAAACTTGATTCGCTGCGTGTTTCGCAGTGTTGTCATGTCAATACCAAATTTCCAGCCCAACTGGGTTCCCGATCTTGTTAAATTGTCAGAAGTAGGAGAGAAATTCAAAAACGTTTGATAGGAGGAATTTTAATGAACATACATTCATGCAACTTAGCTTCTACTTTCAGCAACGTGGTCGCTTTCTACGGCATGGTGTCCGATGCTGGTCAATGTATGATTGTCATGGAGTTGGTACATGGAGGATCTCTCGATAATCACCTGAAAAAGAACAAAGACGTTAGTCGGGAGTAATAGGAACATTATTGTAGTTGGATATATTATATTATATTATATATATATATATATATATATATATATATAAAGAGCAAGAAAACAAGGAAGGTGCCGCCGGCTAAAGCCGGCTTCCCCTCCCTTGTTTAAGCCGCCGACCTATTTTGTGGTCAAACAAACTACTAAAACAGAAATTGTTTTTGTGATCACTCAGAATGACAATTGTGCTGGTTCATTGTTTCTAATATGCTGTTATTACAGATTCCACTAGGTGACAAGTGTAGCTACTGTTTCGATGTGGCCTACGGCCTGTTCTATTTGCACAAAAAACAAACCATTCACAGGTGAGTATAGTACATTTCATTCGCACGTGGGCATACAGTTTATACACACGCACCTCGGAACGCGCTCTGTTAACTACAAATTCGCGTTTGGTCGAAACTGTATTGCAACGAACCTAGAGATAAAGTGTGCCCCGACGAGACGTCAGACGACGAGAGCGAAATTCAATATCCATGGCAGCCACGCTGTATTAGCAGCAATTTACTGTTTTGCAAAGACGCTTGTTCTGAGACGTGGGCATACAGTATAAACATGCCTGTGGGCATACAGTTTACAAGTGCACGTGGGAATACAGTGCATTTCGAACCAACAATTCGATTCTGATTCATTGATGACCGAATTTGAATTCGAAATGATTGGTTGGCCTAATGATTTGAGTTGTATTCTGCTTTATGCAACACATCAAACCGTACAGGCGAATTATAAAAATGGATGGCCTTCTGCAGCTACGACTGAAACGGAACGGAACAACCTACAAACAGAGTTAGGAGTTATTTCCTAACAATTGTTCTGAAATGAAATTCAACAACAGTTAGCATTGCAAACCAGTTAGAACAGTAAAAAATGAATTCATGTCATTGACACCAAATTGCAGAGATATGGCCGCTCGTAACTGTCTGATTGACGTCGCCAACACTGTCGTCAAATTGTCCGACTTCGGAATGTCGAAACGGGATACAAAGTACAAGATCCAGGCCAACGAACGAACTCCCATCAGATGGTGGGCAAATGATTTTGCTTCTTTTAAGCAAATTTCGTCTCTTAATATACTGTAAAACCTTTGCAAAACTTTTCTGAAAATCACCCGGTGCACTATAATCTCCCCCCCCCCCCCTTCCAATTTTTTCACATTCACAATTTTTTCACAACGCACAGAAGCTGATGAAATGGCTCACTCATGCCCGCCTTTCACGGACAGTGCTTCTGACGGTTGATAATGTGAAGAGTTGTTAGACTTGTAGAACTCTTGTAGAAGAATAACAAAGTGACACATGACGAAAATAGTTGCCGTAAATAACTATATTGTTGGTAAATAATAAACTTGTTCAGAGGTAATATTCCAGGCAAGCCCCGGAGGTTCTGAAGACTGGAATGTACACGAAGGAATGCGATGTCTACTCTTTTGGAATGGTCATGTTCGAGATATTCAACCACGGAAAAGTGCCTTTTGAGGGAACCGAAAACAAGGTCATCCGGGCAAAAGTGGGGTTTTGTTCATGCTTGCTCTTCGTTTCCCTCATCATACATGTTGTTCTTGTCTCCGTCTCTCACTACACTTCTCTTTTACATCTTCTGTTTTTAATACGTTTTCCTTCATGTCTTTTTCTTGCTTACTTTCTTGCCTTCTCTCCCTCTCTCTCTTTTTTCTGTCTATGTGTCTCCCTCTTCTACCTCTTCCACTTCTTTTCTCTCTCATCTACCTCTTCCACCTCCCCATTTTCTATTTTCCAGATCCAGGACCCCTCATTCCGACCCAAAATCCCAGAAGATTCTCCGATTGAAATTCAGGCCGTTATGAATGGGTGTTGGCATGCGGACCCGAAAAAACGTTGCAGCATGCGGAATGCCGCCGGCATCCTGCAGAAGTTCCGCAAGCAGTACGTTTATGAACTATTTTGTATTGTAACGATGATGAAATGTATGGAAGTTGTATTGTTTGGTTGTGATAGTGTGCCTATTTCGGGTTCAGTTTTCTCATCGCACATACTTTTTTTCAATTTTCTTTCAACATTCAAGGTGTTTTCAAACCGTTGTGAAAAGCGTACGGTCAATTTGGAAAATTACAAAACGGGGTTAGACAGTTTCCCCATATATATTTTTTTTGTTTTTTTTTCAGGCGTGGCGTGAAGCGCGATGATTCGAAGGAGATGAAAGTGGTTGGTTTTTCATTCTATTCTCTTTTTTTACTATTTGCGGTTTTTGACTTTTGTTTCGAAGTTGGTAATCCCTTTTGCAAATTGTCTTCTCACTTCAAAATAAAACTTACAATAGCGTATATTTTAGTTTATTAATGATCCGATTCCTAAATGTCTCAACATTGTCCTAAGCTCTCATTTCAATGTGTCAATGTTTTAATTTATTCACCCATTGTGTCATGCATTTTCTTTACTACATCCGTTTTCAGAAGCCAGCTGGCGCCACAAAGAGTAAACCGAAGGTATGTTTTAGCGTATTGTTTTTGAGACGTCAAGTTGATATATGCCCGATTTTTAATACTTAAAAGACACAAATAGAAGCTCCCCCCCCGCCACGCTGGAATGGTACTGTAATTTTATTTTCTGCTGTGCTCTGTCTATCCCCTCATCGTAGAGGCGCAGACAGCAATGATCATGTTTGTTCTGCTGCGTTTGAAGTTTGATACCGGTGTACTAACGTCTACTGCCGGATGTTCAGAGCTATTAAAATCTGGGCACCAATTGTAGAGTTGTCATAGCGTAAGGTTATGCGTACTTATGGATTTAAGTCTAGGTGAAAAACTAAGCTTATGCGTTTGATGAATTCAAGCCTAGGTGAAAAACTAATATAGTGTACAGGTTTTTGATTATTCTACTAGAATCTGAAAGTTTTCTTATTGATATCTCAGTGGTTTATTGTATCATGGTATTAAACTTATGGTACATTCTTCCAGAATTCGAACCGAAAGACACCGAAGTCGCAAGCCGGCAGAAAATCAAACCGTGCGGAGACACCGAATAATTGAGACCGCTCTCATTGTTTCCAACGACGCTCCACATTACTCTGCCTCTTCTGCTTTTTACTCACATACTCATTGTGACGTTGGATCGACTTCGCCTATCTTTGCAATGTTCTTTCCAATTGTAATCTGTATGTCTAGAGTCAATCAATACATTGAAAAACATTATGCAATATTCTGTAATCATGACAAACCTTGAATAAAACTATGATGGAAAGGCTTTGTTGTTTACTTAAAATAAAAACTGTATGAATGAATACATAACTTGATTTTTTTCTAAATTAAACCACCCACTTTCGAAAACCATGCACCATCAGCTAAAAATCGCTTAAATTTGCAATAAACTTGTGCTTCGTCTCATGTTATTATGATTATTCAATTTAAGACACTAGATTGCATACAAAAATGTTTTCTGTCCATTGTTCATTAAATCTGTGCATACCGAAAACGAGATTTGAAATGCAAACCACTTAAACCTTTGAAGTTACATCTCTTTTTGAGGAGTTGGTCTAATTTTGTGCTAAATACAATCGGGCGCAGCGCGGAGCGCTGCGCAGATTAGTTTTTGTTCAGAGGTCTGCAGACATTCCAAAACAGTTTATTACATTTTTCTTCAAAGTACGTCGACCATTTTATTTGATATTTGCATGAATCACTGAAAGGGCACACGTCTACAAGACATTAAGTTCACGTTCCAAGTAAACTTTGTTGAGAGGAGTTAGAGGGCCTACGTCTCACAAAAATGGCTTCCGTGCGGGGCGGGCGGCGGCGGCGGCGGCGACAAAAGTGTCCGCCTCCCTCAAATCTCGGCACAGTTTCGCTCAAAATTAACTCATTTCAAAAATTCTTACATTGTTAAAAAGCTATAAAAAAGTTGAGGTATACGTATTTTTTTTTAGGTATGTCTGAAATTGAATATTACGTGTGAGAGGGCCGAAAATGGTCTCGCAAAAAAGCATGGATAGACCGGTTTCGTGAAAATAAAAATGAAAGAAGAGTTTAACGTGTGGTAGGAAGACGTTTTCCAATGAAGAACTCATGACAGGCGGGTACAGCTTGGTTTTCACTCCTATTCACATTAGTATAAAAAACGAGTGTAAAGAAAGTAAAGATTAGTTTTGGATAAATATGTACAAGAAATATAAAAGAAGTCCAATAAAAATATTTTGAGGAAAACTCTCATCTCGCTCGGTTTAGAATTTAAAAAAAAGGATACCCAGTTTTTGGTTGTCGGAAGAAAACTTCTGACTGCGACTCACAATAATCTAGCTTATACTCCGTTGTTTTCAAGAGAAGCGAGATTAGCATTTTCCCTCAAAATATTTTTATTGGACTTCTTTTATATTTCTTGTACATATTTATCCAAAACTAATCTTTACTTTCTTTACACTCGTTTTTTAATACTAATTGAACTCTTTTTCTATGGTTACGAAGTAACGGTCATTTTTGATAAAAAATAATATTTTTGAACAATAAGCTAAACAAGGAAAGATATGTTTTTTCTATTGGAGTTATTAAACCGTGCCGTAGTGCAGAACGTTTGGTGTAGTTGTAACCTCATTCAAGTGATAGCAAATTCTCCACTCTAGACTCCAGGCAGGAATCGAACCCTTCGTTCGCCGTGCGTGAATAGAGCGTTTATCCAATCCGCCAATGAGACATGTGAATAGGAGTGAAAACCAAGCTGTACCCCCGCCTGTCATGAGTTCGTCATTGGAAAACGTCTTCCTACTACACGTTAAACTGTTTCTTCCATTTTTATTTTCACGAAACCGGTCTATCCATGATTTTTTGCGAGACCATTTTTGGCTCTCTCACACGTAATATTCAAATTTCAGACATACCTGAAAAATACGTATACCTCAACTTTTTTAGAGCTTTTCAAAAATGTAAGTATTTTTTGAATAAGTTAATTTTGTGCGAAACTATGCCGAGATTTGAGGAGGCGGACACTTTTGTCGCCGGCGCCGCAGCCGCCGCCCCGCACGGAAGCCATTTTTGCGAGACGTTGGGCCCTCTAACTCCTCTGAATAAATTCTACTTGAAACGTGAACTTAGTATCTTGTAGACGTGTTGCCCTTCAGTGATTCATGCAAAAATCTAAGAAAATGGTCGACGTACTTTGAAGAAAATTGTAATAATCTGTTTTGTATTGTCTGCAGACCTTTGAACAAAAAACTAATCTGCGCAGCGCTCCGCGCTGCGCACGATGTCTGAATGGCGGATCGGATAAAAGCTTTATTCACGCACGGCGGACGAAGGTTCGATTCCTGCCTGGAGCACAAAAGTTGCTCTCACTTGAACGAGGTTACAACTACGCCAATCGTTCTAAACTACGGCGCCGGTAAAAACTCCAATAGAACCTCATAAAATTCCTTGTTCAGCTTATTGTTCAAAATATCACTTTTATCAAAAATGACCGTTACTTCGTAACTATAGAAAAAGAGTTCAATTAGTATAAAAAAAACGGGTGTAAAGAATGTAAAGATTAGTTTTGGATAATACGTGTACAAGAAATATGAAAGAAGTCCAATAAAAATATTTTGAGGAAAAGGCTAATCTCGCTTTTCTTGAAAAAAGAGTGTAAGCTAGATCATTGTGAGTCGCAGTCAGAAGTTTTCTTTTTGGTTACAAAAAACTCGGTATTCATTATTCTCTGAAATTTTAAACCGAGCGAGGTTAGCCTTTTCCTCAAAATATTTTTATTGGACTTCTTTCATATTTCTTGTACACGTATTATCCAAAACTAATCGTTACATTCTTTACACCCGTTTTTTATACTAATGTATAAAACGTTGAATTGCGGTTGAATTAACATCATCCAGGATGAAAACCTTCGTTTTTCTTCTCGCCTGCGCCGTTGCTACTCACGGTAGAGTTAACTTGTTGCTAGATAATATTTCCAACTTTCAGGACTGAAAAAGCCGACTAAAAAACTTTGACTGGAAGTTTTCCCTCGACTTTAGCTGATAAATGATCGAATAATGTTGGTTCTCGATAACAGTAAATCCTCCGAAACCCGAATGCGCCATTGGTTCAAATTGAATCCAAGAACTTCGCCGAGAGAGACACCGAATAACCGCTATGACATTTGTCCGGGAACTTGGCCGGGAAGATTGAGGTACTTAGCGAAGACGTAGCTGGTACCTGGCATTGTATCTTCTATGTCCCCGCTACCTACCCGCTGAGTACCAGCCACCTCCCTTATATGTACATGGAGGTTCACGGCTAAGTACCCAATTTCATAGAAATGTGATTTTCGATAGGTCACGCCCATTCGTTTCACGGGTAAGTTCCCGGACTTCTAATCAGAGTTGTGGTGGGAGCTCGGATTATCCTGTTGATCACATTTTGACCTAAAAGGAAACAAACTATCAAGAGGCTTGCTTATCATATAGGGAGCGCTAACTTGAAGGGAGGCTTGTTATGTTCCGGTTAGATTTTCGTTAATCATTCGCAGAGATTCCGAGTAAAAAACGGAACATCTGATGTGCAGATCAAACTACAAACCAACTTCTGTTCAACCTTTCTCAATTGCAGCCAGTAATTGGGATGATAGGATGGATGAAGTGTTCGACAAGGATCAAGGAGGAAGAGGCAGTGGAGGCAGAGGTGGCAGAGGAGGCAGAGGCGGCAGAGGGGGGCGATACTTTAAAGGATACGAGGGTAAGAGAGAGAGGGAGAGAGAGAGACATAGTGAGAAAGTGAGAGAGAGAAATACAAAGTTGCAGAGAAAGAGAGAGAGAAAGAGAGAGAGAAAGAGCGAGAGAAAGAGAGGAAGAGGGAGAGGGAGACAGAGAGAGGGAGTGAGAGACAGTGAGAGATAGAAAAAGAGAGATACGGAGTCACAGAGTAAGAGAGAGAGATAGAGAAAGAGAAAGAGAGAGAGAGAAAAAAGAAGAGGACAATATATATCTAACTATGTTCCGACAGTGAAATACGGATCATAGAGAGATAAGAGGATGAGAAAGAGAGAAAGAGAGATGAGAGGAGAAGACATGTAGAACGTATTCTACCGAGTGTATTACTTATTAAATATGGGGACAAAACAGTTTATGTCTGATTTCACCCTTAAGCTCAATATCAGACAGAAGCTCGCCAATTTCAGGGTTAGTAGGGCTGTAGTTATCAATTTCTATATTATTTTCATATTATTTATATGAGAGAAAAAGAGAAAGAGGGGAAGAGAGAGAGAGCTAGAGATACACATATGGAAAAAAAGTTTTTCTATTTTTTTCTAAGTTTCGCCATGATCCTCTTTCAACGATTTAACATATAATTCTGAAGGTAACTCGTGTTTCTTACTTGATAACTCTGTTTACTCGATGAATGTTCAGCGGATGTCGCCGTCGAAGATAGCAAGAGCCTCGTAGACGAACTCCGAGCAGTAGGTCATAAGTGTAAGAAGTTATTCAGGGCGGGAAATATTCGAGCTGCGGTCGATGTGGTAGGCGGTTTTTTTCGTTAAATAGCGTTCATCTCCAATTCTGATTTTCGAGCTAACAATCTGAACCTATGGAAAATGAAAAACCATTCACAAAAATATATAAATGTGTTAATTGCTCGATATTATGCACATTTCGTGAAATTAAAACTGCATGTTCGTTAATGGTGTATTGTAACACATTGAGAAACATTTCTGAGATTTAGTCCCTGGCGGCGTAGCAATCCCTCCTATCTCACGAGAAGTTCACATGAGTTTCTCATGAGCTACCTCATGAGCTACTAGTGAACTCTCAATGTTGTAGCATAGCAATCAATAGAAACTCATGAGAAGTTCATGCGAATAGCTCATGAGGTGTCTCATGAGATTTTTGAGGGATTGCTACAAAAATATATAAATGTGTTAATTGCTCGATATTATGCACATTTCGTGAAATTAAAACTGCATGGTCGTTAATGGTGTATTGTAACACATTGAGAAACATTTCTGAGATTTAGTCCCTGGCGGCGTAGCAATCCCTCCTATCTCACGAGAAGTTCACATGAGTTTCTCATGAGCTACCTCATGAGCTACTAGTGAACTCTCAATGTTGTAGCATAGCAATCAATAGAAACTCATGAGAAGTTCATGCGAATAGCTCATGAGGTGTCTCATGAGATTTTTGAGGGATTGCTACGCCGCCAGGACAAAAAAACAGCGTGCCAACAGCGTATTCCAGGCTATTTTTCATCACTTTGGAGTTTTCAAAAAACTGCAAATCTCTGTTAGCGGTTGCTCAGTTCCATACGAAACACACATATGAAAAATATCTTCAGAATACTTGTGTTTGACCGTAGTCCGAGTGGTAGTGAAACAAACTATATCACTAAGTACTTTTTTGCAGCTATTCGCTGAGAATGCCACTCTCTCGGTAGATGGCTATGCAACCAGACCCAACAAAGAGGGTGGGTTATTCATTTTGACAGAGAATCGGCAGATAATGTTTTGTAGCGGTTTCAACGTGAGAGTGCGCAGGTCAGAGAGACGCAGACTGTCTTAGACTGTCTGTGGTATCAATGACCTCCATGCTCTCTCTCTCTCCCTCTCTTTTATTGGATTGACAATTATCAACATACATTAAACGGAAACCTTGTTTTCAGAGATTTTCTACTTCGAACTGGATGAGAGATACAAACGTAAATCGAAACTCTTCAGAGTAGGTTTTAATTTAGTCAACTTCTCTAAGTTTTTTTGACAGTGACTTTGTGGGTTAATTACGTATCTAACCTGTTACCCAGGTCTACTTATATACAAACAAGATTCATTTTGCAAACCTCTCCTGGTTTTTGAACTGACTTATGTAAATGAGAACTTTATTATTCTTATTGGATAAAATAATTATATTAGTACTATTTTGAGGTGCGTTATATAAATGTCGAAAATCTCGGTGGACGCTACGCCATAGCTCACGGGAAGTATGTTATAGTACGGGAAGCTCCCTTCGAGAACGAACATGGCAATATCACTCATCTCTGGGAAAAGGTACCGTGTCGCGACCAATTATCTCAGAAGTAATCGACAGGAAAAAGTGAACGAGGGTGATCGAATGACTGAAGTTGTCATATTTTCCAGAAATGTGATTAAACCCACAATTAACATTTAACATCATTCTACGAAGGGCCATGAACGAAAAGTTGGTCGGAAGCACACATCATTTAATTCAATTTATTCCAGCTGTCATCTATGATCTCATCTCAGTTCTCAATTTATCTCAGTTCGAAAGTTGAGGTTTCCTTCAGTCACTCGTATGTTTCAACACAACTTTTCAGATCAACGGCAGATGGTTGGTGATTCACGGGTCCAGACATCCCAACTAATGAATCAGAAGATGACATGCAATAAACTATTATTCAAGATTTGTATACTTCTACAAAAATTTTTTTTATATAAGAGCCGTAACAGAACACTCAGTGGCACTTCGAATAGACGATCGCGCTACTTCTCAGAATGATTTCTCAGAACGATGTGAGGAAAAAAACAATCAGCAAGAATTAATCTTCGTGCTTCATAAGTTCGACATCCGTCATTTGGACGTGTTATTCAGTATACTAGGAGTCCTGAGGTAAACATCCTAATGAGATATCATGCATTTGGTCAATGAAATTTACTGAGTCTTCTGTGCTTAACATCTTTCACGTGACGGTCTAACATTATAGTATGTATTGCAACAAAATTCTCTCGTGTCAACACTCTCACCCATCTTTCTGCGATTAACCAACGCCTTCGTCCTACATCGAACCATCTTCTGCGCAAAAACCACATTATATAGGAATCAATCTGATCTTGGACGAGATTTGAACTGCTCACGTAGAACACGTGAAACTTTATTGAACTCCTTCACATTCAAGCCTCTCCAATAAAGCATTTATTATTGCCGGGATTCAGCCTTTTCAATATATTTCCCATTATGAATATTAACGATCAAACACGCTGTCGATGCATTTTCGGTTGTTATAGAATACCAATGAGATTCGCCTTTAAACACGCTACACCTGGCATTGTTGAAATCCATTTTCTAAACAAATCATCGCCAGAAAACTATTGTTGAGGGAGAGCACGAACGAGAAAAACTTTTAGAGCACGTATGCTATAAGATCCCGGCATGTTCATCCTATCCTGCGTCTCCTCAAACATACGCTGTTTCTCTGCTCCTACAACCCGCCGGGATTTAAGAGACAAGAAACAGTGAGGCAGATTGCGAGACGCAGGATGGGATGAAGGTGTCGGGATCTTCTAGCATACGTACTCAGAAGGCCTTCGACACGGTAGAAATCCCATCTCGGATGTCAGGAAATTTACTCACGATATCTCAGGTCCTTCCCTGTTTCCATCCCAATACTGCGTATTCCTACAGGTCTCTCCCGGCGAACTACCCAGTGAGCCCTTTCCAACTCGTCGTGGCTGGCGCGGATCGTATTGCCATAACCTCAACTCCACGTCAATTCTGACATTGTTCCTTTGCGCTCTGAACCTTGGCTCTCCCTCGTTCAAGAAGCACATGGAGCAAGAAGTTGAGAGAACACCATGTGATACCTTAGTCCATAATTGTACTATGTGTCGAGTACATGAATGTGTTGAATAAATATTAAATATTAAATCTCAGGGTCATAAAAGTATGCCTAACCAACACATCTACGAGCATTCGCCTGAGACCGCAAACTCCATTGAACGAGGTGCTCGACAAGCAAATTCCACGTCTTCCTCACTCCTCAGCGCCGTTTCAGAGCACGCAATGGGGCGATTCAAATGGGCCGAATACGATTAAACCTGTGACTCAGAACGAGGTGTAGACATCAACCACGTACAGCTCCACCACCTCCAATTGCCGACGACATTGTGATCCTCAGCACGTTCCTCGAGGGGACCCGAGAGTCACTGAACGAGCTGAACAAACAAGGTCAAGAGGTGGGACCGAAATATCAACCTATCGAGAACCAAATACATGTGGATCAGTCAATGGTGCTTGCTTGGATATAGAGGCAACCAATGAATGTTTCCAGTGTTTTGGTACCTCAGAACGTGTCATACTCAGCGTGAAAATGAACTTTAAAACTGCTCACGTAGAAAATATATTTTATTGATTTTCTTCACAATCAAGCCTTTCCCTTTCCCATAACGTATTTCAGTTTCTCGGGATTCAGCCTCTCCAATATTTTTCCATTGTAACCATTAACGATTCAACACACTGTCATTGCAGTTTTGTTGTTATAGAATACCAATGAGATTCGC